>JAJHZJ010000017.1:5761999-6361999 GCA_023548195.1 Bettongia penicillata ogilbyi
GGTGCCATCAACAGTAAGAGAATTCAGAGGAGGGAAGGTTTTTTTTTTTCTTATTTTAAAATAGTATTTAATTTTTTTCAATTACATGAAAGACAATTTTTAACATTCATTTTTTTAAAATAAAATTTTGAGTTCTAAATTTTCTCCTCTCTCTCTTTTCCCTCCCTCCTCCCTAAGACAGTAAAACAATTTGATACAGGTTATATACATGCAATCATCTAAAACATAGCTCCATATTAGTCATATTGTAAAAGAAGAAACAGAACAAAAGGAAAAAAAAAACTATGAAAAAAATAAAGGGAAGATGCTTCAATCTGCATTCAGATTTCATAGTTCTGTCTCTGGATGTGGATAGCATTTTCCATCATGAATCTTTTAGAATTATGTTGGATCACTATATTACTGAGAAGAGTTAAGTCTATCTATCCATCATAGTTGATCATTGCACAATGTTATTGTTACTGTATACAATGTTCTCCTGGTTTTTTTCACTTCACTTTGCAGTAGTTCATGTTAAGTCTTTCCAAGTTTTTCCGAAATTTCCCTGCTTGTCGCTTTTTATAGCCCAATAATATTCTATAACATTCATATACCATAACTTGTTCAGCCATTCTCCAACTGAGAAGAGGGAAGGTTTGGGGGAAAAGATAATGAGCTCTGTTTTGGACATGTTGAGTTTGAGATGTCTAAGGGACATCCAGTTGTATATGTTCATGAGGCAATTGGTGATGCCCACTGAAACTCAGGAGAGAGACTGAGGCGGGAAGTACATATAGAACTGGCATCGTTCTTGAAATTAAAAAAAAAGTAGTAGACTAGTGGAAAGCCAGATATAACACCCTCCTGCAAGGGCTTCTGGGAGAACATATGGGGAGAAACTGTGTCTTCTAGAGAGTAACACTTTATACCTGTTTTAATAATAATACTCAGTTCAATACTTCAAGGATCTGTGAATTTCATTACTGTAGGTACATTCTTCATAGTTGTAGATTATATAAGCTTTCTCAGTTTACAGTGAGGGAAGTTTCATGAGTTTCATTGTGACCCCTCCCCTCAAAAAAATGCTCTAGATAGTGATCCAAAGACAGTGTGGTGTAAGGGATAAAGCACTGGGCTTTGGAGCTAGAAAGATCTGGGTCTCACATATTCTCCATGTGACGGTGGAAAAGTGGGGGAGGGGAACGCTACAAGCATTTATTAAGTGCCTACTGTGTGCTGTGCACTGTGCTAAGCTCCTTACAGGTATTATTTCATTTGAACCTCATAACAACCCTGACAGGTAGGGTTCTGTTATGATCTTCACTGTTACAGCTGAGGAAACTTAGACAGACAGAAATTAATCAATCACCCAGCAAGTGATAGAACAAGGGAGAAAAGGAGGGAACAAATATTTATTAAGTACCTACCATGTACCAGGCATTATACTAAGAACTTTACAAATATCTTATTTGATTCTCACCACTCTAGGAGGTAGGGTTCTGGTCTGATCCCCATTTTTAGAGTTGAGGAAGCTGAAACAGGCAAAAGTTAAATCAGTTGCCGAGGGCCACACAGCAAGTGACATAATAAGGAAGGAGCCCGGGAAACAAGAGTTGTTAAGTGGCTGCTATGTACCAGGCACTATGCTAAGTGCTTTACAAATATCTCATTTGATCCCCACTTGGCCCCTGCTTCCTCTTCTGTAAAATGAAGGAACTGACTGGACTTGACCACTTCCAAGGACTTTTCCAGTTCTAAGTCCATGATTCAATGGTTAGAACATCACAAACAAACAAGACTCGTGAGCTGTGGGGGAGGGATAGTGTGGTGGACAGAGAGGGCCCAGGTGTGAGTCACTGCTCGGTTGGACACTTTCCGTCTGCATGACCACTGGCAGATCACCGAAAGTCTCCACGTCTGAGTGAATAATCTCCGTTCATGTTTATGGAACATTTTAAGGTCTGCAGAGCACTTATACAGATTAACTCATCTGATCCTCACAACTGCCCTGTGAGGAAGGTGCGATTTTACAGATCTTACTCCTATGGATGCCTTCTGTTCTTACCTCACCTTTATTTCTGAAGGCAATCTAGCCTTCCCACCACCCCTGCCCAGTGTAACAATGATTAAGAAAGGCAGAGAAAATAGCAGTTCAGAAAGATCCATCAATACATCTACCCTGTCTGACAGTCTGTGCCACTGTCTATGCCCATCGCCCTTCAACTTCTATAAAGAAGGGACAGAGTAGCATTTCTGAACTCTTTTCCGGAGGCTTAGCTTGGTGGTTATAATTATACAACGTGTAGTTCCAGTTTATCGTGCTTTCTGTTTACGTTGTTGTAATCATCATGTCTGCTGTTTTCCTCATCCTGCTTACTTCACTGTGCATCAGTCTATAATCTTTCTGTGAAGCCAGGTGGAGCAGTGGATAGAGCACCTGGAGTCAGGAAGGCCTGAGTTTAAACCTAGCCGCTGATATTTACCAGCTGTGTGACTCTTGGCAACTCGCTTAACTGCTGCCTGCCTCTGTTTCCTGAACTGTAAAATGTATATAATAATAGCACCTGACTTCCAGGGCTGTTGTAAGGATCACATGAGGTAATTATAGTACAGGGCCTGGCATACTGTAGGTACTTAATATATGCATGTTCCCTTCCCCTTTCTGAAGCCTACATATTAATCATTTCTAAAAAGGATGTCTAAATGTCCATTACATTCATGTACCATAATTTGTTTAGTCATTTACTACTAATCAAAAGGCACTGTAGGTACTATTATTACCTCCATCTTACAGATAAGGAAACCTAGACTCAGAGGGATTAAGTAGCTTGCCTAGAGTCATACAATTAGAAGGTACCTGAGACAGAAATGATCTTCCTAACTTCAATCCAGCACTTAGGTCAGTAGCCCACACTCTTACTCTAAGACAGGGATAATGATACATGCATTATCTCCTAGAGTCATTGTGTGGAAAGTACTTTGTAAACTATAAAACACTATAGAAATATGGGCTAGCATCATTATTATTAATAAGTTTTAATATTTTTATACAGTATTCTGGATGTGGACTTTTCTGAAAAGTGCTTTGGGGATCAATAGGAAATAAAAAATGCAAAGGAATTTGGTTTTCTATGTATAGGGTGAATGATGATAATATGCTGAGCCCTCAGTCACCTGGTCTAGAAATGGAGGTTTCATTTTTACATGACTTGCCCCATATGTTTATTCTGAGTAATGATAACAATAGCTGACATTTGTATAGTGCTAGAGAAAGTTTCTTCATCAGAGAGTTCTTTATACTAGTAAAATCTCAGGTCCAGTCCTTATTCTTAAGGTATGCTGCCAATAAGTGAGCAGTGGTGCCTCTGTTGTGGTGTTATGGAAAGCTATTCAAAGGTTTGCTTAATAGTCAGTTTTCTCACTCAATTTTCCATTTTTTTTTTAGAAATACAAAATTGTCTGTATAAAATATTTTTAAAAGTCAAAAATAAATATTAAGGAGTGAGTTGACCCATAGGTGATGTGGTATATTAGAAAGATTATTGGATTAAGAATCAGCTGAGTTTTTAATTCCATAGTTTACCATTGGCAAGTGATGCTATTCAAATTACTGGGAAGCTTCACTTAAATTTGCTTGTCTATAAAATGGGAGGTTTGAATTAGCTAATTGCTAAGGTACCGCTCTATGATTCTATGACTGTATAGCTCAATTCTGCCTGAATTATGGGCTTCCTGAAGGATAGCCCAGGTTAAAGGTATGCTTTGGGTGAACATCTAGTCAAAATCATAACTCATAAGTCTATGTCTACATTTATTTTACAAAATACTCAAGAAGGCCTATTAGTTCAAAGCAAAAAACTTTTAATTAATAGCATAGCAAGATAAATGACAAGGAAAAATCCTTCCTTTCTATACAAAACAATACAATCTTCCATAGAGTCTTAAACCAGTAGTAGGAGAGTCAATGTTCATGGGAGAGAACACACATGGGGAATAAAACATAGCTTTGGCAATTTACACCTAGGATTACAACCCAGCTTTGGAAGTCCTTGTAGAGTCACTGAAATAATCTGCTAGTCTAGTGATGTCATTGAGTTGTGCGCTGCAATTTAACTGTGTCCACTGCTGAGATATTCCCCTGACCTCTGCTGTCTCTAGGTATTGCATAAAGTGGTCATCAGTTGATGGTTTTACTAGATAGATCTATGTAAGTTCTTTGTCATTATCTCTTAGCATTTGCTATTCTTAGTTGTCCCTAATTTTCTAGTCTATAGTAGAATCAAAGAGAGAGGAACATATCAATTCTTAAAGTTTAGAGTCCTGTGAGGTCTTTTGTGATCAGCCATCCAGCCATCCAGCCTCCAGTCATCTAGCCTTTATATACTGAAACACTTTGTCCTTACATTTATTTTTTGTACTACAATTTGCTCTGCTCTTTGAGTCACTGAGAAATGCATTTCAATTTCTTTAATTCCCATTATAATTTTATTTAATTTCCATGGTGGACACAAATTACTGGGAAGCTTCATTTAGCAAAAGTGAAATGACCTGGGTGGGATTGGTGACCTTTGTCTTACTTTCTTGCCACTAATGAAGTCGCTACCCTAGGTTCCTTCCAGCATTTTTAAAGTTTTGTAATTTTATTCTAGGTCCTGGCAAAAATGGACAGGCAGCATCTGTAAAAACAAGAGAGATCATGGAATCTTGGTCCTTGGAGGTACAGAATAAACATTTCATAAACGTAGGACTTATTGACTTGAATGGTTTATCAGCAGCTGCAAACCTTTATTAGCAGCTACTATTCCAAAATGCATACAAAGATACAAATAATATTATCATGCTGTAGAAAAGCTTACGTTCAAGTAAATGAAATAGGTTATGCACAAAATAAGATGAATAGAGATGCAAAATAGCATGGGCTACAATCTGTAAAATAGTGCAACAGGAATTAAAGAAGTGGAGGAGTGACCACTTGAGAATACTTCCAAACCAAACATCCTTGTACCTTGCTGTGTGGATTTGGAGCACATAGAAAAGTGGCCTGATTTACAGCTATTCTCTCTCCTCTATGTGTTCCCTGGAGCCACAAACAAGAGGAAACTCTTCTTTTTCCTCTCTCTGTCTCACTCTGTCTTTCTCTCTCTCTTCTTTCTCCTCCTCCTCCTCCTCCTTCTTCTCCTCCCTCCCTTCCCCCCACCTCTCTCTGTCTTCCTCCCTCCCTCCTAGATTCTCTACTGACATCAGACTTTTGTCCAGTATAAGCAGAAAATTGCTCTAAAGCAACTGACTGCCATATTTTGAGACTGATTTTAAAACAGTACAAAAAGAAAAAAGGTTTGGGGTTAAATGGGAAGCCCCCTCTGAGTCATGGCTCAGAAAATCAGGTGCTATGGTCCTCCATTTAAGTAATTTTAACTCAAGAAATATTTTATTCAACACATTCTGTGGGCAGAACACTGAGCTAGTCACTGGAGTGAGACAAAGGTCAGATGAGCTAAAATCCCTGACCTCAAGAAGCTCTCGGTAGGGAGGACTGATACATAGCCAAATAACTATAGTACAAAATAAGGTATGATAGAAGAGAGTCAAGCAGAGGGCTCTGTAAGGTCCGAAGTGGGGAGGTGTTGAAGCATGGGAAAGGGACAGAGATGATTACCAGCCAAGAGAAACAGGACAGACTCCACAGAGTAGGTGGCATTGAGCTGGGCTTTAAAGAATGAGTAGAATTTCAACTAACAATGATGAGAGATAGTACAGAGAATGGCCTGAACATGGGTAAAAACAAACCAATCAACAGGTATTTATTTAGCACCTACTATATGACAGGCTGTGCTGGGTGCTGGGGATATAGAAATGAAAATGAAATAGTCTTTTCCCTCAGGGAACTTCCACTTCTACGAGAGGGAGGAACAGACACACATATAAGTATAAAGACAGAATAAATACAAGGTAATTTGGGGGGGGAAAGTCACTAATAGCTGGAGGGATCAGTAAAGACTGTGTAAGAGATGGCATTTAGGGGTGAGAGATGGGTTCTACTTTGATTGTGCTGAGTTTGAGTTGCCTACATGGAACAGCTGGGTGGAGAGGTCTAGCATGTGGGATAGGAGCTCAGTAGAGAGATGAAGGCTGTATATGTAGATGTGGGAGTCAATAAAGATGGTACTTGAGCCCATGGGGGCTGAAGATATCACTGGCAGAATGAGAGA
The DNA here is from genome assembly GCA_023548195.1 of Bettongia penicillata ogilbyi. Lineage (NCBI taxonomy): Eukaryota > Metazoa > Chordata > Mammalia > Diprotodontia > Potoroidae > Bettongia > Bettongia penicillata. The sequence goes on from JAJHZJ010000017.1 coordinate 5,768,188, forward strand.
GGTAGAAACAGAAGTGGAAAGAGTCTAGGACTGATGCCAGGGGCATACTCTGCATAAAGGATGAGATATGAATGCTGATCTTGCAGAAGAAATTCAGGAGTATCTGGATAGGAAGAAGGAGGGCAAAAAGTGTTACAGAAATTCAGAGAGAAGAAAAGGAAAAAGCAAAAGCAGCGTCAGTCAGGCAAGAAGGATGTAGACTGAGAGAAGGTCATTGGATGCGTCACTAAAGAGATCATTGGGGATTTTGGAGCACAATGACTTCAGTTCAGTGGTGGGTACAGAAGACAGATTACAAGGAGTTAAGAAGTGTCTCTGGATTCTAAAAGATGTATTCTTTACCCTGGGGGGGAAAGGGGACAGCTATGTGGCACAGTGAATAGAGGGCCAGGCCTGGAGTCAGGAAAACTCATCTTTCTGAGTTCAAATCTGTTCACCGACACTTACTAGCTGTGTGACCCTGGGCAAGTTACTTAACTGTTTGCCTCAGTTTCTTCATGTGTAAAATGAGCTGGAGGAAGAAATGGTAAACTACTCCAGTATCTTTGTCAAGGAAATTCCTAATGGAGATCATGGAAAGTTGGACACGAATGAACACCAACAACAAACATGTTTTCCTTTATTCTGTTCAATTTAAATCCTGAGTCACTGTCAGTAATACTTTGAAAAACTGACAAAAGATGGAAGGAGTCACATAACTGGATAGGGGAAAGTGGCCCAATTTTTTTAAGAAAAGGGGGTAGTGGAGGAAGAGGGTGAAGTCTTTAAAGTAGAGGTCATCTAGTTTGACTTGGATTCCTGGAAAAATTTAAGAATGTATTGGTTGAATGGTTTCTGAATATTTAGGAAGGGGAGTGGTCATCATTAAGAGCCAGTATGGGATCATTAAGAACAGGTCATCCCTGAGAGTTCAATGAGAATTAACAGAATGACATGACAGCCAAAAAAGATAAGAGACTCATTCTTAGACTACATTATATACAGTGTAAAATGAGGGAAGTGAAAGTCCTGCTGAGCTTGGCCCTGATCAGACCATATCTAGAACACAGTGTTTGGATCTGAGAGTCAGATTTTAAGGACTTAATAAGCCCCAAGCAGAGTTCCCAGGATGGTAAGGCAAGGGTATGCTGGTAAATATTTAAGGACCAGTTCTTTAAAAACACACGATGCACTTTTAAATTTAACCTGCATTTTCTCCATCATTTTCTTGAGTCTACAGACAACCAACACATCATTAAAGCAAGCCTCAATTTATAGCATTTGCTGATTTCTAAGGCATAAGTGCACACACTGAAAATTTAATAATAGATTTTATTTAGGTGATTTGAGCTGGCTCCAGCATGCCTCTGGCAAGAGGACAGGCCAAAGTGATGATTAGCATGAAGAGGGGGAGACCTAAGGGAACAAAATATCTGTCTCTAAGGATTTTGTTGGACTTTCACGTGGAGAAGGGACTAGACTTTTTCTACCTGACTGAAGGACACAAGTAGGAATAATGGGTAATAGTTGCAGAAAGGCAGATTCTGGTTTATTAGAAGGGAAAAATTCCGGACAACTAAAGTGATTTCCTAAAACGCCAAGGACTGTTGCTCCAGAAGCTATTCAGTTCATCATCACAGTAGGTCTTGGAGTAGAGATGGAATGACCATTTATCAGAGATAAAGGGATTCCTATTCAGACACAGGTTGGACTAGATGACTTCTGAGATCCCTTGACTCTTGGATGTTCTGTGATTCTCTTATTCTTGCTTTTTTTTTTTTTTTTTTTTTTGACTGAGTCTCCCTATCTTACCTGAGCTGGAAGTACAGTGGTCACTCATTGGCCTTCCTCACTGCAGAGTTGCCTGGGAGCTTTGACCTGCTCTGTTTTTCTGACCTGGGATGGTTCACCCAGTTTAGTGGCCCATGTGCTCCCACTGGGGACTTGCTATGCTAATGAGTGCCGAGCCTAATTAGCCCAAGGCAACTCAGAATGCCAGAGCCCAAGTGATTCATCAGCCTCAGCTTTGTCAGGAGCAGAGATTACAGGTGTGTACCCCCATGGCCCATATACAGAAGAATTATTCTGCTCCCACCCAATGCTTCTGATTTGTCTTTCTTTTTCTGGTCACACTCATTTTTTTTCTCTGGCTCCACTTAGTCTTTTCCAGTCAATTTCTTCTCAAACCTGACACTCCTAACCTCGCTAATGAAGTGATGATAAGACTCAATCAATTTATAAACATTTATGAAGCACCTACTAAGTACTAGGCACTGTGTTAAACCTTGGGGATACAAAAAGAAGCAAAAGACAATCCCTGCCCTCAAGGAGCTTTGTTCCAGTGAGGAGATAACATGTAAACAAATATATAGAGATCAAAATAAATACAAGATAAAAGAGGAAAAAATTAACAGAGCAAAGGCCTTAGAATTAAGAAGGGGTGGGGAAGGTTTCCTGCAGACTGTAAGATTTTATTTGGGACTTAAAGAAAGCCAGGGAGGTCAGCAGTCAGAGTAGAGGAGGGAGAATAAGAATGTTCTGGGTACGGAGAACAGTAAGAGAAAATACCTGAAGCCTGAGTAATAGGAGACGAAGAAGAGGGGAGAAGAGGAGTTCACAGCAAATATCTTCATTTTTTTTTCTGTAAACTATGAGGCTAGGTTCTCAGCTGAGAAAATAGGGGAGATGGGGAGCCATGGGAAGTTTGAGGAGCAGTGAAAAGGTTTGGAAGAGCTGCTTTGGAGAGTAAGATACTGAGTTGATAAAGGAGGTGTAGTAGGATTGCTTAGCAGTCATGAGGGCCTAGTTGAGGTTATATAACAAATTTCTAGTGGCCCCAGTCACAACAGTTGCATAGGTGCAAAGGTGATGAATGGTGGGAGTGATCCAAGGCTGAGACTTCACTGGATGTGCTAGATTATATGATAAGGGGGCTAGGGACTCAAGAGAGAAGGACAGTGTAGAAGTGAATTGGTTCATCAAGGGGTCAAGATGGGGAGAAGAGGAGAGAATGGCTAGTGAAGGGGGAATGACTTGGGATACAATGAGGGGTCAGGATTAGAGGTCACAACAGTTGAACATAGATGTGGGTCATGCCAAAATCTAGGTTCTGACCACCTTTGTATGTGGCTGAAATTGGGTGGAAGAATGGTCTATGGAGGGAGGATAGGTTGAGGAACTGAGTGGTTAAGGTATTGGAGGAACAATCAGTATATGTGTGGAAATCCCCTAGTTGGGGAGGAGAGAAAAGTTATAAACCAGGTATCGTGGTTGTTGTTTGGCCTTCATTCTCAGAGGACCATGATGCCATGACATGCAAGTGAATTGGACTGAAGTGAGGCAGGCTGTGCAAAGTCACCAGGCTCACTCTCTCCTCCCAAGCCATCTGGGTCCAGTTGCAAGATATAGATCAGGATGATTGGAAATGGCCCTGAATGCAGTGGGGGGACCTCAGTCTTTTTAAGTTAAGGTTTTCAACAAGTCTCAGCTTGACTGAGGCAACACTCATTCAGTGACTAAGTATTGCACTCATTGAGGAAAGAAGGGGAAGTAACCTGAGGGGTTGGTAGACAAAAATCACCAGGATTTTGATTGAGTGAAGATCTGAATAGCATGCGCCTCAAAGGAAGAGAGATTACTGAATAATGGAGGAAGGGGAAAACCTGGAAGAGGCAGTGGGGAGCAAAGAGTATTCTAACTTCCCACTTTAACCAGTAAGCTAAGGAGAAGGAGTACAGTCAGTACTGGAAGGGGTGGGCAGGGAGGCTGTGTCATCAGGGGAAAGCCAGGTTTCAGTAAGGACTAGTAGATGGAAGGAGTGGGAGAGGAAGAGTTGAGGTGAATAGGAGTGATAAATTGGGTGTGGTGTGGAATGGGATTTGGATGGTTACCTACAGGAGTTCAGCAGCATTGGGAAGTGAAGGTGACCAGATACGTGAATGCTCATCATTGAGTAGAGAGCTGCTCTATCCTCCAAGGACAGGTGCAGCAGGTGAAGGGAGGGCTTTAGAGTCACTCTCCTCTGCCCACTGTGATCCACTGGGTTCAGTCTCCATGTGCTGCATTCGGTCACATTTTCAGGGCTTTATTCTTGTATTGTTTGCTAAACTACGAGGAAAACTGCAAACAAAAGCCATGCTTTAGGTGGTTACCTTACCTCCAGCTTCTGGTCATTGTAACTCTTGATGATCGTGCCTGAATACTTTCAGCAGCATAGTCTGCTAGGATTCACGTCTCCAACAGACCTCAGGGAACAGACTGTCAGTCGAAACAATGTGCCCTGGTTCCATGGCAGGCAATGACTAAACTCAAAGTCAGGAGCCTTGACTCTCCCTCTCAGCTCTGCCACTAATTAATTCATTGGTGACCCTGGTCGTTCATCTCTTCAGGCCTCAGTTTCCTCATCTGTAAAACAAGGCAATCAGATTAAATGAAATGATCCCCAAAGTCCCTTCCACAGTTAAGAATTCTATGTAGGCCAACAGGGGGAAACACACACAAATGAAGTCCACACTGCTGTAGAGCAGCCAGAGCCAAGGGAGAATAAGTCAGAATCAGCAAAAGCCTTGTGCCAACTGTGAAACCAAGAGATAAGGCAGCAGCTGTTAGGAGGCTCCTAATAACCCAATTATCAATTGAAACCTCATTACTTTCTAGCTGTTTGGAGTGGACTACTGCCTTCCCTCCTTTCTAGATAGAGAAAATAAGGCATTGATGATCCATATAACTGTATTGAGGAGGTCCCTCTATATTGAAAACCCTTAAAAAAAAAGGGAGACACCCTTCCCCCATCTTGAATTTAAGTTGTTGTTGCACCACAGTCCATGGAGGAGATCCCATAATTCCAGGGCTCTGCTGTTGATGCTGTTGTGTTCAATTTTATTCTATTTATTTTGCCAACAACTTGGATGAGGCCATAGATAAGCTGCTCCTCAATACAAAGCCAGGAGTAATAGCTAAAAACATTGGATGACATAATCAGAATTCAAAAAAGATTTTTGGCAGGTTGGAACAACAGGCCAGATCTACTCATTAAATAGAAATCTAAGGTTCTTGGGGTCACAAATGTCAACTTCATAAGCACAGGATGGAAAAGCTGTGGTTAGAGCAGTTCATGAGAAAAAGACCTGGGAGGGCTTTGGATGGTCTCAGTATGACTCAGTAGTGTGAAGTGATAGCCAAAAAAGGTAACGAAATTGTTAGGCTGCTGAAGAGATGTGCAGAGTCTAAAATGAGAACCTAGATATACTGGGGTCCAGTTGTAGGGTCCACATTTTCTTAAGGATATGAACAAATTAGAGCACACCTTAGGAAAGAGAATCAGAATGGTGAAGGGATTGGAGGCTGTAAGAAAATCAGATAAAATAACTGAGGAGTTTTATCCTAGAGGAGAATGTGGCTGAAAAATATCACTGTTTTCAAAGGTTTGAAGGACCATCCTATGGGAGAGGGATTAACTTTGTTTTGCTTTCCTCTAGAGTGTAGAATTAAGATAAATTACTTGAAATTACAGAAAGGCAGATTTGGGCTCAAAATAAGCAAGAACTTCCCTGATATTAGAGGAAGGGGTTACCGTGATAGGTAGTAAGTTCCTGTCATTTGAAATTTTCAAAAAGGCCCTTGGAAATCACATCATTATAGTAGCTGGTACGTACATATGTAGTAGTTGGTATTCCTGCCTCAAGGTCCAGCGTGGGATGGGGTGGTGAATCAGACTAGCTGACTTCTGAAAACCCTGACAACCACCCTAGGATTCTACAATGTGAAGTCAGTGACTGAGATCTGACCAAGAGTCTGAAATGTAAAATGTATGATTTTCCTTCCAACCTCTAGGGAGGTGAGGATTAGGCTTCAGAAACTCTAATAAGGGGAAAGGGGATTTTTAATGAGTTCTTTTACAAGTCTCCTGATGAAATGGGAAGTAGTGGAATGATTATATGGTAGATACATGTGGCATTTTCTATGTGCTTCTGGTTCTCCATAGCACCTGCGACCACATGTCATGCTCCCATATCCTTTTCTCCTGAGAGGCTGTCATAGTAGGACACATCTTGCTCTCATCCTCTAAGTTCTCATTGAATTGGTTTTCAGTTGTGGCAGATTCTTTGTGGCCCCATTTGGGTTTTCTTGGCAAAGATACTGGATCGGTTTGCCATTTCTTTCTCAAGCTCATTTTACAGATGAGGAATTGAGGCAAATAGGATTAAGTGACTTGCCCAGAGTTGAGCAGTTATTAAGTGTCTGAGGCCAGACTTGAATTTAAGAAGATGAGTCTTCCTGACTCCACTGCACCACCTAGCTGTCCTTAGGATGGCATCTTGAGCCCCAAATCATCTTAAGGCTGCTTTACAATTTCTTGTTCTTTTTCTCATTCTCTTCCAGGTCAGAGACCCAATTATAACCTGATATTCTCTCTCTCTGTCTCACTCTCTCTGTCTCTCTTTCTCTCCAGTCTCCACCTCTGACATTCTCTGTCCCTCTCTCTCTCTGTCCTTACTATGTGTCAAAATACTGTATCAGATATTGGGGTCCCAAAGACCAAAGTGAAATAGTTCCCACCCTCAAGAATGGTTACATTTTATGGCTCTATTTGAAGTTGTCCTTCAGCATTACATTTTTATAGAAGTTATTTACAACAGATTTATTGAGCTAGACATTTCTCTGAAAGTTCATTTTCTTGCAAGTACTCATGTACTTCTGGTTTGGGTAACTTCTTTCTCTTTTTTTTTTCTTTTGGAGAAATGTCATGTCTATATTATTCGTATTAACAACTCTCTCTAGGCTGAATCTAAACAATCTCAAGAGTTACTGACTGGGAAAGAGATTTACACTTAGCCTGGAATCCCATCCCACAGTATATAGCTCAAATGTATCCAAGATCTCTGGTTTTCCTTCCAGTGAGACAGAATGTAACTCATCTATTGGGACTGTCCATCCTGTTTGATTCCTGTGTTCTCCCACAGGTTCTCTACAAGAGGTTCACCCAACATTCTAGGGGCTTTCTTACTTTCTCTTGACATTGTGAGAGTATAGATGAAGCAACTATTAGCTTCAGCTCTTGTCATTTGATCAACCTATCTTCTTTTTTCAGTCATACTTTTCTTTGATGATCTCTTTTACATTCCTTCTATTTTATAATTCCTTGTTTATAATATGTTGAAACCTGTTCCTGCTCACTATGTACCTCTCCATTGTTCTCTGAAGATGGTAGAACACTATGAGTTGCATGGATGTAGGAGTACCAGAAAAATATTGATATCAAAAATATAGGCTTTTATTTTAGAGAGAAGCTTTGGAGTCATTCAATTAATCTTGCAATTTCCCTAAGGTGATCCAATCCACTCTCCTTCTTCTGTCCAATTTTGGGCCCAATTTTGGAGTATTCATCCAAGATATAGGTCATGATGGACAAGCTTTATAGGTTGTGGATTTAACTGTATGTCAAAGTCTGAAAAAAAGTTATTCCTTCATGTTCGTATTGATCTGCTTGCTGATTCTCTATCCTTTCGAGAAATGTCCTATGTCATAGTAATATCCATGACTCTCTCTAGGCCAATTGTAAACACTCAATAGTTCTGGTTGAGTATGGGAGTCAAACTAAACTTTGAATCTCATCTCCTATTAGTGTTCATAAGGCAATCTGCCATCATACAGATAACGATTAGGGTCATGGTACAGAGTAGCTAATAAAAACAAGCAGTATGCAATTGGTGCTAATCTAATTTGGTTTTGTTAGTTACATATCATATACATGGAGTGCATGGAGTTAATGTATCATTTTCTGTCCTAACAAATAGTAACAAACACTCTTTTCCACTTTTCATCTGTCTAAATGAAACTAAAGGTAGCTAGGTGATACCATGGATAGAGTGCTGGGCCTGTAGTTGGGAAGACCTGAATTCATATCTGACCTCAGACATTTGCTAGCTGTGTGACCCTGGGCAAATTACTTAACCCCATTTGCCTCAGTCTTTTCATCTGCAAAATGAGCTAGAGAAGGAAATGACAACCCACTCCAGTATCTTTGCCAAAAAACAAAATAAAAACAAATGGGGTGACAGTGTTGGATACAGCTGAAACAACTAAACAACCACAAAGTGAAAGTCACACTAACTTGGTGGTTTATGAGGGGAGTACATATTTCTGTTCACTTTCAATCTGCTCTTCCAGTCAGTTTTGTGAAACATGGAGTTATATAACCCAATATCACATGTTCTCAGGCTGCATTTCTAGAAGGGTAGTTTCTAGATCAAAGTAGGTGAAGAGTCCAGGTATCTCTGCTAGTCAGACTACAACTGGAATTTGGGGCTCAGGTTGGGATGTGGCACTTTAAGGGAGATATTGACAAATGGGAATTTGTCCAGAGGCAATTGAGTAGGATGATAAAAGGACTGGAAACCATGTCTGGCAAAAACTATTTGAAGGAAGTGGAAATGTTTATCTTGGAGGAGAGAATAATTTGAGGGGGGAGAATATGGTTTTTATCTCTACATATTTGGGTTCTGCCATGGGGGATGATTAGATTTATAGATGAGGAAACTGAGGTTTAAAGAGGCAAAATTACTCCTTATAGATGCGATCTAGAATTTAATACAATCATCTAGACTTGGTCTTCTCAGGGAAGGTTATTATGAGCCAAGAATCTCCATCATGGAGAATATTATATGTTTTTTAAAATCAAATTTTATTTTTTAAAAATGAAAATGCATTCTCTCCCCCTTGTGGCCCTCCCTCCCTCTTATATTTAGAAAGCAAGAAAAACAAAATCCCTGTCATAAATATGAATAGTCAAACAAAACAAATTTATGCAAAGACCATGTCCAAAAAAAAGTTTCAATTTGTACTCCTCTGAGTCCATCACCTGTCAGGAGATGGGCACCATCTTTCCTCATGAGTCCTGTGGAATCACATTTGATCACTGTGTTGAACAGAGTTCTGAAGTGTTTCACGGTTGTTTGTCCTTACAATGCTGTTGTTATTACATAAATTGTTCATTTGGTTCTGTTCACTTTAATCTGCATTCATTCATACAGGAAACGATGAAACCATCCCCTTCGTTTCTTATTACATAATAGCATTCCATCACATTCACGTACCACAACTTGTTCAGTCATTCCCCATTTGATGGCTACCTCCTCAGTCTTCAGTTCTTTGACACTACAAAAAGAGCTGCTTCAAATATTTTTGTACACATGAGTCCTTTTCATCATACATCTGTTAATGCAGCCTAAGTTGCCAATGAGCAGCAATGTGGTATACTAGATAATGAGCCAGCCTTAAATAAGGGAGACACGGAATTCAAGTCCCTGTAGGCAGATGAAGTGCCAAGGTGCAAAAGTGGGTCTTTCACCAATAAAATAGAAGATTTGAAAAAAAAAGATCAAATGACTGTCTTTGGGTGCTGCAACATAATGTTGGCTAATATTAAGCTTTCTGGTTCACTAAAATCTCCAGATCTTTTTCACATGAATTGGGACTTGACTACGTTTCCCCCATGTAGTTAATTTTAAAAATCCAGGTGCAAAACTACACCAGATCAGAGGCTCAAAGAACTTAAGAGTTAGAAGAGATTTTACAGGTCATCTCTTATAACTTCCACTTTACACATGATGAGGCTGAGACCCAAAGAGGTTAAATGACTTCTTTTGTCTTTGAATCCCCAGCACTTAGCCCAATTTCTAGAACACACTGGGTGCTAAATAAATGCTTGCTGATTGATTGCCCAGTGTCACACAAGTACTAAATATCTGAGTTGGAATTTGAACCCAGGCCCTCCAACCTCAAATCTAGGGCTCTTTCCACAGAACCAATCTCTATTAAATTTTAGTCTGCCATTCCATCCCACTGAGAAGGTTTTGGATCTCAGCCAAGAAAAATCTTTCTCAGTGGATAAGATAATTATACTCTCACACATAAAGACATATACACATATATAAGTTTCATAAAGGACTTTACATATGTGATATCATCTGACCCTTGGAACAACCCTATAAAGTATACTGTTCAAGTGTTATTCTCTTCATTTAGCAGATGAGGAAATTGAAGTTTGGGAAGTTTTAGTGACTTGCCAAGGTGATATCATTAGTAGGTGCTGGACTTGAGCAGGAGGAAGAGAGAAGGCCAGCCTATCTCTGGGAATTTGCACAGTGCTTTTAACCACTCCAAGCTTGTCTATAAAACAAAGGCAGACTTTCTTTCTAACATCGGTATTCTTTGGTAAAGCTGTGTGCCTATAAATCAAGGAATACCAGAGTTTCTGAAGAACTATAGGTCAGTCAGAGGAAAATAAATAGGGGCATCTAGGGGGTGGATTGAGCGCTAGGCCTGTCAGGAAGACCCCAGTTCAAAATCAGCCTCAGACACTTACTAGTTATGTGATCCTGGGCAAGTTACTTAACATGTGTTTGCCTCAGTTTCCTCATCAGTGAAATGAGGATAATTATAACATTTACCTCACTGAGTCATTGTGAGGATTACACAAGATGACATATGTAAGGTGCTTAGCAGAGGTGCTTTATTACTGTCAGCTATCATTGTTGTTATTATATATATATATAAAATATATACTATTAGATCATATCATTATACCAGTGAAGAACACACAGACATGTGTTGACAAGGAAATTTTCAGAGAGAGGTATGATTGGGAAGGGATGTGTGTGTCAGTCGTGCTCTACTGGTATCCACACAATGTCAAGAGACTGAAAGATCCCAAACACATTGGATATACTACCTGTGGAAGGTCAATAAGAGGACGCAGACAAACAGACTAGAGTCACATAGGCTAGAAGGTATGGATAGAATATAATCTGTACCACCCATATTGTTGAGCTCATGGATCCATCAAAGGAAGGACTTGAAGAAGCATTTCTATGTTGAGGGCCATGATCTAGGCTCAGAGTAATCCAACTGCTTGGTTTTATGGACAGGGAAAACAAGGTCCAAGGATTTTCCCAAATCCTTGTCCTTACAGACATCTAGTAAGTGGTAAATGAGATCAAATGTGATAATATTTGTGTAACGATTAGCACAGTGCCTGAAGCATTGTAGGCACTTAATCAACATTTGTTCCTCTTCCCACCTCCCTCTCCCATGCCAAAGAGCTGCACACTAGACCCTAGGTCTCCCGACTTCACTTCAGTTGTCCTACCACTGCACAAAACTGCCTTCCTTAGAAAAGACAAGCTTATTCTAGTTATTGGTGACAGTCATTTTGTTGCCATGAAATATTCATTATGCAGTCAGACTAAAGATAATCTTGCCCTTGAGGAATTTCCATGCTAAAAGCTAGATCAAACTGACAACAGCCAGAGAAATATCCCCACCTTTTCCCATCTGAAGATGACGTTTCTGAAAATGATCATTATCTGTGTGTCTGGGTGGGGCTGAAAGAATCGATAATGAAAAAATCAACCAACAATCCTTTTGCCCACGTGTGTAGTACATGCAAAGGGCCTTTGGGGGATTGGGTGCAGTCATGCTTTGCAATGGAAAAGCACAGAATGTGGAGTCAGGGGACTCCAGGCTTCAACTGTCAGGTCTGCCATTTACTACCTGTGTGACCTTAAACAAAGACAACCTTTCTGGGCCTCAGCATCCTTATCTGCAAAATGAGGAGGTTGGACTACATAATGATAGTAGCTAACATTTATGTGCTATTATTATATGTTATTACTTATTACTATTATACGTTACTATGTGTCAGGCACTAGGCTAAGTGCTGTAAAATTGTTATTTCATTTGATCCTTACAACAATCCTAGGAGGTTGGTGCTATTATCATTCCTATTTTACAGGTGAGAAAAACGGAGAGGCTAAGTGACTGGCCCAGAGCCCCACAGCTAGGGGTTCTGAAATCAAATTAATGATTTTTCAGTATATTCCACTGACTGTCTGTTACATATGACTATCTCCTCTGTCTCTTGGTTTGCTTTATTCCTTTTGTGGTGGTGAGGTGGTTATTCAGTCATTTCAGTCACACACGATTCTTCATGACCCCATTTTGGGGTCTTCTTGGCAGATATACTTGAGTGGTTTACCATTTCCTTTTCCAGCTTATTTTACAGATGAGAAAACTAAGGTTAACCAGGTTCAGTGACTTGTCCTGGGTCACTCTGTTAGTAAGTATCTGCAGATTTGAACTCACAAAGATGAATCTTCCTGATGCTAAGCCTGGCACTCTATCCACTCTGCCATCTAGCTTGATCTCTGCTGTTGGTTTTTAAAAAGAATCTTATCTTTTAGTGTTAGAAGGAACTTTAAAGATAATGTAGTCCAGAGTTCCTTCACTTCACAGGTAAGGGAAACTGAGCCCTAGAGAAAGAAAATATGTCTTGCCTAATGTCAAAAGTAAATTAGGGGGAGAATCAGGAATTGAACTCAAGCCCCTCAACTCAGTCTAGCAGATCTGGTGTCTTCCCAGGACACCAGACTGCCTGTCTCCTGAGGGCAGCATGCCAGCTGGGTCTGTCTGCTGGTGGAGTTTCCCAGGAGTGCACACCTACGCTGCTTCTTTTGAAGTCATGTTCCAGCTAAATTTGGAAACATTTCTTCCATCCACCTTGCCTGTAGTCAACCTTGTCAAGTTTGGATGTCCTGCTGATATTCATTCCCTACACCTGCCAAGCCCAATGGGGTTGGGCTTCAGGAACACCTTGGAAGAGTATAGTCCTACTTGGGTGTTGTCTTTTTGATTCAACTTTCAGATTGGAAACTCCTTCAGGGCAGAGATTATCTATACCTGTTAGTGACTAGAGCCTGACTGAAGAATTAAAATTTCATGGCAAGGAGCAAGTTGTCCCCTATGTCAGCTCCATTTTGCTCTTTTGGGACCAGACCTATGCTTTCATTGGGGTAAGAAATGGATACCTTCTCTGCAATTTATAGTTTTAGAGGGCTGCTATTCATTCAGGACAGTACAGATTATTATAATTCAAATATATCTCTTTTTTTAGCCTATATCTCAGTCACATTTACTTGTGACTCTCTAAAATGAAGACTGCTGGACTTGGAATTAGGAAATCAAATCATGTCTCAAATATTCATTAGCTATGTCCTAGCACTTAGCCCAGTGTTTGCACATGAATTTAATGAATGTTTATTGACTGAGTGACTGACATGAGCAAGTCATTGAATCTCTTAGAGGCTCTTCATTGCCTTCACCTGTTTAAAAAAAGGCCCATAAATTAGAGCTATAAGGGGAAGGAAGCTTAGAGGCCATTTAATCCAATCCCTCATTTAATAGATGAGGAAACTGGGGTCATCTAAGTCTACTCCTTCATTTAAAATTTTATTTTAAATAAGAAAATTGAAATTGTGAGACTTCAAGTGACTTGCTAAGGTCAGAGAGGTAATAAATTATAAAGTCAGCCTTTGAACACAAGACTTCCAATTAGAAATCCAGTGTTTGTTTTTAATCATATCATGCTATTAATGATACTTATACTATCTACCTTATAGCATCTTTGCCAAAAAAAAAACCCCAACACTTTGAAAATCTTTGAAAATTATCATACAAATGTGCATTATTATCATAGGTATTAAAAGAAGTTATAAGTATTCAGAAAATAAGATCTTGCATTCTCAAGGATTAGATGAAGTCACATTGTCCTTCATACAAAGTTAAAGCAGGAAATAACCTTGGAGATCACTTAGTACAATTGCTCTCAGTTTTCTTTCTTTCATAGCAGTGAAACCCTTCACTTTAAACAAAACCTTTGGAATGATTTCTTAAAAATGCCTATTACTAGTGATACTAAAAAACACAGAGCTAATTTTTTAAAAAATCTTATTTTTTGGTAAAAAAAAAAAAAGGATGGATTACTGAAGGGGAAATAACCCTGTCCTTATTAATATGCATGTTTTCCCATCAGTACAAACTCCTTTTAGTAGCACTAGAAAGAACCTCCCATTGGAGAAAGCTATCAGCACATTTGCCTCTCTTCTGTTAGGAACTGGGTCTTGGAACTTGGTTTGTGGATGCTTATTTCACCATCAAAGTCTGACTTACTAACATTTTTGCTCTCTTTTTCCTTCATATTTATCCTTTTAATCCCAAGTAGCCTTAGTAACAATAAAGGATGGGAACAAGTAGGCTTTTACAGACATTTCTTGACAACAGACTCCATCTTCACAACCACAAAATGGACTGAGAAATGTACAGAGTAATCAATATAGGTATCTTCATTGAAAGTATTAGTAGACAACAGGTAGGCTTTCACTAGCAATACTAAAAAATGAACACATCTTTACCATTTCACAACTAACTGAAAGATGTAGAGAAAATAAGATCTCATTGGACTTGTTCATTGAGTAAGAAAAAAAAACACATTTGATTCAGTAAACAATGTTACCTTACAGGCTCTTTTCTACAAGGGGTCTCTCAGCCATATAACAAAATTATTCAAGGTCCATTAGAAAATATAAAAACAGAAATAACCCTATTCAGTGACTCTTTGATAATAAACATCAGGCAGGAATAAAAGATGGAGATGTATGCTTGTCTAAAGTATTCACTACTGTGGTGGAGGAGAGTGAGCACATGGTACCAGCTGAAGAGAAATTCTTTGTGAATAGAAATGTCTTCCAGATCTTTGGGTATAAGGTGTTGCTTGCCTAAAGCCTCAGAATATTGCAGTACTTCCTGGAGTAGATTTGTAATCATTCAAAGGAATTTGGCTTGCTCCTCCACAAGGGAAAGACTAACAGGATGGAGAATGTCTATTATCCAGATTTCAACATGTATTTGGATGAAGAGCTTTTCCATCAGTATGTATATCTGGAACAAACAGTACAAATGGATGGTGATTTAGGCCAAGGCCTAAATAGGAGGAGAGCAGGATGGATTGCTTTCAGGAAATTGCAAAGCTCCTTTCCTGACCCCAAGTTTCCCATGAAAGCAAAGGCCTTTTTTAAATACTAACTTATATCAGCATTGTTTTATGGCAGTAAGAAATGGAATGCAACTATCTCCAAAGGATTAAAAAAAGCAGAGGGCAATGGAGAGGCAAAGGTCCTCTTTGCAAAGGACCAAGGGCAGATGGTGGGTGTGAATAGACTGCAGTATGTAACCAATAAAGAATTTTAAAGAAAAAAAGATGTGACATTTAAGAAGTTCAAGAGATATAGCTTTGGGTAATTAATCATTTTGTTAATTATTACAAGCAGGTAATTAATAAACAAAGGCCCCTCATGGAACCCATTCAATGCTTATACACCCTTGCAAGAGTGGTTGTTTCTTAGGGTGAAAATCAACTCTGATTGGTAAATAAGTAATGAGAAAGTGAATATTATAATAAGAGGTAGGCTTATTCTAAAGACGGTCTGGGGAACATGACTGATCAGTCAGTTTTAGTCAAAGAAACTTATCTATACCTATCTAGAAAAAAAGGGAAATCCATTTCCCCTCAGACTTCTCTGACTAAAACACAATGGGCTAGATTTCACCTGACTAGAGTGTCTTTGCATTTTGATCAGATCTAAGTTTTCCCAATGGGTGTGTCTGTCCAAGATTTCATCTCTTTATCAGACCTGCCCTTCAAAGGCTGGCTGAATAGTATACAGGGAATGAGCAATTAGAAGGGGAGAAAACCTTAGTCCTAATTCAATAACTGGTTATTAATATAAGAGAGAAATAATTATTTCTGTCAGAAAAATAAAGAAATTTAATGTTACAAAGAGAAGATGGGTGATAGGTGGGCAAACAGAGTGCTCCAATGGTGTCTTCACAATGTCAGGAGAAGTTGAGAAGGACCTCCAGTGTTAAGGGTGGACGCCTCGTGGAAACATGAAGGCAGGATGTGAACAAGAATCACCTAACATGGGCAAGATTGGATGACAGTGACCTGAATCAGGAGAATTCCCAAATCAAGGAGATCACAGTCACATTTGAGTATCTGAATATATTTTCACATAAAATTTCACAAGATATATACTTCAAATCTATCATTTTTATGATATAGTAGGAAGGATATAATTATTTGGCATCACTGTGTTTAACTAGTAATTACAATAAATGCAATAAGGTGCTTCACAATTTTGGCTTTCCTCTTTACTTTTTTTTATAAGATAGCATATGTAATAGGGAGAATTATTTCAGTTTATCATTTTTCCTTAAAAATTTTGAGAATTCTGTTCTTAAATGGGCTGGGTTTTGTCTGGAAATGCCTTTGTGATTTTCTTCTGGAACTCTGTTAGTATTTTTAAAGATTTGCCAAAGTACATTCTTTGTATTAGGAGCACTAGAAAGAACCTCACATTGGAGGAAGCTATCGGCACATTTACATCTCTTCTGTATTAAGGATTGGGTCTGGTTTGTGGATGCTCATTTTACCATCAAAGTCTGGCTTATTAACATTTTTCCTTTCTTTTTCCTTCATATTTATCTTTTTAATTCAAGGTATGCTTAGTAACAATAAAGGATGGGAGCAGACATTTCACAGACATTTCTTGACAATAAACCCATCCACAGCCACAAAATGGATTGAGAAATGTAGAGAGTTAAGACTATGCTGTGGTTTTTGGTCTGATTTCACAAAAGCATTTGATGAAAGGGTAAGAAGCAGACTTAAAAAATTTCCCCCACTCAGGGTATCTCTCATGCTCATGCTAAGATCACATAAGATTCCTTGATAGGTGTAAGCACAGAAATAATGTTGTTCAGCTATGCTTTGAGGCTCAAGCAAGGCACAAAACAGAACAAAATATGCTTTCCAAAGGCATGTATAAATCAAATAAGCACTTACGAAGTGCCTACTATGTGCTCTGCACTGGGTTAAGCACTGGGGATACAAAAACAGAAGTCATTGTCCTCAAATGACCCTGGATCAGGCTTCAGTCTGCTCTTGGCGGGCTCAGCTCAGCATCTATTCCAGTGGAATGTAAACTCTAATGGAATGTAAGTTTCATGGAAGAGTTTTCTGTGAGATAATAAATCACAGATTTAGAGCTGGAAGGGACCTTAGAAGTCATCGAGTCCAACCACATTTTATAGAGGAGTAAACCGAGACTCAGAGTGCTTTAGTTAATTGCCCATAGTCACATGGGGTTTTCTGACTCCAAGTCCAGCACTCTATCCACTCTATCCACTACACAATATTGCTTCTCAATAATGAATAAATGGATAAACATTTATTGAGGCTTTACTTTGTGCTAAGGCTTTACACTGTGCTAAGCACTCAAAATGCAAATACAACAACAAAGACCAGTCCTACACTCAAGAAGTCCATATTCTAAAAAAGAGAAACAACATAAGTAGGCATACTGGCCAAAGAGGAGCGCTTTAGTCTGGAAAATTACAGACTTGATGAGTTGCCCTACAAGGGAGGAGATTGACACATCCCATACAGAAACAATGGCAGAGTTGATTTGTAATGGTTCATCGTTTCAGAACTGAAATAGGGGGTAGGAGGGGAAAAGGGGAAGGGTAGGAAATTAGGAAAGGGTATTCTGGATGAAGTGAAGTGACTGGTAAGCAGGTAGTGAAGGAGGCAGAGAAAAGAGTGAAGAGAAGCATGTCTAGAACTTTCCAGAAATGGTGTTCCAAAAGAGGCAGCCACCAAACAAGAAAGCAAGGCTTTAGGATGGGAAGTTCCTCCCGAACATGGTCTCAGAGTTTGATGGAGAGGTACCTGGAGAAGAGGAAGTCCTGGGCACACTAAAATCAGGCCATATAGATCTACCTGTTCTTCCTCGCACAGGATACTTCATCGGCTATCTCTGGGTCTTTGCATTGATTGTCCTCATGCCTGGAATGCTCTCCCTCCTTATCATCATCTTTTAGAATTCTTGGCTTCTTTAATTCTGAGTTCAAATACCATCTTCTAAAAGGAGGGTTTTCTCAGTCCCCCTAACCACTAATACAGGAGTTCTAATGCTTTCTTTGCACCAGGACCCCCTTTGGTAGCCTGGTGAAGCCTATGGATCCCTTTTCAGAATAATATTTTAAATGCATAAAATAAAAATAAAATACTTAAAATTTCCACGGAAATCAATGATATTACAATTACAACATATGTAATATTATATGTTATATCTGTATTTATATATCTGTTTTCAAGGTGTTCAAAACTTAGCTCTGCCACTCGCTAGCTATGTAATCTGGGACGAGTCACTAAATTTCCCTGGGTCTCATTTTCTTCATCTGTAGGACTAGAATAGTCCTCTGGTTCTAAACTAATGATCCTCTGTTTTAAAGAAGACTCCTGCATTGGAGGAATGGGAAGTTGGACTAAAATAGAGTTTATAGATGGAGAAACGCATCTAGTTTAATCCCTTTGGTTTATAGATGAGAAAACCCAGTCTACAAAAGGTCAAATGACTTGCCCATAATCACAGAGGCATCAAGTAATAGAGCTGGATTTAAAACTAATTCACTTCAATCAAATTCCCATGCTCTTTTTCACTGTATCATCATATGACATGTAGACAAGAAACTAAATATATATTTATGCATATATACATACACATATACATCTATTTACAGTTGGAAAGGACCTCCAGGGTCAACTAGTTCAACTGTCTCATTTTATAGAAGAGGAAACAAGCCTAAAGTAGTTAAGTAACTTTTCTAAAGTTATACCGAGGCAATAAGTGGAAGAGCAAGAATTTGAATCCATTTCCTCTTATTCCAAATCCAACATTCTTACTAGTGTTAACACCCTGCTTTCTTGACTACCAAGCTCTTCTGCAAATCTAAGATTCTACAATGTCAAGAGATGTTAATGAGCATAGATAGTAGGTGCCCCTAATGACATTATTTTCAGACTCTGCAGGTTTCAGAGAGTTACTCCCTCCAGTAAGTTACTCCATCCTACTTACCACTCTTTGGCACTCACTCCACCTGTCCCTGTCTCCAGGTCCAGCACTGTCTTTGAAGATTGGAAGCATATGAGACATTGATTGTTACCACATGCTTAGTTTTTAAAGACCTTATGAAATGACCATACAATTTAGCATAGATTGTCTTGTCAAATATCCATGTTATTTATCACTTTTTTAATTGCAGAAAGTTGCTAATTCATAGAACAACTCATTTTATTGCAAAACTTCTTTGGGAGCCCGGGGATGGAAGTCAGCTTGCCAAAATCCATGGCATAATGACAGGCATTATTTCTGAAACCTAAGAGGGTTTTGTTGGTAATTATGATTCATTTCTAATCTAGTCCAAGTGCTTTTTAAACTTGATTGACTGATCTTTTAAAACAACCCCATGGGGGTAAACTTTGGAATTACAATTAAACAGATGAGAGAGTTCAAATAAAGAGGTATTAAGGGACTTTCCCTCAAGGACACAGAAAATTGGTAAGGCTTAAAATCCTGGTTCTGGGTTTCCTCACTTATACTAAGGCCACTAGCTAATTCTCTGAATGAATTACCCCCATGGCTCCAGATGTTCCATGTACCATGGTCAAAGCGCTATAGTAATTGAAGCTATTCAGACAGAGAGGCAAAGAGAAAGAACATTGGCCAAGATGTCTGGAGACCTGGATTCTAGACCTGGATCTTCCAGGGCTATGTAATTAAGCTTCTCTCTGAGCCTTAGTGAACTCATCTATCAAGTCAGGCAGGTGGATGAAGTGTTTTCCATGCTGTCACACAGAACACTGGGGTTTTGCAGAGCAAACTAAAGGTTCCACGAAGAATAAAGTTGTACTGCTAAAGAAGCACATGGGAAATCTGCCTTTTTGCCTGTATTGGATACAGCCATTCAGTTAATAAACATTTATAAGTACTTGCTATATTCCAAGTACTATGTGACGTGGCGACTGGGGCGAGGTTGACAAAGAAAGGCAAAAATAGTTCATACTTTCAAGGAGCTCTCACTCTAAGAAGGCGACAACTTGTAAATGTTTGCATACACAATTATATTTGTAATTATAAAATTAATCCATCAATTAATTATAATTAATGAACAAATACAATTAATCCTTCAAACTCTCCCACCTTGATGGGAAGAGCCTTTTTAAATGACCAGTTTAGAATCAGAATAATATTAAAGCTAGATGAAACTTAGAGATGCATGTCAACACCTCCCAATCCCATCTACTTGTTCCCTTCTTCCCCCTATAACCAGGTTAGAGATCAGGAAAGTAAGACCCAGGCAGATTAAGGCACATCCATAGAATTCACGAAGTCAGTAAACAGCAGAGATGAGATGAATTCAGGTCTTCTTACTAGAGAAGATTTAAAGGAGATATAAAAACTGTCTTCAAGTATTTCAGACTTTGAAAGACGAAATAGCCCTCATCAAGTCACGTACTTTTTTACTAGAAGAGGAAGTTGAACAGAGAGAGAGATTCAGTGACCTGACCCAGCATTCTAGGTCTCAAAGAAGAGAATTAGGAGCAATGGAAAAGAGGGAGATTTAGGCTGATATAAGGAAAAACTTCCTACCAATGAGAGCTATCTAGACCTTGTTCACACTTAGTTTATATTCTGATTCACTGAATGATTCAATAAGAACACTTCCCTCTTAATGACTGTCATAGTCAGTTA
Source organism: Bettongia penicillata ogilbyi (assembly GCA_023548195.1). Classification (NCBI taxonomy): domain Eukaryota; kingdom Metazoa; phylum Chordata; class Mammalia; order Diprotodontia; family Potoroidae; genus Bettongia; species Bettongia penicillata. Next base: position 5,788,659 of record JAJHZJ010000017.1, read on the forward strand.
GTTCTTGGTACTGTACTAAGCCCAGGAGATGCTGAAAAAAAGATAAAATATAGTCTCTGCTCTCAAGGAGTTCTCAGTTTAATGGGGGACGCAAGATGCAAAAAACTATGCACAAACTATGTAGTATACAGGATAAATGGGCCATAATCGAGAGATTGAAAGCATTAGAATTAAGGGGGATTCACAGAGGTTTTCTGGAGAATGGAAGATTTTAGCTGGGATTCATCAGAAATCAGGGAAGCCAAGAGACAGAAAGGAGGAGGAAGAGGATTCCAGGCATGGGGGATAGTTCATGAAAATGCCCAGAGGTGGAGCAGGAGCTTCTTGTTAGTGGAATCAAGAAGCCTATGAAAACTTGAAAGGACCTATAGACATGATCAAGTTTGATACCCCCTTCCCATTGCCCAGAGAAGGAAACTGAGGCTGAGAGAAGGGAAATTACCCAAAGACATACAGGTAGTTAGTAGAAAGAGAATTACCAAACCTCATACTTCCTCTCTATAAGTTCAAAGTTCTCATTAGAGCATCTTCCCAAGCCTAACTAGGGTAGCTAGGTGGCACAGTGGATAGAGGTCCAAAAGTCAGGAGGAAATGAGTAGAAATCTGGCCTCAGACACTTCCTAGCTGCATGACCCTGGACAAGTCACTTAACTCTGCCTCAGTTTCCTCATCTGTAAAAAGGAACTGGAGAAGGAAATGGCAAACCACTCCAGTATCTTTGCCAAGAAAACTCCAAATAGGATCATGGGTGGTGAAACCTAACTGAAACCACTATAACAAGAAGCTACTAACTCAAGACTTGATTGACTGAAACGACTCAGCAACAACAAACCTAATAATTATCACAAAGTTTTAAAATTCGCCTTTGTTGGCTTAAGGGTCAACCCTCTGCTAAGCAGGGAAGCTTCAGTACTTACGTGTCCACCCATCACAGTGCCATCTAGGCAGAGAATCACATTCAGCACCGTCTATGCAGAGAACAGCTGTTCAGTAAACAGTAGTTAAACACTCAAAGCTTGTGTATACACAGGTATCCAACTATGAACACGTTAATGACACAGTCAGTCTTACCATTGCTGACCAAAGGTTAGATGTCTGTTCAAATCAGGTTCCATTTCTTGAGATTTTAGAACCCTACTCTGTCCAAGCTGAAAGGGATATTAGCGAATCCCTAATCAAGGAAATGTAAGCTTGGAGATGTCAAATTTATAGACTATGGAAGAGCCTTTAGAGATTCTACAGTCCACCCCCCTCAAATTATAGTGCTTTTCAGTGTCAGGGATGGTATTTGAGCACTGGTCTCAAGACTCCTGGGGCAGTATTTTTTCACTTTACCACGAATATGAGCAAAAAGTATTTCACAGAGACACTCCTTTGCTAAGTTTTCATGCATTTGAGCCAAGGAATAGTTTACTCAACACTGACTCATTTGTTTGTTTTCTATACACTGCTTGGCTTTTCCCATATTTGGCCCTGGGTGATGTCCCTGAGCAGACTCCTCAAGTGTCTCATTGGTCAGACTTTTTATAGTATTTTGGGAACTGTTGAAAAAAATCCAATTAGACATCAGGGCTTTTCTAATAATAATACAGAGTTTAGTCATTGTTTTCTTTTTAGTGAGAACAAATTCCAAATTAACTTTAGGCACTGAGACTTCACAGCAACAGTGTCTAAACCTGAATTCAGGTCAAGTAAAATAGCAGAGCACTGGGTCATTAATGGTTTCTAATTCATGTACATGAGACATACAAAGTAGCTCAGGCCCACAGGAACAGGGCTTGGGGAAATTAGGCCAAATCAGGCTAAAAGAAATCAGGCTACAAGATGCTGCCTATTCACTACTCTCAGATGTTATGGCATGGTTATGCTGGATATATATGGGGAATGGGCATCACCTACAGGGTGAGTAAAGATTCCAGGAGGCTCCATCTTGTTTAGAAATATAAACATTGCAGCACCTCTTTTCAGATTCTAGTTTTGCTACTTATTTATTTTCTGGGAGACTTTGGGAAAGTCAGTTAGCCTCTCCAGGATTAGTCTCCTTATTTGTAAAATGAGGACATTGGACCAGATAGCCTCCAAGGTCCCTCTTAGTTCTAAATTCAAAAATCTGGTGGGATTTAGTAAAAATTCTCACTTCATAGAAACACAGAGAGGACTTCAGAGGCCATTTAATCTGATATGTACCTTACCAAACATTCCTTTTACAACATGAGCCAGGCAGTCAACAATCAATAAGCATTTATTAAGCAAGCAGTACCAGTGTGCCAGGTACTGTGATAAGTGCGGGGGATATAAAGAAAGGCAAAAACATGGTCTCTGCCCTCAGGGAGCTCACGTTCTAATGGGAGAAATAACATAAAAGCAGAAATTATAGAAATGGAAAATAATCTTAGAAGAAGGCCCTGGGTGTGTGGGAGGGATGCTGGACCAGTAAACCAAGACTGAAAAGGCTTTCTGCAGAAGGTGATACTTGGGCTGAATTTTGAAAGAAGCCAGAGAGGTGGAGGAGAAGGAGAGCATTCCAGGCTTGGGTGACAGGAAGTTCAAAGGTATGGAGTGTGGAGATGAGCATCCTGTTCTAGGAACTGCACATGGGTGAGAGCATGGTGGGGAAGGAATGTGTAGGATTGTTTGTCACTGGAAGAGGACCAATGATGTCAGGGGGAGGATGTCTTGACTTGCAAGTGCATTAGATTCAAGTGAGACAGGGCTGTGCAAAGTCATCAGTCTCACTCTCTACTCCAGTCAACAGAGTCCAGTGGAGAGATGTAGGTCAAGAAGACTGACAATAGCCCCAGATGCAGTGGGACACTTGGCCAAAAGTATAAGGAGACTAGAATGGTAGGAAGGGACCAGGTTGTGAAGGGCTTTAAAAACCAAATAGAGGATTTTATATTTCTTTAATCCTGGAGATAAAAGGGAACCACTGGAGTTGACAAGAGTAGGTGGTGACATAGTCAGACCTGTTCTTCAGGAAGATGGCTTTGTAGCTGAGTGGAGGATGGATTAGAGTGGGAGGAGAGACTTGAGGCAGAGAGACCAATCAGAAGGCTATTGCCAGAGTCCAGGTGTGAGGTGATGAGGGCCAGTGTGAGTGGAGAGAAGGGGACCTCCCTTAGGAGACATAATGTTAAGATAGAAACAACAAAATTTGGCAAAGATTGGATAAATGGAGCATGTGCAAGTGACAAAGAATCATCTTATTGAAGACTGCTAGTAATGGGTAACTCAATACTTCCTGAGATGGACTATTTCATATTTCCAGAGTTTTAGTTGTTAGTAAATTCTTCTACACTTCATCTTCTAGGCATCTTTCTTCCACTGTTCCTGTATGTCCCCTGGGGCCAAGCTGACATGATAGTCCTGAAAATACCTGAAAACAACTATTACTATATTCCCCTGAGGTTTTCTCTTTAACAAATGGAATACCCCCTCTTCCTTCAGCTTCATTGCTTCAATCTGTCTGCATCCTTCCTCAAATGTAATACTCAGAATTAAACAGAATACTCCAGATGTTGTCTGGCTAAGGTGGAATGGAGCAGAATGATCCACTTTAAACATAATACTCCAGATGTTGTCTGGCTAAGGTGGAATGGAGCAGAATGATCCACTTTCCTTACCCTGGTAATTACATTTCTAACAACGAAATCCTAAGATTATATTTTACATATTATATTTTATTATATTATTATATTAACTTTTTTGGCTACTATGTCAAACTGTAAGTAGGTGATGAAATGGATAGCACACCAGGTCTGGAATCAGCAGAATCTCTGCTCCTTTAAATCTTAATGAGTTTTCCAGGGCTCTAACAGGTTAAATGATTTGCCTAGGGTCACACAGTCAATATGGATGTGTCAGAGGTAGGATCTGAAATTTCTAACTCAAAGCCCAGGTTTCTATCCACTATTCTACACTGACTTTTGTAATTTATTTTTTTAAATTAAATTATATCTTTATATATCACAGCTGATTTTTAAACCCAAATACAATAATTTTGTAGTACATGCGTTTTGTATGGAGTCAGAAAGACCTGAGTTTAAAATCAACCTCAGATGTATTCTAATTGTGTGACCTTGGGCAAGTCACTTAAACCTCTGCCTCAGTTTCTTCATATGTAAAATTGGGATAATACCTCACAGGGTCGTTGTGAGGATAAAATGAGATAATATCTGTGGATGGAACAGTGGAACATCCACAGTGGATGAAACCTAGTAGGTACTTAATACATGCTTATTCCCCTCCTCTCTTTTTCCTTTCACATCTTACATGTCATTTTCTGAGAACTGGCAAGACATTCTAGTCTGTCAAGATATTGCTTGCTATTAATTCTGTCATCTAAGACGTTTATAGATTTTGTGTAACCCACCTTCTGTAGCCACGCCAAGACTTGGACACAAAGCAAAAAGCCTTAGTAGAAGACGGACTTTTCCATGGGTCCCTAAACTCTGAGGGGATTTCTGACTTGTTTTGAGGACAAATTACCCAAAGCACCTCGGGCACAAGGCAAATTAGGCAACTAAGACACAAATAAGCAAGAAGAGAAGAGAAAAAAGTGAGCCACGTGGAGAGCAGATGGGAGATTGTGAAGCAGCTCCAGAAGGTCCTGAGGCCGGGCAGTGAGGACGGTGCAAATGCGAACCATGTCAGGCCGGGCAGTGAGGACGGTGCAAATGCGAACCATGTCAGGGGCAAACTCTCATCCGCTGTTCTCCGCAAGGCTGAAGAAACTGATCTTCCCTCCTTTCAGCAGCTGAAGACTGCAATTGTATCTTTTAAAACTGATTTTAGTCAATGGCGTTGTTTTACCTGTTTCCACAGTATTTTTGTGATAAAGAACTAAAATCCAGATGGCTATTCCAATCTTCACCGACTCTGCTTCTTTGAATGCTAGAAGTAAGATGGGGGAGAGAGGAAGGACCATGGCAGCTTTATGTGTCAGTGTACCCGGCTAGGAGTGTCAGCCACATAGTTACTGGAGAATATAGTACATTACAGGGAGAAAGAGAGCAACATTTGGGGCTAGATGCTTCCTGAGGTAAGCGCTGATAAGAAGCCCCAGATGCAAACAGACAAAGTTCAGTAAAGCTTAATATCACTTTTCAATTGCTGGCTGGCAATGATAGTGTCCAAAAAGGCCACTGGTTGGGGAAGTGAAAAGAAAACAGTCCTTGGGGATGAGTGAACTGAAAGACAGTCCTCTATTAAGGAAAGAGGGAGTGAGTTTCCACCCCCAAATTACTGGTCTTTCCCCAACACACTGACAGTATTGCTCACAAATGCCATTATTTAAATTTTTTAAATATTAGTTCAGAAGGAAAAGAGATTAGTTGTGATTGAAGGAAACAGGAAAGACCTCAAAGACAAAGTGATATGTAATAATAATAACTAATGGCATTTAAGGTGTGTAAAGAATGTTACAAATATTTTCTCATTTTATCCTCACAACAACCCTGGGAGCCAGGCACTACTATTATACCTATTTTTCAGATGAGAAAACTGAAACAGACAGAAGTTAAAGGTTTGCCCAAGGTCACACAGCTAGTAAGTATCAGAGTCCAGATTTGAACTCAGGTCTCCTTAATTCTGGGTTTTCTGATTTCCAATGCATCCTCCACACAATAGCCCTTCCTAAAGCATAGATCTAACCATGTTACTCCCTTTCTCAAAAATCTTCACCTCCATCTAGATTTAATATAAAAATTCCTCAGCCTAGCATTTAAAACCTTCCACGGTTTAGTAATTCCCCTACCCATCCCCAACCCCACCACAGACATTTCATATTATGCCACTTTACACACTCTGTGGGGCAGGTAGGTGTGCAGTCAGGAGTCATCTTCCTCAGTTCAGATCTGGTCTCAGATACTTACTAGCTCTATGTCTGTGAGCTAGCCACTTAACCCTGCTTGCCTCAGTTTCCTCATCTGTAAAATACATTGGAGAAGGAAATGTCAAATCACTCCGATATCTTTGCCAATTGGGGTCATGAAGAGTAGGACATGACTGAATATATGACTGAACTATAGTGCATTCTATGTTCTGATTAAACCGTACTTTGTGCTATTTCCTGAACTTGACCTCCCATTTCCTACCCCTATGTCTTTGAACAGGCCTTTTCCTAAATGCCTGGTGTGTGTTCATTTAATACTTATGTCTTGTAATTCTTAGCTTTCCTCAAGCCTTAGCTTACACACCATCTTCTACAAAAAATCTTTCTTCATCCCCTCAGCTATTAGTGATTTCTTCTTCATCAAAATGCCTTGAATTTATTTATTTGTACACATGTTATAACCTCGGCTGGAATATAAACTCTTTCAGGTCAAGCTCTGGTTTTTGTTTTTGGCTTTGGAGTCTCAATGTCTTGTATGTGGTAGATTTTAAATAAATTGATTATTGAGTTGAATAAATTACTCATCAACTAGAGGGAGTTCCCTGGGTTTTTTACATCCATAAAATGCCAAAGACCTTCTAAAACTCTTAGCTCTAAATGCTATGCTTTTATGTACACCAACCACCTTAAGTTTAGCTACAGTGGTATAGACTGGGAGAGGTACTTAAATAATTTGCTTAAAGAATAGATTAAAATTATTTGCAGTAATCATACCAATTACATGTAAACAAATGCTACTAAAATGCTTAAATGGGGCTTAAAAGTTTGTCCTCTTGAACACTTAAAGTCACACTGCAGAAATTTTGTCTACATCATTCATTTGCTTTGTAAATTCTTTCTTTATGAGAAGTGAAAAAGTAAAGCAGCTATGTCCAAATGATCACAAAGTCGAATTGCTAGGGTCAGAATCACAATGTTTTCTATGTTTAAAGTGAGCTAAGCATGACTAGGACAAAGAAATCTTCTGAATGAATATTACTGAGCAAACTCTTACCAGGTCAAAACCATTCCATTTACAAAAGCGACTTTAAAGAGAGGGTATTCAGAAAGATGACATTGTTTTAACTGCAGTGCTCTAACAAAATAAGGGAAGGAACAAGGTGCCTCAGCCTCATTCAAACCTGGATGCCTTCTTTGCATACTCAGTTATTTCGGGTCAGGACTTGCTTAGTAGGTGGTTCCCAAATATGTGGAAGATGGAACAGTATAGTGTAATGGAAATAAAAGCACCGAATTTGGAGAACTGGAGGTCTGAGCTCTATTCCTGGATTAGATCACAAATTATATAATCTAGGTAAATCGTCTCACCCCTGTAGGGCCTATTTTCTTCATCTTTGGAGGGAAATAAAAACACTTGTGGCTAACGAAATTCATAGGCACATTGCAAAGGCAAACGAAGAGCTCTATATAAGATGCACTGCATGAATGCTTTCGTAAAGGGTATTAATAATCTTGGTCAAGTATATGATTTATCTATCTATCTATAAAACTAAAGAACCTAGCTAATGTCTACTAGTGAGAATAATAAGTAAGTTTATGATTCAGAATTCTGTTTACATTTCAGTTGTGAAGGATAAGTTATTGGTTGAGAGATATCCCGAAGTAGTGGCTAGTTAGCCTTGGAATCAGAAAAGACCTGGGTTCAAGATCTGACTCTGACACATACTGGTTGTGAGACCCTGGGAAAATCTTTTGACTCCTTAATGTCTCCATGAAACTCCAAGATTATAAATGGTGGAACAGGTGCTAATCTGCATTTCCAAATGGAATTTCTTCATTTGGAATTCACTGCATGAAAAAACAAAACAAAAAAACCCCTCAAAAACAAAAACAAAACCCACAGCTCTAGTCCAGATATTTTTTTGTTATCTTAAGAATTTATGCCTCAATAACTTATTAATGTGGGACCACGTTTGCTGTGGTAGAGCTTGGACTAGGGCCTAGATCTGCTGGACTAGGGCCTAGATCTGCTAACTCCTCAGTCAATGCCCATTCTATTTTACTATGTCGCTTTTCTCTTGTACTGGTAGGCAGTAATGACTCTATAGTCAGAAAAGTTTAGTTCAAGTTAATAGTATAATTAAAGTTAACAAAAGCAGTGCAAATGGAACTTAACTATTGAAGCTTCTAATTGCTCTTTCTTGGAAATATTAACACATTATTTCCTTTTTCTCTTTCCCTCTCCTCCAAAAAAGTCCTATATTGACAACTCATTGCTATGGAGATGACCTTGGGTTCTTGAAGGCTATGTTGGTGGAGCACAAGCTCTAGCAGGTCCTGACAAGATGGAAAAGAGTCTAGTGATGCAATTAATACAACTATGTAAATGAAGATAATTTTCAATAGTTATCAAACTCATAGAAAAAAAATTAGGTGACACCAGTATTAACTTATAAAGAAGGGCTGGGCATGATAGCACACACCTAATGCTAGGGAAGCCAAGAGTGGTGGATTACCTGAGTTCAGGAGTTCTGAGCTTCATTGTGTTAAGACCATCGTATGATGTCCACACCAAACATGGCACCAATACCACAAGTTGCTGAGAACAGGGGCCATTGGCTGCCCTGGGCGCTTCGGCTCAGGTCTGAAACAAAACAGATTGAAATTAATGTGCTAATTAGCAATTCCATTCAGCCCATAAATTGCCCCTCTACTTCTAGCTTGGGCAAGATTTGGAGACCCAATCTCCAAAAATGAAAAGAAGAGGAAACAAAGAAAATACTGTTTCTTTCCATTAACAAACAGAAATTACAATTATGTAAAATTACATATACTATTAGTTGTAATCACTCTTTGTTTTACTTAACTGTTTGGAGAGAGGATTCATTTGGTAATGGCCTAGGGATTCGTATGATTCACTGCAACAAATTATATCTATTTTGTTAAAGGGCCCAGTCACGAACTAAATAAATGTCTATTTTTTTAAAAGCTCATTTCGTGGTGGGTTGCCAGGTGACAAATATTTTGGTCATAGAAACTAAAGATCATCAACTAACAGAAAGACTGTAATCTGAGTTAGTGGAGGTTCTATTCACACTGATAGAATTAGAGATTCTTGAAGTATTTCAATATTTGCCTCTTAGCTGTTGTACATGTGTTTGTAAAAGAGAAAGTAAAAGAAGATAGAATTAGAAAAAGAGAAAAAGGGTGAGCTCATGATTGTTTACACCAATGAAGAGAAACAGAAACACATGATATAAAACATCAAACAACCAAATAAATCATTATTAGTCTTTAGAATTAGTGATATGATTAATTTTAGAAGTAGATGTGCCCTACTTTATGTTTTGCTGAAGTCTATATTAACATTGTTTGCATTCTCTAAGCATGTCATCAACGAATGGCAAGAAAGTGAGTATGGAAAGACAGAAGAGAGATAACCCAACCCAAGGGTGGTGCATATTTAGGTGATTGCTGAAAACTGAAAAAAACTGAGCTGAATGCTACCACCACCACTATCTCGCTGACAGTATGGAGCTCTACTTATCAGGTCATGTCATAACTGACATGATGAAGTGAAAAGAGCAGTGGGCTTTAAATAAGAAGAGCTTTGTTTGAAATTTCATTGAAGTTCCCTGAACTTCAAGAGATGTGTAAGTTAAATCTGCTAAAAGTGAAAAAAAAAAAGCTCTTAACTGATGTTAGTTGAATTGATGGACAGAGGATTTAAAACTGAAAGGAACCTGGGAAAATTAGGCCATAGGAAGTGAAAGGGATTACCTGAGTCTTTATAGCCCCTAAGCAGAACCAGCATTCAAACACAGATTTTCTGATTCAAATAAAGCACCTTTTCTCCTGCATATCTTGCATAACTATGGATGACCATGAGGTACCTATGAGGTAACACGGGTTTATAATGAGTTCTCTCACGGTGTTTTCTCAGTATCTCAAATGCAATTTTGAGCACAAGTGACTCTCCCATAGAGCATTGATTTTCTTTGTTGAAGTCAATTAGAGGAAAAAGCAAGCATAACAAAACTGAGCTTTTAAAAGAAAAAAAGATGGCTACTTTAAAAAAATGTGAAATGCCCAAATTAACAACATAGGAAATTGAAAGCTTAAGCAACTCAAACTGGGAAATGGAAAACTAGCAGGCCATAAATGAACTACCACAGAAAAGTATCTCTAGTCCAGATAGATTTACAAATGAATTATATCAAATGTTTAAAAAACAGTTAAGCACCTTTTCCCATTATTGTTAGCTGGTATTTGTGATTTTTGTTGGTGTTGGAAAGTTTTTCCACCTAAGTAAATCAGCAATTTGTCTTATAGTGTTAGAAAACCACCTGTGGGCACTGAGAAATTACATTACTTGTCCATGGTCACACAACTGATATATATTAGGGGCAGAACTGAAGCTGAGGTTTTTTTCTGACTCCAAGGCTGGCCCTCTATCTACCATGTTTGAGTGACTCTCAAGTAATGCCTGTGTTACATATTCTCAGGAATTTACAAAAAAGGTACTCCATCAAATTCCATTTAAGAGACAATATGTCACTGTATCCAAACCAGGGAGGAGTGAATGAAAAGAGCTACAGACCAATTCCATTAATTAATATTGATGCAAAAATATTAAAAATCTTAGCAAAAAGGCTATTAGCAATATATTATTAACTATGACCAAGTTAGATTTATATTAGATATACAAACATGATTCAACATAACTGTATAATATATTATTAATTGATATTACACATTAATACCATTAATTATAACTATTAATTATATTAATATATTATAATATTTCATATGTTGTATGCTTGCTATATTGTATGATTAATTATAAAACAAAAAACTACATGATTATGTTAGCAGAGAAAGAAAAACCCTTTGTCAAAATAGAGCACTTATTTATGTTAAAAACCCTAAAAAGCATAGGCGGAGAACAACACTTGATCAATATTATGAACGTGATATATCTAAAAATAAGCATTATCTTCAAAAGCAAAGTACTGAAATCTCTTTCAATAAATATAGAGGTAAAGCAAGGATGCTTCCTCTCTACTTTACTCTATGGTATGGTTCTAGAAATGCTGATTATAGCAATAGGACAAGAAAGAAAATTAAAGTTATTAACACTTACAAAAAGAGAAAAAATTGCCCCCTTTACTAGATGACATGATAGTGTGCTTAAAAAACCCCAGAGAATTGGCAAAGAAATTGACACAATTAATAGTTTTAGCAAGGTAGCAAAATATAATTCAAATAAAAAACCCAAAAACAATAGAAAAGGAAATATAATTCAAAATGACAACAGATGTATCAAATATCTAAGAGTTAACCTATTAAGACATACAAATACAAACTCAAATCACTCTTTAAAGATATTAAGAAAACTAAGATAATAAGAAAGATATTCATTATTCTTAATTGAAGACATACCAATGTAACAAAAATGAGAATACCTAAATTTATTCTTGGATTTATTACTCTACCAATCAAACTTTCAAGGAGTTACTTTATAGAATTAAATAAAATTTATTTAGAAAAATGAAAGATCTAGAAATTCATGGGGTTCATCTCCTATTAAAGGCTAAATTTAAGTAGAGAAACTTGGTAATCATGAAATTAAAAGTATGAATGAGGGAGGTATATTATTACCAGACCTCAAGCTATAACATATAGTCATAATCATCAAAATTATTAGGGTTTAGTTACAAAATAGAATAGTACATTAGGGGGATATACTCTAGGCAAGATCTAGAATTAATTGGACCCAGCAATACAAGGTTCAATAAACCCAAGAACCACTGGGGAAGGACTTCTTATCTGATGAAAATTTCTGGGAAAGCTAGAAGGCATTTTCAAGTCAAGTCAAGAAGCATTTTTGAGCACTTATTCTATGTGAGATACTGGGGTAAGTACTGAGGATACAAAGAAAGGCTTTATTACTTCTTGCTTTCAAGGAGCTCACAGCCTACTATGGAATACAACATGTAAACAACTATATACAAATAAGATATATGCAGGGTAAACTGGAAGATAACCTCAGAGGGAAGGCATTAAGATTAAAGAGGATTGGGAAAGACTTCTTGTAGAAGGCAGGACATTAGCTAAGACTTGAAGGAAGCCAGGGAAATCAGGAGGCAGATAGATATGAGGGAAAACAGTCCAGGCGTGGGGGACAGTGAGTAAAAATACCTGCAGTCTAGAGATGGAGTGTCTTCTGTAAGGAACAAGTAAGGTCAGTGTCCCTGGATCAAAGGAAATGAACACAGGAGGAATATGTAACAAGACTGGAAAGGTAGGAAGAGAACAGATTAAGGAGGGCTTTAAAAAAAAGTTCAACTGAGATTTTATATTTGATTCTGAGGTGATAGGGAGCTAATGGAGTTTATTGAGGAGGGGGTGTGATGTAGTTGGACTTGTACTCTATGATGAATTTGACAGCAAAATGAAAGACATACTAGAATGGGAAGTCTATCCTGAACTCAAGGTAGAGACATCAACCAGCAAGCTATTTGAATAAGCCAAGTCTGAGATTGGACCAGGGTGGTGGCAGTGCTAAAAGAGAGAAGGAAGTTTCAATGAGAGATGGAATAAAGGCAGAAAAAATGGTACTTTGCATCTAATCAGATATGGGGGAGAGGAAAGTGAGTGACAGTGAGGAGTAGAGGAGGACACCTAGGTTGTGAACCTGGGTGAGTGGGGAAATGGTAATACATGACAATAGAGATATTTGGAAGAGACGGCAGTTTTGAGGAGACAGATAATGAGTTAAGTTAGGAACATATTTAAGATGTTTACAAGACATCTAGTTCAAAATGTTAGAGATGTGAGGCTAAAGGTCAAGAGAAAAGTTAGGACTGGACAAAGATCTGGGAATCATCAGAATAGAGATAATAATTGAATTCATGGGAGTTGATGAGATCATTAAGTGAAATAGTATAGAGAGAAGAGAGGAGAGCCCAGGACAGAGCCTGGAAGGACACCCATGATTAGTAACTGTGACCTAGATGAAGATCCAGCAAAGGAGACTAAGGGTTGGTCAGTTTCTGTAGGAGGTGGACCAAAACAGAATTGTGTCATGGAAATCTAGAGAGGACATCAAAGAGAAGAGGGTAACTGACAGTGTAAAAGTTTGACAGAAATTAGATTTACACCAGCAATTCATACTAAAATCTACAATTAGCTGTATATGGATAATTGTATGGATACCAAAAGAAATTAGAGGGGTGGGGTAAAATTTTATGTTATGGCTGCAGTGGGGGAAGAGGGGATTATTAGCTAAACAAGGAATAGAGGTCACAATAAAAGATGAAGCAGAAATTTGCAATTTGCAATTTTGTCAAATTCAGAAGATTTTGCACAAACAAAATCAATGCAAGTGGAATAAGAAGGGAAAGTAGGGAGATATTTGCATCATATAGCTGATAAAAAGTCTGATATCCAAAATATGTATGGAATCAATACAAATACACAATTTACAAGGTCATTGCCCATTGATAAGTGAGCAAAGGATAAAAGCAGTTTTCAAAAGTATTGTAAAACACCTTTAGCCATATAACATAGGTTCTTATTCATTTCATAAAAAGAAAAACAAATTTAAACAACTTATCTCATACCTTTCCAAATGGCAAAGATGATAAAAGACAGAACTAGTCAAAGTTGGATGGGCTACAAGAAAATAAATTAATATTCCATTGTTGGGGGAACTGTGAATTAGTTCAAAGGTTATGGAAAACCATTTGTAACTTTTTTCCAGTAGTTTTTGCCCATAAATTAGTTCTTATTCCAATAGTTGATGTTTTGGAGGGTAATGAAACAATCTGTTTGATTGTTTCTGGGTCTTGTTTATCTAATCTCTTCCACTGATCAACTTTTCTAATTTTTAGCCAGCATAACCAATGGCTGGCACATGTACACAATGGCAAAGATGAAATTCCCTGAATGAAAGAAGTTGGAAGGCCTCATTCTATAACTGTAACTGCTAATCATGTGATGGGAAGCAGCCCTCTTTGACTGGCTACAGTTGCAGAATAAAGTGTGTGTGTGGGGGAAACCTTTAAAAGTCTTGAGTAGCTCTCAGTCCCTCTTTTTGTTTGACTTCTCTTTGGTTAACTTCTTGCTAGATGGCATCTCTAAGGGGAGAGACCTCTGCCCATTTCCCCTTCCATGCTTAACATATTATTGATCCATGAATCTGGGAATCTTGGAGGAGAGTCCATGCCAGATTCTGCATTCAGCCCAGCCCAGATGCCCCAAGAAGTGATGGGACCTTTGGGCCTAGCACAGGTGGCACTTGGACATGAACTTAACGAGAACAATATTGTATAGAAACTGCCTTAAATCTAAGCTCATTCTTTTGAGAGTTGAGGTAGCGTTAGGGAGAATATGCTCCTGAAGTGTGTGTTTGTCCTTCATTGCCAAAGAAGACTATGCCATAAGAGAAATGATGACATGACTTGCACTTGACTTTGTTTTGAGTGAGTGAGGGCTGTGCAGGTCGCCAACCTCACTTCTCCAGAGCCATCTGAATCTAGTGACCAGATATACACCAGAATGACTGGAGATGACCCAGGACGAGACAATTAGAGTTAAGTGACTTGCCTAAAGTCACACAGCTAGTGAATGTCAAGTGTCTGAGGTGAGATTTGAACTCAGGTCCTCCTGACTCCTGCAGTGATGCTCTATCCACTGCACCACCTAGCTGCCCCAGGCTCCTGAGGTATTTGAAGTGGATGATATTTGTGCTTTTGTTCTGGGCATATCTTTGAAGACAATATCACTTTGAAAAAGCTAATTGATGTTAAATGGCTAAATGGAACTGGGGCATTAGTAACTGGTGTCTAATAGTGGAGGGAATATAGCTTATGAAGGCTCAAGCTGATAACATTAGATAAGAACACCCCAATCACTCAAGAGTACCTTTAGAACCCTTTGGGGGAGATGTGGAAGTCTAACTCTTGGATAGTAAGCTTGGAGAAAACTTAGTGCCCCAGTAGCAAATAATTTGAATGATTGCTGCTTTGTAGCATAGTTTGATATCTAGTTCAACAGACAGCATAGAGGAGTAGATAAGGAACCAGACCTGGAGTCAGGAATTTCAGGATTCAAATAGTGCCTTTAATATTTACTAGATAATTCATTTAACCAGTCTTTGCCCCAGTTTTCTAATCTCCAAAAGAAGTGTATCAAACTTAAACACCTCTAAGGTCTCTTTTAGGTCTCAATCTGTGATCCTATGATTCTGATATTCCTGAGCTCCTTTCCTTCCCACTTTAATTATTTCCCTTGAGATTCTTGACCTTCTGTTCTTACATATGAATTTTGTTGTTTTGTCATTCTTTAAAGCAACACTTTAGTAGTTTTATATGGTAATGAATCAGTAATTAATTTATATAGTGTTATCATTTTAAAAATTATATTAGCAAACTCAATCAGTAGCAGTTAATATCTTTCCAACAATTTAGATTATCTTCATTTCTGTTAAAGAATTTTCTAGTTGTACTTATATAATTTTTGTACATTTTTCATATAACTAGACTCTAATATATTTTATATATTCTGTAGTTATTTTGAATGAAATCTCTCACTCCGTCTCTTTCCTTCTGTTATTGCACCCTCCTCCCATTTCTAAGTTCCTCCCAAAACCTTTTGATGAAGGGTCCAGACTAACCATACTTCACTTTCTGGGCTTCGCTTCTATGCCTCAGCTGCTTTTTCCTACTGCACCTGTGGCCCCTTTCTCCCACTAATCAAATCACATCAATAAGTATTTATTAAGTGCTTACTACATGCCAGGCACTATGATAAATGCTGGGGATAAGAAAATAAGCAAAAAGAAAGACAATCTTTGCCCTGGAAGAACTTAAATTCTAATGGTGAGGGTGGGCAGAGACAATACATAAAATGGAGCTGAAATATGGTGGGAAGACGATACCTAGATAGGGGCATAATGTCATAATTTGAATAATAAAACGTCTTTTCTGAACCCTTCCTCAAACCGGATGTTCTGGGAGGAATTTACTGATGTGAGAAGAGGACAACAGGGACAAATGGAAAAGCAGCTGAAGCATGGTGGCAGTCTGTAGGGTGAAGTTTGACTTATCTGGGCCCTTCCTCAAAATGAGGGCCTGGGAAGAAATTACTACTGGAAAAAGAGACCACTCTTCACTATGTGGATTTACCATCATTCTCCCCAAGACTTTCCCTTCCAACTTTCACACCTGCTTTTCACCTTCCATTTATGCATTATCTTTCCTTATTAGAATAAAGCTCCTTGAAGGCTGGGACTTCTTTCCCTTTTTTTTTTTTATGTATTTGTATCCTCAACACTTAGCACTGGGCCTGGCAGATAGTGAGTGCTTAATAAATGTTTATTGTTGGTTTGAGTATCTCTTCCTGCTAAGTTTTGTTGGTAATATACAGAAAGACTTAAAATTTGTTGCAAGTTGATTTTATGCCTTGTTACTTTATTGAAGTTGTTGGTTCAAATGATTTTAGATAGCTATATAAAACATTAATTAGTTGGATCTTTAGGGTTCTCTACATAAATTATCATATCATCTGCAAAAAGCAATAATTTTGCTTCCTTCTTAACAATACTTGCATTCCCCCAAGTTCTTTTACTTATTTTACTACAATAGCTAACATTTCTAGAACTGAATCTAATAATAATAGTGACAATGGGCATTCTTGATTTAGACCTGTTCTTATTAGAAAAGGCTTTGTAGAGTTTTTCCATTACAGATAATGGTAGTCCTTGGGTTTATATAGAATATTTACCATATTAAAAAAAGGTCCATTCATTCCTATGCATTTAAATATAAATGGGTGGTACATATTTATCAATTTTTGCATTTATTGATGTAATTATATGACTTATGGTTTTTGTTATTAATGTAGTCTACCATATTTATAGTTTTTCTGCTATTAAGCAACTTCTGAATTCCTAGGAAGATAAATTAGTGTAAATCCAACCAGGCTATGAAGTAAAATCTTTGCCATGTGTTGCTATTTCCTCCTTGTTAATATATTATTCAATATTTTTGCATAGATATGCATAAGAAAAATTGGATTATGGTTTTCTTTCTCTGATTTATCTCTCTTTACTTAGGTATAAGAACCATATTTGTCCTTTAGAAAAAGTTTGGTAAGATATCTTCTTTTTCTATTTTTGTTAGATGTTTATATATAACATTAGAGTTAATTGCTCTAATATTTGATAAAAATGTTGTATAGATCCATTTGACTAGTTTTTTCCCCTTTAGACTTCATTTATGGCTTGTTAAATTTTCTTTTTCTGAGATTTGGTTGCTTAAATTCTCTATTGTTCTGTTTTTCTGGGTAGTACATAGTTTTGTAAATATTAATTCTTTTCATTTTTCAGTTTTGTTAGCAAATAATTGGGCAGAATAATTTCTAATAATTTCCTTGATTTTTATTTTTTTTGTGAATTCTCCTTTTAAAATTTTTTGTTCAAGTAATTTAGTTTTCCATTTTTTCAAAAATCAAATTAGTTAATAGTTCGTATGTTTTATTAATTTTTTAAAATTAGCTTTTTGATAAATTATATATATTTTGTTTTAAGTTTTATCTATGATTTTCAGAATTTATGTTTTTAAATGATTCATTCTTCAGAATTATATTATTTAATCTCCATTTAAGTTTGAATACTTTCTTCAAAAGTTCTTTTCATGCCCTTTGACTTAGTGTTCCCATTGCTTTCCATGTACACCAAGATCAAAAACAAAAAAAAAGCCCCATATGTACCAAAATATCCATAGCAGCCCTTGTTGTGGCGGCAAAAATCCTGGAAACAAAGTGGGTAACCATTGTTGTGGGAATGGTTGAAAAATTGTGGAATATGAAGGCACTGTAATAATATTAAGCAGTAAGAAGTGATGAAGAATTCAGATAAACATGAGAAGACTTGGATTAGCTGACATAGAAATGAAGTAAGCAAGTAGAATATGGAAAACAACAAATACAATGATTACAAACGAAGACATCACCAAAAGTCATTAAAGCTTTGACTGACAGACAAATCTCACTCCCAGAGAACAGATGATGAAATATATTTCTCATCCCTCAGCAGAAACTTGGGGGATTGTGGGTGTATGGATATGAGAAACACTGCCAGACACAGTGACCATATTGATTGGTTTTGAGGAATACTCTTTTTTTCATTTTTATAAGGGAGGTTCAAGAAGGGAGAGTATTTATCATGAAATAACTGTGGTGTAAAAACAAAAGATGTTACTTAAAAATCCTATTGATCAACCTGCCAAAAAAAGGGTGAATTTAAGCGAAAAATAAAAAATAGACACATGGTTACGTCATGTGGAAGGAAAGCAGAGCCTATGAGATATATACAACTCATAATTGCAACTATGAATATAGAATAAGGGTCTGTGTCAATAAAGACAGGGGCTCAAAAGAGTTGGAAATTAAGGGAATGCCCATCAGTTGAGGAATGGCTGAATAAGTTGTGGTATATGAATGTAATGTATTGTGTTATAAGAAATGATGAGCAGGTGGATTTCTGAAAAACCTGGAAAGACGAATATGAACTGATGCTAAGTGAAGTGAGCTGAATCAGGAGAACATAGTACACAATAATAACAACATTGTGTGATGATCAACTATGATAAACTTAGCTCTTCTCAGCAATACAATGATATAAGATAATTCAAAAAAACTCATGATAGAAAATGCTGTCCATATCCAGAGAAAGAACTATGGAGTTTGAATGCAGATCGAAGTATACTATTTTCACTTTTTGTTTTTTGTTTTTCTTTCTCATGGTTTTTTTCCTTTTATTCTGATACTTCTTTCACGACGTGACTAAAGTGGAAATATGTCTGACATGATTGTACATATGTAACCTATATCAGATTCCTTGCTCTCTTGGGGAAGGCAGAGGTAAGAGAGGGAGGGAGAAAAACTTAGAACTCAGAATTTTACAAAAATGAATGTTTAAAACTATCTTTATATGTAATTGGAAAGATACTATTGAGGGAAAAAAAGACAGGGTCCTGGATAAAATTTTATTTAAACTCTGGGAATTAATCTCTTCTTCTGAAGTCCAATGGCACTTGGTAGGACTGTT
The DNA here is from genome assembly GCA_023548195.1 of Bettongia penicillata ogilbyi. NCBI lineage: Eukaryota > Metazoa > Chordata > Mammalia > Diprotodontia > Potoroidae > Bettongia > Bettongia penicillata. The sequence goes on from JAJHZJ010000017.1 coordinate 5,807,606, forward strand.
TCAGGACATCAGGGAGAGGTTCTATCAGAAGTGAAAACCTAGAAAAGAGTCAGTGATTATGTACTAAAAAATGTAGGCCTGCATTTTACCAGTGGATGGACCCTACTGTGCTTGAGGCCAGCCTGTTAACATGCTCCAAGATGCTCTCTCCTCCCATTGGCCTTGGCACTCCTCTAGTTTCGAAAAGGGCTAGTGCTGCTTTACCACGAGAAAGAGGATAGCCAATCCAATCTGGTGGGCTTGGCAGGGTCCCAGGAGTGGAGGAGAATGCCAACAAGATCAAGAAGATGAAGTTCATGAGCTTCTAAAAGACCTCATGGGCATTTTGTAAAGTGAATGACATAACAGTATTCAGATTGACTATCAGGTCTGCCCCCAGTTAATTTGACCAGCATATTGAGCATGAGCTCAATTAAACATTTATCAAGTTCCTTTTATTTGCAAGACATTCCTCTAGGCACTAGGGATGCAAAAATGAAAACCACACCGTCCCTGACCTCAAGGATCTTAAATTTTCCGATGGAAGACAACATACAAATAGATGATTTTTTTTTTTGCAATACTTAAATTTATCTCATTGAAATGTGTATTTCCTATAATGATTCAGTTCACAACCTATCCTTTCCTTCTCCTCTGAGACTACTCTTATCCAAGTCCTCTTATAAATCTTCTACAGAGTAGCCACCCAATATACCCAATATACTAGTACTAGTTTCCTTGACATTTCACAACTACTTCTAATGGAATATGTGAACTGTCCATTTGTTATGTGTCACTCTCACCACTTAGACTGGGTCATCCTCTATTCTGGTCATCTGTTCCCCTAATAAAACATTTTACCATGCCTCTTTTGTGAAATTTTTGGTTGATTGTGTGTTATAATGTATGCATATGTACATATGCCTCTCTGTTTCCTTTTAGGAGTCATTCAACTTAAATTCTTCAGAGACTCTGATACTCTGATACCTACCTACATAATATCACTAAAAGGATGAATTGTGCATAATACCAGATAAACTGAGGAAATACTACTAACAAGCAAACAGACAGAGAAGACAGTGAATGCATCACTCATTCATTCACAGAGGAGTTGACACTTGGACTGAGCCTAGAAGGAAGACAAGGATTCTGAAAAGTAGAGATAAGAAGGGTGGGGCACCTTTTGTAAACACCGAAGTGGGAGACGGAGTGTTGAGCTCTGGGAACAGCTTACACAAATATTACAGTTTGAAAGTTTGAACTACTTTCCAGTATAAGCCCTTGGAGAGACTGTTTCATTCTTCGTACTTTCATCCTCAGTGCCTAGCAGAGTGTTTGGCACATAGTAGATACAATAGTGGTCGATTGATTGGAACATAGAGTGTCTGAAAAGTGATAAATAAAATAACACTGGGAAGATCATTTGGGCCCAGGATAGGGTGGAGCTTTAAATGACAGTGTGAAGTATTTATTTTTTATTCTAAAGGCCATAGACATTTAAAATTTTCTGAGCACAGTATCAAGCCTGTATCTTAGAAAGTTTACTTTAGCAACAATATGAAGAATCAGTTGAAGAAGAGAAAGATAAGAGGCAAGAAGCTATATTTAGTAAGCTATACAGTTGTTCAGGTGGGAGATGACAAGGTTAAGAACTAGGATGGTAGCTCTGTAAGTAAAGAAATGAGTATAGATGCAAGAGATGTTGCATAGGAAAAAGTGGTAGTATTTGTCAACTGATTACATTTGATAGATGAGGAAAAGAGTTACAAATAGCTCTGATTTTGTCAACTGGTATAAATAGAAGGATAATGTTGCCATTAATTGAAATCAGGAAATTGAGAGGTGGAGACATGGGTCTAATAGGAAAGATAATCAGTTTCATTTTGGATACGTTGAGTTTGACATGCTGACGGTACTTTCATATAAAAATGGTCATCAAGGTTTTGCAGATGAAGAACAGGATTTCAAGAGAGAGGTAGAATTAAGGCAGGTAAATCATAATCACAAAAATGGACAAAGTTCTAAGTTTCTGCAAAGCCTTTCCTATATATTATTACATCTCTGTATAACAACAACCCTGTGACATAGGTACTGAAGGTATTACTATTCTTATTTTCACATGAGGAAGGTGAAGTACACAGAGGTGAAATAACTTGTCCATGATCACACAACCAGCAAATGGGACAGGAGAAGATTTTAAATCCAGGTCTTTCTGACTCCAAGTCTAGTCCCCTTTTCTTTTCTTTTCTTTTCTTTTTCTTCATTTTTTATTCTTATTTATCTATTTTTAGTTTTCAACATTCATTTCCACAAAATTTTGAGTTCACAATTTTCTCCCCATCTCTCCCCTTCCCTCACCCTAAAATGCCATGCATTGATTACCCCTTTCCCCATCTGCCCTCCCTTCTATCACACCCCTCCCTTTCCTTATCCCCAACTTCTCTCTTTTCTTGTAGGGCAAGATAGATTTCTGTACCCCATTATCTGTATTTCTTATTTCCCAGTTCTATGCAAAAACAATTCTCAACATTTGTTCCTAAAACTTTCAGTTCTAACTTCTCTCCCTTCCTCCCTCCCCACCCATACCCACTGAGAAGGCAAGCAATTCAATATAGACTATGTATGTGTAGTTTTTTTTTTGATAGGTCTCTTGAATGAATTTTATTTTTTTTAATTTTTAATGTTCTACAATCACTACCATAAAACTTAGATTTTCCCCCCCATCTAGCCCCCCACCACTCCCCTCCCTCCTCAAGACAGCATACACTTCTATATAAGATTTGCACATACTTTCCTATTGAATATGTTTTCACTATAGTCATGCTGTGTAGATGAACTAAAATAAACGGAAGAAATCATATAACAAATCAAAACATAATACACACACACACACACACACACAAACACAAATGATCTGCTACATTCTGCAAATAAAGTCCTTATTTCTTTCTCTGAGAGTGGAAGGCATTTTGCCTTAGAAGACCACTGGGAATTTTTTTTTTGAAGTTGTTACAAAGTTCCAAGTCTACCAGAAAAAACTCTTGCACACTATGGTTGCTGTGGACAAAGTTCTCCTGGTTCTGCTCCTTTCACTCAGTATCAGATAATATAAATCCTTCCAGGCCTCTCTGAAGTCTTCTCATTCATCATTTCTTATGGCGAAATACATTCATATTACATTCATATATCATAATTTATTCAGCCATTCCCCAGTTGATGGGCATCCCCTTGATTTCCAGTTTTTGGCAACCACAAAGAGTGCTGCTATAAATATTTTTGTACATGTGGGACCCTTTCTCATTTTTATGATCTCTTGGGCATACAGTCCTAGAAGTGATATTGCTGGGTCAAAGGGTATGCACATTTTTGTAGCCCTTTGGGCATAGTTCCAAATTGCTCTCCAGGATGCTTAGATTAACTCACAGCTCCACCAGCGGTGCATTAGTGTTCCAACTCTCCCACATCCTCTCCAGCATTTATCATTTTCTTGTTCTCTCATGTTTGCCAATCTGATAGGTGTGATGTGGTACCTCAGAGTGGTTTTGATGTGCATCTCTCTAATCAAAAGTGATTTAGAGGGGGTGGAGCCAAGATGGCGGAGTAGAAGGACGCACATTTACGAGTTCCGAAACCAAAAGCCCATAGAATTAATGTAAAAAGAGTCCCCCATAACTTCTGGGTCAATACAAGGTGTGCAGAAACAGAGTGGAAGAGATTTCCGTTCCGGGGAGCCCTGGAGACCCGTCCCCAGGGTCCGGCGCGCCCCGGAAAGTGGACCCCACCACCAGCGCTGCCCTGGCCACGACCCCAGAGAAGCTGATCCGAGCAGGCTTCAGAGACGGAAGCTCCGGCAGCCGGGAAAGTCCCTCCGCCCACAGAAGCTACAGGTCAGTGAGAGAGAAGGCCGAGCTGGAGGAGAGGGGAAGCAGGGCGTCTCCGTGACTCGGGCCCCCTCGGGAGGAAGCCGCCGCGGCAGGGACAGGGGCAGGAAGCAGCGGAGGCAGAGGTGTGGGCGGAGGCAGAGGTGTGGGCAGCGGCTGAGGCGGCAGAAGACCAGGACTCGGGAATCCCCCAGCAGCAGGCAGGATCTTCATTATGGAAGATTCATGCATAAAACCTGACCGAGCTGAGCCTGGGAGATGACCCTGCACCCACCCCGCTCTGTTACTGAAGGCTTGTGCTTAAAGCCCCCAAGGAAGCTGGGTTTGGGAGGCGGGCCCCCCACCCCGCCCCCACCCGCTCCATTCCTGAAAGTCTCTGCATAAAGCCCCTGAGGGACTGGAACCTGGGAGGCGGCCCTGCCCCCACCCCAGCACCTGAACTAAAGCTCACTGATTGACAGCCAGCAGGAGGAAAGACCATTTAAATCTCAGAGGCCAAGCACTAGCTGGGCGGATCCAGGCAGGGGTGGAAAGGAATCTCAGAAGTCAAGTAACTGGCTGGGAAAATGCCTAGAAAAGGGAAGAAAAATAAGACTTTAGAGAGTTTTTTCCAACAAATGCAAATGATCCCAACCTTTGGATCTGATGATGAGGACGTATCCTTGCCATCAGGGAAAGATGTGGAGGGTGGGGCCTCAGTACCCCAGACACCCCAGGGGGGTGGCGGGTGGGCTAAGGCCCTGGAAGAGCTCAAAAAGGATTTTGAAAATCAAGTTAGACAGGTGGAGGAAAAACTGGGAAGAGAAATGTCAGAGATGCAACAAAAGTATGAAAAACGGGTCAATACCTTGGTAAAGGAGACCCAAAAAAATGCTGAGGAAATTAACACCTTGAAAAATAGGCTCACTCAATTGGCAAAGGAGGTTCAAAAAGCCAATGAGGAGAAGAATGCTTTCAGAAGCAGAATGAGCCAAATGGAAAAAGAGGCTCAAAAGCTCACTGAATTTAATAGTTCTCTCAAAATTAGAATGGAACAGATGGAGTCTAATGACTTTATGAGAAACCAAGAAATCACCAAACAAAACCAAAAGAATGAAAAAATGGAAGAGAATGTTGAAATATCTCATGGGAAAAACAACTGACCTGGAAAATAGATCCAGGAGAGACAATTTAAAAATTATGGGACTACCTGAAACTCATGATCAAAAAAAGAGCCTAGACACCATCTTCCATGAAATTATCAAGGAAAACTGCCCTGACATTCTAGAACCAGAGGGTAAAATAAGTATTGAAAGAATCCATCGATCACCACCTGAAAGAGATCCAAAAAGAGAAACTCCTAGGAACATTGTGGCCAAATTCAGAACTCCCAGCTCAAGGAAAAAAATCTTACAAGCAGCTAGAAAGAAACAATTCCAGTACTGTGGAAATACAATCAGGATAACCCAAGATCTAGCAGCTTCTACATTAAGGGATCGAAGGGCGTGGAATAGGATATTCCAGAAGTCAAAGGAACTAGGACTCAAACCAAGAATCACCTACCCAGCTAAACTGAGTATAATACTTCAAGGGAAAATATGATCTTTCAATGAAACAGAGGACTTTCAATCATTCTTGATGAAAAAAACCAGAGCTGAAAAGAAAATTTGACTTTCAAACACAAGAATGAGAAGAAGCATGAAAAAGGAAACAGCAAAGAGAAGTCTTAAGGCACTTACCAGAAGTGAACTGTTTACATTCATACAGGGAAAGACAATATTTGTAACTCTTAAAACTTTTCAGTATCTGGGTAGTTGGTGGGACCACACACACACATGTACACGCATGCACACACATACAGAGATAGAGAGCACAGATTGAACTGAATAGGATGGGACCATACCTTAAAAGAAACTAAGGTAAATGGTGAGAGAGAAATGTAGGGGGAGAAAAGAGAGGAAAGGGAAGGGGGTAACTATATGTCATTTAAGAGGCAGGTAGGAGTTTTTCTTAGTGGAGGGAAAAAAAGGAGAGCTGAGAAAAAAAAAAAACAAACAAGAAGTTTACCCTCATCACATTTGACTAAACGAAGGAGTGAAATGCACACTCATTTTGGTATGAAAACCTATCTTACAGTATAAGAAAGTGGGGGAGAAAAAGATATTGCAAGGAGGGGGATGATGGAAGGGAGGGCAAAGGGAGGAGGGAGCAATTTGAAGTCAACACTTGGGGAGCGACAGGATCAAAAGACAGAAGAGAAACAAGGAGGGGCACGTTAGGAGGGATGGTAATCCAGTTAGTCTTACACAACACGACTATCAGGGAGGTCATTTGCAAAACTACACAGATATGGCCTATATTGAATTGCCTGCCGTCCCAAAGGGAATGGGTGGGGAGGGAGGGATGGGGAGAATTTGGAACTCAAAGTTTTAGGAACAACTGTTTAGTATTGTTGTTGCAACTAGGAAAGAAGACATACAGTTAATGAGGAATAGAAAGTCATCTGGCCCTACAGGAGAAAAGAGAAGATGGAGACAAGAGAAGGGAGGGATGACAGAAGAGAGGGCAGATTGGAGATAGGGAAAATTAGATTGCTTGGGGTAGTGGGGTGGGGGGAGGGGATAAAAGGGGAGAAAATTTGGAACCCAAAAATTTGTGAAAATGAATGTAAAAAATTAAATAAATAAAAACTATAAAAAAAAAAGAAAAAAAGAAAAAAGTGATTTAGAGCATTTTTTCATATGATTATAGATATCTTTAATTTTTTCCTCTGAAAATTGCCTGTACATATCCTTTGACCGTTTATCAATTGGGGAATGACTTGTATTGTTGCACATTTGACTCAATTCTCTATATATTCTAGAAATGAGGCCTTTATCCCTGAGATTAGCTGTAAAAATTCTTTCCCAATTTACTACATCCCTCTGAATTTTGGTTGCATTGGGTTTGGTTATGCAAAAACTTTTCAGTTTAATGTAATCAAAATTATCCATCTTGCATTTCATAATACTTTCTATCTCTTCTTTAGTCAAAAATTCTTCCCTCCTCCATAAATCTGATAAATACACTATTCCTTGCTCCTCAAGTTTGTCCATGGTATCAATTTTTATACCTAGATCGTGTACCCATTTGGACTTTATTCTTGTGTATGGTGTCAGGCATGGGCTTATGTCTAGTTTCCACTACATATATGTAGTTGTGCAAAAGACTTCCATAATAGCCATGTTGTATAAGACTGACTATATTTTCCTCCATCCTATCCTGCCCCCCATTTATTCTATTTTCTCTTTTGACCTTGTCCATCCCCAAGTGTTTACTTCTGAATGCTCTCTTCTCCAATTTGCCATCCCTTCTATCATCCCCCTCACCCCACTTATCCTCTTCTCCCCTACTTTCCTGTAGTGTAAGATAGATTTCCATGCCAAATTGAGTGAATGTTATTTCCTCCATAAGCCAGATATGATGAGAGTAAGCTTCATTTTTTCCCTCTCACCTCCCTCATTTTCTCCTCCATTGAAAAAACTTTTTCTTGCCTTATATGAAAAATAATTTGCCCCATTCCATTTCTCCCTCTCTCTTCCCAATATATTCCTCTCTCACTCCTTAAATTTATTTTTTTAGATATCATCTCTTCTTATCCAACTCACCTTGTTCTCTCTGTCTATATATACATACATATATATATATACATATATATGTATGTATGTACGTACGTATGTATGTATGTATGTGTGTGTGTGTGTGTGTATAATTTCTCCAAATACCCAAATACTGGGAAAAGTTTCAAGAGTTACAAATATTATTTTTCCATGTAGGAAAGTAAACAGTTCAATTTTAGAAAGTCCCTTATGATTTCTCTTTCTTGTTTACCTTTTCATACTTCTCTTGATTCTTGTGTTTGAAAGTCAAATTTTCTTTTCAGATCTGGTCTCTTCCTCAGGAATGCTTAAAATTTCTCTATTTCATTGGATGACCATTTTTTTCCCTGAAGTATTATACTCAGTTTTGCTGGGTAGGTGATTCTTGATTTTAATCCTAGTTCCTTTGACTTCTGGAATATCACATTCTACGTCCTTTGATCTCTTAATGTAGAAGCTGCTAGATCTTGTGTTATTCTGATTATATTTCCACAATACTGGAATTGTTTCTTTCTAGCTGCTTGCAATATTTTCTCCCTGACCTGGGAACTCTGGAATTTGGCTACAATATTCCTAGGAGTTTCTCTTTTTGGATCTCTTTCAGGAGGTTATCTGTGGATTCTTTCAATATTTATTTTGCTCTGTGGTTCTAGAATATCAGGGTAGTTTCCCTTGATAATTTCATGAAATATGATGTCTAGGCTCTTTTTTTTGATCATGGCTTTCAGGTAGTCCCATAATTATTAAATTATCTCTCCTGGATCTATTTTCCAGGTCAGTTTTTTTTTCCAATGAGATATTTCACATTATCTTCTATTTTTTCATTCTTTTGGTTTTGTTTTGTAATTTCTTGGTTTCTCATAAAATCATTAGTCTCCATCTGCTCCATTATAATTTTGAAAGAACTGTTTTCTTCAGTGAATTTTTGAACCTCCTTTTCCATTTGACTAATTCTGCTTTTTAAAGCATTCTTCTCATTGGCTTTTGGGACCTCTTTTGTCAGTTGAATTAGCCTATTTTTAAAGGTGTTATTTTGTTCAGCATTTTTTTGGGTCTCCTTTATCAATCTGTTGACTTGCTTTTCATGCTTTTCTTGCATCTCTCTCCTTTCTCTTCCCACTTTTTCCTCCACCTCTCTTACTTTATTTTCAAAATCCTGCTTGAGCTCTTCTATGATCTGAGACCACTGCATATTTATTTTGGAGGTTTTGGATGCAGAAGCCTTGAGTTTTAGGTCTTCCTCTGGTGGTATGCATTGTTCTTCTTCATCTGAAAGGATGGAAGAAAATACCTGTTCACCAAGAAAGCAGCCTCCTATAGTCATTTTTTTCCCCATTTTGGGGGCACTTTCCCAACCAGTTACTTGATTTTTGAGTCCTTTGTCAAGAGGAGGGTATACTCTAGGGGTTTGTAAGTTCTCAGTTCCTCCAAGGTGGCACAATCAAGGGAGAGGAATTTATTCCTCTCCTGGCCTGCACTTTGGTCTGGGAGCAACTACAGGCACTCTGTTCTGCCCAGGATCTGCCTGCAGGGTTTCCTCTCCAGAGCCTCCACCAGTCCTACTGCCAGCACTCTTCCTCAACCCAGGAGAGCCACTGAGGGCTGAGATCCAGATCAGTTATTCAATTCCCCCAGGGTCTTTAGGTGGAGGGCTCCAAAAATGGATGCCACTGCTGCAGTGGCTGCTGCTGGCAAGTCCATACTGCATTCCTTTCTCACCCGAGTGAAAGAGTTTTGTCACTGACCTCTGAAGCTGTCTTCAGCGTTTGTGGGTTGAGCAATGTGGGAACTGCTACTGGTGGTGGTGCCTTGAAGCCTGTTCTGGATCCTGTCCCTGCTAGGCTGTGTGGCCCACACTGGGCTGTATTTTACTCCATGCCTGGTGCGACAGACCTTTCCTGTTGGCCTTCCAGGTTGTCTTGGGCTGGAAATCTCTAACTCTGTCATTTTGTGGCTTTGGCTGCTCTAGAATTTGTTTAGAGTAATTTTTTACAGGTATTTTATGGGCTATGGGAGGGAGCTTCTACAGGTCTGTCTTTCTACTCCACCATCTTGTTTCCTAGTCCCCTTTTCATAACACTTTGTTTAGTCTATCACCTGTCTAGTGATGATATCTGATATATGGAAGTGGATGAGGTCATGAAGGGAAAGAACATATTGACAGAAGAGAAGAGGGACCAAGACAGAGTTCTGGAAAACAAAAGTTTGGAGATGAATGATATCCAACAAAGGAAACTGAGAAGGTGTGAAGGTGTAGGAGGAGAACCAAGGGTGAGCAGTATCCTTGAAGCCAGGGAATGATAGAGTATTCAGAAGGAAGGCATGATCAAGAGTATCAAAAGCTGCAGAGAACCAAAGGAAGATGAGAACAGAGAAAAGGGCATCAGATTTAGCAGTTGAGTTCATTAGTCACTTTTCAGGGAGCAGTTTCAGAAGATTGGTATTCTCAGAAGCCATATTGTAAGGAGTTGAAATGGAAGTGGGTGGTGAAGCAATGAGTGTAGTTGACCTAGCACTTTGGCAGAGAAAAGGAAGAGAAATTCAGGATGATAACTCAAGTGCATGGCAAAATCAAATGAAGGGGTTTTTGCTCTATATTTAAGAATAGAGGAGCTTTGAATAGGTTTGTAGGCAGCAGCGGAAAAGAGCTGATGGTGAGATTGAAAAATGAAAGAGGGAATAATCAATAGGGCAAGGTCAAGTAGCAGATGATAGGGGATGGGATGAGAGACACAAATAGATTAGTTGTGAGGAGGAGAGAATGGGGAATTATATAGAGATGTTTTGAATGGCAGAATAAGGGAGATGTGGGACAATGGACCTCAACAGATGGTCATGTCTTTCTTAATAAAAATGTCATTTGTTAAGAATGAGGGGTGGTTTGGGAGGTTTAAGTTGGAGTAGATTTAGAATAATCACTGCAGAGAGCATGATAGGCAATCAGGAAAGACTAAAAGGATTTATCTGAAGTGGTGAGGGCTCAGTTGAAATTCTATAATATGAACTTAACAGTGCCTGCCCCTAGTAGACTTCCTCCACAAATGTTCAGTAGCTAGCATCTTGAATCAGAGAAGGTAGAAGGTTGGGAAGGCATGAATCATGAAAGGACCAGGGCAAAAAGCAAGGAGTCGAGGGTAGAGGAGAGAATATTTTTTAATTAAATTTTTTCCAATTAACAACATTTGTTTTCTCTACCTCCCACCTCCCCCCTACCACTGGGAGAAAAAAAGAAAAAAAATGATATAGTAAATATGCATTGTTGATATCTTAAACTCAGTACATCCAAATCTAAACTCATTATCTTTCCCTCTAAATCCTGCCCTCTTCCAAACTTGCGTTTCACTGCTGGGGGTACCACTACCCTCCCAGCTACTCAGGCTCCCAACCTAGGTGTCATCCTCAGCTCTGACCTCTCTTATTATCCTGTATCCAATCTGCTGCCAAAGCCTGTTGTATCATGTCTGGCATATGCCTCTTGCTCTCCTCTGACACTGCCACCGTGTTAGTACAGGGTCTCAGCACCTCACATCTGGTCTCTGCCATAAATTTTCCCTCACTCCAATTAATCCTCCGCTTAACTGTTAAAGTGATCTTCCTAAAGCATAGGTCTGATCACATTGCTTCCCTACCCAAACCTCCAGTGGTTCCCTGTCTCCTCCAGGAAGTTCTAGTGCTATAGCACAAGCCTGATCTTCTTAAGGCTTCAAGCAACACGCAGTGTTTAATGTGATCCTCCCTGTGCCTTAGGTATGTGATCCCCCCACTGACAAATTCTCCATGACTCACACCCCCAGCTGTCTCTCCTTTATGTGCATGCTGTCTCTATAGCAGGGATTCTTAACTATTTTGTATCATGGACCCCTTCTCAAAATAATATTTTTATTAAAAAATGGCTCATACCCTGCTGACCCTATTGTATTTGCCATCTATAATCCTAGTCCCAAAGCCACTGAACAGTCTCTGAAAGAAGTTATGTAATTTTGCTGTATATCAGGGTCAAATCTATAAAATTTCCAGAGGCCCCAGACACCTTCATTACTGCAACTTAAGATGAGCGACAGAAAGGGCTGCTGGATGGCTCCCACCTAACTCTTCAACAGAGTCAGCATCCTTCCCCCTCAGGGACTCCGTAATAGCCACACTGGCCTGCTTTCAGTTCCCCCATGTGACATCACAACTCTTGCCCTCCATGCCTCAGTTTCCTTGTCCTATGTGATAATATCAACAGGGTTGATAATATTTGCACCACATACTTCAAAGAATGTTGATAAGAATGAAATGAGAAAATGGTCATGAAAACCCTTAAACACTGTAAAATGCCAAACAAATATGAGCTAGTATTACTATATTTTAAGTTTAGAGCCAGTGTGGCATTGGGGATCGTGTGCCCAGCTTAGAATCTGAAAAATGGGGACTCATTTCTGGTCATTCTTGCTATCTGCAAGTCTAGTGACTGAATGCTCAGGGTCACACCACTAGTAAATGTCTGACGCTAAATTTGAACTTAGGTCTTTCTGACTCCAGGCCCAACGCCCTATCGACTCTACCACCTAGCTGCATCTAAAAATGGGCATAATAATGCACAGAAATTCTTAACCTTTTTTGTATCATAATCCCTTCTGATAGTGTCATGAATTCTATTGACCCCTTCTCAGAAAAATATTTTTAGATGCACAAGATAAAATACATAGGATTACAAAGGAAACCAATCATAATGAAATTCAGTTTTGTTGTTGCTTAATCATTTCAGTTGTGTCCAATTTGGTTCTTTGTGACCTTATTTGGGGTTTTCTTGGAAAAGATAATAAAGTGTTTTATCATTTCCTTCTCTAGCTCATTTTACAGATGAGGAAACTGAAGCAAACAGGGTTGAGTGACTTGCCCAGGGCCACATGGCTAGTAAGTGTCGGAGGTCAGACTTGAATTCAGGAATCTAAGTGTTCCTGACTTCAAGCCTGGTGCCAATATTCTTTCCACAAGGCTGAGATGCCTCTTTTGTTTTTAACTGCCTTCAATATGGGCTTACAACAGCCTCATATCTGTGACCCTGCCATTACCATCCACTCATCCATAAGCAGCCAACCAGCATCATCCAAAAGCCTAGAATTTTCAGAACACAAAGCAGACAGTCTCGCCAGCAGGAGGCCTTTGTTTTTTAGCACATGGACTTTGCTGTCAACTGAATGTGCTGAGGTGGGGTACCCAGGGTTTTGGATCCTGAAGTCAAGTCTGGAAATGCTTATATTATTGTTTTCCCAACTTGCTGGGAAATTTCATTATTGGCAATATGGTCAATCAAACAACAATCATTTATTAAGTGCCTGCTGTGTGCCAAATCCTGTGCTTCGTCCTGGTGATGTAAGTACAAAGAATGGAACACCCCCTCTTCTCAGGGAGCTTACCTTCTACTGTAGTATAAAGGTCTGAGAACAGAAGATCTAAGAAGGAATCCCAAGTGTTACCTGCTGTGTGACCTAAGACAAGTTACTCCACTTCCCTGGGTCTTAATTTCCTCATTCGTAAAATGACCTTGAATATCTTTTCCAATTCTTAACTCTTTCCATCCCATGACAGGCTGCTGGGCTGTTTTCCCTGACTGGGCCTTAGAAGGTCTCTAGGACATAAGCGAACAGAAAAGTGTTCACCTCACATGACCATATCAACCAGCTCTAAGTCACAATCTGCTACGGATCATCTAACAGCTAGTATCAATTTCTCTGCATTTATCAATAATCAATCAACAAGTATTCATTAAGCACCTACTATGTGCCAAGCATTGTGCTAAATGCTGCATTAACATCCTGGACAAGCGTTATATAGCCTTAAAGGAAATGAGGAGTTTGGGGAAGGAGCCAGAGGGAAGAGGAGAGTCTTCTTGTCGTGTTCCATGACCAACACAAAGCAAAACTCTTCTGAAAACTTCCCAATCTGACAGTTCTTTCTGAAAGTCCCAAAAAAATCAAAGACCAGGAACTGGAAGGAACTTCAGAGGTTTCCTGGTTCTCCTCTCTCACTTCAAAGGTGAAGAAACTGAAACCCAGGGAAGTGAAATGATCTGTCCAAGGCCACACAGGGAGAAAGCATCAGATGCAGGGTTTGAACCCAGGTCCTCTGACTCAAGAGCCTGAGCTAGTACTTTTCTCACCATAGCATACATCTTTCTTCTCTCTATGCCAAGCCAGGAAATCACAAAAGATTATTTGTTTCTTCCTTGAAATCTATACCATGTGAAACCCAAGGAAACATGGGGAAAGGGACAGCATATGATAGACAGCAAATTAGGGAATCAACTTTTAGGGGATCAGGAGTGGAAAGAGCCCTGGACCTGAAGTTAGAAGGCCTGGGTTTGAACTGCTCTGACATTTTCTGGGTGACCTTGTTTCACCTCTACTGCAAAATGAGGAAAATTATATATGAGCTATGTACTTCACAGGGTTGTCATAAACCAAAGTGGGTTAGGTGGATTCAGAACTGGTTGAATATCAGCTTTCAAGGAGCAGTTTCTCAAGGAGCTTTCCAGTAGAATGTCCCAGGAATATGTCCTTGCCCTTCTGCTATTTGTCATACACATTTGACGTTCATATCAACAGACACTGATAAAAACACAGGTAGTTTACATATCAGGTTTGTAAATGATGGACAGTTCACCCAACGATAGGATAGAAAATCTTTCAACCAGTTAAAAAGCTGGCCTGAATCTAATAAGATTAAATTCATTAGGGATTGACTATAAAGTCTTGTACTTGGGTTCAAGAAGTCAATTTCAGGAACAGAAGACAGGGGAGTGTGGCAATTGATTCAGAAAAGATCTAGGAAGTTTTCATGGATTGTAAACTCAATGTAAGTCAAAAGAGTAATATGATAGTGGGAAAAAAATCCAATACAATTGGAACTAGAATTAGAAAAAAATCCAATTCAGTTAGAATGCATTAAGACAGACCTAGTATCCAGAGCGTGGGAGGTAAGAAGCCTACTATACTCTGCTACAACTAAAGTATCATGTGTAATTTTGGGTACCACAATGGAGGAGAGATTTGCTAAAGACCATCCAGAAACTAGGAAACATATAGAAACTAGGCTTCAAAACCATGGCCTGTGGAGATCAGTTGGAGGAACTGGAGATATTTAGCCTGGAGAAGAGAAACTTTACCAGAGACAGGATTACTGCATTCAAATATTTGAAAGCCTCTCATGTGGAAAAGCAATTAGATTTGTTCAGCTTGACTCCAAAGGGCAGAACTAGAAGTAACAAGTGGAAGTAGCAGACATAGGTTTAGGCCTGTTGTCTGGGAAACTTTCCTAGTGACTAGAATTCGTCAGAAGTGGGATAGGCTGCTTGGGAAGTGGTGGATTCCCTTTTACTGGAAGTCTTCAAGTAAAGTCTGGGTGAGCACTTGGTGAATTTATTATAGAATAAGTTCTTCCTTCCTTCCTTTCTTTCTTCTCTCCCTCCCTTCTTTCCTCCTTCTTTCCTTCCTTCTTTCCTTTTCCTTCCCCTTCTCTCTGTCTCTCTCTGTCTCTGTCTCCCTTTCCTTCTTTCTCCTTCATTTAATTTTTATTATTGTTCTTTGTTTTTATATAATCTTCATTTCCAAATATATCCCTCCCCACCTTCTCTACCCATGGAGCCATTCCTTATAATGAAAATGTCTTTTAAAAGAAAGAGAAGGTGGGGAAAGCATTTTTACAAAACTAATTAATATATCAATGACAATGTTCCTTCCACATGGTTCCCCTTCTCAGCAAAAATAGGATATGGTTGCATTTTCTCATCTTTTCTTTAGGGACAACTCAGCAATCAGTAAGGATTTATAAGTGCCTAATATGCTACCAGAACTTTGCTAAGCACGAGGAATACAGAAAGAGGCAAAAGAGAGCCCCTGCTCTCAAAGAGTTTACAATCTAATGGAAAGCTAACATTTATATAGCACTTACTATACCCTGGGCACTGTGCTAAGAGATTTACAATTATTAAATCATCTGACCCTCATGACAACCCTGAGAGGTTGGTGCTATCATTATCTTTATATCACTTACAAGGAAACTGAGGCAAACAAAGGTTAAGTGACTTGCCCAGGGTCATACAGCCAGTAAGTATCTGAGAACACATTTGAACTCAGGTGTTCCTGATTCCAGGTCCAGAGTTCCAACCAATGCATCACAATATTTACACAAAGTTCCATTTCAGGTCTTTATTATTGATACAGATTCTTCTTTCAGGTGAACTTCGGACTAGATAGCCTCTTCCAACTCTAAGATTCTATGATAATCTTAGGTATGACAGAAATGGGAGTTGGTACTGTAATGATCCCATGGAAATTCAGACTATGAATTCACATTATTTTAATTGGGTCACTTTGACCCTGTTCTACCACTTCTGTCAATTACTTCATGACTGCTAATGACATTTCCTTTCCTGCTTTAGTTGCCTCCTTTGCTAAATGGAAAGCATATGTTTAAATTCCAAGGCAAGTGGGCTTGATGCTGTCAAAAAGGGTGAGGAGGAGTACTGCCAGAAGTGTTTTCCTCACCATTATCCTGCCAGGGAGGTAGTGCAAGGTCATTTCTTTTTTAACAGATTAAATTTGTTGTAAGGTTTATTTTATTACAGTAGCAAATTCCTCCCTTTCATAGACTTTCTACACTTGTTGCCTCTACTTAGTAGCTGGCATTAATAAAATCCATTAAAGTTTGCAAAACACTTTACAGTTTTTTTTATTTTATTCTCACAACAACCTTGGGAGGGAGGGCTAAAATTATCCCCATTTTACAGATGAGGAGACTGAGGCAGACAGAGTGATTTGCACAGAGTCACATAATTACTAAGTGTTTGATTTGACAGGATGTGAACTAAGGTCTTCCTGAATCCATGACCAGCATGCTCCATCTATTGGACCACCTGGTTACCTGCTTTCTTTTCTTCTCACTGTTTTTCAGATCTTTGCATTCTGGCTTCTGATCTCATCATTTAACTTAAATTGCCTTTTCCAAAGTTGCCCAAGATCTCTTCTTGATTTCTCTTGTCATATTTGATACTACCCATCCTCCTCTCTTGCATGTTCTCTTTGGGTTTTCATGACAGTGTTTTCTTTTTGATTTACCTCCTACCTGTTGGACCACTCCTATTGAGTCTCCTTTGCGAGATTCTTATTGTAAGTAATACTATCCCAATTTTTTTGGAAGGAAAATTGACTCAGCAAGATCCCATAACTTTCCTCAGATCACACAGCTAGTAAATCAGAGTTGAGACTCAGATCTAGGCTTTTTGACTCCAAGTTAAGAAGTAACTCTGAATTTCTTCTATTATGCATCTTCCTGGGTTCTTCTATGCTTCTACCCAGACTTCTTCTACCATACCACCTGTAATATCTCTGGGTCTCAATGACCACATCTGTGAAATGGAAAGGTTGGACTAGATCATTTGTCAGGTCCCTCCAAGTTCACAATCCTAGGCTCCTATAAATGATCTTAAGGGATATCTCTATGAAACTGTTATAAGTTAGGATGGATATTTTCTCTCCTCACTGCTTATCCTATCCTTTCTCTAAGGTCCAGTTCAATTTTTATATCTTCAAGAAATTTAATTCAATTAAAATATATATTAAGCTTGTGTGTATTACAGTGTGCTAGATGCTAATTCCTAGCAATGCAGGGTACCTTCTCTGCACCTTGCCATTTTAGAGTAGCTAGTATACTTGAGACATTAAGTGATTTATCCAGGGTCATATAGCCAGTAGATATCAGAGGCAGACCTTGAATCCAGGTCCTTCTGGCTTTGAGATCAGCTCTCTATGCGCTGAGTGCTAGATGGCACAGTGGATAGAGTACTGGACTCATCTTCCTGAGTTCAAATCTGGCCTCAGACACTCACTAGCTGTGTGACCCTGGGCAAGTTACTTAACCCTATTTTGTTCAGTTTCTTTATCTGTAAAATGAGCTGGAAAAGGAAATGGCAAATCACTCCTTTGCCAAGAAAATCCCAAATGGGGTCATGAAGGGTTGGACAAGACTGAACAGACATACTCTATCCACTATTACAGTGCTGCCTCTTCTAGATGCTAAAGGATATTAGCTATATACGTACATATATGCATGCATAAGAGGTGGACTTTTCTATCTAATAAGGAAGATAAGACATGTATACAAATAACAATGCGTTCAGGTCTCAGTGCAAATAATGAATCCTCTCAAGTGGTCATGTCAATTTGAATCCACACTATTCAAAGTTGTAATTCTGTAAACTATAGCAGTTAGTTCTAGTCCAATAAAAATATGTGATGCAAATTCATATGGGGAAGCACTTCAGGGTATTCACTATTTATACTAAGTGGGACCTAGCCATAATACAAAATAAGTGAATGAATAGATACATCAGAGAATCTGAAAGAGATCTCAGAGGTTGTCTAGTCCAACCCATATTATAAAAAAATTACTTTTATGAGTACTGTTTGGGGTATGAGGATGGCAAAATAATTTCTGACTCATTGAGATTAGGAAAAGCTTCGTGGAGTGGCCTTCTGGTACTAGCCCAGACCACAGTAATCTCTCCCTCCTCTAAACTCCTCTATGCATTTATAATCTGTTACCTCCTGGGCACTAAGCATCTGCTCCCTTGTCATCTGTCGGTTTATAACTCAGACCTTTAGTTTTCTTTGTCCATGAAATGAGGAGTTTTGCAGCAAATAATCTCTAGTCCTTTCCAGCTCTAAAACAGTATAGTATGTGCCCTTTCTTCTCAAATAGTACCACCATCCTCCCAGGCAACTGGGTTTGCCACCTAAGTATCATTCTCAACTCCTCTTTCTCAACCAACCTTACCTATCACCATGTTCAATTAGTTGTCAGGTCTTGTCATTTCTACCTTTGTAACATTTCTCTTATATGCCTCATGTTCTTTGGCATTGCCACCAGTTTAGGGCGGACCTGAATCACCGCACGCCTGAACTGTTTTGGTAGCCTGTTTGTTGTTCTTCCTGCTTCGAGACTCTCCCCACTCCAGTCTATCCTTCACTCATCTGTCAAATTGCTCTTCCTAAAGCTCTTTCTTCCGCAACCCCTCATTCAGTCAACTCCTGTTGTTCTTTATTGCCTCCAGGGTCAAGTATAAAATTCTGTTTGACTTATAAAGGTCTCTGTAACTTGGCCCCTTCTTACCTTTCCAGTCTTCTTACACCTTATACTCACTCCCCAACAAGACACTCTGATCTCTGTGACATTGGTCTTACTGCTTTTCTTTGTACTAGACATTCCAACTCCTGACTATGGGCATTTTTACTACATATCCCCCATGACTGGATCTCCCTCATCATCTCCTTCTTATGCTTTTCCTGGCTTCCTTTAAGACTCAAATCCCACCCTCATCAAGAAGCCTTTTCCAGTTTTCCTTAATCTAAGTACTATCGCTCTAATTTTAGTCCCTTATCTCTAATTTATCCTGCATGTATTTCATTTATAGAGTTGTTTATGTGTTGTCTCTCTCATTAGACTATGACTCCTTGAGACCATGTCCTATTACTATCTCTCTCTTTTCTTTATATCCCCATCACTTAGCACAATAGCTAATATATAGCAGGTGCTTAATAAATGATGATTGACAAGTAATAAGCTACTTGAGGGCAGGGGGCTTAGTCCTCTGTGCATTTCTACTAGGATATTGCACATTGCACCATAATCATCAGTTTCAGTTAAAATTCATTTAAGTCATGTCATTTTTACCTTTATAACACATCTCCTTATGTAGTTAAGCTTTCAAGATAGGCAGGAAAGGGTTAATGGTCAATTAGAGGCTAATTGTCAGACCCAGGAGAAATGGGCAGGTTTTTAGGTGCATGAGCCAAGATGTTGCTGCCCCAGGAAGACAGAAAGCTTTTCCTCCAGGGTTCAAATACCAGTTCCAACATTTATAGACTGTTAACTATGGACAAATTTATTCAACATCATTGAAACTCAGTTTCCTCCTCTTTAAAATAGGATAATTAAACTTGGACTACCTGCCTCATAGGAGCACTATGTAAGTGCGAACTGTGGTTATTTTAACTCAAATACAAGTTAGAATATAAGAGCAAAGGAAGTTCTGAAAAAAATTGCTATGATTAAGTTGAGATCCCTTCTACCTGGGGGGAAGGAACTTCCTGGAGGAGGTGATGCTTGAGCTGGACACATTGAGGTAGCTGTAATATAGTGTTAAATTCTAGATCTTGAGGCGCAGAACTCGGATTCAAATTCCAGTTCTGCTGCATGCATGATCTCAAGTACATCACTTAACGTATTAGGACCTTGTTTTTCTCATATGTAAAATGAAGGGTTTTCCCTTCCAAGTCTAACTTCTATGACCCTAGAAAGGAACAGAGGAATTTTAACATTTCGATATTGGGATGGGGGTTGGGAAAGTCTATTACAGTTATGGGTGACCGTGAACAAAAGCACCCACACAGGAGAGGACGAGATGTGAAAGAAGAGCAACGAGGACAGTGCCATACAATGGCACAGTGCTTTGAGCCTTTAAATCTTTGACAGTTAGTGAGAAACATGAAATCTCCTCTCTTTTCAAGGACTAACAGTGCAGGATGAAGAAGGAAGAAGAAAAACAACCAGCGTAGCTGAGATCAGATCAAGATGAACATTTCCTCTGGCTCTCCCTTCTATTTATACAAACATGACTCCAAAAGAGTTGCCATAACAACGCTAACCGGAGGATGAACTTTGACTTTCCCTCCTGTCTTTATTTCCCTCTGAATCCCCATCTTTTGTCTAATGGACAAAATTAAAATACTAATAACTAAATCAGTAATACAATTATAATTAACTAAACTCTCTGAGCCAATTTAAATCACCCACTCACTGTCTCTAGAACTATCCCCAAATGGAATGGTTTCTGCAAGTGAGTGCTTCATCACTGGAGATGTTTATATAGATGGAGGATGACCACTTGTGAAGATGTCATAGAGGAGAGTGGATCTGGGGGTAGATGCCAAGCCTTATCTTTAAGTAAAATAAGAGAGTTGGACTCTAAATCCTCTACAATCCCTTCTGGTTCTAAATCTTTTATCCTATAATCTCAAAACTCCCAGGCCTCTTCCAGCACAACGTTTCCAGAACGTTCCAGTTAGCTGGGTAGATGGTTATAGCAAGACAAGGAAAAATGAAGCAACGTCAGCCCATAAGGAAGTTACGTTCTAATGGATAAGAAAAAAGAAACATTTTGCAAAATGAAGAAATAGAATTGAAACTAGAGACTTTAAATAAACTTTGCAAATAATAGTTCAATACATTGCTAAAAAAATTCATCCCTTTCCCATTGTAAAATGTTTTCATCCATGATATATTATTTGATCTCCACAAAAACTGTGTAATGCTGTAGTACAAGTATTATTATTCTTATGGTACAGATGGAAAAACTGAGGGTCAGAGGCTAAGTGTTTATGAACTGATTGATAGAACTGGGACTCAGAAAAATCACAGAATTTTAAAGTTGGAAGAGATAGTTTAAAGCTGATATAGTTTGGTTTATGTGGTACACATGTAAGATAGGTAAGTCCACATAGATTAAATATATAGCCATAACTCATAGTGCTATAAATCTCTGAAATATGGTACACACTTCTTCAAAGGAGACTATAATTTCTCTTTTGAATGGGACAAAAGAATGGCTGTGACAATGTGCTTGCTCCTACCTTGCCTATCTTTAAGAAGATTATTGTCTTAGAATTATGTCCATCTACCCCTTCAGATATTCAGATGAGGGTATATGAGTCTCATTTCGAAGGAAAGCTGTTTCTCTGGTTTCTCTTAAGAGGAAGGGTAGTCCTTAGTTTACACTTACCGCTTAGCTTCTTCCTATTAAAGGGCCATTACACAAAAGAGCATCACAAATAGTGAATAACAAATAAACCCATTTATCCAGTAAAAATAGCTAACAGAAACTGGAGAAACTTTACAAAGTAAAATATACAAGAAAATGCACAGGAGTGAATGAGCTTCTTTAACTTGGGAGGAAGGTAAGATATTAGCTCAAACTAAGAGAGAGGACTTGATCTCACCCACAGAGGTACATTCTAGTAATTTCTGGGGAAACAACCTAAAAATCTGGGACATGTTGAAGAACCAGCTTCCGGACATGTCTGTTGCTTCTCTCTTTATATATCTCTCCTGAAGAGTACCTGGAACCACCCCTTTGATCTGGCACCAACTGTCTCTTATACTGATGTGCTGCATTACGGTTAGCATTCTTCCAACTAATCTGAGGTCACTTTTTCTGCACATATACCTACAGGTAAAATGCCTCAGGGTTTAGTAAAAGCCTAATTACTGGCCAAATGCCATTCATTGGTTTCACTTATAAGATATATTTCCTAGAGACTCTAGGGCTAGCAGTTACACCTGCCTTCAAGAATTTATATTGCATTGCTCCTGGACAGCACTGAGTTTGGCACTCTAGCCCAACTTTTTTACTTTACAATTTAAACAACTAAAGACTCAGGAGGTTAAGTGATTTACTGAAACTTTAGAGCCAAATTTAGGTTTAAAATCTGTTGTTATTGTTTTTAACTTCAAATCAGGTGTTCTTTCTACTGGACTGAACTGTCTTCTTTCTGTTCATCTTTGGAAAAGAAATACCTCATGCAAAGTACTACTTGGAAATCTCTCTTCATAGGAAAAGAAATATTTTTTCTACTGATGGTAAAGATGGTAGTGTTGCTGCTGAGCTGAAAACTGGTCTTAAAACTGATCTTACCCTTCTCACTCCTGGCTTCCACCTACCCTGACAGAGGACTGAAGACCCATGTGGAAGGCAAATCCCAGAAAGACCTATAGAAATTAGGGAAAGATAAAAGTAGTGCATAGTAGATTTGCAGTTTTGTGTGCAACCATGCTTTCTGTTGTACTGTGTTATAGAAATGTTTGTTTTATTCCATAAATGAAAAATAAAATAATTAGGAAAAGACTGAGGCAAGGAAAAATTGTGAAAGGGGAAAATGATGGCTAAGAGTATCAATATGGGCTCAGATATCTATATGAAACTATTCCAGAAATAGCTCATCTTGAAAATATTTGGACAAATGTTCCTGGTAGAATTAAGATTTCTCCTTTCCAAGTCATCAGGAAGAAACTACTCTAAAATGTAGAGCAAATAGCACAAAATAAGCTGCAAGCAGGGAAATTACAAACTTTATGAAAACATCTTGAAATGAGGAGGGGTTATGTTGTAATGACAAAATGAAACAAAAGGGTGATGAGTCAACATAAAGTTCAGAAAAGGTAGAAAGCTGTCAATAAAATACCAGGACTGTCCAATGAGGTGAGAGCTTTGATTCCTGACAACCAATATTGTCTATTTAGAGAAATTCCCTTAAGTAGAAAGGGGCATTTGTGCACCCATTCCCATTGCCAATAAACATCATTTGGACTCATATTGTTATGTTGGGCCACTGCTACTGATTGGGATGTGGGGTTATACTCCAGACGTACATTTGTTCCCTATAACTGATTTGTTTCACTTCTATTTTGTATCTCCAGTACACAACATATTGCCTGGGAGGAGAAGTGAGGCTAGTGACCTTGCACAGCCCTCCCTCATTCAAAACAAGTCAAGTGCAAGTCATGTCACCACTTCTCTGATGGCATGGTCTTCTTTGGCAATGAAGGACAAATACAACCACAATACTGCCTGGGATACAGTAGGTGCTTAATAAATGCTTGTCAACTGATTGGTCAGGAGGGAAATAAGAGTGGGAGGTACCAAAGAGAAAGTAGGGTGAGGGCATTAGCAAATCTAACCCAGAGTCTTGGTCTGGAACCAATCTATATTTAACCAAAATTGTTAAGCAAATTGCTAAATTAAGGTCAAGGTACTATGGGAAATGAAAGAGAATTGGAGGGGAATCTCTAGGGGTTGGTAACAGTGGAGAAAAGACTTGTTTGCTAAGAATTTTAGAGCCACTAGCCTTTCCAACCTGCCTTGCCTACAAAGAGCTGCTAAGCCTGAGCTGGCCCTGGCACATATCCCAGCTTCTGGCAGTTTGGTCCCTCTAAGGAGCAGGGTGGGGGAATATATCTGCCTCCCGATAAGAGGAAGACATACCAGGACACATGCTGTGCATGGCAGCATGTCAAGTCACATAATCAGCTCAATATTTGCACCTGAACTCCTCTCTCAGTACTTTTATCCAGGCTAGCTCTTGGTTCTCCTCTCAGCTCCACTCCTGCTCCAACTCATGAGATCAAGGAAGCACTTAATCTCAGAGTCAGGGGCAGGGGAAGGGAGGACCCCCAAGGTGTCTGAAAATAGTTCATACCTGAACAAGAACCCTCCCTACAACATTCTATATAAGTGGTCATACATGATCTAGCACCATTAGTAAGGAGGAACCCAGTAAATGAAGCATCTCATTCTACCTTTAAATAGCATTAATTATTGGTTTTTTTCTGAAACCACGCCTAGGTCTGCCTCTATGAAATTTCAACCCATTTTTCTTTTTTTTAAATTTATTTTTAGTTTTCAACATTCAGTTCCACAAGTGTGTGAGTTTTAAATTTTCTCCCTCTCCACCTCCCCTCTCCCCAAGATGGCATGCAATTTGATATACGTTCTAGAGACACATTCATATTAAACATATTTTCACATTAGTCACGTCATAAAGAAGAATTATAACCAATGGAATGAATCACAAGGATGAAGAAACAAAACAAAACCAAAAAGAGAAACAGCAAATAATATGTTTCTATTTGCATTGAGATTCCGTAATTCCTCCTGTGGATGTGGATAGCATTTTCCATCATGAGCCTTTTAAAGTTGTCTTAGAACCTTGCATTGCTGAGAAGAGTCAAGTTTATCAAAGTTAGTCATCACACAATGTGGCTGTGTACAATGTTCTCCTGGTTCTGCTTCTCTCATTTAGCATCAGTTCATATAAGTCTTTCCAGGTTTTTCTGAAGTCCTCTTGCTTATAGCACAATTCCTTACAATACAATAGTATTCTATTACATTCATATACCACAACTTGTTTAGCCATTTCTCAATTGATGATGGTCATCCCCTCAATTTCCAGTTCTTTATCACCACAAAAAGAGATGCTGTAAATATTTTTGTACATAATGGGTCCTTTTCTCTTTTATTTTTTTTAAAATATTTAATTTATTTATTTTCAGCTTTCAACATTCATTTCCATAAGTTTTAAACTTTCCCTCACTCCTCCCTCCCTACCCAAAATGGCATGCAATCCTATATGGACTCTACAAGTACATTTCTATTAAACACATTTTCACATTAGTCCTGGTGCATGGAAGAATTATAACAAATGGGAGAAATCATGAGAAACAAAACAAAACAAAACAGAAAAGAGCTTGCTTCACTCTTCAATTTACCTCCATAGGTCTTTCTCTGGATATGGGTGGCATTTTCCATCATGATCCTTTGGAAAAGTTTTAGAGAAGGGCTAAGTCTATCAAAACCAGTCCTTGAACACTGGGGCTACCACTGCGTACAATGTTCTCTTGGTTCTGCTCACTTCACTCAGCATCAGTTCATGTAAGTCTTTCCAGGTTTTCCCAAAGTCAGCCTGCTCATCATTTCTTATAGCACCATAGTATTCCTTTATATTCATATACCACAACTTGTTCAGCCGTTGCCCAATTGATGTGCATCCCCTTGAATTCTGGTTCTTGGCCACTACAAAAAGAGGCGCTATAAATATTTTTGTACCTGTGGGTTCTTTTCCCATTTTTATGATCTCTTCGGAATACAGTCCTGGAAGAGGTATTGTTGGGTTAAAGGGTATGCACATTTTTATAGCCCTTTGGGCATAGTTTCAAATTGCTCTCCAGAATGGTTGGATCAGTTTACAGTTCCACCAACAATGAATTAGTGTTCCAACTTTTCCACATCTCTAACATTTATCATTTTCCTGTTTTTTCATGTTAGACAGTGATAGGTGTGATGTGGTATCTCAGAAATGTTTTGATTTGCATCTCTCTAACCAATAGTGATATAGAGCACTTTTTCATATGACTATAGATAGATTTAATTTCTTCCTCTGACAACTGCTTATTCATATCCTTTGATCATTTATCAATTGGGGAATGACTTGTATTCTTATAAATTTGACTAATTTCTCTATATATTTTAGAAATGAAGCCTTTATCAGAGATACCAGTTGTAAAATTCTCTCCCAGTTTTCTGCTTCCCTTCTAATCTTGGTTGCATAGGCTCTGTTTGTGCAAAAACTTTTCAATTTCATAATGTTCTCTATCCCTTGTTTGGTCATAAGTTCTTCCATTCTCCATAAATCTGATAAGTAAAGTATTCTTTGCTCTCCCAGTTTTCTTGTGGTATCATTCTTTATATCTAGATTGTGTCCCATTTTGACTTTATTTTGATATACGATGTAAGGTATTGGTCTATGCCCAGTTTATGCCATACTATTTTCCAGTTTTCCAGCTCTTTTTGTCAAATAGTGAGTTCTTATCTCGGAAGCTGGAGTTTTTGGGTTTATCACACAGTAGATTACTATAGTCGCTAACTACTGTGTCTTATGTACCTAACCTTCCACCCGTTTTTCTACAGCCACCTGGAACAAATCTAATATCTTTTCTACACACCAACTTTTCACATACTTACAAATAGCTGTGATGTCACCACTATGTTTTTTTTATCTTCCCTAAGCTAAACATTCCCATCCTTTAATTGAGTTTTCACATGACATGATCCCAAGGCCCTTCATCATCTTGACTGTCCTATTCTGAATTCTTTCCAGGTTATCAATATCTTTGCAAATGTGGCATCCAGAATTGGACACAATAATCCAGATGAGGTTGAACCAGAACAAAGTACAGTAGGGCTATCACTTCTCAAGAACTTTCTTAATGCAGCCTGAGATGGCATTCACTTTTTAGGTGACCATATTATCCTGTTGACCCACATTAAGTCTATAGTTCTTTAAAATCCCCATATCTCTGTCAGATGAATTGCTGTCTTTACCACACCTCGTAAAGCTTGTATTTTTGGATAAGCCTCAACCAGCTCTGGCACATATCCCAGGTTCTGAAAGGTTAGTCTTACTAAGGAGCAGGGGAAAATATGGTTGCCTTCTGATAAGAGGACATTAGACCAGAAGACTTGTTATCATTTCTCATGATGATCCCAAGTTCTTGTACCTAAACTACTCCTCTAGCATTTTTGGCCCATGCTAGCTCTTGACTATATCCTCTTGGCTCTTCTCCTGACTTAACCTGTTTCAACCCACAGAACCAAAGAATTCCTTATTTCAGAGTTGGAAAAGACCTCAGAGGTGACTGACTACAAGTCATACTTGAATAAGAATTCTCTCTACAATATTCCTTTACCCTTATCCCTATTCAAATTCATCTAACGTTCAAGTTCACCATTTTGATTTCATGTAGTATGTTAATTGTCCTTCTTTGCCTTATACCATCTGCAAATTTGAGAAAGATAACATCCCTGCTTTCATTTCAGTTGTTTATTAAAGTCTTTAAAAGTATAGAGCTTAATGGGAAAAAGGAAGCAATAATTCTGGAAATGTCAGATGTAGTTAGACTGCGAAGGGCTTTAGATACCAATAGTATTGTATTTCATCCTAGAAGCAATAGGTAGCCACTGAACTTTATTGAGTAGGGGAGTGATGTGGTCAAATCTACACTTTAAAGATTCCTTTTGGCAGCTATGTGGAAGATGAACTGGAGAGAGGAGAGACCTGAATCAAGTAAACCAATTAGACCATTGCAACAGTCTAGGTCAGGGACGTCAAACATGGGGCTCATGGACAGCATGTGGCTAATAACGCTCCTGTGTTTGCACCAAATAAAAACTGGGCAATATTTAACAAAATAAATAAAAATACTATAGAATGTAAATAATGTTACATTTTAAAAACTAAGTCAATATGTAGCCCACACTCCATTCCTCATGTGTGGACTAGTGGCCCTATTTCTATTTGAGTTTGATGTTGCTTGTCTAGGTGGGAGGTAATAAAGGTCTGAACTAAAGAGGTAGTTATGTGAGTAAAGAGGTGTCAAATATGAGAGATGTTTTGGGGATAGAAACAGTATAATTTGATAATAGACTAGATATATGGTGAATGGAGGATAATGCCCAAATTATAAACTTGAGAGATTGGAAGAAATTGGAGATATCTTCAACAGAAATAAGGAAATTTGGAAGAGAAGTGGTTTGAGTTCTTTTGAACATATGGAGCTTAATGTGTCTCTGGAACTTCCATTCCAAACTACTCAATAGGCAGTTGGAAATTAGCACAGGAGAAAGCCTCAGGCTGGATATATAGATCTGGGAGTTATCAGTGCAGAGATGATAATTTAATCCATGAGAGTTGATGAGGTTGCTGAAAGAGTGTATAGAAAGGGAAAAGAATGCATCTAGACAGAGACTTAGGAAATATCCTCAGTTAAAGAGTGTGATACAGATGATGAGCCAGTAAAGAATATTGAGAGGGAGTGCTCAGAAAAGTAGGAAAACCAAGAAAGAGCAGTGTCATGAAAATCCAAAGAGGAGAGGGTAAACGGGAAAAGAGTGACTTTAAAAGTGATAAATGCAGTAGGGGTCAAGAAGGGTTAGGACTGAAAAAAAAGACGATCAGACAAATGAAGAGATCATTGGAGAGAGTAGTCTCAGTTGAGTGATGAGGTTGGAAGTCTGGTTGTAAAGTGTTGAGAAGTGATTGAAAGTAGAGGAAGCAGAAAACTTTTCCTAGGATTTTTTCTGAGAAAAATTAGACACATAGGATTACATTTAGAGAAGGTGATAGGGTCTAGGTTAAGGAGAGGGGAGATGGACATGTCTGAAGATAATACGGGAGGAGTCAATAGGTAGGAAGAGACATTAGATTAAAGAAAAAGAGGAGATAATTTGAGAGGACAGTCTGCTGCAGAGAAAGGAATGAGATCAGTTTGGGCGACTGACCTTGGTAAGGAGAAGGGTCACATCATTATCAGAGATTCCAGTAGAAGAAAGGAATGAGAGGGATAATATATAATTTGTCCTGTTACCACATATTTCAATTTCTTTTTCTGTGTCTCTATGTTTAGAAACTTCATTTCACATAGATAAGAGGCTATGAGTGTGTGGTATGGTGACACTGTTTACATGCACCGTTTGAAAATCTTTGTAGGCTAATATTATGTCATGGCAGTTGTAGACAATAGCTTGGTATATGATAATGACCCAGCTTATTAATCGAGGTCTCTAGGATATCTTGATTCCTGTATTATGTAGGATGGGGGAGTTAGCTCCCTTTCAGTCCATAAAATGTATAATTCTAGCTACAAGGTTCTGCTTTGCTAGGTATTTATTAGGAGGCATTTTTTTTTTATAGGCTTCAGACGTAGGTTGTTCAATTCCTACCTTTTCCTTGTCAAAAGTCGACTGATCAATAAGTCTGCTCTCTCTAAAGATAACCTTCTGGTTAAATTTCTGGTGACAGTGACCTGATCCTGAATTGCAATTATAAACTCCTGTTTTCACAAACAAATCAGCATAACTGAGATGTTTGTCTCAGTTGTTGATAGATTGTTGCCTGAGTTTATGTGTATGTTGCCCATGAATGACCTTTTGATTCCATTTTTACTTGTTTCATAGCAACTATCCAGAGTAAATCTCTTTTAGGTAGATTGGACAAATCAAGTGGTATGTGTTTGTTATCTACCTGTACGATTGCTTAGTGAAATAATGTCTATTTGTTCTAGAGTATGTCTTTAAGCCAGTTTGTCCATGTACTTTAAGAACAGTTATCAATCCTCTTTTTGGGGAAGAAAATGTTAATCTTTTTTAGGATGGTGGGCCCTGCATTTTATTAATATTGTATAGTCTTTGTTAGAATTCTTTCCATAATCAAATGAGATAGTTTTAAAATTAAAAAAAATTCTTTCCATAGTGGATATGGTACATGTTATATAGTTTTGAATGTATATTAAGATAGGTATTACATAGATGTTCATTTCTTCATTAATGTTTTCCTCATATAACTTTGGTTTCAGTATATCTCTTTACATATTCAGCTACAGATTTTTCTCTGATACTTTTGTGTTTGATGTGTCATAACTAGAGGAGACTAAGGTATTTGTAATATCACTTTTATCCATTAATTCAATGTAATCTCCAAATTCAATCTCAAAGTCTCTCTTTCTTTGGCTTATATTAAGAATATTACCCTTACAAATCCAAATGACACTTTGATATCATTAGAGAAGTATTCCACTATTATTAATTTATTATTATTATTTATTTATTATTAATCCTTGGTGGTTAGAGGTAGACAAGTAGTACCAAATTATCTGGTTCCCAGGCCTTGCTAGAATTGCTTTTCTAAGAGTCAGTGGAGGTCTTGCAAGTATAAAGAAGAGTAAAATTCTTAACAAAACAAAGGATGGGGAATTTCAAAGGATAATATCAATTTTGTGAAATTGCATGTAGTTTCAATTACATGAAATTAAAAAGCCTTTGCATGAACAAAATCAATGCACCTAGGAAAAATAAAAAGATATTGATTCAGAGAAAAAAAAATCTTTGCATCAAATATCTTTGTTAAGGGTCTGATATTCAAGATATATAGAGAAGAAATCAATACAAATATATAAGACTAAGAGCCATTTCCTAAAAGATAAGTGATCAAAGGCTAGAACAGTTCTCAAGAGAAGAATTGCAAACTATAAACAGCCACATGTAAGCTTGCTTCAAATCACTAATAGGAAGAGAAAAGAAAATCAAAACAATTTTGAGTTTTCACCCAAAATCCAGCAAACTAACAAGGAAGATAAAAGCTGTAGCTAATTTTGGAGAGGATGCTGAAAGATAGACATAATAATATACTGCTGGTGAAGTTGCAAATTGGACCAACCATTGTGGAAAACAATTTGGAATTATGCTAAAAAAAAAAAAAGTGTGAGGGTGGGAAGTAAGCTGTGGAGAGGTGGAGGAGAAAATATTCATACTCCATTGACCCAGATATCCCACTATTAAGCATAAACCACAAGGAGGTCAATAAAAGAAAAGATGTATATCAATAAATATAAGTATTATAAATAAAATGAATATAAATATTCACAGCAGCACTTTTTATAAGAACAAAGAACTAGAAACAAAGCAGATGCTGATAGAATTAAATAATAGCTAAACAAATTGTGGTATATGAATGGAAAGGAATGGAATATTGCTGTGACACAGAATAATAAGAAAAATTTAGAGCAGCATGAGAAAACAGAGTAGAGTAAAATAGATAGAAACAGGAAAACGATATGAACAGTGAAAACTACAATGTAAATGAAAAGAACAAAGAAATGAAGGGGAGCACTGGGTAATTACAATGACTGTGCTTGGGCCCAGAGAAAAGAGGAGAAAATTTACCTCTTTCTCTTCATTGCAGAGGTGGAGGACTACAGATGAGGAATGGGGAACGTACTTTTAGACATGATAGATACGTTAGTTTTGCCAATCTTTACATCACTTTCTTTTAAAATCTTCTTTGTCAGAAGATTTGTGGTAAGTGGAGGTTCAGAATTTAATTCTACAATTAATGTGATGTAAAAACAAAAAGTACCTTTAGTAAAATAAGGAAAATGTGATTTTAAAAGTGCAGAGGGAGGGATAGATGTTTTGTCGAAAGTTTTGACAAAGGAAACCACAAGGGAGTCCTTGCCTAGTAGCATCAACCTCTCTTCTTGGTGACCTCAATTTGCGTGCTCCTATCTTGTCTCCTGGTTTCCTTCCTGTCCCACTTCCTCCTCTGCCTAAGTCTGACTGCTCTGTTTGTCTTCTTTCATATTTCTTTGCTTCTTGGTTTTCTGCCTGCTCCCTTGACCTTGGCATGCCAAGTCCTCCTTCTTCTCATACTGGACCTTCATTGCTGACTTGCCTCAGCCTAGGTGCCCTGGCCATTGACCTTTAATCTCTTTCTTCCTTTCAAAAAAACGAAGCAATTGACAAGAGCTTTCAAGATATTACTTGTATTCCTAATACTTTCATGCTGTTGTCAGGGGGAGGAGGTTTGGCAAATCAGAAGGTTGTGAGAATTTTGAAGCTTTTGGCAGGACTTCAGTCTTCAAGATCCCACCAGTCCTATTTAAACTATCCCTCTCAGAATTTCTCCTTTCTTCTCTCCCTAGTCTTTCTTAGAATCTCTCCCCTTCTTTAACCACTCCTGCAAGGTAGGTTGGTAGATAGGTCAAAGTTCTTTTCCCCTTTCCCTCATAGATAAAATATATTAATGCAAATACTTTGTACTTAATATTCCATCAATTTTAATTGGAAGCAGGGCTTAAAAGCACACATACTTGTACATATAATAAAGTATAATAATTTCTATAATAGGGCTTTAAATATGATACTAATTGCTCAATTTAACTATTTATTTTTTACTTTATATGCATTATCTCATTTGGTCTTCACAACTCTTTGCCCCAATTTGTATCTAGCTCTTGGTTTCTGAGATGGGGGATGGTATGTAGCAGCAAGGAAGATGGCATTGTTAGAAATTTTCCAGCAAAAGGCAATTAAGAGGGCAGGACTGATTGTCCTCCACTTAGTCAATTAATCTCTGCAAAAGAGCAGATCTGACCATGTTACTCCCCTATTCAGTAAACTCCAGTGGCTCCCTGTCATCTCCAGGTTCAGATATAAAGGTCTCTAGCATTCGAAGCACAACCTAGACAGCTCCTACATTTTCAACCTTTTTACATCTTATCTCCTAGCCTCCTTCACAAACGATCCAGTGACAATGACCTCTTTATTATTCCTGACACTCTATCTCTAGACTCCAAGCATTTTCACTAGCCCTCCCCCATGTCTGAAATTCCCTCCCTCCTCCTTTCTGCCTCATGGTTTCCTAGTTTCCTTCAAGACTCAGCTAAATCCCATCTTCTATGAGAAGTCTTTCCTGATCCCCACAAAGTTAGTGCTGAGTATCTCCAGTACACACACACACACACACACACACACACAAACACACACACACACATACACACACACACACACAAACACAGTTTGTACATGGTTATTTGTCTTCATTAGACTGTGAGAGCCTTGAGAGCAGGGACTTTTTTTTTTTGCCTTTCTTTGTATCTCTAGAGCTTAGCACAGTACTTGGCATATAGTAGGGGCTTAATAAATTATTATTAACTGATAGAAAGGTTGTAACATCCACAGATTATCTGATGTTATTATGTGTTCTACTATGAGAAATCTTTGTAAAGCTTAATATTGTTTGTTTATCTGTGCATCACCTTACATTCCTCAGTAGGCACATGGCACAATCATCCCTGGATGCTATTCCCAGGGTCTTGTAACTATGTTATAGATCTCTTGGACCCACCCTCCTCCCCCCACTCCAACTCTTGTGGGTGTGAGGATGGGTACTCCCATGGATAGTGGATAGGCTATTCCTTCCAGCATGTTTACACTCATTTCAGTACCATACTCTGTGCCACACCTGTAAATGAATTTTTCCCAGGCACAGTTATAGATAGTTATAGCTTTGGCTGTGGCCAAAATAAACAGAAACAAAACCTCATCACTTGTGGCCAACTGGATGATGAGCATTTACACACATAGCTAGGCTGGTTCTTGGATGACAAGCCCAAAATGAAACTCTTTCCAGTTTGGTAGAAACTGTCAAGGCTTATACTCTGCTACCATAGCCTTCCAGAATTCAAGGCCACTTCCAGAGTCCAATAAGGCAACAGAGGAGACTTTCAGTATTCATGATTCCCCCTCATTATTTCATTGGAATGCTTACCAGCTGCTGCTGTCTCAAAGCACAAAGAATAGGCTTGAAAACACTACCGAAGTTGGGAGTGACCCCTATTTTTACCTGCATTTTAAAAAACAAGACTCTAGGCAAAGTTGAGGTTAACCTCATCAGGTATTTAGCTTCCAGATGCTGCTCCACCCACCACACCCTGGTCTTATTGGCAGGAACAGACCTTCTGGTTTGGAAAAAGAAATATCATCAAATTATGCTAATTAACAAGTGGTGGGAGGGTGGTCACCCTCTCCACACATCAAAACTGCTAAGGAAAAACTTTATGTAAAGAACAAACAAACTCTTTGGAACAGGCCAGCCTCTATGTTCAGTACAGCTGGCGCTGTCCTCCTAACCTAGTCTTGCATCCAGCACAGTGGGCTCAGTGTGTTCTGCACAGAGCAGGTGTCTCCTGTGAAGCTACCCCAGGGCTTGATGTGGGAAGGTGCAGCCAGGGGTG
The DNA here is from genome assembly GCA_023548195.1 of Bettongia penicillata ogilbyi. Classification (NCBI taxonomy): domain Eukaryota; kingdom Metazoa; phylum Chordata; class Mammalia; order Diprotodontia; family Potoroidae; genus Bettongia; species Bettongia penicillata. Next base: position 5,841,306 of record JAJHZJ010000017.1, read on the forward strand.
ATCTCAGGGAGGATGAGCTAGGGATTTACAGGATGGCATTTACTGGCAGTTTTACAAAAACCACAGGAAGCTGTATTAAGCTGCTGTGTTTACCTCTGACTTGTGGAACTCTGTTGTGATGGGCTGTAAGCACACTTAGTAATTAAAAGTAATGAATATGGAGGCTCTGAAGGAGTGAGGAGGAGTTGTAGTAAACTATCACAGGGGGTGGATTATCTCATTCCAGCAGGCCTGGTCAAGACTCTCTCTCTGTCTCCCTCTTTCTCTCTCTCGTCACTTGTTATATTTGCTTAAAAATTATAGAGTAGCTGGGGAAATGTACCATTTTGAGAGTCAGAGGACCTGAGTTGGAATTCTGGCTCTGATACTGTCCAGCTGTATGACCTTGGATAAGTCACTTCATTTTTCTCAGCCTCAGTTTTCTTATCTGTAAAATGAAGGATTTGGACTAAATGATCTCCAAAATATCTTTCAGCTCCAAATCTTAATAATAGGGAAACTGAATTTATAATCCAATACTTTTATTCAACTCTTCTCCTTAAAACCCAGTCATCTTATATATCTGTGCAACAGTCTGCTAAATAGTAAATATAAAAGAACAATTATAGTATGGTTATTTGTACCTAGACTATTTCTCTTTGAATTTAATCAAATATAAGGTAGGAAGAATGAAAGTAATTTAAAAAAATGTTGAATTGAATTGAATCGTCTAGCAGGTCCATTGTAAAGACAGCACCATTTGAAAATACAGAAAAAAAATCAAAACCCAACAACTTCTTACATGCCAGTTCTTCTTCCTTTTAGCATAGAATTGGTTGCCAAGGGGTCAAATGATAACTCTAAAGCAAAAGTGATATTGGACCCCAGGGCAATATGAGGTCATCAGCTGTGAGTTTGGGACTGTGCGTGTATGTGTGCATGTGTGTGTGAGAAAAATGACTTAAAAACAACAAATAGGATGAAATAGGTTTGAGCATCTACCAGAAAACAGGAGATGCTCACAAGACCTGAGTAATTTCTTAGGGTGCCCTTGACCTGAGGACAGAATGACTTTATGCTGACTGCCCAAATTCCTACTTCTTAGCTGTGCTAAGGAACATTTCTGCATACCAGCAGATAAGAGGAAAGTTTCCCAAAAACGCATTTTCAAGCCTTCTTACCTCATGCTAGCAAATGTTTATGTCTCTCCTCTCTCTGCTTACGTTTGGCTTTGCATCATAAGACTTACAGAATGTTACAGTGGGATCATAGATTAAGAGCTGAAAGGGACCTTGGAGTTCCTGTAGTAGATCATATTTTACAAGATAACTGAGACCCTCAGAGTTAGGTAAGTAACTTGCTCAGACTAGTAAGTTGTAAAACCAGATTTGGAAGACAGGTGCCTCTACCCTAAACCCAATGAATTCTATGCTGTGCCTCAAGGGACCTTAGACATAAGCTACCCCAATACAGCATTGTTGTGCAGTGGAAAGAGAACCAAAAGTGGGCATCTAGCCCAGAGGTGTCAAACACACAGTCCAGGCAACCCACAACACTCCTGAAAACAGTCAAAGGCAGACTAAAATGCAATAGGGCAATATGTAGCAAAAAAAATTTAAATACAGTAAGACATAAATGATGTTGCTTTTAAAAACTAAGTCAATACACAGCTCAAAGGGATTCTTACGTACAGTTTAATGGTCACTCTTTCAATATGAGTTTGAAACTACTGTTGACCTGAAAACTTGGTGAAAGAAAAGGCAACAGGCTAAATGCATACATTTTATCATTTAATTAATTAATCAATTCCCTATTAAAGAAAACGGTAACATAATGCATTATGGAGCCAGGAAAATGTTCTGGCTACCCAGTACAGAAATCCTCACTTACATACATTTTGCTGTGAGAAAGGAGTTCTCTTAGATAAACACATTGTAAACAAAGTGGCGTCAATTGGGTTTAATGATTGCAGGCTATGGGCATCTTCCTTCTATAGCATACTTTTGTGATTTAAGATAAGGAAAAAGTCCCATCACCCAGACTAAGGACATCTTGTCCTAAACAGGCCTTTGAAGTTGTGGTATCTTAACAGAGTTAACAAAGCTGAAGTTACAACCCAGGCCTTATCACTAAGATGCCAGAAGAAGGGTCTGGTAAGGAAGTCCCATTTGCTTGCTTGACATCAAAAGGTATCCTCTAAGTTAAACAAAGGGGACTATTAGGTCCAGGCTCTTTTAATTCAAACTTTGGCCCTTATTAAAGTCTAAAATTTATATTAAATATTATCACTACTAATCTAAATTCAACTTGAACGATTTTACTGGTGTAATCCACTGCCCCAAACTGGTCCATTTGGTTGGATGGCTCTAATTATGAGTGTATTGTATTGAGCCAAAATCTGCTTCCCTGAAAGTTCTACCCTACTGATCCTGGTTCTGCCCTCTTGGATCTGGTAGAACAAGACTTAACCTTCTTCCCCATGGCAGCCTTTAAGATACCTAAAGAGAGCGGTCATATCAATATCCTTAATTCCAGGCTCCACATCATGACCATTTGCTGATTTGGTGGATAAAGAAACTGACTCCAAAAGAAGTCAAGTGATTTGTCTAAAGTGGTATGGTTAGTAATTTAGTTGCAGTTAGAAACTTGATTGCTAATTCTCAGGTCATTGTTCCTCCCTTGACACTAATAATAAATACCAATAATAGTATTTATATAATGCTTTAAGGTTTGGAAAGTGCTTGACAAACATCACATTTGATCCTAAAAACATTCTTGAAAGGTAAGTGATTTATCACCTCCATTTTACAGATGGGGAAACCGAGGCAGGCAGCGATTCAGTGACTTGTCCAGGGTCACATAGCCAATAAGTGTCTTGGGGCTGCATTTTAACACAGGTCTTCCTGACTCCAGGTCCCACATTCTGTTGTTCCACCTTACTGCCTTCTTGTCATCCCTAGGGTTCCCGGAACCTATTTTTCTATTTTCTTATCCTCTGTATAAAGCCCCTAGCTCAGTATTTCATTTATGGAAATCTCTCCCCAACTGATTGCCTAATGAGGACAAATGGCCTCTGTTGTTCTCTGTTGTTCAATAAACAAATCATTAGTTTCCTATTAAAGGTCACCACTGTCAAAAATTGTTAATGTTAACATCTGGTTAGTTCAACTGTGTGAATTTATATTCTAGGTCTCTGAGCAAAGCTATTTTGCTTTGGATCAGAAACCTGACCTTCCCACCTGGAAGTGCCATCACCACACGCCCTGTTGCCCCAGCCCAATTTTTTTTTCCCATGTGTCCCTGAGATTCCTGTGGAGGATGTTTAGGCAATTGCCTAATGATAAACATTTTTTCTTGCTAATTATAAAGTCTTGAACAAACTATTTAAAGATCAAAAACAGAAATTATGGGGAAAACATGAAATATGCATAATTTCTTTTTTTAGCAACCTGCCTCTGAAACCTGACTCCCTACTTCTATCAGCACTCCGATGATGGCTCTTCTCACTGCTCTTCTCTGGAGAGTCTGGGCATGGAATAGGTATGGTCTTTTCACAGCTACTTTCAGAATCCTCTTCCCATTGCTCAACAACTTTTCCTTCTTTCAAATTCATGCCATCTGACTATGTCATCTTCTTTTCTCATTTATTGACCTACCTGGGACTCTCCTACCTTCCTCAATGACTTTAGAACTTGGCTCCTGTTCTTTCTTTCTACCCCTTAATCATAAACCCTAAAGACAGCAGTGACTACACAGCAGGGGAATTAGGACTTTGCCACAGGGCGCGGAAATTTAGAGGATGTTGCCAATAGTTTTATTCCTTCAGCAGGTAGGAGCACTTTAGTATGTAGTTCAGGGGTATGCTCTCCAAAAACGTTACACAAACTTTTACGTTTAATATACATTATTAACTTTTTCTCCATCACTTTCTTAAATCTAGAGTCCCAAGGGTGGGGAACCTACAGCTTCCAAACCACGTGTCCCTCTAGGTCCTCAAGTGCAGCCCTTTGACTGAATCCAAACTTCACATTTTGGTTCATATTGCAGGTTTCCTGCCCCTGGTGGATAAGCTAGCAATAAATCAAGCCCTAAATTTGTAGCTTTTGCCAATTTCCAAAGTGTAGATATTCACATTAAAAATTTAATAATCGACAGGATGGAGATGGCTCCAGCACATCCCTGTAGTTAGTTAGAAAGATCAATTAGTTAAAAGAAAAGGTACTAAATATTTCCTTTCCCTAAGTGACTCTCTCTTTGGCCTTGCCTCACCTTCCTCTCTTTCCAGGAGCCCTTCTTAACAGTGACTGTTCAGTGTCCTATAGTCTCCTAGGATCTTTGCCTACTTGGCCTGTTTCCCAAGGTATGTCTTTCCCGGAGCTTATCTCACCTGATGTAGCCTTATGTCCAGAAGTTTGACATCTTCCTGAATCCTTTTCCTCTCCAACCTTACAATTTGGCTTTTTCTAGGCCATCAGGAATTGCTAATTGTAGCTCTGACTAGAGACTTGAACATTTACACTGATGACTCTTCTATGCCATCTCTATATCTTCCTTGAACACTTAAATTCCTGAGACCTCCAGCTCACCTCTACTTTCAGAGACTCACCAGGGTGGCCATATGTTAGGCAATCATCCCTTAAAACTACTCTGCATTCAAAATTCTGAACTCTGAAATTCCTCTCCAGCCATAATATTCTGTCATTATCTCTCTACAAATCTCTTACTCCTCTAGTACCTGGTTTTGCCTTTATCATGAGTTTTTGTCCTTCACTCCCTTCCTGTTCACACAGTCTGTCATCCTTGGGCTGGATCATTTCTCTCCTGACCCAGCGTGGTTCAGCCATGAAGCTGGCTAGTTCAATTATACTTTTTTTCTCCATGCTAGTCTCCTTTGCTTGCCGAACTTCTACAAATCCAGACCTATTAACCCTCAGCTCTGGGGTATTCCTACCATCTGTCTCCTCCTCAATGACCTACAAGTAACAAAATGCTGATAGAGGAAATCATAAAATTATGCTGAGTCCACTTCAGATTTATTCTTTCTGAACTCCACTGGACTCTCACTGTCCTGTTACAATCTGTTCATTCACCTCCTTTTAATATTTTATCACATTCCCTATAATGACTATTTCAATTCTTTTCTTTTCCCCTCAAGCCTAGTGTGTTACTCCTCTTTATCTCTAAAGAAATGATCTTCCCATCTCCTTTATTTTTTAATATAACATTTTATTTTTCCCCAATTACATTATAGTTTTTAAACTTGTTTTTTTTTAAAGTTTGAGTTCTAAATTCTATCCTTCCTTGCCTTCCCTCTCCCCTGCCTGAGATAGTAAGCAATCAGATATAGGTTATACATGTGCAAACATGTAAAGCATTTCCATATTAGTTACTTTGCACAAAAGGACTCAAATTTAAAGAAAAATGAAACAAAGTGAAAAATAGTACAAAATAGCATGCTTCAGTCTGCATTCAGACAATATCAGTTCTTTCTCTGACAGATAGTATGCTTCATCATTAATCCTTTGGGATTGTCTTGGATCATTGTATTGCTGAGAAGAGCTAAGCCATCCACATTGTTTGTACAATACTGCTGTTACTATATATACGATGTTCTCCTGGTCACTCCACTTTGCACCAGTTCATTTAAGTCTTTCCACCTACTACTCTAATAAAACTGTTCTCTCAGAAGTCCCCAGTGACCATTTAATATTAATCATGTACAAAACTGAAATTAATATCTTTTCCCCTACCTCCCACCCCCACCTTCCCTGTTACTGCTGAGAGCAGCAGCATTCTCCCAGTCCCTTAGGCTCATAACCTTGGAGTCATCCTGGATTCCTCACTATCTCTCACCTCCCATACTCAGGCTGTTGCCAAGGTCTGTCAATTTTAACCTTTGCAACATTCTCTCCTTTAGGGTCCCTTCCCTCCTCTGATACTGCCACTACTAGTGCAGTCCCTCATCACCTCACTCCTGTATTACTCCAGTAACCTTCTGGGGGGTTAGCCTGCCTCAGTTCTCTCCCTACTTCAACTCCTCCTCCATTCAGCCACCAAAGTGATTTCTCTAAAGCAAAGGTCTAACCATGTCATCCTTCTAGTCAATACACTCCAATGGCACCCCCTTGCCTCCTCTGTTTAGCATTCAAAGACCATGTAGCATTGCCCCTTCCTATCTTCCCAGTCCTGTTATATCCTACTCTCCACCTTGTACTCTTTGATCCATTGACACTGGCCTCCTTGCTATTCCTTGGATGAGATACTCCATTTCTCAGTCCTGGACATTTTCAGACTGTCTCCTATGATCTTCTTTGGAAAAATAAATTTGGATCCAGAAGCCTTTGGCTTGAATTTGAGCTCTGACAGTTGTCAGCTGTGTGACCATGAGTAACTTGAATAACAGTTATGTTATCCATAAAATGGGAATAATAATACTTGCAACTATCTACCTCATTGGGTTTCCTGAGGAAAGTATTTTTGTAAGACTTAAATTGTTATATAAATGTGAGATATCACTATTATCTGTTATATCATAGCATAGATTTTTTAACACTTTTTAACAATGTATACAAGTTAAGTGACTTTTTAAAAAAAAAGTCATCAAGTATAACAATGCACCTTGGATCAAAAAATACCTTTCCCGATGAACATGTGATGCTCTTATCACTGAGAGAACAGAATGCACAGCAACATTATACTCTAGGAAAACAAACAAACTACATGCCCTCAGACTTATAACTCTGGTTAAAATCTGCTATTTTTGCCTCCTAAGCAGTACATACTTTTTAAAATATCCTTGTAAACTTGGAATTGTTACTTGGTCAACTGAACAGCTGCGAAGGATTCAAGAACGAAAGAAGGCTATAGATGTTCAAAGTCCTACACAAGATTTAGACTTGGTCTATCTTCATTTAAGAATCACAGTTTCTCTTTCAAACAAGAATCTCAAGCCTATCTTTTGGGGTTGACTAAAGGGAGTGATGGAGAGGCTGGCCTGTTTGTCTTGTGTCAGCAGCAAAACTGGGAACTGATCCCAGCTACTTCTGGCTACACTTCTGCTAGACCATATACCCTCTGGCCACAAAGACTCCAAATTACATATGGTTTCTTTTTTTAAAAGGAGAACAAGATTTTTCCTACATGGTAACTTAAAGTTTCCTGAGTAATAGGATACCTTTAAAAAAGAGAGATATAGTCCAGCATATTAAAACACTTGGATCTGTGCTGAAAATAATAGGAATGAGAATTCAGCTAGGTAATTACCCTATGGAAGATAATTGTAAGATAGTGATATTACCCATAAGAGAAAAAACATCTATGTTTCAGTATTTGCAAGAAACAGAAACACAGAAATTAGAGATGGAAGGGACCTTAGGGATCATTTAGGACAGATATATCTTCTAAAACATCCTTAACAAGTGGTCTTACATCATCATGGAGATAGATATGCAGCTTCCCTTCCTTTCCCTCTTCTTTCTCAGGTAATAATAATCAAATCAATATTACCATTGATATTGAAAAAGGCACAACAATTTATTGCATTATGGATCCATTCATAATCTCTAGATCTAAAAGTTACCTAGACTAAAACTCCTTTATTAGAATTATAATAAGCTCATTGAGGGCAAGAAATTTTTTCTTACGTGCTTTTATTAAGAGTCTGGCACATAGTAGGTACTTAATAAATGTTTATTGATTGTATTGCCAACACTTAAGCACAGTGGGAAGGGGAATAAACATTTACAGAGTACCTACCATACGCTAGGCATTGTGCTACGTACTTTCGCAAATATGATCTCATTGGAAATTCAAAACAAACATGTAAGATCCCTGCTGTTATTATTCCCATTTTATAGCTGCAGAAACTGAGACAGAGGTTAAGTGACTTGCTGACGGTCACATTGCTACTAAACGTCTGAAGCTAGAAACGTCTGAAGCGGGATCTGAATTCAGGTCTTCCAAGCCTGGTGCTCTGTTCACTGTGGTACCACCTACCTGCCACAGTGCCTGGAACACAGTAAGTCTTTGATAAATGAGTCTGTATCTGTTTGTTCATTTCTTTTCCTGATATGTGTTACATTCTCTTAGTAGCACATAATCTACTTGAGTGCAAGGATTGTCTCACTTTTAAGTTTGTATCTTAAGTACTCAATACGGTGCCCGACTCATAAAAGAGGTTTAATAAATGTGTATTGATTTACCAAGCAGCTCACTACTCTGAAAGTAACTGAACATTATTCACTTTTTGAGTACTAACAATGCACTAAATTCAACAGTTAATTAAATAATGTGAACCCCGGACCATCCCCTCATTTTTCAGACATGGAAACTGAAGACCCAGAGAAATGACTTGTCCAAGGGTAACACAGTGATTACAGAGCAAAACCAAACTAGACCCTGGATTTCCTGACTCCCAGCTACAGTGTTTTTTATATAATATTACTTTATTAAAAGTGTGATTTCAGTGTACAAAAGACATTTCCCCCCCACCAAAGTATTTTATGTATGTTCATGTCATATTTCCTGAATTTCTCATACTATTCACCCCTTTGTAATAAGCCATTAGAAGACCATTAAGATATGAATATACTGTTTGGGAGGAATGAAGGATACTAAGTGATTCTGATTTCTTTATTATTCATTAACACGTAACTAGAAATGTATTTATTAAATTAGCTAAACAATAAGCTAGGAGAATGGGCTACAGAATGGCTAGATTTGGATGGAAGGGAAGAGGAAAAGACAAACTCAACTCTGGCAGCAAAATGATAGATTGTTTTTGAGGCAAGGTCCCAAAGAAGAGGAGGGAGATCCAAAAAGGAGAAGAAATATGAGGAACACTGCACTGGGAAAGGACTAAGAGGGACAAATGGCTTGTCACTTCTCAGCTAGCTAATAGTCAGGCTCTTTTAGAGCAACTGGAAATGGGAATTCTAGGCTGCCTGAATTCTACTGAAAACAGAAAAGTTTCCCTAGGAGTCAGCAGAAAGATTTTTAGCAGGGGCTTTTAAAGCCCATAAACTTCTAGGGACAATTTCAAGCTTGAGATAAATATATACATCAAAAAAAAAACCAACTTATAAAGAATGTAATTCTTAACAGTAACTTTAATGTCCTGGATAAATAAACAAATAGAATGGAATTAGATTACTTTCTCCTGGACCCAGACGATCACACAGTGTGATAAGAAAAAGGTCAAATAACAATAGTAGAGAGAAAGGAATGTGTGGGGTTTGGGGCAAGGGAGGTGGCAGAGGAGAGGGAACTATGTTTGGGTTCTCCTCTATCTACCACAGCCAGTAAAGAAAGCAAAGAGATGAAAATGGGAGTGTCATGTAATAGCATGAACAATGGACTTGGAACCTGGCTCTGGAACCTTCTTACTTGTCATGATGCTTTCTTATGTGTGAAGTGAGGAATTTTGCTCAAAGTTTGCCAGAAAGATCAAAATAGACAAAAGTCTGTCATAAGAGCAGCTTGGTAGAAGTGCTATGATTTTGCAAATAATTTTCACACCTTCTGGCCTAGTCAGATCATGAGTACCTTCATTCCAGCAAGAAAATGTCTATCTGTGGGCAGGGGGGTAGTGCAATGAACAAAGTCTGGCTTCAAGAAGACTTGGGTTCCAATCTAGCCTCAGTTGTTTACTTAGCTCCTCAGAAAGTCATTTAACTTAGTTTCTTCAACTGTAAATGAGAGATAATAACAGCCTCTACCGTTTTATCCTTGTGAGGATAAGATGAGAATTGTAAAATGCTTGGCATCATGCCTGGTACATGCTATGTTATCTGCATGCTATGTCTTCCTACTCTTTAGGTCCCTGAGGCTTGGAGGCAAAATTACTCATTCCGCATTCATAACCCTAGACCAGGCTGGTGACCATGCTCTTATTTAAAGGACAAATTGGTTTTGAATAGAGAAAGCGCAGCCTTCTCAAATAAAGAAAGCTTTCTTCTCTGTCCAGTCACTAACTCATCACCTACTCTATTTGTGAGACCTATTGCTCTGAAATAGGATACAATGGGAGTGAAGGAGAATACATATCTATCACTCCCATTTCAAGTAAACAGAAGATATGCGATGTCGATCAAAAATTATGATCTTGCCAAGGATGCCTAGGAGATGAAGACAAAGTCCCTCAAGGGATGGCCTTGCTTTCCTTTATAACTATGGGGTTTTAAGTGACCTGAAGGAGATATTATTAGTAGATTACAGGCCTCATCCCCCAAATTACCTTGTATTCACTTTATGTTTTGTATATTTACATGTATAAATCTTTTCAGCACTCATAGAACGGAAACTCCTTGAGGCCACTCTTCAATTTTGTCTTTGTAGCCTCAGAAGTAGTAGGAAATTAATGAATGCTTGTTGATTGATCATAGAATGTTAGAGCTAGATGAGGTCTTAGAATTCATCCAACCTTGTATGTTATAAATAAGGAGACTCAGGTTCAGAGATGGGAAACCCAAAGTCATGCACATTGGTGACGGGGTAGATCCAGGACTTAAACACAGGCTCCCTAATTTCTCATCCAATACTCTTTCTACTATATCAGTTTCTTTTTTTTCTTTTGTTGTTGTTTTCACTTTTCCTTTTTGGACTCTAGGGAAACACCTAACAAGTAGACTGGAGAGTAGGAGACAAGAGTATCCATTCTACTGGACAAAACTGGAAAAACACTCATAGTCTTCCCAAGCTCCCTTTTCTAAAGTATTTCCTCTTCTTGCTGCCAATCCAAGATTTTTGTATGTTCTTGTCATTACAATGTCTTCATTTAAACATACTTTTGTAATATGCTACTGTTGCCAAGTTTGCAGGTTATTTTATACTTCATTGAATCTTATATTGACTGCTTTATAGTTTATATGCCAAGTTATATCTGGAAAGATTTCATGTAGACAATTAATCCCACCCATTTTGTACTGATTTTGGTGAACATGAAAAACAATGTCCCTTCTGTAACCTGATGACACTGGTCTCCTAGCTCCCCCTCATACTCTATCTCCATATCACCTACAGGATCACCTATTAAATCCTCTGTTGGATGTTAGAGGCCCTTCATAATCTGACCCCATCCCACACACCTTTGCAATCTTTTTAAACCTTACTCAACAACCCCAAGCACTCTGAGATGCAATGACAATGGCCTCCTTGCTGTTTCTTGAACAACATGCTCTCTCTCATCTCCAGGATCAAATGTAAAATACTTTGATGTTCAAAGTTCTTTATAACCTACTTCCCCCCTACAACCTTTCCAGTCTTCTTATACCTTACACTCCCTCCTCCCCAAATCCTCTATCCAATAACACTGACCCCCTTGACGTTCCTAGCACATCTCCTAACTTATCTCTTTAACTATTTTCATTGGCTGTCCCCCATGCCTGGAATTCTCTCCCTTTCTTCCACCTTTTGGTTTCAATGACTTCCTTCCAGCACCTATTTAAACCCGACTGTCTGCAAGAAGCTTTGCTCATCACTGATTTATTCTGCATGTATTTTCTTTATACAGACTTGCTTCTATGTTGTCTGCCTCCCCTACCCCGTTAGACTGAACACTCTTTGATCCCCATTTCTTAGCACAGCGTCGTGCATGTGGTTGTTCCTGTTCAGTCACTTCAGTCATGTCCAAATCTTCGTGACCCATTTGGGTTTTCTTGGCAAAGATGCTGGAGGAGTCTGCCATTTCCATCTCCAGCTCATTTTACAGGTGAGGAAAATGAGCAAACAAGGTTCAGTGACTTGCCCAGGGTCACACAGCTAGTGAGTGTCTGAGGTCTTCCTGACTCCTGGAAGATCCCTCTATCCACTGTGTCACCAAGATGCCCCTGACATGTGGTATGTGTTTAAGAAATGCTTGTTGACTTGATTTGACACAACTAATGCCTGGACAAGATAAGTCACTTGCCCAATGCCATGAGACAAATTCAGACTTGAATACTCGACTCAGATTCTATGACTGTCTAGAGTCCCTTCTAGTTCCAGGACCTGCGTTTTCCAATCCTAATGCCACCATATAATAAACACTAAGAACAGAAGATAAGTGCTCAGGATAATGTGTTGAAGTGATTCAGGAAAGATGAGACATTGCTGACTTTCTAATTGCATGAATACATCTCTATTGTATTGAGGGGAAAAGTTTCTAATTCACCTAAGTCAGACCTGTAATTTTATTGGTATAAGGAATTCCTGGTGAGGAAACTCCTTCAGTCATGGCAGATCTGTACTTGTTCTGCAGCTTAACAGTCTTAACAAGTTATCTGTAATGGTGAGAGGTTAAGTGATATTTATAGGATCCCACAAACTTCAGAGATGCAACTTGAACTCAGGGTTCCCTGACCTTGAGATCAGCTCTCTATCCACTACCCTATACTGACTCTATTTATTCACAAAAGTGCTCAAAAAGCACTTTCGCCTATTATTTAATCTCAGCAACTCTACCCTTTTGATACTGACTATTATACAGATGAGGAAATGGAAGCCCAGAGATGTAGAATGACTTCATTGTAGAGGATTAGAACATATATGAAGGCCAAGAACCTTAAACTCCCACCATTACCGATCTTATTAAGTAGTAAAGACGGCACTTGAGATTAGGTCTCTCAGCCCCTGGCTCTGTGCTCTTTCCAGGGTTCTCTATCATTTCTAATTAGGAACTGTGCCTTTCCTGGTTATCATGCTGCCTTGCCCTATTTCAGCGAAGTGCCTAGAATAGCACCCTGTGAACCTGGGTGTCTATTAAAAGAAGCATTACAGGGAGCTGAATGCTGGGAGTTAAACAGCTATTCTGGCCTCAGTCCTAACACCCCATGTAAGGATCCAGTTGTCTGACAGAACCAGAGTAACCTCAGGAAGTCAAAGGTCAATTGGAAACCTAGCACCTGGAAATGCCCAGGTCACACATAATCTTTATAAGGGTGAAGGTCAGCCTTACACATAAACAGAACAAGATGGCTGTTTGTATAGTATGATTTGAGAGGCATGGGGAAATGCCATTCTAACATGTCTCATCTGTTATTATTACTCGTTAAGGTCATACCTTTAGACTTACTTAAAGGTAATTAGAGCAACCAAGGTGAAATTCTAATAGAAATGTATTCATATGGGCCCATTACTCATGGACAGAGCATCTACTTGAACCAGAGTACTGGACAACACATGAGATGAAGCATTCCACCATTATAAGTTTCTTTCAGTTTCACACTCATGTCAGACCCATAGCCTGCTAATGTTCCTCCTTGATTCAGCTCCTCTACTGGTCTTTTTCTCACTCTTCCCTAGAGCTCCTTTGTTATGACTCCTACTGATTCTTTCTGCTGTCACTTGAGTTCAAACCTCTCCCCACAACCATACCTTGCAGGCTATGTGAACACTATGTGCCTTATCCAAGATATCTAAGGAGATAGTAACGGAGCACCTAACTACCCTTGATGAGCTCAAATCACCTAACCCAGATGAACTATTGCCTCAGGTACTAAAAGAACTAGTAGATATTATCATTAAGACAGTGAGTAATATTGTAAAGATTGTAGACATAAGATACACCATGACTGGAGAAGAGCAAATGACTTAATTATCAAATAACAGAAGCAAATGGAATTTCCAGACTATAGGTCAATGAGTTTCATTTTGATTCCTGGAAAAATTTAGAATGTCTTATTAAAGAGATGACCAGTAAAAGTTTAGAAAAGGAGGATCCATCAAAAATAGGTCAAGTCAAACCATTCTTATTTCTTTTTCTATCAGTGTAACTAAATTGGAAAATCAGAGGGATGTTTTAAACCTAATTTGCTGAGATTTTAGTCAAACACGTAATAAAGAATCACATGTAATTTTTGTGGAAAATTTATCTCAGGTTTAAAGCATTGTTTCTCTGGGATATGTCATTAAAATACAAATAACCCTAGGAGGACTAGTTCAGCAACAGTGGTATCCTCTGAGGAGTAGTTCAATATAATAATAACAACATTTTTAGAAAGCACTTTATAGTTTATTAGACACTTTCACATCCATTTATCTATCTGATATTCCAACTACCTGGTGAGGTAAGTATTATTATCATCCCCATTCTAAGATGAAGCGTTGGCAACTCAGCAACATTAAGTCACTTCACTTTTTTGAGCATTAGAGCTGGCTAACAGAGTACAGTGCTTAATTTGCTTAAAGTTAAATTGCTAGGAAGTAGAACCATCAGGACTCTCTGTACATAGTAGCCAATTAATAAATGTCTGATGAATTTAATTTAATTCAACTGAATTTAATCAAGTAGCTAATACTTTTATCCTACCCATTTCCCAAACTACGATGACCTATTTCCAGAGAATATATAGTTCGTAAGTTGTCTCAGCTCTGTTTCCCGATGCTATTTCATTAGGCTGCTGCATTCTAGAAGGTAAGGGTGTGTTGGCACCTTGCCCAGGAGTCTCAGAGTCTGAAAGGTATTGCATTCCTGTACTGGATCTGCAAAGCACTGAAGTCTAGTAAATATTACTTCTTAGGATGAGGACCACAGCTAAGATGATGTCTGCCAACAGTTGCTTCCTCACACAGAAGAATCAAAGTCTCCAGTTCACAGCAGCAAGAGTTAGCAAAAGTTTCAGGGCAAATTTCTGGCCATTTTCTTGTTTCTCTTAAAGTCACTCATTCAATCTTAGGCAAGTCACTCAGTCTCCCTTGGTCTCAGTTTCCTCATTTATAAAATAAGCACATTGGACTAGATGGCTTCTCAAGTCCCTTTCCACTGTAGATCTATGACCCTATGATTAGAGCTAGAAGGGATTTTAATGATCAGCTAATTCAATCCCCTCAGGAAACAAATACTTTACAATAATATAGGAATGTCTATTTTTTTTAATTCCAATGACTTTCATACTAAGGACTTAATTTTTCCATTTTCTATCATAATTTTATAGTGTTATATGCATGAATTGAATTCTCTTTATTTATCAAATGACCTACCTTAAATCTAAGTTTAGAATCTTGCTTTTATAACTAGAAATAACTTTCCCTGCAATGTGGCACAGGAACAAGGTCCATGCAGTTTGTCACTAACATCATTACCATTCTTCTCTGTAAATGAGTAACTGCTGATACTGAAATTCCCTGCAAGGAGAGAGAGTCATGATACATCCTTGGCCAAACTGTTTCACTCCAGTTGATGACTGTAGATTCTTATAAAGAGTTTTTTGGTATTACCATCAAAAGGATATCTTGGCATTCAAGGCCCTTTCCATTCTAGCTCCCACTAGCTTTGCCTTAAAAGCACTGTACTTAGGTTCACAAGGCTCAAAATAGAAAAGTTTTACTTAAAAAGCAATGAACACAAAAAGAGTTCAGATCCACAAGCCTAGAGAATTGCATTCTCTTCTTTCAGTGGAGCTATTTTACCTCCATGGGACCTGCTTCTTTGGGCTGGGCTCCAACCAGTAGCAGTGGAGGTCAAGGGTGTCTCCTTCATGTTTTTCATTGGTGCAATTCCATTCTTGACTACTCTCTTGCATTGTTCTGTATCCCATGCAGGAGTCCTTTTGGTTGTAGTGACCTTATCCCATTCAGGAGCCAAAGAATAACAGAATCTGAAAGTTGGAAGGGATCTTAGCCACCATCTAGTCCAATTCATACATATCATACTGATGAGTAATTATCTAGCCTCTCAAAGGTTTTTCAAGGCCCCCAAAAGGGGGAACCCATCACTTCTAGAGGCAACCCATTCAACTTCTAGACAGCTCCAATGATTAGAAGATTTTTGTAAAAAGCCTAAATTGGCCATTTCTCCTGGGTCTGAACTTCAGAGCCAAATAGAACAAGTGTAATTCCTTCTTTCATGTGGAAGCACTTAAAGTACTTAAAAATAGTTATCATGTCTTCCCTGTATCATCTCTTCTCCAGACTAAACTTGTCCAGTTCTTTCACAACCAATTCAAAGCCCTCCTTCACCATCTTTTGTCCCCCTCTAGATACTCTCCAGCTTATCAGTATTCTTAAACCAGGACACTCAGAACTGGAATGCACTACCCCAGATGAGGTAGGATGAGGGAAGTGTGATGAAATGGTCATTTCCCTGTCCCTGGACATTATGCCTCTCTTAAGGTAACCTAGGAACTTTTTTAGAACAACTTTCATCTGACCACACCTTCCCTATTTTGTTCTTGAGATTATTTTTTTATCCAGGTATGAGACTTTACACATATTCCTATTTTACTTCATACTGTTAGATTCTAACCTGTTAAGATCCTTTTGGATTTTAAGTCTACTACTCAGCATGTTAGCTATTCTTCCCTGATTGGTGTTATGTGGAAATTTGTTTAGTACACCATACATTTTTATTGCTCAGTCATTTTTCAGTCATACTTCATGACATTTGGGATTTTCCTGGCAAAGATACTGGAGTGGTTTGCCATTTCCTTTTTCAGTTCATTTTACAGAAGAGGAAACTGAGGCAAACAGTGTTAAGTGATTTGCCCAGGGTCACGCTGTTTGTAAGTATTTGAGGCTGGATGTGAATTCACAAAGATGAGTCTTCCTGATTCCAGGCCTGGTGCTCTATCCATTGCACCACAAACACACACAGTCTTCCTGATTCCAGGCCTGGTGCTCTATCCATTGCACCACAAACACACACACACACACACACACACACACACACACACACAAAGACACATGTATACATGTGCATATGCAGGCATATACATGCATATATGTCTGTGCACACAGGTGTACTATACACACACATATGTATATGTCTACATGCATATGTGTGTAGATTTATATGTATATAAGACACCACGTATGCCTTTATCCAAGTCATTGATAAAGATGCTAAACAACATCAGCCCAGACACAGGTCTCTGGGGTTTTCCACTGGTGTCCTACAATGTTAGCATTGAACATTAACTACTCTTTTGGACTAACAATCCAACTAGTTCTGAATTCATCTAATTCTATTATTGTCTAATCCATATCTACCTCAATGTAAAAAAAAAATTCGAGAGATTTTTTTTTAAGGTTTGCTAAAATCTAGGCAAACAGCAATATCCTCATCTACTAATTTAGTAATGCTGTCAAAAAAAGAAATGAGGTTAGTCCGGAATGACCTGTTCTATTTTAAGTTTCTTTTCTTTTCAGATCTGTATTGTCTTCCACCCATCTCACCTCCCTCCTCCAATTGAGAAAGCAAGAAAAACAAAACCCCTATTTCAAATACACAGTCAAGCAAAACAAATTTCTACTGTGGCTAGGCCACACACACACACACATACACACATACCTACCCATCCTCTTCTTGATGAAGCCATGGTGGCTCTTTGTTATCACTGCTTCCTTTTCTAGATGTTTACCAACCACCTCTTTAATGATTCATGCTAGAATTTTCCCAGGAATTGTAGTCAAGCTCAGTGTTTAATTATTTGAAGACTCTTTCCTCTTTAGATTTTTGAAAATTGGGACATTTGCACTTCTCCAATCCTGTAGTACATCTCCTTTTCCCCATAATTTCCATTTTAAATCTCATTAACAGTGGCTTACTGATCACATGTGCCAGTTCTTTCATATTCAAAGACTGTTCCTTGCATTTAATGTTAATTACAACTTCTAGGTTCTGGCACTTAAATTAATGACATGTTTACATCAGTACCTCAACTGATATTGTTATATAACTCTTTCAGAAAACCTCCCACCTCTTGAAACTTTATATTCTTTTATACCTACATACCACAACCCCATCTTACACACCCTCAGTTGGATGAATTAAGGGACATTTTTTCATTGCTTGACCAAGTCTCCATCTCCCATTCCTGAATAGTTTAGGATAAGTTCATCTCAGTCATCATCTTACTTCCCCAGCTAGGGCTGTGTGCTTCCTATTCAGTCAATACCTCCAAATCAGTATTTTTGGAGTTCAGAAAAAACACTCATTCCCTTTCTCCCCCCTCTCTGGTGCAATTGGGCAGTATTATGCCAAATACATTTGGCTACCTCAAAAATGTAAGGGTGAGTAAAGCTCCCAGCTCCCCACAGGTACCAGTCACTCAGATAGAGAGGGGCAGCTATGTTCTAATGGCAAAGATTTATGCTCATGCACAAGTGTACATTTTTTTAACTCTCTTATTAGGCTATAAGGTCCTGGGAAACTGCCTATCTTTGTATTCTTGCAGTCTTGCACACAGCAGGCTCTTAATAAATATTTGATAAATTTGAGTTTGTTGAACTTGAAAGATATGGAGGAATTACTATGCCCTGTCCTATGAAGTATTTTTACATGTCAGGTTTTCCAGTTCTATGCTGGTACATAATCTAGGAATCTTTTATAGCTCTAAATAACATGTTTTCTTGAATTGAATTGAATCTGAATTGAACACAGAAGAGGCTTAAAAAGACACTGCATGAGCTGCCAGGGTGGCACCATTGAAGAAGTTTTTGAATGGTCATGGCAAAGACTTTTCAGTGTGCTTTGTAGCCTGATCAGAGGAAAAAGCTTTCTTCAGGATATTTCCCGTACTTAAAACTTAGTTTTGTTGTCAGATCTCTGGTTCCATTTCACAATTTGCTTAAGGTTGATTCTATAACACTAGACACTATTACATAGTCTTATCTTACAGTGATTCAAAATGGATCAGACCTCTCCGAGACTCAGTTTTCTCATCTCTAAAAAGGGGATAATAATAGCTGTTGTACAATGTCATAGTATGCTTATGAGGAGTCAAATGAACCCCCATGTTTAACCACTGAGGATGATGTTCATCTGATCTTGTTTAATGCTAAGAATCTGGGTACTGAGGAATCCTAAATTTACCCTGAATCTTCTATGGTTGTCACAAAATCAGTGACCTTCTATCTTTTAATTCTACCATTTTGTATGGATTAGTATTGAATCTTTGTCAAGTGGCATATAGATTTGTGGATTTACCAAGCAGAAATTATCTCTGAGCCTCCACCTAGACAAAACCTGCCTCCTTTTTTATCTTATTATATTTCTGTTCTCCCTAGTCAGGTGACCATAAGAGTTAACTCTCCATAAAATAGATAGGCATGCTAATGTACTGCGTGCATTTTTATTCATTTACTTTTTGCAAATTAGCAAGAAAACAATAGTAGTAAAAACACCTATTACAGAAGTTCTTAAGTTGGCCTCCCTGACCCCAAAAGAGTCTGTAGAGAGATTTCAGGGTATCCACGTACTTGGATTAAAAAAAATGTCTATTTCAATTTAATGGAAATAATCTTATGTATTTAATCTCTGTATTTTATTTTATGCTTTTAAACAATATTCTGAGAAGGGGTCCATGGTCTTTACCAGAGTGCCAAAATGTTCTATGACGCAAAAAAGCTAGGAATCTTTGATCTACTGAGTGGCTATAAAACTACTAGACTAGACCAAGGAAGTATCAAGTAAAAGAGTGCACAATTCACTCCTCCCTTGAGTAGGCAAACAATATAACACAGGTTGAAATTTGATATTTGACTCATACATCCAGTATGCTGAACTTCTATAGGAACCTGAGACTTGGAATTCAAAGTACAAGGAATAAATTTGATCAGTGGATTCAAGAAAAGATGAAGGCCTTTATAGATCTGGGTTGGCCTGGCCCTGATAGGGATATCCAGACTTTTCTGGATGTGCTACTCCTCTATAGATGAAGCAGAGGAGAAAGAATTAATAGCTAGATCTGACAACTAGAAAACAGCTTTAATGTGCCCCACAGGGTCCCTGTCTGTCAGAGCCTGAACATGTTCACCTCTCTTATCTTCAGTTATGTCACATCAGTTCCCTTCCCTTTCCTTCCCCCAAACCTAAAAGCATATCCCTATGTGAAGATGGGAGTCTGGGACTGGAGGTGGGGGGAGGGTGGTAAAAGAGGGTGGCAAGAAAGCTTTAGAGCAGGAATTATATCTACAAATATCAGCTATTATTATTCAAAAACCATTTAACAGATGCCTAAAAGCAAAGCACTATGCTGGGTAGCAGTGGAGGATGGGAAAGATACAAAGATAATAATGTCCCTGTCATCATGAATTTGTAAGTAAATGTGATATATTACACAGCATTTCAAATATCATCTGAGGCCTCATCTGGCTCTTCTGATGGTCTGGAGACAAACAAGTCCTCTCAAATTGCCAGTTCTGTAAACGAGTAATGGAATGGAAACCAGAGAGGAGAGAAAGGGAAGACATGTTTGGAACATGACCAAGTCAAAAGTGGTTATTTATTGAATTTATTGAAATTCAGCCTGTCAGAGAAAGGGGATTGAACATGTTGACCAGGAGTATCAGTTAACTGACCAGGCTAGATTCTAGGAACCATACGTGATAGAACTGGAAAGAAATCTTTGGAGTTAACAGTAGCATAGAAGGTTCTTGTTATAGACTGTAGATTTAGCACTGGAACAATCCTTTTGGATTAGATTCTATAGACCAACTCCAAAATTTTACAGAGAAGTAATTTGGGGCAGCTAGATGGTGCATTAGATAGAGTGCCTGGCCAAGAGGCAAGGAGACCTGAATTCAAATCTGGCTTCAGACACTTAGCTATATGACTCTGGGCAAGTCACTTAAGCCTGTTTACCTCAGTTTCCTCATCTGTAAAAACAACTGGAGAAGGAAATGGCAAATCAGTCCAATATCTTTGTCAAGAAAACCCCAAATGGAATCTGGAAAAGTGAGACAAGACTGAAAAATAATTTGTGGCTTAGATATCATATAACTAGTAAAGAGCAGATCTGAAATTTTAACTGCTATGTTTCTTCTTCCTTCTAAATAAGACAAAACAAGCAAATAAGTAAAGGAAAGCCTGTGGTAAAGTGGAGGGGCAGACCTCCCCTTTTGTGACTTCTAAGTAGGTCATGTGGTCTCTTCTGCCTCTTACTTCCAAGGCTGTAGGCACTGTTTGAGTAGAATCTCCACCTGTGTTGATCCATTTTTTTTGTGTGTCTTATGTCATACAAGTTACACTGAGTAACTTTCCATGCTTCAAGAAGTAAGTTTCAAAGCCAAGGACAGATCACAGATATTAAGCTGAAACCTCAGAGATCATCTAGTTCAACCACCCCTCATGTTTTAGTTGAAGAAACTGAGAGTGAGAGAAATTAAGTGACCAGTCAAAGTTCACACAGGTATTAAGTGGTGGAGGCAAGATTTGAACCCAATTCCATTAACTCAGAATTCAGGGTCCTTTCTAGTGCAACACAATGACAAATGTATTGAGAGCTTTTTATTAAGAAAATTCACAGGGGACGAGCCAAGATAATGGAGTAGAAAGACTCACGTATGCTAGCTCCCAATCCACAGCCCAGAAATTTCCTGTAAAAAGAACTCCCCACAAATTCTGGATCAGTGCAAGCTGCGCAAAAACACAGTGGAAGAGATTTCTGTTCCGGAGAGCCCTGGAAAGCCGTCCCCAGGGGTCCATCGCGCACCAGACGCTGAGCGGAGTCCCTGTGCTGCCCTGGTCACGTGGCCCCAGAGGAGCAGATCCGAGCAGGCTTCAGGGATGGAACCTCCAGTGGCCGGGAAGGTCCCTCCACCCACAGGAGCTCCAGGTCAGTGAGAGAGACTTCTGGACTGGCCGAGAGGGAAGTGGGGTGTCTCCGTGAATCGGACCCCTCAGGAGGCAGCGGCAGAGGCAGCAGCAGAGGCAGCAGCAGCCGGGAGCTCCCAGAGCAGGCAGCAGCTCAGGGCCATTACCGAAGGTCTCCGCATAAAGCCCTTGAGGGAACTGAGCCTGGGAGGTGGCCTTGCCCCCACCCGAGCACCAGAACTTAAGCTCACATTGAATAGCAGTCGCTCCCGCCCCTGAAAGCCCTAAGACTGGGGAGCAGCATTTGAATCTCAGACCCCAAGCACTAGCTGGGCAGATCTAGGTGGGGGTGGAGAGGAATCTCAGAAGTCAAGTAACTGGCTGGGAAAATGCCCAGAAAAGGGAAGAAAAATAAGACCATAGAAAGCTATTTTCTTGGGGGACAGATGTTCCCACCTTTCAATTCTGATGAGGAGGAACAATTCTTACCATCAGGGAAAGACGTGGAGGTCGGGGCCTCTGTATCCCAGACATGCCAGGTGGATGTCCAGTGGGCTCAGGCCATGGAAGAGTTCAAAAAGGATTTTGAAAATCAAGTTAGACAGGTGGAGGAAAAACTGGGAAGAGAAATGAGAGAGATGCAAGGAAAGTATGAAAAACGGGTCAATACCTTGGTTAAGGAGACCCAAATAAATGCTGAAGAAAATAACACCTTGAAAAATGGGCTCACTCAATTGGCAAAAGAGGTTCGAAAAGCCAATGAGGAGAAGAATGCTTTCAAAAGCAGAATTAGCCAAATGGAAAAAGAGGTTCAAAAGCTCACTGAAGATAATAGTTCTCTCAAAATTAGAATGGAACAGATGGAGTCTAATGACTTTCTGAGAAACCAAGAAA
This sequence comes from Bettongia penicillata ogilbyi, assembly GCA_023548195.1. Classification (NCBI taxonomy): domain Eukaryota; kingdom Metazoa; phylum Chordata; class Mammalia; order Diprotodontia; family Potoroidae; genus Bettongia; species Bettongia penicillata. The sequence goes on from JAJHZJ010000017.1 coordinate 5,863,687, forward strand.
TCATAAAACAAAACCAAAAGAATGAAAAAATGGAAGAGAATGTGAAATATCTCATTGGAAAAACAACTGACCTGGAAAATAGATCCAGGAGAAACAATTTAAAAATTATGGGACTACCTGAAAGCCATGATCAAAAAAAGAGCCTAGACATCATCTTTCATGAAATTATCAAGGAAAACTGCCCTGATATTCTAGAACCAGAGGGCAAAATAAGTATTGAAGGAATCCATTGATCACCGCCTGAAAGTGATCCAAAAAGAGAAACTCCTAGGAACATTGTGGCCAAATTCCAGAATTCCCAGGTCAAGGAGAAAATATTGCAAGCAGCTAGAAAGAAACAATTCCAGTATTGTGGAAATATAATCAGGATAACACAAGATCTAGCAGCTTTTACATTAAGGGATCGAAGGGCATGGAATAGGATATTCCAGAAGTCAACAGAACTAGGACTAAAACCAAGAATCATCGATCACTACCTGAAAGTGATCCAAAAAGAGAAACTCCTAGGAACATTGTGGCCAAATTCCAGAATTCCCAGGTCAAGGAGAAAATATTGCAAGCAGCTAGAAAGAAACAATTCTAGTATTGTGGAAATACAATCAGGATAACACAAGATCTAGCAGCTTTTACATTAAGGGATTGAAGGGCATGGAATAGGATATTCCAGAAGTCAAAGGAACTAGGACCCAAACCAAGAATCACCTACCCAGCAAAACTGAGTATAATACTTCAGAAGAAAATATAGTCTTTCAATGAAACAGAGGACTTTCAAGCATTCTTGATGAAAAGACAAGAGCTGAAAAGAAAATCTGACTTTCAAACACAAGAATGAGAAGAAGCATGAAAAAGTAAACAGCAAAGAGATGTCACAATGGACTTACCAAAGGTGAACTGTTTACATTCCTACATGGAAAGACAATATTTGTAACTCTTAAAACTTTTCAGTATCTGGGTAGTTGGTGGGACCACACACACACACATACACACGTATGCACACACACATGTACATGCATGCACACACATACAGAGACAGAGAGCACAGAGTGAATTGAATAGGATGGGACCATATCTTAAAAGAAATTAAGGTAAATGGTGAGAGACAAATGTAGTTGGGAGGAAAGAGGGTGAAATGGAATGGGGTAAATTATCTCTCATTAAAGAGGCAAGCAGGAGACTTTTTAGTGGAGGGAAAAAGAGGAGAGCTGAGAAAAAAACATAAAGTTTACCCTCATCACATTTGACTAAAGGAAGGAATAAAATGCACACTCATTTTGGTATGAAAACCTACCTTACAATACAGGAAAGTGGGGGAAAAGGAGATAAGCAGGGTGGGGGGGATGATGGAAGGGAGGGCAATGGGAGGAGGGAGCAATTTGAAGTCAACACTCTTGGGGAGGGATAGGATCAAAAGAGAGAATAGAAACAATGGGGGGCAGGATAGGATGGAGGGAAATACAGTTAGTCTTACACAACACGACTACTATCGAAGTCATTTGCAAAACTACACAGATATGGCTTATATTGAATTGCCTGCCTTCCCAAAGGGAATGGGTGGGGAGGGAGGGATGGGGAGAATTTGGAACTCAAAGTTTTAGGAACAACTGTCGAGTATTATTGTTGTTGCTGCTAGGAAAGAAGAAATACAGTCAATGGGAAATAGAAAGTCATCTGGCCCTACAGGACAAAAGAGAAGATGGGGACAAGAGAAGGGAGGGAGGATTGAAGAGAGGGCAGATTGGTGATAGGGAAAATTAGAATGCTTGGCGTATTGGGGTGGGGGGAGGGGACAAATGGGGAGAAAATTTGGAACCCAAAATTTTGTGAAAATGAATGTAAAAAGTTAAATAAATAAATTAAAAAAAAAAGAAAATTCACAAACAGAAGGAAGTCATTATAACATTTCATATAGAGGAATACCAGTTGTACTTGGTATAGTGATGAACTAAAGCATATTGAGTTATGTTTAAAACCTGAATTTAAAAAGTTGGCAAACAAATGACTTGTCCAGTCGTTTTTCTGACTCTTCTGATTCATTGTAACCCCATTTGGGGTTTTCTTGGCAAAGACACTGCAGTGGTTTGCCATTTGCTTCTCCAGCTCATCTGACAGATGAGGAAACTGAGATAAACAGAGTTAAGTTACTTGCCCAGGATCACAAAGCTAGTAAGTGTCTGAGGCTAAATTTGAACTCAGGAAGATGAGTCTTCCTGATTACAGGCTCAGCATTGTATCCATTGTGCCACCAAATTGCCCCGCTAAGGTATCTAAAATCCTTTAAAATTCCTTTCAGTTATCAACTTATGATCCCATATTGTAAAAAAAGATCCCTGCATTTGATGGGAGGCTAGATTAGATGAAAGATCATAGGCCAGTTTGTATCCCATGACAAGCCTATGAATATATATGGTCATCATTCGGAACTCATCATCCTCAATACTTAAAGAACTTATGACTTCATCATGTGGACATACCCTCCATGAGTACCTTCCCTCCATCTTAGCAGATGGTCTTTAGCAGTTGCTGTGGCCAAAATAATTTACCAAACTACAACTTACCTGGTGATAAGTCTGTCCAAACCTAGGTAGGATGGTTCTCAAATAAGAAACATAGAGTCCATTGCTCAGCCCACATGCAAAGCTGCTCCATATTGGTCAGATCTGCCATCTGTATTTTATTGGAATTGCCTTTAAGAATCCAGAGTCACCTACAAGTCACCATCAAAACAGGACTGACATACAGAAAAAAAAAAAATTTGACTTAGACTTATAGAATATCTTTCCTCTATGGAACCCAGTGAATTTTCCATGTGGTATTTATTTTTTCTTCCTAATATCCCTGCTGAGAAGCAGTATGAAGGAAGGAAACAAGTATTTATTAAGAGCTTACTATGTGCCAGACACTGTACCAAGAGCTTTATAAATATTATTCCATTTGGTCTTCACAACCCTGAGAGGCAGGTGCTATTATTATCCCCATTTTACAGTTGAGAAAACTGAGACAAAGTGACTTTCCCAAGGTCACACAGCTAGTAAGTGGCAAAAGCCAAATTTGAACTCAAGTCTTCCTGCCTCGAGATCCATTACTCTATGCACTGTACCATTTAGCTGCCTCACTTGAATGAAATTTCATTATCTTATTTTACCTACAGAGAAATGACTGGTTGTATGTAAGTCAAAAGTACAGACAGTTTTGCATCTGTCTGTATGGGCCCTTGTTCATTCACTTCTCGAGGAAGAGTTCATCTCTTCTTGTTCCTCTGAAAGCTACAAGTCAGTGACTTGGAGCGGATACAAAAGAGATTTTGAGGACAATCTTCTCCATGATGGTTTATAAAGGGAATGGAAGCAGCAGACAGGGATCAGTTCAAGATCTGAGTAAGCTAGCAAGAATTACAGAAACAGCACTTGGGTAGCAAAGAGATTTCCCTCCAGAAAAGATCTCTTTTTATAAAGGGATACTTAGTACTTACATCAACAGGGTTTTCCCTGGGTCCCCAAAATTTAGATGACACCAACAGCATTTATACTCTTCCAAAAAGCTAAAAAATCCTGAGTTTTGCACTTCATGTAATTAGTAATAAGCATTGATTAAGAATCAATGGTGTGTCTTTATACTGGAGAAACAAAGATAAACATGAAACAGTCCCTGCCCTCAAGGAGCTTATGTTCTATTGAATGTAATTAGCTATCTGATAGCAGGCTTCCTCCCCTCATCTCTAGTGGCCACATAGGGGCTGGTGTTCTGGAGTCTCTGTTTCCCTTCTGTAGGGAAGTGTCCTAGAGTCTCTCACCCTTCAGAGTCTTATGTCCTAGTCTCTCCTCCTTGTCTCTGCTGAATTTGTCTTTAAAAGTGATTTGAGGATCTGGTTTTTGAAGCTTGCTCTGGACGCTAAAAATGCTAGTTATGACTGTGATCTAAAGGGGTAAAAGAGGCAGCTGGTAGGAGCTACTTTTCTCCCTCTGCTTCTGACTTGTCCCTGTCTAGGCCCCATCACCAGCTAAGTTGTTGAAGATAAAGACTATTAGGGATAGTACCTGTGCTTAAAATAGTCCACAAGGCAGAGAAAGAACCTTTACTAAATACACATTTACTCTTTCAGTCTTTGATGGCTCCTGATTTCTGCAGAGCTAATTTCTCTAACTCTAGTTTCCCCATTTTATTCCCTGGATTTTTTTCTTAGGAACTCTGCTTTTCCCTAGATGGATTGTTTTGGCATGATTCAGCTTCCTATGAAAACTGATTCAGCATGAATTGAGTTGCTCTACCATGCACTGGCCTAATAGCATCTCTCCCATGACTTTTACTGTTTCTCCATCAGCAGTTGAGTAACTAACCGATGGTTAATTGAAAGGTTTTGAATAAACATAGTATTTTATCAAAATTCATCATTTAACTGAGGCCCTAATGGTTTCAGAAGAGAGGTAGGATGGTGTAGTTCAGTGGTGTCAAACTCAAATAGAAGTGGATAGAAAACCACAAATTAACATTATCTGTTGCACATTTATTTGCCTAAAAATTTCTCAGTAGCCTGGGAGTTTGACCCCTCTAGTGTAGTAGACAGAGCCCCAGACTTAGAGCCAAGCAGTCCTAGGTTCAAGTGCTGACCCTGATGCTTATTAGCTATATAATTCTCACTAAGTCACTTAACTTCTGTAGGTTTCAGGCTAACACTCCTATAACTATTTATTAATAATATAGATGGGCTGTGAACTGTATTGGTGGAGAGATTACCCACATCCACAGGTTCCACTGATAAAATATTCACTTACTTGTCCCCAACTCTTATTTGCTTAAGAAAAAGCAAAGGGCTTTCTTCTGTATGCTATAACTTGAAAATTAGTTTTTGTATATCATTTTGGATATCATTCCTCTCTAAAGCCTCCAAGTCCAAACAGTTGTTTGGGCATTATTTTCACGTAAAGCTGCCTTTACTGAAGACTACATTTCTCAGTGTCTGTAGTATTGACTTTGGCTTGTGTAACTGTAAAGTTAACTCTGAAGATAAAATCAAGAAGAATCAAGAAGGTGGCACATAAACCAAATGGTAGATAAAAACAAAAATGTTTATGTTGTATTGCTGTACTTAATACTAGATATTATAAAAAAAAATTTTCAAACAAAATCAGAGGACCACTCTGGCTCTCCAGAAGCTTGAGAAGCTGACTAGTTTCCAAGTCTGCCCTCTTGTTCAGTCTACAACTCCATGTCATCTTCTGAAGAAACAGCATTCTGTGTTAGAGTGATTCAAAACACAATCTTTAGCAGAGTTCCCCTCTTTTACTTGTCCCCTGGAGTTGGGGAAGTGGTTAAGGTTTGGAGTTTTGACATACTTTCAGGTTATAGTTTTGACATACTTTCAGGTTATAATAGGGGCCAAGTAAGATATCAAAAAAGTAAACAGAGTAAATGCTATTTAAAAAAAGAAAAAAATTGCCCCGAGAAATAATGAATTAGTAGTGCCATTTCCACTGGAATTATAGCTAAGTACCCTTCTTGTTAGGAAAAATCACATTCTGCATTTGGTTATAAAATGAAGTTTAAAGGACACATTTCTTCCTTATCTCCAAGGCTCCTCACTTAGTTCTCCTCTCTCTGTTTTCAATTGAAAACCTTCATTAAATATCATACATATCAGGTGGAAAACGCCTATTAGTCATCTATTCCTTTGCCCTCAGGGTCAAAGGATGGCTATTCTCTGCAGTGTTCTCTGTGCTCAGAAAATTTCCCAGGAGCCAGTTCTTTGTCACATCTTTATTTTCTTTGGGGAGGAGGGAGAGAATGGGGATGGTATAGACAATATTTCATAATCTATTTAGCCTCCCCTAAGAATATCCTTCCTTTAATTAAGTTCACTTTTTCTATTCTGCATTTCACACAATTCTTTCCCTTTGTGTCTCACTAAGAATTTTGTCTTTTCTGTTTCTTTAATTCTTTGTTTCTTCCTTTTTCCTTCCCTCTCCCTTCCTTTTTCTTCCTCTCTTTATTTCTTCCTCTCCTTTCCTTTCTCTTTGTTTCCTTCCTTCCTTTCTTTTTCTTTTCTTTCTTTCTTTCTCCATTTCTGTAGATGGATACATTAGCTATTCAAAGGTTCTCAAAGAGTGTAATACCAGTCAAGTTCTATCATGCTTGAAAGGTTTTAAGTCCTTGAAACAGAATGAGTCTGCAGTCCAAAAAATAGGTTGGACCCTAGGTGAAGAAAAATTTTTGACCATGGGAACCTATGAAACAAAGAAAAATAAAAAATGACTTTCAGATCTGTGTGGCCCCTTTCTACTTGGATACTGATGGTGGCAAAGCTATAGACAAGGGACTTAACTACTGGTACTCTAAATATGAGGTGTTTGTCCACTGATCAGAAAACTAACATGCTTTTGGGAAAACAATCACATGACTCTTGACATTCTTACGATAAATGAAACCAGAGGACCAAAGGAAGTTGGTCGTTGTGCAATGGCAAAATGATACATCATTTCATGAGAAGTTTGGTCATCTTGTCTTACAGAACTCATGATGCACATAAGCAAAAAAACTATTATGAAAATGATTATAGTTGGACACTAACATATGTTGCAGAGGATAAAGAGGTAGAAAAATGCTACAAAGAACTTTACAAGATTCTACAGATCAGGTTGGCACATACTTCTGATACTTAGTGACTCCAGTGTAAAGGTAGATTCAAGAAAGGATAGTAAAAAGCATGTTGGAAAATATGATTCAAGTATCTGTAAAAAAAGGCCAAAGGCTGATCAAAATTCTACCTCACATCTACATATCATAATTTCTTTCCTCAAGAAGAGAGTTACATGGTGTGAACATTGAAGAATATGACGTAAAAAACTGACTTTACCTCAACAGACAGGAAACCATGGGCTATTTAAAATTTTCTGCTGGTTTAGAGTTAGAATATTAGATAGTCAAAGCAAAGGTCAAAGTCAACACCCAATTAGAAGGAAGAATAAAGATGGGGAAGATAATGTTGCATAAAATTGCAATAGCTTCAACCTTATCTATTTAAACAAGCTATCAATGAAAAAATGGGACATGGAAAAAGGCAAAGATGTTGACATTAATATCACCATTTCCTGTAAACATTTAGCTGACGTTAAGCAGCCACCACAAGAAGGAAGCTGGCTTAGTAATCAAACACTTTTTTACTTTGTAAAGCAGTGACAACTATCTACTTTAGAATATAAATTCATTTTAAAATACTACAGAAGAGGATAGCAGGAGATTTTGAAGAATACTACTTTATAAAACTACTTTTTAAAAAGCAATCAGTGAAGGTGAGAACAAATTTCCAGAAAGCCTGGAGCGAGATACAACTACTTTATTTTATTTTGTAAATATTATTTATATTGTCCAATTACATACAGAAATAGTTTATAACATTTTTTAAAAAATTAATTTATTTTTAGTTTAGAACATTCAGTTCCACAAGATTTTGAATTTTAAATTTTCTCATACTCCCTCACCTCCCCCCTCCCCAAGACAGTGTGCAATCTGATATAGGCTCTACATATACATTCATATCAAACATATTATCACATTAATTATGTTGTAAAGAACACTTATAACCAATGGAATGAATTACAAGGAAGAAGAAACAAAACAAAAAGAAGAGAGAACAAATAGTATGCTTTGATCTCCATTTAGACTCTGTAATTCTATGTATGCATTCTCTATCATAAGCCTTTTAGAGTTGTCTTAGAACCTTGCATTGCTGAGAAGAGTCAAGTTTATCAAAGTTGGTCATCACACAATGTGGCTGTAACTATGTACAATGTTCTCCTGGTTCTGCTCCCTTCACTCAGCATCAATTCGTTTAATTCTTTCCAGGTTTTTCTGAAGTCCTCCAGCTCTGCATTTCTTAATAGCACAATAGTATTCCATTACATTTATATACCACAACTTGTTGAGACATTCTTCAACTATGGAGATCCCCTCAACTTCCACCAACATTCATTTTTTTATAAGATTTTGCATTCCAAAATTTTTCTCCCTCCTTCTGTCCCATTCCACTTCCCCAAGATGGCATAAAATCTGATACAGGCTATACATGTATAATTATATTAAACATTTCCACACAAGTCATATTGTGAAAGAAAAATCAGAACAAAAGGGAAAAACCATGAGAAAGAAAAAAGAGAGATCGACAATAGCATGCGTCATTCTGTATTCAAATTCCACAGCTCTTTTGCTGGATATGGATGTGGAGAGCATTTTCCATCATGAGCCTTTTGGAGTTGTCTTAGATTGTTGCATTGCTGAGAAGAGCTAACTCTATCGAAGTTGGTCACCGTACAATGTTGCTGTTACTGTGTACAATGTTCTCCTGGTTCTGCTCAATTTACTCAGCATCAGTTCATGTGAGTCTTTCCAGGTTTTTCTGAAATCTGCTTGCTCATCATTTCTTACAGAACAATAGTTATATGTTACATTCATATACCACAACTTGTTCAGCCATTCCCCAAGTGCTAGGTATCTTTTCAATTTCTAATTCTTTGCCACGACAAAAAAGAGCTGCTACAAATATTTTATTATGTGTAGGTCTTTTTCCTTTTTAATTATCTCTTTGGAATACAGACCTAGTAGTGGTATTGCTGGATCTTTGTAGGTATGAATAATTTGATTGCCCTTTGGGCATAGTTCCAAATTGTTCTCCAGAATGGTTGCATCAGTTCACAACTCCCCCAGTGAAGCATTAGTGAATCTGATAAGTGTGAGGCAGTACTTCAGATTTGTTTTAATTTGTATTTCTCTAATCAACAGTGATTCAGAGCTTTTTTTATATGACTATAGATAGCTTTAATTTCTTCTTCTGAAAACTGCCTATTTATATCCTTTGACCATTTTTCAACTGGAGAATGACTTGCATTCTTTTAAATTTGACTCAGTTCTCTATATATTTGAGAAATGAGGCCTTTATCAGAAATACTTGCTGTAAAAATTGTTTCCCATCGTTCTGTTTTTCTTCTAATCTTGGCTGCATTGTTTTTGATTATGCAAAAACTTTTTAAATTTAATGTAATCAAAATTACCCATTTTGCATTTCATAATGTTCTCTATCTCTTGTTTGGTCATAAATTCTTTCCTTCTTTATAGATCTGACAGGTAAACTATTCCTTGCTCTCCTAATTTGCTTATGGTATCACCCTTTATGTCTTGATTTTATCTTGGTACAAGATGTGAGATGTTGGTCCACACCTAGTCTGGAGTGAGATACAATTAAGTCACATCATTCCAATAGCATTTATTGATTAAACCAGCAGGAGGATAACATGAAAAATGACTTAGATTTGTAAGTTCAATTAATCAAGCACTCATTAAGCATGTACTATTTGTAAGGCACTGGGGGCACAAAGAGCAAGGCAAATAAAAATAATCCCCCTGCCCCTAAGGAGAATATCATCTATTGGAAGCAGAGAATACAACATATAAGCAGATAAATAAATATATGATCATTTGAGTATGAAGATAATTAGCTTTGTTGTTTAGGCAGTAGATTCAGTCTATTTCCAGAAGCATACCAAAGAACTTTCTGGTATAATAGAACCTGCCAGAACTCATACTCTGCTGGCATAGTCAACAATTAGAGGGCTTAAAACTAGAGGAATTCAAAAAAGTCTTGTATAGGAGGTGGAACCTGAACTGAATACCATAGCACAATGCCTGGCCCATAGAAGACACCTAATAAATATACACTGACTATTATTAATGACTGAACCCAGAAATTAAAGATTTCAGAGACAAGTGAAGAGGAGGCTATCTCAGGTATGGGAAAGTGTTTGTGAAAAGATACAGATACAGAAGATGCAGTGCTGAGTTTGAGATAATTTTGTTTGAAATGAAGGATGCATGCAGAGGTGTAATGTGAACAAAGTGTGGAAAAGTAGGCTTTAGTTGGGTTGGGATGAGCTTTAAATGCCAAACTGAAAAGTTTATATTTTATCCTAGAAGCAGCAGGGAGAAACATAAGATTCTTGATCTGGGAAGTATTATGTAATAAGAAGATATTTTTACAGCTAATATTTATAAAATAAAAGAATTGCTAATTATTGTCTTGAAGAAAAAAATGCTTACCATGGGCAAGGCAATATAAAGATAGGAGAACTGAAGAATGAAAAAAGGTAATTTTTATCGATGAAACTTACTTTTTCATTCAAAGTCATACCAAATTTCTTGTTAGAAGTCTGGCCTATGAGCTAGGCATCTTCATCATATTGCAAAATATCCACCCCCTCAAAAAATATTTGGGGATTTTTTAATTTCAGAAGGCCTAGAAGTATTTTCTCCATTGAGCAAGTGATAAACTCTGACAAATACATTGACGTATACTAAGAAGTAGAACTGCTCTGGAACTATAGAAATTCCCAGGTAGAGATGCAATACTAGGATACAACCTAGTGTCATGCCACATGTAATGAAAGTTAAATTAAAAAATTTGTTTAAGAAAAGAAGATATACACACTCTAACGACCTGGAAATTCACCTAACTTAAATCCTTCCCATTTGTTTCTCCTCCTGTCCCCCTAGGCCACATGCCCCTGAGAAGCAGGCTCAGTTTTAGCCTTTTTGCTAGTTCTTTTCAAACCTAGATGCAGAAAGCACAGTCTCTGATGTCACCATGGAGTCAGAGCCATGAAGACCTGAGAATCCAGCAATCCAGCCCCGAAGAAGCTGGGAATGATCTTGCCTTTGGATGTGAACTTGATCAGACCACTGCTGTGTAACAACCGAGTTAAATTGTGAACCAACATTCCCCAGAGAATGAGGTAGGAGTGATTATGTCCCCAAGCAATACATGTATGTTTGCTGTTAATGTATCTTTGGAGTAAATATCTCTTTGTAAAATCTCATCTGAGGTTGGAGGCCACTTATAGGTCCTTGAAAATGGTGAAATATAATCAGTGAGGGCTTAAGTGGATGGCAGGTAAGAAAGACTTTCCAATCTTCTCAGGGTTCCAGAGAGGAGCAAAAGCATTCATGTTATATTAGGAAGAACTCCGACAAACTAACATGAGTCCAGAGGAGGACAACCAGGTTGAAAGGATCATGATATGCGGATTAGTTGAGGAATCAGGATATTTTGCCTACTGAAGAGAAGATTTGGGGGGAATATAATAGCTGTCTTTAAATATATGCAGGGAAATTTTGTTTTACTTGTCCCCAGAAACCATGGGTGGAAGTTGGGAGTGAGGGGTAAAATGTAACAGAATAGTCTCTGAAAAAGTGGGGCTAAAGTCAACCACATTACATTTATATAAAACCATTAAGGTTTACTCATAGCAACCCTTTGAAATAGCATATTTGAGCTCGCTTTAGGCAAATGAAGATTTAATTCAACTTTAAATCAACAATTTAACAAGTATTTATTGACTGACTGCCTACTAAGTGCTAGGCACCATTGGGCATTGAGGATACAAAGACAAAAAAACAAAAGTTACTACCCTCACAAAGCTTACACTCTACTAGGAGAAACAACATGCACATAGATAAGAAAACAGAAAACAAATGCAAAATGATTTCTCTTCTATTAGTACTATGATCACTATTTCACAGATGAAACACATTCCCACTACAACAGAACCAACGCATTGTCAAATAGCCTTTGCTCTAAGACCTCCTATGAGGGGGACACCCACTTCTTAAGCTAGACCATTTCATTTTATCTTAGTTTTAATTGCTAAAAGTTTTTTCTCATATCAAATGTAAATTTGCCTTTTTGTACCTTCCATTCTTGTTTCCAATTCTCTCTTTTGGGTACCCAACAGAATAAATATAATTCCTCTTCCACAACACAGTCCTTCAGATAGCTATCATCTTCCTTCCCCTAAAGACCTCTTTTCTCCATAATAAATATCTTCATTTCCTTTAACTGATCCCACATGGCATTGGCTCTAGTTCCTTTACTATTCCAGTTGTCTTCCTTTGGACATTTTCCAGTCCTTCCTAAAACAGGGCACAGATCTCTATGTGTCACTGGAACACAGAATATGGGAGGACTAGCATCTCTTTATTCTTGGAAGCTGTCTTTATGTTAGACTGTAAACTCCTTGAAGGCAAAGACTGTCTTTTGCCTCTTTTTGTATGCCCAGTGCTTAGCACAATGCCTGGCGCATAGTACATGCTTTATAAATGTTTACTGATTCTCTTATTTTAGTGCAAGATCAGATTAGCTTGGACACCATATTGCATTCACTCTTATTGAGTTTGTTGATGACTGATTCACACAAAGTTTACAGTTCTTCAAAGCCCCCAGAACTTTCTCAGACAAACTATGGCTCTTTTATCTCATCTAACCATAGTTCTTACATTGTGTACACTTGAAATCTATTTCTGAGCCCAAATATAAAACTTTATATTTATTCTTATTAAATTTTACATATTATATACAGCCTCTGTTCTATCCAGTTCTTTCTTGGATTCTGACTCTTTCATCAAATGTGTTAACCATCTCTTCTAGCTTTGTATCATGTGCCTTTATTCAGGCTACTGATAAAACAAGGCCAAAAACATATCCCTGGGACACTGTACTCTAGAGCTCCTTTCAAACTGACACACTCCCATTAGTGACTATTTTTTCAATCCAGGCATTCACGAGTTCTGAACTTAATTCTCCTCATTTGTCTGGTGGCCCATAGCTCTTTATGTTTTCTACAAGAACAGCATGAGGGAATGCATCAAATAAGATCTAGTAAACACTATCAACGTGTTCTGATCTATTAGTTTACTTCTCTTATCATAAAAGGACACAAGATTAGTTTGGCATGATCTGTTCTTCATTAATCCACATAGAATTTTTGGGGCAGAAGATCTAAGCCAGAATTCCAGCTTTGACACATTTACTATGTGACCCTGCACTTTTTTCATGAACCTTAGATTTTACAGAGCACATTTCAAAGTTTTCAGAGGCAGGATTCCATGTGCCAAAAGACCAGGAATTGAAGTGAAGCTCATTGGTCTATAGTCTGCAGATTTTAATCTCCTTTAAAAATTAATTAGAACAATATTTGCCCTTTTCCAGTCTTACATATCTCTCCTGATCTTTCAAATACCATTGACAGTAGCTCAGCAATCAGATCCCTCAGTTCTTTAAGTAATTTTAACTCATCAACAACAGGTAAGTGTTTCATTACTGTTACTTTACTTTTCTTGGGCATCAACTCTGTATTAGCCACTTTTAATCTATCTTTTCCAGTCTAAAGGTCATTCTCCTTGGCTGAGAAAACAAAAGTGAAATGAGAATTGGGAAACTTTACTTTCTTCTGTCATCAGTTATTACAGTTCCATTTGCCATTAGCTTCAGTTCCTATCCCTTTTTTTTTGGTCCTCCTCTTGTCCCCAATGCAGTTTTAGAACACTTTTTGTTAGCTTTGGCTTTCCTTGTGAAGCTCAGATCATTTCAAGTTTTAAAAAATTCTCATCCATTCTTATGGTACTGTACTAAGCTTCTGAGTTAATCCTTTGTTACATGTTCATTGCTTCCATCTTCTTTATGTATCTCTTAAAAAATTATTGGTATCTTGTTTTGACATCACATACATATCCCAATTTATATCTCTCTCTTCCCTTCTTAGGTAGCCATCCTTTGTGGACAACTTCCTCTCCTTTCCCCATTAAAATGAAACCTATTTTTGACCTTATAATAATTTCATATTTATATAGTACTCTTTGACTTACAAAGCACTTTTCTCAAAGCAGTTCTGTGAACTGGGTTTTTTTAATCTGAAGTTTTAATTGATATATTTTGTTTTTACATTTCTTTATATATCCTTCCTTCTTGGTCTAGAGAGTCATCCTTTATGAAAAAAATAAAAATAGAGGAGAAAACAGCTTTTAAAAATCAAAACATCAAAAAAGTTGACATTATATGCAAAGTTTCATACCCATATACCATACCTTTTCAAAGACAGAAGGGAAGCTCATTCTCATATCCCTTCTTGAGGGTCAAGCTTGGACATATTTCACACAGTGTCAGCTTTTTGGGCTGTATTCACATAAATGTTGTAGTCATTGTAAATATTATTCTTCTGGCTCTGCTTACTTTTCATCATCTTATGTCTTCCCATTTGACTATTCACTGTCAAATGACTTGCCCTATAGACTTTTAATTCTATCAATTAACCAACAAATATAAGTATCACTATGTGCCAAGAACTGTGCTGTGAATACAAATACAACGAATACGACAATCACTGTTCATAAGGATTTGACATTCTACCCTTAAATCTTTCAAAACTTGCCCTGCCAAATCTAGAGTCCAAGATGAGGAAACCCAAGGAGAGTGAGGTTAAATGACCTGACCAGAATCACACAGCTAACGAGTATCAGAGTTAGCATTCACTTACATGCTGGTCTTCTGACTCCAAGCTCGATTTACTTTCCACAGTATTATACTGCTCCTCATTCATGTTCCTATTCTTTGAAAAATTCAAGCATCTCTCTCAGTACCTTTTAGGGAAGATGATGTCTTAAATCATGTTAACTTTTAAGATGTGGTCTTACTCACGCAATAAGATGTCTCCCCATTTCCCTTTGTGGTAACAGAATAGAAATATTTATGACATTAGAAAAAAAGATGAGAGAAGAACAAGAAAAATAGAATGTATTAGAAACCAAGGAAATGACCACATCCTTTCTCTATTTTTTTTTTTTTACAAAAGGCTTACTACTTTTTCATCAGGTCAGTAAGGTTTGCTTTTAGGCAAATGAAGATCTAGCTAAACTCAGGTGAGTTATTTTTTCTGTTGGCAGAAGATATGAGTTTTTAAAAGCTAGGATCTTTCAACTGCAGAAGTTTGAAAGACCTATCACTTCAGCTTTATTAAATCACCATGAGAGGATTGAGGTATAGTAAATATCTCTAACTTATTATTTCATGGATTTGTATCCACCAGACAATAAGCTTTTATCCACAGTTTAAACTGCTTACTTTAGTGAAATAATTAATTTCTCTTTCCTTGGGTATCACATCCTATTTGTCCTTTTTCGCTTCCTCAAAATAGGGTCTATTTCCTAAGAAAATAATGAAATCTCTTTTTAAACATTCAAATTTTCATAGGAAACTTTAAAATTTATTTTGTGTCCATACACTGATCTTCATACCTGCTCGGAGTTCTCATATGAGCCCATGTGTGTGGTTAAATACTGACATTTGCAGCTATTCTAAATTTCAAAGTACACTGGAAAAGGTTTTAGGGTAAAAAAAATTTAACTTGTTATATTTATATTCAATAACCTCTTAGAAAGTTGAAGTGCCTATGGCAGGGTCTTTTTTCACTGCATTGCACTCACTGACTTTCTGCTATGAATGTTAGAATTAGCTTTCTTTGTTGTCACTTTTTTGTTTGTTTCATTCTTTAAAAATCCACTTCATTTGATTTGAGAGGTTGGGTTATGGAGATAGAAAAAAATAGTACATTTTTTTCTGGTAGATTACACATGTAAAGTTCCTGGTAAAGGAGAAAGAACATTGGATTTGGTGTCAAAAGGCCTCGGTTTGAGTCCTATTTCTACCACAATAACAAACTGACTTTGTAATAGTCACTAGAACGTCTTTGATACACAGCTGTAAAACACAGACAATAATCTTTGTTTGTATACGTCACAGTGCAGATCACTAAGCAAATGACCTTGCCTCCTACTTTTCCATTAAAGATTTAACCTCTAAACCTCTTTGTGTCCTCATCCATTTTCTTCCCTCCCATCCATTTTCTTAGAAGTGGGTGTCTGATCCTTGATAAACTAATTCCTCCATCTGAATCCTAGATCACCTCTCTTTTAAAAACTTTGTTCCTCTAATCAACTGCTCATTATAATTCTTCAAAGTCTCAAACTCTGCCCTTCTAGACTACAAACATGCTCAGCTTGTTACCCCCAAAATAAAAACCATCCCATGACGCTGCGAACCCTTCCAGGCAGGACTCTGTCAGACTCCTTTCCTTTTGCTGCCAAACTCCTAGAAAGAATAGTGCTACCATTACTGATTTCACTTCCTCACTACCCATTCACTTCTCAACCCTGTGAAATCTGGTTACTTTCTGGGATATCTAGACATAAAGAGCTGATTTTAAGATTTACTATGACCTACTTACTGATAAATATAATCGCTTTTTTTTTTATCATCATCCTATTGTATTTAACACTGTGGACTACCCACTGTATTTAAAAAAAAATTGTTGCTATATTCTGTTTTCATATCACCTATATTTCTTTTGTTTTTACATGGGTATTTAAAAAATTAATCTGTCCTTTCTATTACCATTCTCCCCCTGCCCCGATCAAAAACAAAATAAAACCTTTTAAGCAAAGCCCTCAATACACAGCTTTGCAGACGAGCAAAAATGAATCCCTACATTGTCCATGTCCAAAAAGTATGTCTCTGCATTTTAAGTTTATCACCTTTCTTTCAGCAAGTGAATGGTGTATTTAATATTCATTCTTTTGGATTTGTAGCTTATCATTTCATTGATCAAAATTTTAAAGTCTTTCAAAGTTCTCTTCTTTATAAAGCTGTTACTGTATAAATTGTTCTCCTAGTTCTACTTACTTCTCTCTGCATTAGTTCATAGAGGTCTTCCTACTTTCTTCTGAAACCATTCATTTTGTCATTTCTTTTGACACAAAAATAATTTGTTATATTCATATATCACAATTTGCTTAGTCATTCACCAATAGCTGTTCAGTCATTCAGTTGTGTCTAACTCTTTATGAACCTGTGGACCATACTAGTCATGGGGTTTTCTTGGCAAAGAAACTGGAGTGGTTTGCCATTTCCTTCTCCAGTGGATTAAGGCAAACAGAGAACATTCCTTATATTCCAATTTTGTGAAAAGCCATGCTATAAATATTTTTGTATATAAAGATCCTTTCCCTTTTTGAGTTCTTGGGGGCATAGACCTAGGAGTAATATGACTGGGTCAAATGGTATGAATATTTCAGTAACTCTTGGGGCACAGTTTTAAATTACTTTGCTGAATGGATAGACTAATTCATAACTAATTCATTCATATATATATGTATGTGTGTGTGTGTGTGTCTGTGCATGTATATATAGGTTCACAGTATATATGTGATATATGTCACAGTACTGCTATATGTTTTCCCACAACCCTTCCAATATTTGCCATTTTCCTCTGCCATCTTTGGTAGTCAGATTAGTATGTGGTAGGATCTTGAAGTTGCTTTAATTTGAATTCTCTATTAATTATTTAGATCATTTAAAAATATGGTTATAGATAGCTTGGATCTATTTCTTTTAAAATTGCCTTTTAGTAAAATTGCATAATGACTCTTAGACTTATAAATTCAAATAAATTCCTGATATGCCTTGGATATGAGATTTTTATCAAAGAAATTTGCTATAAATTTTTTCCCCCCAGAAACCTACTTTCCTTATAATTTCAATTTATTTCTATTCTGTTTAAAGTCCATATTCATTTGTACAAACCCTTTAAAAATTTTATGTAGTCAAGAATTCATCTCCTGTCTGCAAGACACTTTCTTTCTTGCTCTTCTAATTTGTCTCTGATTTGAACTTGTGTGCCTGGGCCACGTATCCATTTGGAGTTTATTGCGGTATACGTGCACACCTTCTCTCTCCCTAGACTTCCTTGAAATCACCCTTTCCCAGTTCTCTAGCCTTTATGATTTACTCATTCTATTTGTCTTTTTCTGGCTTCTTATGCTCTTCTTGCTCCTTGAAACCAGAAGTACTCCAAGGTGGTTTGCTAGATCTTTTGTTTTTCTCTCTATTCTTTCCTTAAAAACCTCATCAATTCACTTGACTTCAGTTTTACCTCTATACAGATAAATCTACCTAGCTCTTAAATTTATATCTCCATATCCTTTGGTCCTCTCAACTCATTATGTTTAAAACTGAACTCAGCATCTTCCTTCAAAAACCTGTTTCTCAGCCCAGTTTCTCTACTTCTGCTATTGGCACCACCATCCTTTCAATCACGCAAGCTCAGAAGTTTGGAGTCATTTTTGATTATCACCTTTCCTTCATACCACACATCTGATTAGTTGTCAGGCTGCCATTTTATTTCGCAAATTACGTCTCACACTAAAGCCCTTGTTTCTATTTCCACTCTAACTACATTAGTTCAGGCCCTCAATTTTTCAGGTCAAGCTATTTTAATAGCCTCCCAACTAGTCTTCCTGTTCCTAGGCTATTATTTCTTCAATATATCCTCCACATCCTAATCCCAAGTAATCTTAATGCACTACTATGATGTCACCACTAAAAATCTTCCCCTTGTTTACAACTGCCTACTGAATAAATTATAGACTCCTGATTGTGACATTCAAAGCCACCTACTCTTTGGCTTCACCATACCTTCCCAGATTTATTTCATATTACTCACTTTTACATGCTCAGTATTCCAATCAATTTGGATTAATCTTTATTCAAACCTTTCAGTTGTGTCTGACTCTTTGTGACCCCATTTGGGGTTTTCCTTGGCAAATTTATTGGAGTAGCTTGCCCTTTACTTCTCCAGCTCATTTCACAGATGAGGAAACTTAGGCAAACAGTGTAAAGTGATTTATCTAGGGTCATAACAGCTTGTAAGTGTCTGTGTCCAGATTTGAACTCAAGAAGAAGAATAATCTTCTTCACTCCAGGCCCAGTATTCTATCCATTGTGCCATCTAGATACCCCTTACTTTTTATACTCCATTTTACCCTAATCTGTTTTCCTTTGGTGCCTCTGTAGACACCATATTCATATCCCATATGCATTTTGGTATATCTGTATCCCTACTTTCCTTAAAGGTCTACCCCAGATGCTGCCACTTCTTTCAGAAGACTTTCCCTCTTTCCTTCCCCAGGGTGGGGTAATATATCTCTTTCTTAGAATTTCTCAGGAGACTTTGCTTGGACCTATCTTTTGCACTTATCTCACTCTTTTTTGTAACACAGTTATTTGCATATTTGTCCTTTCTCCCATTAAATTTGAAAAGCCATTCCTATTCTATATTTATCTATGTTTTATATTGCTTTTCAGTCCAATTATCTTTCCACTATATCAGGGGTTGACAAACTATATCTGACCAATGTAAAAACCATTCTTAATCTGCAGGCTGTATAAAAACAGGCTGTGGATCAAGATGTAGTTTACTGACCCCTGTACTCTACCATGATGCATAATTAGAAGCATATATACATATACACAGACACAGACACACATGCACAAACACATACAAACGGTTCCCAATTTACAAACAAGTTGCATTTTAAAAGTTTGTTTTAAAATCAGTAACCTGAAATTCAGAATACTGTATATTTTGTATCAAACTGTCAACAGTGATGTTGAAGCTTCCAGGTTAATCCAGGAATTCTTAGTGTATTGATAGTATGTAGTCTATAATGATATGCCTACAGTATTGTAACAACGATAAAAAAATGTTAATATATGTTTTATATGTATATATATACATATATGTATATATATATATATATATATATATATATAATTTACTATATGCAGAATATTCCCTTGGGCCCTGGAAGGTATATAAAAGTTTAGCAAAGGCATGTCCCTTATGGAGCCATGGAAGAGTTGAGTCCCTGTACTAAGATCATTATAGAAGCTAAACAACACATGTGATAGTATTTCAATGGGAAAATGCATTCAGAATTCTCCCTTCATCCCGCCTCCTACTTCACACTGTCCTTTACCGCAGAGAGTAGCCCTTTCTGCCTCCTCATACCCACTGATTGAACAAATAAATCCGTATTAAATAAGAACAATCAAATTCTTCTGATTGCACTTGCTCTCCAAGACAAGACAATTCAAAGCAGTGGAGACTCCTCTAAGTCAGAGCCACTGATAGATAGGTACCATGGCCTAACAGAGGCTCCAACGGAATGAAGGCTGAGGGGGTAGGGAGTAGGTTATTTAGGTGACATGAAGGAGATTCCATGAAGTTGAGGAATGAAGAACTAGCCTCATGGTAGGGGTAGGGATCAGAGTGAGATGGGCTGGGTCTCCACTTTTCAGTTAAGGCAACTTCCTATCTCTCTCTCTATACTTTCTCCTAAGGCAATCTCATTCTCTGTGGCTTCAGTGATCATCTCTGTTCTCATTAATTTGAAGTCTCTGTCTATCCTCAAGCTCTCTTATGAATTTTAGTCTCATATTTCCCATTCCACTTTGCCTGCCCACAATTTATCCCTGCCCCTGGCCCTATCATGGGTTATAGCTGAGCAGGTTCCAAGGCACTGATTATCAGCTTTCCGGTTTGTGGAGGGGGAGGAGAAAGGGAGGATATTACTGCTGGGAAGTCCCTTCACAGGGAACTGTTGAACAAACAAGCCAAAATTAGTAACTTGATCTGAAGTAAAAATCAGGTCAAAATAAAAGCCATAAATTTTTTCAAATGGACTTGCTCTCCAAGGCAATGGAAAACTCTAAGCAGTGAAGATTGCCATTTTTCCCCCAGGTCTCCTGGGCTTGGTGTACCAATAGTTGTGGAAGATAAAGTTGATAGGTTGACTCCTAGGTCACTTCTTCCAGCTAATGTCCTTCCCATTCCAACAAATACTGAAGGTGAATCCTGACTCTCCAGGAGTCAAATAATCATAAAGAATTCTTCTTGATCTTCCCTCAGCAGTGGTCATGGGGGATGGTCATGCAGGTATAAAAATTGTCTATATGTGCACAGCACAGCAGGGACTGATGAAACATGGAGTAGATGTACATGAAAGCAGGGAGATATATTGGTATGCTATCAGGTAATAGTGAACCTTTGAAGGTTGTAGAGCAGAAGAATTCCAGTGGATTGGGACTGACAACCTGAATCAAAGCATATAAATTTCTTTCATTCTTTCCCAGCTGTAAAGTATAGGTCATTTACTGCCACATAGTTCATAACCCATTTGAGTCTCTCTCTCTCCCAAATAGACTCCTAATTTGGTGATGTTGGCACTCTGTATCTAGACATACAATTTTCTGGAAAATGGATCAAGGAATTTCTCTTAATGAGCAATACTTTTTCAGTCTCAGGCATCATGGAACATTACATCTTGGAAACTTTTCTCCTTAACCGTGCCCAATAACTTTTGATTTTATAATTACATAATTAGCCTCCTAATTTGTTTTCTTGATGCTTGTCTTCCATCCTCTCCAATCCATTCTTTACACATCTGTCAAAAACTCCCTAATTCTTGCTATCTCCCGCTCAAAATTCTTCAGTGGCTCCCTATTGTATAGAAGAAAAAAGATCAGTTCCTTGGCCAAGAATCTGAGGATCTCCACCGTTTGGCTCCAACCCATCTTTTCAGACTTATTTCATACCATTTTCTTCCATATAATCTGTGTTCTAACCACACTGAATTTGTAGGGGTCCCTGATATGTGTATTTGCATAGGTCAGTTCCTCATGCCTAAAATTCACTCCCGCCATAAAAAGGAATGCATTGAATTTCCTCATCTCCACCTCTGAAATCCTCAGCTCATGCTGTCACCCCTTCTCCATGACTCTTTCACTAATCTTTCCAAGTTGAAAATATTCTCTCCCTCTTCAAATTTTCCTAGGACACCTTGGATCTCTCATTTGTCCCTATCACATTCTGTCTTGCATTATACTTTTCTGTATCTATGCCATGCTTCTGGCAATAGGTTGTAACCTCTTTGAAGGCAGGAACTATATAATTTCTCATTTTTATATCTTTAGTTCCTAGCACATTGCCTTACATGTGACAGGATCTGAATAACTGTTTATTAAACTGAACTCCAAATGAGTGATTATTATTGGAATTTTAAGATGCATGGGGAAGTCAATGGGTAAAATATTTAGGTGTGGTAGTGAAGAACCAGAAGGATCTTCCAGCCCTTATGTCTCTGAGGAAATAAAAACACCACTTTTTTGTTATTCAGTCAGCTTCAGACTTTTCATGACTCCATTTAGTGTTTTCTTGACATAGATACTGGAGAGGTTTGCCATTTCTGTCTCCAGTTCATTTTACAGATGAAGAAACTGAGGCAAACATGGTTAAGTGACTTGCACAGAGTCATACAGCAAGTAAGAATCTGAGGCCAGATTTGGACTCCAGAAGATGAGTTTTCCTGATTCAAGGCCCAGTACTCTATCCACTGTACCACCTAGCTGCCCCACCACCTCTTTAATCTTGGTAGAAAGTGTCAGTTGTTACTGCATGAATACATATTTTTCTATTGTAAACTTGCGGTGATAGGATTCTGGAATTATTACCAGGAGGTAGGAAAGGGAAGAGGAAAGAAACCAATGTGAGAAGTAAGAGAGAGTCTGACTACTCAATAAGAGAATGTCCACTACTCACTAAACTCCAGGACATCCCAATTGACTTGAGGATGAAATGTAAACTTCTCTTTAACACCTGGCCCCAGCCCATTTTTCTCTACGGTCCAGTCAGAATGACTTTCTTGCTTTTGCTCACACATGATACTCCCATGTCTGGAATATATATTATTCTCACTTCCACCTCTTAACTATTTAAATCTCTTGTTTCTTTCAAGACTCAACTCAGATACTACCTTCTACCATCAGGAAGTCTTTACTTATCCCCTCTCTAAATGTATCGCCAAGGCAATATTCACAGCACCAATGATGGATGATGACTATGAATATGCCAATGTAGTTCTGAATTACAAAGTATAACAGACTCTCCATGTACAAGGAAGAAGAAAAACATTTATTCAGACACCAGAAAGTCAAATCCATCATAGTATCCTGAAGTCAATATACATTAGCACTGCAGGGGACAACATCATTCCCAAGCTTCCAACCCTGCCCAACAGTGCCTTCCCACGAGCAAATGCTCAGAACCCTAGTTATCCCTGCCTACGTCCTCTCTCTCTCTCCTCCCCCCTAACTGCTCTCACCAACTTCCTCCCAGCTCTGCTCCACCCTTCCTGTTCTACCCATTCATCAAGCTCCTCCCACCACATGTGACTTAGGTTTCCATGGAATTTAAGTAGGTCACATGGGCCTATTAATGGGTGGGAAAGGTCTTCAAACTAAGTGAAAATACATTAACAAAACACTAAATTATTTTGTATTTATTCTTGTACAGATTCTGCATATTCTCATTTATGTGCATGTTGTCTTCTTTGATAGAATGTACACTCGTTGAGGGCTAGGACAGAACACAACACAGTAAACTTAATAAATTCTTGCTCACTGATTGAGGAAAGCATCTTAAGGAATAAAAAAGGCCATCAAAGCAGAATTCACTAGACAGGGTCAAGTTAAGGAAGAGCAGTGTCCCTGGTAAGCTATATTAAACAAGGTAAGTAGACATTATCATCACTATTTTTTTTTGCAGTGAAATTGTGTTTTTTAAAAAATATTTTATTTTTTTCAATTACTTGTAAAACAACTTTTAATATTCATTTTTTAAAAATTTTGGGTTCCAATTTCTCTCCCTTCTTCCCTCCCTTTCCTCCCACCTCACTGAAAAGGCAAGCAAATTGATATAGGTTATACAAGTGCAAATGTAAAACATCTGAAATTATGTTTAAAAGTAGAGCTGTCATTATAGAATTAAAAAACAAAACAACAGGACTTAAGTAACACAATATGTAATCTCCACCCAAAACTAGAGGTTTCAAGAAACAGAACAGAAGAAATGGAACATAAAAATACACAGGATCATCACTACTATTTGGAATAATGATAAGTAATAATAATACCTTACATTCATGTTGCATCCATAATTGCAAAGTGCTTCAGCTGAGGAACAGCTGTGATTGCTGATTTCTTCCCATTTACAATTTTCTCAGTGAATCCTCAAATGATTATCTCATTGGATCTTCCTAAGAACATTGTAAGACAAGTAGCGAAAGAATTAAAACCCTCATTTTAAAAATGAAAAAAAAGTTCAGCGAGGTTAATTATATGATTCATCTTTCAGGTTAAACAAAATGACCTCTGAAGCACATTCTGAATCTGGGATCTTATGACTCTTTTACTTAAGAGAATGTGTCTACTATCATTAGTAGAGAGAGTCTTCTTATCCACAAGTTCCTACATCAATGAAATCACAGGTCCAGTCTCTTTCTCTCACTCTCCTATTACTTGCCCAAGGCTATACAGCTTGTAAGCAGGGACATGCCCATTTTGAAGCGATAACTCTTTCTCCATTCTCTCATCCCTCTAAGTGACACCTGGGTACAACACATTCTAATTTGTATCACAGTTATTTATTTACATGACTTATACCCTTTTCAGATGATACACTCCCTGAGGGAAAGGACTGTGCTGTTTTTCAACTTTATTTCCTAGCACAGTACACTGTAGATAGTCCAGGCTTAATAAATACTGTGTGAATAGAATTGAATCAAATTCTTGGGCCTCAGTTTTAAAACCTGCAACTCAATTCCACAAACATTTATTAAGCTTACTACTTACTACTTACTTAAGCATTGTTCTTAGACAGGGGTGGGAACCAGAGACCTCAAGACCACATGTGGTCTTCTAGGTCCTTGGGTGCTGCCATTTGACTGAGCCAAATTAGAACAAGTTCTTTTATTAGGGGGATTTGTTCTGTGAAGTTTGGATTCAGTCAAAGGGCCACACTTGAGGACCTAGAGGGCCACATGCGGCCTCAAGGCCACAGGTTCTCCACCCCTGTTCTAGGACCTAATTTAAACTGAGGTAGGACAAAGAAGCAACATGGTATGTTGGAAAGAGACCAAGACTAGGAGTCAAAAGAGTAAGACATTATATTGGCATCTGCCCCTAAAAAGCTATGTGATCTTGGTCAATTACTTCACCTCAAAGGTTATCTGTAAAGTCAGGGTTTTCGAATAGACTGCTAATGTCTCTTTTAGCTCTGATGTTTTATAATTTTAGGTCAGTCCTCTTTCCATTACTATATCATGTGAGTCAGGATACCTGGGCCTGAATTGTAGCTTCAGTATTTACTAGCTGTGTGACCTTAGACAAGTGCCTTTACCCCTTTAGGTCTCACTTTCCTCATTGAAAAAAGAAGGGGGGTAGAACCTAATAACCTCAAAGTTCCCTGTCAGCTCTGAATACGTAATCTTATGACTTCATCTCATGACTTTCAGTTTCTTCATCTATAAAATGGAGAGAATGATACTTGTATTATCTAGCTTGCAGGGTATAAACTCTTAAGACGTTAAAGAAAGGTTATTATTATCTTACATTTGTTCCCACCTTCATATTGTTTTGCCTTTTTTTGGTTTCCCAGTAAGTTTCCTCTTGGAAAATTCCAAACTGGTTCTCAGATGAACTAACAGTTAAGAACAGTAGAGAGATCTAAGTGTTCTTTGAGGTGTGGTGTGGAGGTGGTGGTGCCCAAGTCCTTATTTCCTAGATGAAAGGGAAAGGGGAAACAAACAAGCATTTATTAAGTACCTACTATGTGCCACACTCATCAAAGATGGAAAAACTTAGGGTAGAGAGAGGTAAGGGAATCAGTTGTGATTGCTGATTCTCTCCCCCATTAAATTTCCATTAAATACATGATTCTAATAGGTGACTTCCTACTTTACCCAAAAGTAAGGCTGATCCTATTAATTATTTGTCTGAGTAGTACATACAAATATCCCATAATGCTTATGTCACTGCAATGTAGTTCAAATTTATTAACAGCAAGAATTATTTTAATGACTTTATCCATTTAATTCATTAGGTTGTGTTTTTTTTTAAGTGAGAATAAAGCAACTTTTAACAGACACCAGGTTTAATGGAGAAGGTAAAGTTTGAGCCTAGGAGAGAAGGACTGATCGGAAGATTAGAGGGGAAGAAGGCTAATAAGGGGAAAAGTGCAAACTGCTTCAAAACAAATAGAATCTGTTCATAATTTAAAAAATAAATTTATAAATACATGAGGTTGAGTAAAACCTCAATTAACTGAACTCATTTTAGCCAGTACTCTCAATTAGCCCATTCCTTGACCCACCCTAACTCCATTTTTTCAGTAGAAATAGATAAGAAAACAATCTCACACCAGAGATTAAGAGAAACTTCTTAAGTATTTTCTGAAGAAACTTTATATTTGGTACCCTTAAGATTATCATTCTAATGATCAGAAAGTCATAAATACAGAGCTTGAAAAGACCTCAGAAGTCATTAAGTTCAGCTACTTCATTCTACAGATGAGGAAACTGAGGCACAGAGAGGTTAAGGGAATTGCCAAGGGTGACAAAGCTAGTCTCTGAGGTAGGATCTGAAGTCAGGTTTTCTTGACTCTAAGACTTGTACTGTATCTATGCCACCTAGCTACTCCAATCCTCACTGTACAATATCCCAGAGTTTGGATTGAGTCTTTTATTACTTCAGGAAATATTCTATAAGATTCACAGATATCTAAGAAATATTAAATTATTTCAACAGTCTATTGCCAAGGTATAAAAGCAGACACATATTCCTCAGAAAGTTTCTCAACAATAAGCTGTGAAACAAAAAGGTTTTTTTAGTAAGAGAGCCACAAGGTACATTTGAGATCACCAAGTCCAACTCTTTCATTTTACATAAGAAGAAACTGAGACCCAGAAAGTTTAAGTGATTTGCCCAAGTTTACACAGGTAGTAAATAGCAGAAAGGGAATTCAAACCCAAGTTTTCTAATTTCCAATTCAGTGGTTTTTTCATTGCAAATACCACACTGCCTCTCAATTAACCAGAATACTTCATTTCCCAAGCATTGTGGTTAGCTGAGGTTTTATGCAGTTCAATAAGATTATAGAATTTAGAAGCTAGAAGGAGCTCATTCCCTAGCCTATTTGGCCCTTGGCCTATTGGGATCTGAGTAAGAATAAATATAGGGATAGCTCTGTAGACATGCCATTTCCAGAGGCTCATTACACAAAAACTATTCAAAGGAGGATTGTTTTATCTAACTAGACTACAGAAAAATTTCTGCAACCAAAGAAGTTTACTTATTTACATTTAGGATTAATAATTAACCTTCAGGATCCTTAATAATGTTTTTTTTAAGTAGGTCAGAAATCTCTCTCTCTCTCTCTCTCTCTCTCTCAAGCATAAACTCCAGTAAGCCAATTTACTTAATTTTGTTTGGTGTATTCGACATTTTTTGGTTAACATATTTCTTTTTATGCCAAGTACTGCATTTTTCATTTCCCACAAAATCAGGACAAACTGTACATCCCCCACTGTGTCCAGGGTTGATCTGGCTAAATGTCAGCTATGTCAATTTGTATAAAGAAAACAGCAGCCCTATTTTTATCTGATTTTAAAAACCCACAAACTACTAAACCAATTTCAGTGCAAAGTGACTTAAACTGTACATAAAACTTGGCAGATTTGTTTTTCTTCTGCTTTTACTGTGGCATGTAGAAATGCTGCAAGAATCACGGGACCTGTTAGCATCTACATTTTAATCACTAATTTTAGAGGGCTAATTTGGTGGTCAAAAGTCTCTCTTAACTGCCAGTTGGAATAAAAACCATTTGATTTAATTTAGGGGGAGGAGATGTGTAGATATACTAAATAATCTGTCAAACAAAAAAAAAAGCCTAGTTTGAAATGTTGTTTTCCACATTTAAAATGGTTTGGCCTTAAAAACTGCCCAAGAATGAGTAGATTATATAATCTAATTGCTTTAGTGAATTTAGATGTGGGAGTGGTACTTGGAAGTATAAAAAGTTAAGGTATTGAACTCTGATAAATGTATTTGGGCAATAACAAGATTCCAAAGAAATTGTGAGTTTTTATCATGTATTTCTTCAGTATATATTAATTACATTAAATTCAATATATTTAGTATTGTAGCATATTCAGTATATTTTGTATATTAGGCATCTTGGTAGCACAGTGGAAAGAGCATTGGACTTGGAAGCAGGAAGACCTGAGTTCAAATCTAACTTCAGATATTTACTAGTTGCGTGACAGGCAAATCACTTAACCTCTGTATGCCTATTTTCTCATCTGTATAATGGTAATAATACCTACCTCCCACAGGTGTGAAGATAATATGAGGTATTTGCAAAGTACTCTGCAAGTCTTAAAGTGCTATATAATATAATATCAATTATTATTACTATTGTTAATTATTATGGCAGATCATGGCCCATTGGATAGAATGCTGGATCTGGAGTCAGGAAGACCTGAGTTCACACACAGATTCAGATATTTACCAGTTCTGTTATGTTGAGCAAGTTGTTTCACCTCTATTTGACTCAGTTTCCTCAAGTGTAAAATGGGGATAGCAATAGCATCTACTTTGCAAAGTTGTGAGGATCAAATGAACTAATGCTTGGAAAAGGGCACTGTCACATAGTAGGTGCTACATAAATGTTTATTCCCTTCTTCCATTATTGTTATTATTAATACTATTTTCATTAATTATATTCCTAGGTCAACAGTCAAGACAAAATGCTGCACTGAATGAATCTTGCTTTGGCTGTTTTTTTACCTTTTTCTTATACAGATGAGTTATGTGGGTGGTATCAAAGTTTAATTTTAACGTTTATAATGTGTTTTACTCAAATCTTATTTGAGTTTCACATCAACCCTGTAAGTAAGGTAGTACAGATATAATTATTTTAAAAAGATAATAAACAATAAGTTGTCCTTTATTATTCAAAAAATTTGGTCAAAACACTAGTTACATACCCACCTGCAAGGAGAGGTGATTGTATTACTATTCTTAGCTCTGGTCAAACCATCTCAAGTACTGTGTTCATTTCCAGAAGGGGAGGGTACATTTCAGAAGTACATTTCAAGCTGGAGCTTCTCCAGAGGAGGGTGGTCAGGATTGCGATGACATTGGCAACTATGGCATATGAGAAGTTCAAGTAAATGGGAACATATAGCCTAGGGAAAAGAAGAGTTAGAACACATGCTCCCCATCGTCAAATAATCTTAACGACCATTATATAAAAGAAGATGAGATGTGTTTTGCTTGGGCAAGAAACAAAACTAGAACCACTGAGCGGAAGCTATGAGGAGAGAGATTTCATTTTTAGGGATGCTGTAGGCTAGAATGGAGGGAAGCGGGGACAGGGAGACTGGGATGAACTGGATGGTCTTTGAGTTTCTTTCAACCTGAAGATTCTCTAATTTGTATCACTTAGAACTTCACCTGACTATTTTTACAGTTTTAATGATAGAGTGGTAGAAGCATGAATTACAGTGATTTCAGACTTCTGAATATCAAGGTTGGTAGTATACTTCAGGTAATGTTCTTTTTAAAGATAGCTAGCATTTATATAGCTCCTACTATGTGCCAGGCACTGTGCTAAAAGCTTTACTTTGTCCTTACAACACGTTGTCTCACTTTGTCCTTACAACAGCCCTGAAAGGTACCTGCTATTATTATGCCCATTTTTTAGCTGAGGAAACTGAGGCAAATAGAAGTTAAGTGACTTGACCAAAGTAACATAGATAGTAAGTGTTTGAGACACATTCTGAACTCAGATCTTCCTGACTCCAAGTTCAGCTCTCTATCCATTGTCACCTGAGCTGCCTTGTTTTTACAAGTAGGCTGTGATTTATGAACAACAATAAATAGCACATACATAGCACTTTAAAGTTTGTAAAGTTTTTTTTATATATTGACTTATTTGAATCTCACAACAACCCTGTAAGGGAAGAAGCAGAGATATAATTATCCTCAAAAGAAGAAACTGAAACTCAGAGAAATTAAGCAACTTGCCCAAAGTCACATACTTAGCAAGGCAGGATTTGAATCTAAGTCTTGCCAGCTCTATTAGGCTCTTTTCCATATGCCACACTACACTGCTTTTTATGACATTTATGATATCTTTGATCT
Source organism: Bettongia penicillata ogilbyi (assembly GCA_023548195.1). Lineage (NCBI taxonomy): Eukaryota > Metazoa > Chordata > Mammalia > Diprotodontia > Potoroidae > Bettongia > Bettongia penicillata. Next base: position 5,893,433 of record JAJHZJ010000017.1, read on the forward strand.
TCTATTAGTCTCTGTAAATTTAACCAAAAAAGATTAACATGCAAAACTCAACGTTCCAGTTGTTATCTTGTGATCAAGTCCTTAATTAACCAAGGCATTATGCACATAGAGAAATAAGTGAATGGACATAATGTTGGCATCAGGTTTGGGGACATCTGAAAGATACTAGAGGAATTATACTCTTCCCCTTTTCACTTTGCTTTTAAGGAAAATAATATTTACTAGACCCCTTTCTGGCCTTTTCATGCCTAGTGCTATGTGTTCCAGGATTTTGTACTGAACTCCCTCAAATTTATCATAGCACTTTGTCCAGACTTTTTATTATCAGTCAATCAGTAAGCATTTGTTAAGGATCACTCTGTGCCACCACCATCATTCCGTAACAGCCCTACTATGGTCTATTACGCTCATTCCCTCTCTCCTTTATTATAGCTACTGGATTTCTTGCCTTTCCCCCACTGGACTACAGTCTTTGACAGCAGAGTCTTTGTCATAACTACCTGTTGATCTAGTCCAGGGGTGAGGAACCTGTGGCATTGATGCCACATGTGGCTCTCTAGGTCCTCAAGTTCAGCTCTTTGAATGAATCCAAATTTCACAGAACAAATCCCCTTAATACAAGATCTGTTCTGTGAAACTTGGACTCGGTCAAGAGGCTGTAATCAAGTACCTTGAGGACCACATATTGTCAGGGCCATTCCCACCCATTATCTAGTCAGTGTTTTGCACATAGTAAAAACCTAATACATATTTGTTGAATAAATATAGAGTTAAATTGTCCACCTGTATGTTAGCTGCATAGGCTGGGCAGGGAGGGAAGGATTGCAAGGGCATACACACACTGATGTGAGTACAGATCAAAGAAGTAACCAAGTACCTTGACAATTGCTAACTTGAAGATATACTTCATGTGACATTGTCCCAAAGTTGTTTTGTCACGCTGTCATTCAACTGACAGCCAGGGATGCAGACTGGATAACAAGCAACAATATAAATTAGAAATTGATCCTCCTCAGTGTTGACTACCCTATGGAGTTAACTGCCCCTTGTAATGTTTTGACTGTTAAGAGACTAGATCAGTGCCTGGCACATAATAGGTACTTAGTAAATTCTTATGGACTATTTAACTGATTGACTGTCTGACATTTTATTTTTATGGAGTCAATTAGTATTGCTAGAGAAGAATACATGTATAAATATATTCCACTTAATTTGGTTCTATGCTTAGAAAGGTTTTGTTGAAGACTGAGGACAAAAGACTGGATTCTCTGCTCTTTCAAGACCACAGAATGTGATTGTCTATGCAGTTATACAGTCCATGCACCAACTCTGGAAAGGTGTGAAAGTTCAAAATGTTCTATGAACCTACTGAAAAAAAGACCCTCCAATAATAGTTAAATAAATTGTGGAACATTTATTTGCAAGGGTTGGTTTCTACCTTCATCCCAATTACTGTAATCACAAAAAAAAATCTAGACAGCTGGATTCAATCAATCAAAGATATAAACTAGGTATGGAAAAGTCCTTAATTATTTAGGGCGAATGAAATGCTTTGATCAGTGAATGACCATAGGTGACAGAAAATCTCTTGTAATTGGCTAAATCTGATACACATCTGGGTCTTTGTATAACAAAGGAAGCCAGTTCAAAAATTACATTCTATCAGTAGTCCAGTTGAGTGGTGGTCAACTCCTGCAATAATACACTCCTGAGAAGAAACTACGTGGGGGGTGGGCGAGGTGGGGATAGGAGTTTTCTTTCTCTTCCCTCCACTTACGTTGACAAAGTGATGATCTTGTGAATTTCAGAAGAACTGGAATTCTCATCAGCACTAGTTAACAGAATTCCTAAAGTGTTTGCCTTGGGAGATAAAAGAAAAAACAAAGACAAGCTAGACACTGAGGAAGGGAAGCTTCTGTCTTCAACAACAGCACTGACTCTTAGAGTTGATATTTATACATAAGAACAACTTCATGAAGACCCCATGAAGAGGTGACTTTATCCATGTGATCTCTAAATGTGAACCTTAAGGACTGCCTCCCCTAGGACTTTGTATGTGCAAGAGGAAAGTGTGTCCCCAGTTTAAGGGAGACTTCTATAACTGTCCTTGCTATACCTTTTTTTCTTTTTCTTTTTTTTTTTTTTTAGTAAATAGCCCTTCTAAAAACTAATTAAATCTATGATTAATGGGAAACATACTGTTGGGGGCTTACAAGTGATGGGACTAGAAACCCCAGCTCCTCAGGGTTACCCTGAGAACCTGCTACCCTGAGGAGAGTAGCAGCCAGTTACTCTCTAACTTACTGGAACAAGGGGGAAGTGGGAAAGTACACCCAGAGTCAGTACTATACTATATTAATAATAATATTATTAGAATAGATGAGTACGAATATAAAAAAATAAAAAATCCTCAATGAGATAATATAAAGCAACCAAAAGAGTACATACTAACTGCAACCATATAAAATAAAAAGTGAATGGAAATGAATGAGGGGAAAATCCTGATGAAGATTGACTAACTAAAAAGTTATAACATTTTATGCACAGAAATTGAATTTTTCAGTGGTAAACAGTTGCTAAGCAAGTTTCATTATTTGTATTTAGAGTCTCAGGGTTGGCAGGGACCTCAGAGACCATCTAATCCAAAGCAGGAATCTCTGCTGCAAGAGATGGAAGGGCAAGGACCACTGCCTTCTAAACTCCCTTCTCCCACTACCACCAGCATCCCAGAACCCCAAAAGTAATCCATTTCACTCTGTGTAGCTTCTAACCCTTTGGAAGACTTTCCTTACATTGAACCAAAATCTATCTCCTCATAACTACTTCCACCCATTTTTCCCATGTCCAAAGAAGTTCTCTGGGAGGACCGATAGAATAAGTCCAATGCCTCTTCCAGAGGGTAGTTATTTATATATTTGAAGATCATGTTTCTTCTAAGTCTTCTCCAGGTAAAGCGTACCAAGCTCACCTATCATCTCACTCTATGATATAACTTTGGTGTATAATACTTAGACTTAAATAAGACAGAGAAGGGTTTTTCTGTGCCATCAAAAGTGCTGGCACAGGCAGACAAATTGCATTTGTCTGTCCCCATTTTTACTTCAGTAACATTCAGGAAAATTCACAGGCCCAGGAGCTTGTTGTCAGAGAGGACATAATAGAAATGGAAAAGGACAAAGAGAGATGAAGAGATTTGATTTTAATCATTGTTATTTGTTACTAAGTTGTGGGAAAAAGAAACACTGTGAGGTAAGGGTACATGTGTGCGTGTCTGTATGTATGTGTGTGTGTATCATTACAGCCTGTATCTAGGATGGGGAAGAAGTTATAGAAAGCACTTGCCAAACCTAGCTGGAGATGAGGACCAGGAATCCCATGGTGGGGGTGGGAGGGGGTCATAAAAAAAAATTACTCTTAATTGTTGCCTGGGCAGTGTCTATTGGTGACACCAAGGCAAAGCACTAAGGCATGTAAAAGTTCCAGGTCTCACAACAGCTTCATAATACGTGGTCTGGGCTAAGTTAAGTATACCTACCTTCTGTAGGAGGAGGCAGGGAAGCCTATGTAGGAGAAAGCATAAAAATCTTAGAAGGTGTGAGAGTTGTTTAAAGGGGCTTGTATTTTGAATTTAGGATCAGAGATTTAAAGATGGGAAAGGTTCCAGGGAGCTTACAAGATTTCCCCAAGGTCACATTTAGGGAGTGGCAGAGCTCAAATTCAACTCCAGATCCTCTGATTCTAAACCTGGCAGACTTTCCATCATCATGCTGCCTTTGAAATTTTGCAGCTTTGTTTAGTGGTGTAGGCAGAAGGAAAAGACAACAGGAAGCTTTCAGAAGAATTGATGGAGCACATGAAGTAATTTTATAAGAAACACATTCCTCAAAAGTGGGCAAGCAAAAGAGGTCTAGAGAATAAAGCCCTGAGTACTTAGGGGACCCCTACATATATTTGGGAGGTGGCTCTTGGAGTAAAGGTGTAGTTTTGGGAGAGTCACATTTTCTTCTCTGTATATTCTTCTCTCACTTTCTTACTTTTTTCACTTGTACATTAAGAATTCTTAGCCTAGTTCCCAGGATCTCTTGATTGGACCTATCTGTGAATACTGCTTATACTATGTATACTCATTTAAATTTAAATTAAACTCAATTCCACAAAATCCATACTAGCAGCTGCTACAAATATCAGCTCCTCCTGCAACCCACTGCGTAGTATATTTCTTTTAATATTTGGAGCATGTCCCATGCTCATTTCTACTCCTCACTTCTGGTGATGGGGTTGTCTACTTCTATTGCCATTGAAAACACCTGATTTTCAAATTGTTGATAAAAGTGAAGAATTATTTCCTAAGAATCTGGCATATATAAAAATGACCACCGACATTTATGTTTATGACAGGCACTTATCATACTGATTAATATAGCTATATCTCCTGTGTGCTTGACAAGATTTTAGCACTGGTACTGCCATATTGTGAGAAGCAATTCTCTCCCAGAAACTGGCAAAGGAGAAAATCAGATGCTTGAACACTGAAAGATGTATATTAAGTTAGATTTTTAAAGACAGTAGTAGTTAACCTACTGTGTAACTGAGCTGTGGGGGGGAAAACTTTTTTCAAACCATCTAAAGACCTATCTTGACTATCTAACCATCTAAAGACCTGTCTTTGTCTATCTCACACAGCAAATTCTTTGGATGAATTACACATTAGGGTGACAACCCATGTGTCTGTAAAATGGCTAATTATAGTGCAACGGCAGGCTGAGTCGACCATTCAATTCTAAATTTAAAGTTCCTTATAATTTTCTTTGAACCACTTCTAGCAAGCTAAAATTTGTTATGATGGTTCTCAGCTCAAAAAGTGATCCTTTTTTTTTTTTCAAATCCTGAGGAAAACACATTGAATTCGGTGATTTCAATGACCATGGAGAAATGAATCAGAGGGTGGAAAGAAACACGAGAGATCTCTTAACTATTCTTTCTTCAGGAAGAACATTATTTAACTACTTTAGACACTGGTGAATCTACTTGGTTTTAAAATATCTCTGGAAAAAGAAATTCCTTAATTTCATATGAAAGCCCATTCCAATACTTACTAACTTTCATTGTTTGGAAGGTATTCTTACAGGAAACCTAGATTTTACATGCTTACTTTCTCTTGTTTTGGACTTCATGGAGATTAGAAAGAACAACAATCACTTTGTTGACTACCTTCTACATTAAAATCCTTCCTAAGCTGTGTCCATATTAAGTCATCATTCTAGCTCCTATTTCTGGTTTAATTCCACTGAATTGGGATAAACAAAATTTGTAAGACTGTCTCAGTTTGGAGAATAGCAGTATCTTTACAGTATCCCCGAACTGGAAGAAAAGTCAGAGGCCATTTAGCATAAACTCCACTTGGACAGAAATTGTCTCTATAAGGCATGCTGACAAGTGAGTAAGCTCACTGATGTCACTTGAAGGTCACTACTTCTCAGGCCAGCCCATTTCTTTTTGGGGATAGCTTTGATTGTTAGGAAAGTTTTCCTTGTTATGCTTAAATCTGCCTCTTTTCAGCATCTACCTCTTGTCGCTAATTCTGTACTCTGGGACCAATCTGGAAAAGTTTAATCATTCTTCCACGTGATAGCTCTATAAATAGTTAAATATTACTATTAAGTTTCCTCTAAATCTTTTTTTTTTTTTTAATATCCCCAGATCCTTCAGTCAGTCCCTGTATGGTATAGTCTCCAGTCTTCTTGCCATCTTGGTTACCCTCATCTAGGTGTGTTCCAGAACAGGTCTGACCAGAACAGAGAACTATGAGGCTATCAGCACCCTTGTTCTGAAGACTATATTTCTCTTAATAAAGCCTAAGATCATGTTACCTTTTTTTTTTAAGGGGAGGGGGCTGCTATGTCACACTGTTGACTTAATTTGGGTTAAACTCCCCCCCAACTTTTTATTTCAAATTAAGTATTCTTTATCTTGTACTTGGATGGCTGTTTCTTTTGAACACATTTTATGTTTATTCTTATTAAGTGTAAGAAACCTTTTTCAATCCAGGAATACTATTCTATAGAATTTCCAGGAATGAATAGGGTAAAAAGTTAGTAGTAAATTTCTTATTATTTTGTCTCAAACTGCTATATATGCATATGACACACTCTAATTTTTTTATGACCATCAAATAATCTCAGATTGGATGGGGTCAGTGAGGTCATCCCTGATTCCTAGGAAAGATGGTAGAGCCATTGGAAAATGCATGACTATTTGGTAGAGTCATGAGCTGAGAGAAAGATAATCTCGAACTATTATAATATAATTTATGCCTGGTCAATAACTAAAAAATGACTTCTTTCCATCCCAACACTGTCCACACAGGAATAAAGTCCAGTTTGGGTATCAATGTGTGATTCCCAATACAGAAAATCCAGAAGTCAAAAAGAAGAAATTTGTCTTATTTGATATTCATAAACCAATTGTATTCACTTTTCAGGACTTCAGGATAATCCTTCCCATGTACTCAGACAAGGATATGCTGGTAAATGTTTAACAACCTCCTCTCTGGGGAAAAAAATGTATGAACTAACACTTTTAATTTTTATTTCCATTATTAACATTTTCTCTATCACTTTTCTAAGTCTAGAAAATCAATGAAACAATAGATCAAGTCCTAGTTTGTAGCATTTGGCAATTTCTAAGGGTTAAATTCTCACAGTGAAAATTTAACAATTGGCTTTTAGCTTGAGCTGCTTTTAGCATATCCCTGCTCTCATTTATGTCAGTGAAATACAAGCTCTGGCCAGTCCTACAAAGTTGAACAGGTTTTGATTATGGGTTTGGTGATAATAGATTGTAGATTTGTTGCTCAGTGACTAGTCTCACCAAGTCTGTAGCTATATATTTGTTTGCATATTGCTTCCCCCATTAGATCATGCTCTGCTTGAGGGTAAGGACTTTCTTTTGTTTTTCTTTGTATTCCCAAACTCAACACAGTAAACATAGCAGGCACTTAAATATTTACTGATTAACTGACTACTCATCTATCAACCAAGAAACATATATTAAATGTTTACTATTTGCTAGGTTCCAGAGATACAAAGACAAAAATCAAACAGCTCCTGTGCTAAAGGTGTTTACAATCCAACTGGGAAAGAAATAGGTATATACAAATTAGATATAAGATAATTTGAAGGAAGGAAGCCATTAGAACCTAAGGAAACAAGAAAGCATCACCTTCTGCGTGGAGCTTATTTTTCCTTTTAGAGTCCATCTTTTAGAATCATTCATTTCATTTCAAGCATGAGGTAACAACAGTGTAAAGGTGTGGCAATGGACTATGGAATCCTGGATAAGAAATAAGGGCAATAGCTTTCCCACAAAGTGTAGGAAGGCAAGAGTCAGCAAAATAGTTTTAGCTCTATCATAAAGAATTTTTAAAAGTCAAACAATGAAGCATAGATTTTATCCTAGAAGCAATAAGGAGGAAGGGAGACAAAATAGGAGGCTATTGCCGTAGTCCAAGTGAATGGTAATGAGGGCGTGAAATAGAGTGGCCCTCTATGTGAGTTAAGAAAAGGGAATGGATGTGAGAGATGTAGTGGACAAGATTTAGTAAATGATTGGATATGTGGTGGTGAGAGAGAATAAAAAGTTAAGGTTGTCACAAAGTTTGCAAACCTGGATAACTGGGAGGATGGATAGTGGTAACTTCTATAGAAAGAGGGGTGTGTTTTGGAGGAAAAGTGGTAATGTTTTTTTGGACTTGTTGAGTTCGTGATAACTATAGCACATCCAGTTTCAAATGTAAATAGGTAGTCAGTTGTTGAACAAGTAGAGAGATAGAGAAATGGCTATATAGTCCTAGGAGTCATCTGCATAGACTTGGTAACTGAACCCATAAGGAATGATGAGGTCATCAAGAGTGAGCGTATATATGGAGAAAAGGAGGCCTAGGACTGATAGCTGGGCACACACCCACATCCAGAGGACCTGATGATCCAGCAAAGGTTAGATGTAGAATGATGAATTTTTCAGGAATATTAACTCTTGAAATTTACCTACGTATTTATAGAGGAGTCCTAAAAATAGCTAACAACTACATGGGAATTTAAGGCTTGCAAATTATTTTACGTAAATTTTTTTCCTCATGGCAACCCTGTGAGGTATATATTAGCTCATTTTCCAAATGAGAAAACTGGAGCTGAGGTTAAGTGATTCCCTCAGGGTCATACAACTAGTGTCTAAGGCAGTGTTTGAACTCTGGACTTCTTGACTTCATATTTAGCTATTTATTCATTGCAATATATTGCTTCTCTAAGTTCTAAGTTGGTGGAAGAACATACTTGACCAAAGTTCAGATCCTTTAAATATTGAAGAAGTCAGATCTAAACTGATGGTAACATCTAGTTTCAGCCTCCAGGGAGTGCTCCAAGTGTCAATTGCACTCTCTTCTGAAGCCCAGTGCAGATTAACATCTCAGAGAAGAGCCCCAGCCAAAGGAAGAGAAATCAAATCTGTCTCTGGCTAGCTCTTCATTTCCCCTCCAGAGTAAAGTGCTGAAAGATCATGTATGGTAGAAGGACAAAAGCTCAAACGGGTTTTATTAGAGTGAGAAAGCAACTTCCCAAGTCAAGCAAGGTATTTGCCTCTATTGGATCTCTCTACTAATTGCTCTACGAAGTCATCAGATTCTTCCCAGTGGTGACATCTTTCCCGGGAAATCAGTGTTGCTGATTTAGCAACAACAACTTCATGCAAACCAGGCAATTCCAGAGAATTCATAGAAGAGCTCATGTGTGGTATAAATGGGGTCACTGCATAGTTGGGTGGGGGGACAGATGTGATTTTGATGGCCTACATTTCCCTATGGGGATTTTCTCAGCAACAAACCAATCTGAATGGAAGGGATACTGATAATAACAGGTTGAATAAAGTGAATTGTAAACGGCAACACACTACATGTAAATATGAGCTGTCATCTTGTTTTTCTGAAATACTTCCAAATTCAGCCCACTTTTCTGACTTTATTACCAACCGGGATGAAGTTGGGGAGGTTCTTATACTGTCATATCTTACGAGTGGTAAGAACTATATCCTAGATCTGGGCTAATCAATTATCTTGTCCATATCTCATTTTCTTCTATCCATAAAATAGACCATAATACTTACATCATTTCATTCACAGGTCACTAAATCATCCCAAACAAAATAGATTTAGGTACCCAGCATTTTACCAACTACCAAAAAAACATGGATGATGCCCTAGGAAGATATACCATAATGTTAATTATAGGAATGTAATTATGAGTACACATGTGTATGTTTGTTAGGGTGGTTTTTATCAAATGAAGGGTAAGGTGTGATATGTCTTCACCGAGCAACTTCAAAGGGTTTTATTGGCTAAATAAAAGAAAATGAACACTTGAAACTCTTAGTAACAGAAAGTGAATTTGGCTGGTAATGCTTATCTTTGGCACCCATGTTTCTGTATTTTCATGTTTCTGCCTTTTGTGTGTTTTGAAATAATTTAACATATATCCACATCTGCACTGACTGGTTGCTTTTGAATGTAGAGACTTATTAAAATGACACCATGAAGATGAACTTAAGTACAGTGAGAAAACAGCACACAAATCCTAACATAGTATCATGGAAAGAACACTGGTTTTGGAGTCAGAATGCCTGAATTTGAATTCTAGTACTATCATTTATTTTTGGATAAGAACGGTGATCCCATCAGCGTAGAGGTCTCAGTGAAGAGCTTTCTATGCCACGACAGATCAGCATCTTGCATCTTTGCTGCTACTTAGAGAGCTGCCTCCAGTACTGAGAGTTTAAGGCCAGGGTCAGTTCTGCCATCTGTAAAATATACACAAGTACCTACTTCATAAGATTATCCATTTCATTTTTCCTGTTTTTGGTCATATCTTAAATGTCTGAATGAACCATATCCTGGATCTGACTTTATCATATTACTATGAATAAGTACATCTTTCTGAGCTTCTATCTTCTAATCTATTAAATGAGGAGTTGGACTAAAAGATTTAGCAATCTAGTTTTTTCCAACTCTAAAAATTTTGGACTCTATGGACAATATTTTTCATAATGGTGGTAAACATTATATATAAAGTATGTCCATACTTAATGTACTGTAAAGAGTACTTAACTCCAAATGTGAACTTAGATTCAGATGCTTAGTAGCTGGTATGACCATGGATAAGTCACAATCTCTCTAAGCCTTAGTTTCCTCATCCCAAAGAGTTATTGTCAGGATCAAATGAATTAATGTCCATTAAGTATTTTGCAAACCTTAAATTATATATATGTACACATATATAATATATATAGTCAGTTATATTGTTTCCATTTTATAAAAGGGACTATTGAACCACAGAGCTCTCCCAGAGCGGGGCAGTCACACTAACACTTTATAAAAGTTTGAATACTTATCTCTGCTAAAGGATAACTCATACATTTGTCTTATGCATTAAACATCATGTATTTGACAAAACTAAAATATGATTCCTCCTGTCTGACCTTAGCTAGGGAGTTTCCCCATAAAAGACTTGGGCTGATTTGAAATGTGTCCAATGTAACTCATAGATGGAACAAGGTAGCAATTTGAAACCTGCAAGAAGAGTAGAAATGATAACGAGGAATTTGATAGTTGCCCCTGAAGAATACCATTCTTTTTGCCAGTTGATTCCACAGAGGAGTCATGGTTTGGCATCAGGAGATATTTATTAAGCACGTACTATATGCACAATATTCTATGGTTACAAGGACAAAAAAAAAAAAGAAACTGTTTTGCCCTCAGGGATTTAACTTTCTGTTAAAGCCAAACCATCGCTCTTGTAAACTATGAACCAGAGGTGATGGATTGAAGAATAGGGAATACAAATTTGTATCATTTCCATGTAGATTTTATCTACTGGTTTGAACAGTATAAATTCTTAGCAGAGTGGTGGTACAGTGGAGGTTGAACAATCTCTGTCAAAAAGGGGGTGGGTGCAGCATTGGAAGAATTCTGCAAAATTTTCAGTATGATACATTAAGTTCTCAGTTCAAGAATTCTACCAGCTTTATATCTCTTGAGTGTCACCAGTTTACAATGTGGTATTCTGAAGTCTGGGCATCAAATTGGGAATGTAGACTTCTCATTTGAATACAGCAAGAATACATTCCTTGGTAAGTCAAAATTTGTATATGCCTTGAATGGTGAAGAAGTATGAGGCACCCCAGCCACCTACGTTCCCAACTTAGGTGCTTTCTCACTACTGTACTCTGTGTACCACCTGATCTTGTAATTGTTGGAGAATGGGCTCCAGGTTCATGGGTGAACTGTTCTGTGCCTCCAGCTCTTATTTGCTTTGGGCTTAACCACAATAAAAGTAGGAGCAGAGCCTTAAGTACCGTGGGATCTCATAGAAAAGAGCTCGAGAACTTTAAGGATCTTTCCTTCAACAAGGCTATTCTCAATCCAGGCACTGATTACATGATTAGTCATGTACTAGGCGCTGTGAATATATTCAAAGACTGTATATGTGTGTACACACACATGTATGTATGTGGCCACGTATAGGTACACGTATGTAGGTATGTGTGCGCACACAGGTGTGCGTGTCATTCCTCCCAGCCCCCCAGGGTAACAGAGAACCACAGTGACAATGGCCAGTCCTACCTCCTCCCACCGGACTCCTTCTTTGGTCACGTCTCATCACCACCGCAGTCATCCTCGCAGGGGCAGACTAATCACTGCTGACATCACCCACCACTTCCTTTTCTAAATTCCAACCGGGCTGTGTGTTTCCTGTCTTACGGGACACCCTAGGGAGAAAGAAACTGGCCTCTTTGGTGTCTAAATTTAGGCAGGCTTCCCAGGGGTGCCGGTGGTGAATAAAAGGTGAACCTTGAGAACAATTCACAGAAAAATAAACCCTCCTCCGGACTCCGAGGGGCGCGGTTCGGCAGACACCCGCTCTGGCACCAGAGGGTGGCGGGGACGGGAGCTTCTCGGATCCCCGGGATGGAGACCCGCTTCTCCGAGGGCATCCAGGGAGCGCCTTAACGGGTTCTCCTCCCGCACAAAGCAGGAGGGGCGGCGGCGGCCACGGCTCACGGCCCGTTTTCCCCACTTCCCCCCAAGGAGGGTGGGAAAGCGCGGGAGGAAGGGAGGGAGGGCGCGCGCGAGCCCCGGCCCCGGCCTAGCCCGCGCGCCACCTCCACTCCTCTCCCCGCTCTCCTCCCCTCCCCCCACTCCGCCTTCCAAGTCCTCTGTAATCATCACAGGCCCAGCCTCAGGCGACCTGTTGTCAGGGAGCGTCACGTGACGCAGCCGCTCCGAGCGGCGTTCCCCCTCCGCCTCCTGTTGAGCCCGCGGGGCGGGTTCCGTCACGTAATCCGGCGTGATCCCCGCCCCGCTGTTCTCCGGCGGCTCCGGGGAGGGGAGTCGGGAGAGGAAAGGGAAGGGAAAGAAAAGGGAAGGGGGAGGAGGAGAGGGGGAAAGGGGAGGAGGGGGAGGGGCGGCGCCGGAGTCACGTGATCCGGGGGCAGCCCGGAAAGCTCCGAGGAGGAGCCTGGCGCCGCCATTTTCCTGCAGCTGCCTGTCCCTCTCGCCCTGCCCGGCTCCAGCTGACCAGAGAGGGGGTGGGCTGAGCTGAGGCGGGGGCAGGGGAGTGCCCCGGACCGCGTCCGACCCCGCGGGTGACAGCCGCCCGTTCGCTCGGGGCTCGCGGTGGCCGCGCCGGGCCCTGAGCCCCGCCCCAGGCCGGGAGGCGGGGAGGGAGCCCGTGGGGGGTGGGCAGGCAGGCCGGGGGGGCGGCGGCGGTGGGGGGGGGTCCCCCGGCGCTTGGGGGTCCCGGTCCCCGCCGGCTGCGGAGCGGGAGGGGCGGCGGAGGAGGCAGCGCCGCCGAGATGTCGGGACAGAGTCTGACGGACCGGATCACTGCCGCCCAGCACAGTGTCACCGGCTCGGCCGTCTCCAAGACAGTATGCAAGGCCACGACCCACGAGATCATGGGGCCCAAGAAGAAGCACCTGGACTGTGAGTGGGCCCCCTCCGCCTCCTGTCCCCGGCCCCCGCCAGCCTCCCTGCCCGCCTCCCCCGCCGACGATCGAGTCTGCCCCGGGCCACCCCTGGTCTGTCCGCCTTGGCCCGCTCGGGCGCACCTGCCTCTTGGGCTTCGCCTTTCCTCCTTGGACCCTTGGCACCGGCCCTGACAAGTCACTCCCCTCTTGCCCTGGTGCCTCCGAGACCCTCCCTCCCCTGTTGGCCGCACGCCACCCCCCTCCTCCCGTCCGCCCCAGACCCCTCCGCACGGCCTCTGCCCCCCAGTCCTCCTCTCTCTGCCAGCCCTGCTACCTTGTTACTCTTTCCAGATCCTCTCCCTCTGTACTCCGCTCTCTTTCGGCCCGTCACATCTAATCAGGCTGTTGTTTGGGCGCCCCCCTCCCCCTTCCCGTTAGCTTGCTTCAAGTTCCCATACATACTAAGATTTGGGGAACCATGGTCCCTGGCTCCTTTGCACTCTCATCTCCACCCCCAAAGTAAGAAGTGAACTTAGACTCCCCTAACCTGAAGTGTATCCTGTACGCTTCCTCAATCAGCTGCTTCTTCCTTTCAGGGTTGAATTTTCAGCTTTTATATTCCTCCACTCTCAAAAATCCCTTGTCTGTTTTTTTCTGCCACTGTCTCCTTAGACTCCTACCCGACTTTATTAGAGATTATCTTCTTTGTCTAGGAGAGTGAAAGTGAGGGAAGGTAGGGTTGGGCTTTTATGGAGGTAGTGGTAATGTTGGTGTCATTCTTACCGAAGACTGAGCTTTCCAGTTGCTTCTGGTAGAATTTAATCCATATGTTTGCTGGGATGAGTTTAAACTAGGTTCTGTAAAATGGGTTTAGTGACCCTGCTGGATTGCTGCTTCTCATAACCCCGGCATTTTGTATTTAGAAGGGAGGATGTATAAAAATAATTGAATTCAGAGTTGATGAAAATATTTAGCTTGCAGCTTCCTGTGCCTTAAAGATCTTAGAATTTTTTCATATTTGATATAGTTAATGGTCATTGTAATTCTTGAATTATAATTATTTCGTATAATTTTACCTTGTGTTGAGCTATGTAAGAAAATACTGTGTATTTAGATGAACTACTAGTTCCTTGGCTTGATATCACTATGTTTCTTGCTCTCCAAAAAAGTCCTTTCCTCATTTTTCGGATATGGAAACCAGGAATATTATTGTTTCTGTTCCTTTGCCTCACCTTAAAGTACAAAGCTCAATGGATTGATTATTCAGGCTTTGACTCCAGAGAGCTTTGACAAGAAGCTTTTCAACAGGATGAAATAGAGAAATGTATAAGAAGGTTGGTTTTTTTTCCAGGGTCGAAAGTACTATTTTTTTTTTACATTAGGTTTATGTACTATTACATAGTTAACTGTACTTATCTTAGGGTACCTTCATCAGATTTTCTTGCTTATGCCATGAAGCAGGAGTGAACTTGTTTATAGAAAGACCAAGGAATTAAATGTCAAGACGGCTGTTTTGGTTTTTGACTTTGGTCAAAACCTTTCAAGATGTTGTCATCTTTTATTTGCTTTTGAATGAGTATTCCTGCAACTTACTTAAAGTTAATAACAAAGTGCTACAAGAGCAGTGTGTTAGTTGAGTCAAAGCTATGTCATATATTTTCCTCATTTTGGTAAATTTTAATCCTGAATTCAATTGATGTATAATTGAGGGAATAAGCTTCATTTTAATATTAGTCTAAACATAATTATGCAGACAAATCTTGGGGGGCATTAATTACCAGTTTTTACAAACATATACATTTTTTGGAGATTGAAGTCTTGAATTATTCAAATCCCTCCTCACCTCTGTTCATTTGGATAATTCAAAGTTAATCTATTAGGATTTACCCTAACATGTTTTAAATATTTGGTTGAGACAGAGTTTGATGAGGAATAGACCATTTGTGATTAACCGGAAATATTCTTACCAACTCTCCTTAAACCCAATATGTAATTGAAAATGTAATATTTTAACAGGAATAGATGAGCTTAAAAACCTTTTAAAAGAGTTGATATTGTGGCAGTTTTTCAAAGCAGTGTTCTTACGGACCACTAATAGAGAATTTTGTTAAGGTGATACTTGCTCTCACCCCTTTGTGATTTTATGAATAGCCTTTTTCCTTGTCTAATAGCAACTCCTGTAGATACTAACTGGAATTTGATTTTTTTCCAGAAAATACTCTGTTTAGTCTTAGTTCACATTTAGCAGTTTTACTTCCATGTTTAGAAGTGCATGGCCTTTTGGAATAATTTGTCTCTTGATTTTCTATTATCTTTAGGTTAGCATTAGTACTTGACTTGATTGCACTTATTAATTTTCATGTTTGACTTTTTAATATGGTAGTGATGACTTTCTTATCTAGTTAAAAAAATATGAGTGCTGGAGTTTTTTAAGCTTATATTTTTTGTCAAGAGGAGTTGAGATTCATTTGTTTGGCTACTTGTTTTTCATTGGCTTGATCAGGACCTTCATGAACAAAAAAAGTTGTCACAGACTCCTCAGAGCTTATCTTGTGAAGTTTTAAGCTCTAATTTAAAGATGTGTGTATTTTTTAAAGGGGACTTCTCTATTTCGAGAATGTAGAGAGAACTAAGTTACTTGTGAAAGTCCCTGTAACCTTGTACTTGAAATTGTATTGCCTTGAAATACTTACCAAGAATTTATGTTTAGAACACAATTATCTTTCCCTTTATTTCCCATATGCCTTTAAATGTGAGAGCAACCTGTCTTTTTCTGGCTGAGACAAAATATAGTATAGGGAATATTGATGAGAATTACTGAATTGTGGGTTTGTATTATTAAAGCTAATCATTTATTTACTCGCCTATGACCTTATCTTTGCTTACAGGTGTTAGCATATGATCAGAGTGTTGAGCTGAGTTTGTCAGGCTAGTGTTAATTTTTAAAAAATGGTGAAACTTCTGACATTTAAACACAATTTGATTTTGACTAAGGGCTACTCATGGTGGTAATTGAAGTAAAATTTTCTTATCTAAGATAGATTTGATAGAAGTGTATAGACATGTAATTTGTAAATTTAGTAATTGTTGTATAAATTCTTCTTACTCTTTCCTTTTTTAGTTTATTAAACCCTTTGCTGCTATAACCATAGATCTGTCCTCTTAATATTGATCCTTCCACTGTAATGGTATTGGATATTGGATTTATTGATATATCCACACGCTTTTCTTTACTCCATTTGCATTCTTTTAAAATTTCCTCTATTTTGTCCTTTAGACATTTTGTTGATGCATCTATGTTGTTAGGTTTTTAAGAATGTATCATTTGTGTCATTGGGTTTTGTTTACTTTTCTTTTTCCCTAATCACTTTAAGGATACTTTTATTTTGTTAGATGTTTTAAAATATATCCCCAAGTAAGGAGAGGGAGGGAGGGAGGGAGGGAGGGAGAGAGAAAGAGAGAGAGAGAGAGAGAGAGAGAGAGAGTGTGTGAGTGTGTCTGTGTCTGTCTGTGTCTGTCTGTCTGTCTCTAGTAAATACTATGTATCACTGGGTCCAGGACCAATGCAATTTCAGTTGAGTAGAACACAACTAGGAAATGTATAGATATTCACAAATATGCATTTTTAAAACCTCCTAGGAATTTTTTGTAAGTTAATAATAGAGATAATCATAGGACATATGTGATTTTAAACAGGTATTTGGTAAATCAACTCATTGCCAGAACATACATGTAATAAAATGCAAAATCAGTGCCAGGAAGTTACTTATTTGAGAAAAGACCTTTTAAGAAAGGTTTTACGTGTAAAAGATAGTAATACCCAAGTAGGAGTTTATATAGTTAACCTTTTAGGAATATAGATTTCTGACCCACAAAAAAAGGGATTACTACAGGTGTGGAATGTTACATTTACTTTCAGATGATTGTATTATTAGTTTTACTTAATTTACTTGGTAGTTTTCCTTTGTTCAAGAGACCTCTCTTGAAGTTTGGCTAATCTGTAGATATTTGTAATGTAAAAACAAAGCATGTCAGTAAAACAAAAAAAGTTAGGAATGAGTATTGGTCAATCTTGGTTTATTGATGAGATCACAGATAACAATGTTGAGATAGCTATTTCTTAGAAGGACTAACCATCGATAATACATTTTCCTTTTATTTAACTCAATAAATCATATTTCTTAACTTTCTAGCTAACATATTTAATATTCCAAAATATATAACATTGTATTGCTTTACGTCACTAGGATTGGAAACGTTTGCTAGAGCCCCTTTTCTATGGAAGAGCCTTTCTGCTTTTGGAAATCCTTTTGGTGGGAATTGGGGTACCTTGCTGCTATATGATTCAGGAGAGGGCTTTTCAAACATTTTGGTTTGTGAACCTTTTTAATCATCTCATTCCAATATTTAGCAAGAGGTGATGTGCTTCATAGCTTTTTAAAATTAAAATGACAACTTATTGGCAAGTTCTCTACTTTAAAATTTATGTCATAAAGTATCTGAATTGTAAATGTTATGATTTAATTCAGCAAAGACATTAAATTAAATTAAACTTATTAAAAACATTGAGAATACAGAGGTGAAAGAAGCTGTCCGTGCTCTTACTCGCTTTATATAGAAGATAAGTTGTGTACTCGAACAACTAAGGGCAAATGAGAATGTGTTAAATGTAAAGGAGACGTACAAAGGAAATTGGAGGAATGGGAGATCACTTTCAGCTTGAGGAAATGAGGAAGGCTTTGTGGAGATGTTAGAACCTCAGCTGAACTCGGAAGGAAGTAATTTTCAGTAGACAGTAGCAGTGTAATGAAGTGCCAAACTTGGATTCCCAAGACCCAAGTGGGAGACCCATGTGACTACACTGCTGAAAACATTTGTGGGTCGTCCAAGAGCTGCACTAAAACTTGAGGAGATCAAGAAGGTCAGATAATCCTGTAGGAGGCGTCAGGGCCACCCTGTGTAAAAGCATAGAGGAACAAATGTTATGTTTGGGGAATAGCAAGTAGCTATTTTGGCAAGAATGAATGGGAGATGGAAAGATAGGCTAGGACAGTGTAATATTGGTCTAAAAAAATAGGTTGGAGCCAGATATGGTGAATGTTAAATGCCCAACAAAGGAGGTTATATTTTATTCAATGGGCAGTGAGGAGCAATAAACATTTTTAATAGAGAAGTGATCTGCTTATAGGAAAAAGAATACAGAATTTGGGATGAGGGGCAAGAGTTAAAGTCTAGCTTAGTGACCTTGGTCAAGTCCCTTAACTTGGCTTTATCATATTTACCATATTGTCATAGGTAAAATGAGGGGGCTGGACTAGATGAACCCTACAGGTCCCTTCTTGCTTCTAAGTATCATGATCTTTTGAATATCCACAGTAATGGTAATGAGCAGATCAGATTGGGTTTATTAAGAACCTTGCCCAGGCTATTGTGTGGTCTGGAAGACTATTTATGAGTCTGTTACGGTAGTACCAGGGGAGAGATGATGGAGCCCAGAGCTAGTGGACTTGCAGTGTGTGTGAAAAGGAGGAACTGATTGGAGAGAAATTATGGAGGTAGAATCAGCTCTTGGCAAGTAGAAGCAGCAGGACTTTGATATATTTCTAAATAGCATGAAAAGAATTGCCAAAATGAGACTGGAACCAATCAACCTTGTGTTTAATTTTTAAATTTTCTAGTTGAACAGATGCATTTTGAAATGTATATTTTAAGGCTTTAATAGACCTATATTTGATATATGTTAATAATTTCTATTATTTCAATAAATGGTATAATAGATTTCAGATTTAGTTTTCAAAAAAGAATTTCCTGTCATTTGTTTACTTTTATAGAAGTATCAGTACTACTGGTTGGAAAGGTTTTGGAGATGATTCTTACCTTCCAATAAAGTCTCATTTTGTCTCATCATACTGTGGAGCCAGTTCTGAGTTCTTAAAGGTTGAAGATTCTATTTTTAAAAATATAACTGTCTTTTGTTTTATATCATGTTAATTTCTTTCCCCTTCTGTGTTCAGTCAGCCATCCCTTGTAATTAAGAACAAGAACAAAAAAAAGATAGTAAAAAAGCATTTTCAGCAAAACCAGTCATACGCCACCCCTCCATTTCACCTCTGCAATGATAAAGGGAACATATTCTCAGCTCTTCTTCAGGGTCTGACATACTATTAGCTTGGCAAAGCCTTACATCTATGCCTGTAACACCATTTTTGTATTTGTTATCAGAACATAGCCAAGTTCAGAGAAACTTATTATCCAAAAGTTGGCCACTAAGTGGTAGCATTTTTTTTGTTATTTTTTTAGCTGTAGCAACCATCTATTAAGGCGCTGTGGAGGGGTTATAATCTCTTGGTGGAGAGAGTACCTACACCTGTGAAATAACAGATCAATAACAAAGGTGTTTAAGTCTGAAAAAGTAGGGATAAAAGGTAAAAAATGAATATTTATTGAGGCCAGTTTCACTAGTCTCCCTCCTCCCTTCCCCCAATTTGAAATGTAAAGTGCTCCTCATGTTAAACATTGGTTTAGATCTTTTTTTTTAAAACATGAGGGTAAGCTATCAGCCAGGTGTCCCAGTGGAAATGAGTTCAGTTATGAGCCTTCAGTAAGTGATTTAACCCCTGTTGGCCTTAGTTTCTTCATCTGTAAAATGTAAATAGTAGCAGGTACCTGCCAGAGTTGTAAGGATAAAATGAGATAGTTTGTAAAGTAACTTTCCAAACCTTGAAGCGCTATATACATGCTACTATTCTTATTAATAGATTATTTCAAGAAATAATTCAGAAAGTGGATGGGGAAAAATACATCTTTATTTTTGCTAGTCTCTCATTGAAATTTAGTATTTTATTCAGTTATTTAAAAACATTCTGAAAAGGGGTCCGTAACACAAAAAAGGTTAAGATCTAGCTTAGATCAAGGATGTGGTGTTTTTTTTTTTCCCTCTGTAGTGTGCCACATGATGAGAAATTCTGTGTAGAAGCTGCTTAAATTTAATTATATAGTTACATTCATATTGGTCCAAACTTTTGATAAAGTATTATATATACCTAAGGGCAGTTAGTTATACAGTGGTAGTGCCAGGTGGGTTATTAGATCCTAAAGGCTTCATGTGGTTAATTTTTTAAAAATGATTGGTAAAATTCATTTGTTAGTTGATTTGAGTTTATTTTTGTAATTATTTCATAGTGAAAATAGTAACTCATAGAAACTCATTTTTTTCAGATTGTAGTTTCTTGAGTTTATTTTTTCAATCACTCAAATGAGAAAATAGACTTAGAAGTCAAAGCTTGACACCAAATTGTCAGATTTGGAAAGCAAAGGGAAAGGTCCCTCTGCTGCCCATTTCTGACCTTTTAGTGACTAAAGTAATACTTCTCTTACTAAATACTGTGTATCTCAGTGTGTGTTAAGATAAACTGCTTGATGATTTGCCCCATTTTACTGAAATTTGGGAATTTGCTTCAGGTTTTAAAATGCTAATCACAATTTTTTCCAAGTTTTAGAGAATTATTAATTCTTCTTTTTGTTTTCCCTTCCCCACCCCTTACCTCCTCCCCACAAAAAAACCCACTTGGGCCAAATGGACTAACTTGTTCTAAAGAACAACACTGATAAAGGTTTTTGTCAAACTGCTTTATTTATTTAGAGTGGAGATTGGTAGAGTAGTGGATATCCCAGGACCAAGGTGGTATTAGGCTAGGGTAGAGCTAGGCCAGGGAGAGTTTAAAGGAGAAGATAGATAAGTCAATATGTGTTTAGACTGGCACAGTTGTGCTTAGTTTATGATATAAAGTTTACGATATAAAGCAAGGTTTTTGATTTATTTTGTGTCATGCACCCCTTTCCCATCTGGTAAAGTCTATGAACCACTTCTCAGACGAATGTTTTCACATGCACAAAATAAAATACATAGAATTAAAAGGAATCCAATTATATTGAAGTACAGTTATAAACTTTTTTTTTAAAGTTAATATACCCTAGTTAAGAATTCATGGTATGAAGCATAGTTTCCCACTGATGGGTAGCTTTGTCTAAGATAGTTCCTCACTTGGCCAGAGGTATATTACTGGCGTTTTGCTCCCTATTACAGAATTCAGTAAAATATCCTTTCTAAAAGTTTTTTAAATTTTATTCTTAATTACATGTAAACAAAAAATTCATATTAATTTTTTTGAGTTCCAAATTTTCTTCCTTTCCCCTCCTCCCCCCTACCCTGAAAAAGCCGGCAATTTGATATAGATTATGCATGTACAGTCATGCAAAACATTTCCTTATTAAGTAAGCAAAAGAAAACTCAGTCCATAAAAACAAGAATAAGTAAGCAAAAAAAAATACATTTCAAGTCTGTATTCTTTCTCTGGAGGTGTGGATATCATTTTTCATCATAAGTCCTTTGGAATTGTTTTGGATCCTTGTATTACTGAGAATAGCTAAGTCACTCACAGTTGATTATCATATAGTTTTGTTGTTATTATGTACAGTGTTCTGGTTCTGCTCATTTCACTTTGCATCCGTTTGTGTAAGTTTTCCCAGGTTTTTCTGAAAGCATCCTGCTCATCATTTCTTATAGCACAATAGTATTTCATCATAATTATATCACAACTTGTTCGTTCATTCCCTAATTGATAAGCATCCTCTCAATTTCCAATTCTTTGCCACCACAAAAAGAGCTGCTATAAATATTTTTATACATTAAAGTCCTTTTTCTTTTTCTTTGATCTCTTTGGTGGTACATTCCAAGTAATGATGATTCTGGGTCAAAAAGTTTACATAGTTTTATAGCCTTTTGGGCATAGTTTCAAATTGCTCTCCAGAATGGTTAGATCAGCTCACAATTCCACCAACAGTGCATTAGTAGCTCTATTTTTCCACATCCTCTTCAACATTTATCATTTTCCTTTTCTATCATATTTATCAATCTGATAGGTGTGAGGTGGTACCTTAGAGTTGTTTCATTTCACATTTCTCTTATCAGTAATGATTTAGAGCATTTTTTCATATGGCTAGATAATTTTGATTTCTTCTAATGTAAACTGCCTATTCATATCCTTTGAGCATTTATCAATTGGGCAATGAATTGTATTCTTATAAATTTGACTCAGTACTCTATTTATTTAAGCAGTGAGGCCTTTATCAGAGAAATTTGCTGTAAAATTTCCTCCCCCCCACTTTCTTGTTTCCCTTCTAATCTTGACTGCATTGGTTTTGTTTGTGTAAACCCTTTTTAATTTGGTGTAATCAAAATTACCCATTTTACACCCTGTAATTCTCTCTCTTTTGTTAGTTTTAAATTCTTCCCTTATCCATAAATCCAACAGGTAAAATATTTTCAGATTCCCTAATTTGCTTATTATGTCACCCTTTATGTCTAAATCATGTACCCATACTTGATATCATTTTAAAATTACCTAATTGAATTTAAAATTACCTAATTGAAAACTTACGAATAAAATCTTAGTTTTGTTTTTTAAAATAAGATCTTATTTTCCCCCAAATATATTTAAGAACAATTTTTAACATTTCTTGTATTTTTTTTAAAGGTTTGAATTCCAAATTCTATCCCTCTCTTCCTACTCTTACCTTACCCCTTCCCAAGATGGTGATCAGTCTGATATGAGTTTTATATAACATACACTATCATATAAGACATTTCCATATTAATCATTGTGCAAGAAGACCTGAACAAAACAAAAAAGAAAGTGCAAAATAGTGTACTTCAGTCTGTGTTCAGACAACATCAGTTCTTTCTCCTGAGACTGATAGCATTTTTCATCATGAGTCCTTTGGAATTGAATTGTCTTAGATCATTGTATTGCTGAGGATAGCTAATTCATTCACAGTTCTTCATCATGCAGTTCTGCTGCTAATGTCTAATGTAAGGTGTTGTCCTGGTTCTGCTCACTTCACTTTGTATCAGTACATGTAAGAAACTCAGACTTATTTTAAGTTTCTAAGTTTCCCACTTAGAGTCAAAAGAAACAAAAATGGTACTTAAGTCAACAGATCATCTCAAAGAACCCTTGAGTCCTTAGTAGCATCCCTGTACTATTTTTTAACTGAGAATCTTCTCACTCTCCAACTCCCCCCCTCCCCTGAATCTGTCTACCTCTGTGGATCAAAAGACACTAATTTTCTGAGATACTATGTATGTAGGATGGTAAAGATGATGATTGAGTAAAATAAGAATGCAAACAGCATTTCCCTTTGTTCTTTAGAGTCTAGTTCAGTTTTGGTTTAGAGTTGACTCTAGGTTTAGACTTGTTGGGTAAATTTGTTCAAGAACACTTCTCTTCCATATATTGATTTTGCAGTGTATTCACTATTCTTGAGTTATCCTTGTTCCAGATAACTCTGAGAAGATGGTTAATCCTGGGCTTCATTTTTAGTTTGGAGGAATCTGGCAGACTGGAAGGAAGAAGACAGTCTTCTTTGGAGAGGAGGAGATAATTTTCCTAACTAGAAGTCAGTTAGGTGGCATTGAGAAATAGGTTGAAAGAGCTTTAAAGCCCTTGGAAAGTACTTGATCTGTGGTAAACTGGGAGCCATTAGAGGACTCAGGAGTGATATAACATGGTTAGAATGGTATACTTGGTTATCTTGAATAGGAGTGTGTGCTGTGTGGCACAGAAACTGTGTGACCACAGAAACAGAAAGGCTGTAATATTTGTGGGTTTATTAGAATATTCTATACAAGGACCTACATCAATTGGTACCCTACTTCCAGCTGTTATTAGGTTTTATTGTTCCCCAGCCATAGGACTCTTAATTCTAGCCAGGCAAATCTTCTTGTGCTCCCTATTAATATGGTTTATTTGACTCAAACTCTTTGTCATAAGGTCTTGATTGGACCCAGAATGCCTTCTCTCCTCTTCCTGGAAAAGAACACAGTCCTGTTTTTTAAGCTAACTTTCATTAAGTCTTTTTCTAATTAACCCTCCTATCAATTCCATTGAACATATTTGTTAAGTACCTACTGTGTGCAAGACCCCGTTTACCAAGATTCTGGAGATAACAAAATCCACTAAAGAAAGACACTGACATATACACAGATAAGTAAGTTGAAGATAATTTGAAGAGGTGGAGTACTATCATGAGGGAAGGCCTCATGGAGATGTTGATTCAAGATTTGGAAGAGGACAGGAATTCTCAGAGATTAGGAGGGAATGTTTACCAGGCTTGTGGAAATATAAAGGAACTGGAGATGAATGTTGAGTTGATGGAATGACTAGTAGTCCAGTTTGGCTAGAAAATAGAGTTTATGAAGGGAAATAATGTGAAATGACAGGAAATATAGGTTGGATCTAGATTTTGGTATACTTTCAGTACTAGGGTTTTAAGGTAGGGGAGTGATGTGATTAGAGCTGTCTTAGATTATTATATTGGTAGGTTTGGAGAATAGGGATTGGATAATAGATTAGAGAAAGGGAAGATTGGAAGTTGGGAGATAGCTAAGTAGTACAGTTTGAAGAGTGGTTTCAAGAGTTGTTTGTAATAGGATCTTTTAATTGTGTTGAATGAGTTGCAGTATACAGGTTTCCTTTTTTCTACAGAAAACATAGGATCATGGATTTAAGAGTTGGAAGGAATCTTAGAGGGCATCCATATTACAGGTGAAGAACTGAGGGCTGGCAAGGTAAATTGAATGTGTAGGGTCACATAGCAAGTGGTTTAGTCAGGAAATGAACCAAATTCTTCATTCTTAGTCCAATGTTCTATTGACAATGCCAGTCATTCAATAGATTTATCCATCAAGTACTTACTAAACTGATGTGCAGTAGACTGGCATTAGAAGAGATTGAGAGCCTCCTTAATGTTTAAAAAATGTTGCCTCCTTCCATAAATTTCTCTCAGCACTTTGCCCAAGACATCTATGTCCTTCCCCTACTTTCACCACACCTCCCCTGAAAAAAAATTTTTTTTAATTCTATGAAAGAATTTATCATGTGTACCTTTGATTCTCAGCACCTAGGAAGGTATATTTTAAGTTGAATAGGAGAATATGACATAGGCCCTGCCCTCTAGGAGCTTATTATAGACAGTTAGGGAGAGAGAAAAAAAGAGTCTACACAGATAAGTATATAGGGACAGAGAGAAATTACTCTCACCTGAGGGTACAGGTTGGGGTAGAAGAATCATGAAAGAAGTAGTGTCAGAGATGGATAAATAGGAAAGAGTAATAATAAATAGGGCTAAGTCACTTGCCCAGGTTTACATAGCTAGTAGATGTCTGAGGCCAGATTTGAGCCAGATATCCCTGGCTCCAGGCCTGGTGTTAGACTGTGCCACCTACCTGCCCTAGAAAGGCATTAGGGATGAAGGACTTAACTGTAGAGATTGTAGTGTTAGCAAGGAATGTGTTGGCATATATTTTCTATCAATAAAGAAGGTAGACTTGTCTCAGCAGCAGTAAGGAAGTTCAGAATGAAAGAATGAAGCATTTATTAAGTACTTACAGTATGCAAAGGCATTGTGCTAAGTGCTGAAGATTCAAATAGAAAAGTAAGAGTTCCAGTTTTTAAGGAGTTCACAGTTCTAATGGTGAGGGAGATAACACATGTGGAATGTTTGAGTAGCAAGTGAGATGGAAATGACTCTTTAACATCATTTGCATTGATGAAAACTTACCTATTTCTGATTTGACCTTTGGTGGCAAGTACTTTATTTTCTGGGTTTTCAGTAGCTGTGGCTATAGCACCACCAAGGGAAGTTACCTGGCTACATGTTCACAAGAGTTGCTTATGTCAGGATGGTTGAAAGCACTGACTAGAAGCATTGCTATTCCCAAGGCACTTAGAAGAAAGATAGTTTTTGGGGAAAAGATAATGAATTCTGTCTAGGACAGTATTGAGTGGGAAATCCATTTGATAACGTCTGATAGGCAGTTGGTGATGCCATACTTGGAGCTTATGGGTAGAGATGATAATTGAATCTATGGGAATTGATGAGGTCAATAGTAGGGAAAATATACAGAGAAAAAAGAAGTAGACTTGGAATAGAACTTTTGTTTATATACATATTAATGGTTATGATGGGGATGATGAATCAAAAAAGAATACTGAAGAATAGTTAGGTAGGAAGAGAGACCAGAATATCCAGTAGTTCATTGTGATCAGCAGGGACAAATGCAACAAAGTCAAGGAGGATGAGGATTGAGAAGAAATAATTAGATTTGGCAATTAGGAGAAAATTGGTAGCTTTGGAGAGAGCAGTTTCAGAGGAGGAATAGAATCAGAATTTATCCTATATATCCAGTCAATTGCCAGATCTTGTGATTTCTATTTTCATATGTCTCCATAGGTCCATTCCTATCCCATTGCATGTCTGGCACCCTAGCCCATTCCCCGAACACTTTTTACCTGGAAAATTACATTTATTTCATTCATATTTGGTCTCCCTTAAGCTTCTCCTCAGTCCAGTTTGTCTTCCACACAGCTGCCCGAAACTGCATAACCTTGCCGCTTCCTAACTTTCCATTCTTATACTTTATTCCTCTTGATATACTCTACATTTTAGTAATATTGGCCTGCTGTCAGTCTAGATGGAAGATCTACTTTCTGATTCTGTATCTTTGTACATGTCTGGAATGTACACCTCCACTTCATACCTTTGGAATAACTGACTTCTTTCAAGCCTTACCTCAAGTGCCATTCTTCATGAGACCTGTTCTATGGCCTTTCAGCTGTGAGGGCATTTCTTTCCCAAACTTCATGGCATTCGTTTTGTATATATTCTGTATATACTCTTGTGTGCATAGTTTCCTCTATTAGAATCCTTGAGGGAATGAACTGGTTTTACTTTTGTCTTTGTAACCCTAGCACGTATCACAAGGCCTTGCACATAGTAAGCATTTAATAAATATTTAATTACGTATTCTCTACCTAAAGATAAGTCTACAGCTTCCTTCAATTTTCCTATTTAAAGTTTTATTCCTTCTTGCTCAGAAAGTGAAGTTCTGTTTTGTAACTAGAGAAGTTTAGTACAGACTTAGTTATGTGAAATTATTTTGTCAGAAAGGACAATTTAATATGACTAATTTCACTTTTGTTATTTGTAAGATTAGTTTACCCCTTTAGAAAATAGGGGTAATATGTACCCTGCTTACTTCCCAGGGTTATTTGGTCAAATGAGAATGTATACAAATACATTTTCTAAAAGTTTAAAGAACTGTATAAGGTGGTTTAATTTAATCTAATAAACATTTGCTAAGCACCTGTTTGTGTAAGGTTCACTATGCTAGGTCCTGGGGATACAGACAAAAATGAAACAATTCCTACTTTGAAGAAGCTTAGATTGTGCTGGAAGGGAGACTACATGTACACAAGTGAGTAGAAAGAAAATATATACAAAGTAAGTAATTGGAGGTGGAGTGGGAATGAGATGTGGAGAAGGCGAACAACTAGGGATTCAGGAACAGCCTTGTATAGAAGATGGCACCTTCACAGAACCTTGAAGGGAAAATGTAAAAATATCATGATGACTAACTATTCTTCCATTCACTCTCTATTTCAGTTGAGCATTCAGAGCCTAGGAATAATGCCAACAACAATAAATACTTAAGTGCCTACTGTATTTAGAGTGCTGTGCTGTACCCTCAGAGAGCCTAGTCTGGGAAGAGGTGAAGGAAGTGAATGGTTAGAGCTATTTACTTAAAATATCAGCAAACATTTATATTCTCTTGCTTAGAGGTTTCTGAAGTGCTTTTCTCTGTAACAATCCTTTTAGGTAGTTTTACAAAGAAGTAAACTTAAGGTTCAAAGACTTAGGGGCTTTCCCAAAGTCACTTAGCTCTTACAGGATTTGAACCCAATTCTTCTGACCCTAGATCAGGTATGCTTTCTATTAGCCAGGCAGTCTGTGATATGATGTTGCTTATATACTTCATCTTAAGGCCACCTGCTATAACCCACAAGGCACAGGCAAAATTCTAACTGCCTGAGCCTTTGTCTGGATGCCAGTGAAAACTCTTCATTGAGCAAGAAGGGGAAAAAATGGTATCTCCAAGTTTCTGTTATACATGTCTAACTGAATATATTGTAGTCATTTCAAACTGGAATCCAAACAAGATAATCTTCTGCCCATATTTCATTCTAACTTAACATTTATTTTAGTGGCTTCACCATTTTCCCCAGGTTCATACGTTGGATGTTGTCTTTGACACATATCTGTCAAAGTCATCTTCCTAAAACATAGGTTTGTTCATGCCACTTTCATTCTCAAGAATTTTCAACATCCCCTTCCTGCCTTTATGATAAAATATGCACTCTTCAGCTTGGCATTTACAACCTGGTTGTCAATCTACCTTTCCAGATATTTCATATTAATTCCCTTCATCTACTCTATGTTCTAATGAAAAGGGCCTTGAACTTCAATCTCTCTCACATCTCCCTCCCTTTGTACCTAGAATGCTTTATTTCTTCCCTCCCTCTCACCTTTAAAAAAAATTAAAAATTCCATATAAACTTAATCATTCATAAGCACAATTATCTTAATATACAAAGAACAAAAGTAAATTGTATGTAAATCTATGAATCTCTATTTTAAAAAACTGAATATTAAGTTTAGCAAGGAAGCAACAAAATTGCCTCCTTCTGAACTTTTTTCATATTAAAAAAAACTGCTCTTTTTTGCCTTTTTAAAATTTCTCACTAATTTGCCACTCCATTGTAATAAATAAATATATACTTAAACATGAAATAGCATGTCCATCATATCAGAAGATGAAGAGAGAGAATCTACAGTAATGATTACTGACCTCTACCTTTTTTTAAAATAAATTTTTATTGATACTTTTGAGTTTTACATTGCATACATTTCCTTCTCTCCACTCCTTCTGGAGAACCATTCCATATAACAACAAAAAGAGATTAAGAAAAGGAAAAAACAGCAAAACTGATGAAGGCATTGGAAAAAAACAGAAAATATATGCAATGTTCTGTACTCACAGACCTCCCATCTTTGCAAAGAAATCCATCTATCTGTTCTTTGGGGCTATTCTTCTTTGTAGTTTTGCAGCATTCACTTTCAGTTATTTTGTGCTACTTTTACATTGTTGTAGTCATTATGTATATTGTTTTCTTGACTTTGCTTACTTCAGTCTGCAAGTCTTTCTGTAGTTTTCCATATTGTATTTTCCATTTGGCATATCATAATTATATTCCACTTATTCATGTACCACAGTTTGTATTGTTATTCCCCAACCAAAGGGCAACTATTTTGTTCCTAGTTCTGCTACCAAAAAATTGCTGCTATAAATATTTTTTGGTATATGGGTACATTTTTTTGTAAATCAGTGACCTAAGGCTATGTGGGTAATAGTAGAATCTCTGGGTCAAAGGATATAGATGTTTTATTTGCATAATTTGCATAATTCTAGAATGTATGTCAGACAAACAGCTTGACTGATAATGTTCTAATGTGTCTGTTTTCTCACAACCCTTGGAACATTGACTATTCCTCTTTTGTCATCTTTTCCAGTTGCTGAGTATGAGGTGAAAGCTCAGGATTGTTTTGAGTCTCATTTCTCTTATTAATTTGTCTATATCTTGGTTCACTTCTTACTCTAGGTGACCTCCTTCTTAGGCAGCTAAGTGGTGCAGTGGGTAGAGCCCTGGAGTTGGAGTCAGGAAGTCCCAAGTTAAGATCCAGCCTCAGACCCTTACTAGCAGTGCTTCCCTGGACAAATCACTTTAAGTTTGTTTGCTTCAGCATCCTCATCTATAAAATAGGGATAATAATAACACCTACCTCTCAAGGTTGTTGTGAGGATAAAATGAGATAATATTTGTAAACTGCTTTTCCAGACCTTAAACAAATGATATTAAATTTTATTTTATTATTTTTTTTTTAGAGGCAACTAGGTAGCCCACTAAAAGGGTGCTGGAGCTGGAGTCAGAATGACCTGAGTTCAAGTATGACCTCAGATACTTACTAACTGCTTAACTCTGGGCAAGTCACTTACCTCTCTTTGCTTCAGTTTTTGTCAACTGTAAAATGGGGATAATAATAGCATCTACCTCAAAGAGTTGTTTTTAGGAGCAAATGAAATAATTTTTGTAAAGCAGTTAGCCTGGTGCCTAGCACATAGTATATGTTTAATGCCAGTTTCCTTCCTTCTTAGAATCCATATCTTCCTTCACAAAATCTTAGCTCAAATGTCACTATTTTTCTGAGCTTAACAAATACTGAATAAAATGAGCAGCTCCATATATAAAGTAGAACATGAAAAGGATTATATGTGAATTTGTGACTCTTGTGTACACCTTTCTTTTCCTTTTAAGTAGATGTTAAATTCAACATGTAGCTTTTAAAGCTGTCCTGATTGTATTTCTTCTGACTTTCCTTTCATCCTTCCTTGTAAATTCTTAAAATCTATATGCTGCCTATTATAGAATCCTTCCTCATTCCTGTTCCCATTCCTCCAATTAGTAGTGTTCTCTCCCACCTCAGATTAATTACCTTGTATATTTATTTTATGTTGTACATGGTCTCTCCCTCAGCTAGGATTCCTTAGCACCTTTTGAAGGCCATTTTTGTATCTGTTTTTGTATTTTTGTATCTCTAGGTTCTAGCATAGTGTCTTGCACATAGTAGGCCCCAATAAATGTTTGTTTGAATTGTATTGAATGTACTCTGGCTTGTTCTCTACTTTAAATCAGTTATCAAATTCTGTCAGTTCCACCTCCTCTGCTCTCACCCAGGTTCAAGCTGTCATTGATTCTTGCCTGTGTTATTTTGTTGTTCAGTCATTTTTCAATTGTATCTGACTATTCATGACCTCATTAGATGTTTTCTTGGCAAAGATACTGGAGTGGTTTGCCATTTTCTTTTCCAGCTCATTTTACAGATGAGAAGCTGAGGCAAACAGGGTTAAGTGACTTGCCCAGAGTCACACAGCTCAAAAGTGATAGCTCAGGAAGATGAGTCTTCCTGACTCCATGCCCAATACTCTACACTTGGAGTCATCTAGCAGTTCCAACTATTGGAGTAGTTACACTTTTCTCTTTTTAATGTCTCTCCCACTTTTCTAGTCCATCCTGCTGTCAAATTCATTTCCCAATTCAAAAAACCTTCAGTAACTTCTTATTGACCAAAAAAAGTCTGAAGTCCTTAAATTTGTAGTGACATGAAAGTTCCTGTGCTTTTGGCTTCAACTTGCTTTCTCTTCTGCTAATTCCCATCTTGTGTGTAATGTTCCTACTTAATTGGACTACTCAGTGTTGTCCAAGCACACTTTTGGATTTTTCTTGGTTCTCTTTCCTAGCTTATTTTGTTCCTCCTTCCTAGAATGTTCTCTCTATCCCTAACTCGTTGATTCTTTGCTTAACTTCCTCTGAGGAGCTACCTTTGAGAAAAAAAAAAAAAGAGGATACTCTTAGAGCATTAAAGGACACCCAAGGTTAGTAGGTATGATGAGTGAAGATTCAGTAAAGGATACTGAGAAATGGCCAGAAGATAGGAGAATAATAATTATAGCTGGAAAAGAACAGAGATTATCAGATCCACTTCTCTCATTTTACAAATGAAGAAAGATCAGAGAGGTTGTGATATGTTCAGGGTCATCCAGCTAGTAAGTGTCTGAGATGGGTTTTGAATGCAGGTCGTCCTGATTCCAGGTCTAATAGTCTTAACTACGTGGAAAACCAAGAGAGACCAGTCCTAAAAATCTAGAGGGGGAGAGAATCCAGGAAAACATGGTCAGCTGTGTTAAAATGTTATGGAGATAACTGAGATAGAGATGGCAGTTGAGAAAAGGTCATTAGATCTGGTAATTGGAGATCAATGATAATTTTTGGTAAAGGTTTCCTTTAATGATGAAGTCAGAAGAGCAATTGCAGAGGTTTTAGAAGAAATAGAGGAGAGTAAGAGGAGATATATACTTTGGGTTAGAGTATAGTGCTAATGATGTACGGTAACAAATTTGATTCCTGAATTGGCCCTTTACTTTCTACATTCTTAATTCTGGCTAGTCAGCTAGCCATATGTCAACCATTGCTTATAAGGACAGTACACTAAAAGTGAGCACAGCACAAATCTATCACAGTAACTGGATATGTCTGTTTGCTTCTGCAGTGACATCATTTTTATGTAAAATGTGTTTGAATTTGTGGCTCTTCGGATGAAATTCAGATCTGATTTAATGCCTTATTTTAACTTTATAAGATCATAGGCTTTCTATAAAACTGCTAGATTTACTATTTAAAGGCAGTTTTATGTAGTGGGTAGGACAATCCTGGATGTGGAAGCAGAATTACTTGAATTCAAATTCTGTCTCAGACAATTACTAGTTAGGTGACCCTGAGCAAGTCACTTAAATTTTCAAAGCCTCAGTTTCTTTATCTGTAAACTGGGGTAATAATGGCATGGGATTGTTTTGGTTAGTATTTGTAAAGCACTTTGAAAATCTTAAAGCACCATGTAAATATGTTAACTTGAAAGTTTTTCCAAGTTTTTTGCCCTCAACAATCCTATGAAACAGAATACAAGTAGTGTATCCATTTTACCCATAATCTCTCTGCCCCACAAGTTCTTAAGTGACTTCACAGCTATTGGTGGAGCTGTGATAGAGTCTTACTGCTGACAAAATGCATTTTTTTTCAGTTTCTTTTATGGAGTGATTATAAAACTTTAGTTTTCTACACATGCTTCTGTAGTAGGACAAAGCTGTTGATCATAGTTCATTACTACTGAGCTATTGGCAGTCATCAACAGATGAATTAGGAAAAGTTTATTTTTATAACCTATTTGTGTGGAAGATAGTGGTATATGTTACTGACATCATTGTCCAAAAAAATGAGTATTTTACTGTTTTGTCCAACATATCTTGAATCTCTGTCTTTTTATTTTTAAATAAGCATATGCAGTTGGAAATCTCAATTCATTTGATGTAAGAAGTTAAAGATTCAGAATGTTTTATGTTTAAAACTAGGAAACTGGCTTAGTATTTGCAAATTACCTTTTAGAGATGATGAGAAAATACTAAAGCAGCCTTCAAAAAACTGCACTTTTTTGTTTTTGACTTTTGAGTTGGGCAGGTGGGCATGTTTAGAAACAAATAGAAAAGAATGCCTGTAATTGTTCTAGCTATATTACTGCTTTTAATGGTTTGATGAGAAAATATGTTTTGTTATCAGTTTGCTGCATATAAAGATTTGTTGGTAAGTACGAAATGGAAGTGGGTTGCTCTGCAGTGAATGTTGTGTTTAAGGAAACTTCATTCTCAAGAAATTGAGCTTAAGGACAGCTCCATTTAAACCTTTGATGTGGAATTGGAAGACCTAGTTTTTTCTCTAAATGATTGCTCCTTCTTTGGTTCCAAAACTGAAAGATGTAACTAGACTCTTATTCCCAATTGTATATTTGTTTTTAAAATCATAACCAGCTGCTTGCAGTTAAAAAGGAGAAGTTAAAATTTACCATGCAATATTTCTTAATTCATTTTTTAAAATTTAAAACTTTTTTTTTTTGCTTTTATGTGGGCCTGTTGCCTAAAACTATCAAATGAGCTCTTTTAATGTCTTGTTTAAAAAAATTGACACTGAAGGGTAAACTTAGTTGTTAAATATTTAGCATTCCAATATGTAGCAAAATTCTATTTAATTTTGTTTTCCTTTAACTCTTTTATTCTCTTGCATGTTGATTTGATAGTGCCCTTTATTTCCTGACTTGCACATTGTAGCTTTGTACTATATTTTCAGGCATTTATTTTGCTTCTCCCCAAATGTAGCTTCATGGACATGAATAATGATTATAGAAGCAGGCTTTAAAAATAGTTATGGGTCGCTACTTGGTTACTAAATTAGAATTATCATACTACCACTTATATCACTTAGTAGTCAGAAGGGTTCAGACAGCAGACAGCTTTCTGTCAGGAGACAGAAATTTTTTGAGGTAGTAAACTCATGTTGTCTATATGGTTTTAAACCTTGAATTATTCTTTGTTGATTTTTTTCAGAACACTTACTCTTTCTTAGCTAAGTAATATAGCTTACCATGTCTAGCAGGTTTTTAGCCAAATACTCAGGATTAGGAATCATTTAGCTTTCTGCGGATGCTGATGGAAGAGCATGCTCTAGTTTCATTCCATGACTGGTTATAGAACCAACAACATAGGCTCAGTTAACTAACATTAAATATGAAATGAATTGCATTCTTTTAAATGATACTTCTGGGATGCTTTTCTCAGTCTACTTGTTAAGACATGAGCCTGCTGTCTCTGAAAAGTTTGTCAGGTCCTCAGGTCTCTTTTCTTAGAATTTAAACTGCAATTGAGTGTTACTTTGAATCTTTTGCATTTGAAGGAAATAGCTGATATTTGTAAAGTTATTATCTTTATGTGGAAAGATGTTAAGTAAATTAGTTAATGCATATGAGACGATTGCCATTTGTACTTAACAGTTTGACTTTGCGTATTCAGTCACAGTCTCTTTGGTCCTTAGTTTCCTTATCTGTTAAGTGAGATTTGAGCTAGATGACTTTAAAGCCCTTCTGACTCTAAATTCATAATTCTAAGAGCTAATCTAGTCCAGTGGTTTGTTTTGTGAACCTCTTTCAACAACAAAAAATGTGTTGTGAATTCCCAGGATAATAGAATATACTACTCATAATATTCGTTTAGATTTATATATTAAATGCTTACAATAACTGGAGTAATGGCTTTTGCTCCCAAAGCTCCAAATTAAAATTTATAAAATAGAAAAGTTATGAAAACTACATATAAACATTAATAAAGCTAATTGTAAAATGATCATGGTTTCTTATGTAGGATATTCTGTAAGAATTAAAAGAAGCAATTCAGAAAGACTATATATGTTTACTATCATTTGCAAGACTTCATATTAATTTTTTAGCAGATTTGTTGAATGTAAATAACATTTAAAATGAAAAAAAGTTACAACTTGCAATATGTTTAACATAACGTACTAATTATATATAAACTCAATTTCATTGACGAACTTTTTTATCTAAACAGAGGTTTGCACTTTTTTGGTTTAACAAGAGACATGTTTTTAAATCTGGTTTTATATTAGGGTTTTTTTCTGTATTTTTATTTAAAATAAGAATAAAGTGAAAATGCTTGCCCATGTGAATATGGGATTGGTGGAATCTTTATAGCCTTTTTATTGCTGAAAGGTGAAAATTCATTTTTTTATCTTTAGCCACTTAACCAAAGAAAATGAATATTGGCTAGTTTTAATATAAATATAACAAGCTCTGTATTAAGTAAATATATTTAATTCATTTGTATATCTTGCTTTTTATTTTTTAAACACTGGCATACTCTTACAGTGGTACACTGGGCTATAGTCTTAACAGAAATTATTTGATCAGTGCTGTTTATTTAAAAGTCCACCATATAGAACAGTAACCTATTGGAGTACAAGTTAGATTGGAAA
This sequence comes from Bettongia penicillata ogilbyi, assembly GCA_023548195.1. Classification (NCBI taxonomy): domain Eukaryota; kingdom Metazoa; phylum Chordata; class Mammalia; order Diprotodontia; family Potoroidae; genus Bettongia; species Bettongia penicillata. Next base: position 5,928,835 of record JAJHZJ010000017.1, read on the forward strand.
ACAGCCTTCTGGAATCAAAGGCAGTATCAGGTTTGTTTTTGTAGAATATTTGTGAAAGTCTGTAATGATTTCAAGGTGGCTTGTAACGTATATGCACAGTGATCACGTTTTTCAAACAGCCTGATGTTTGTGCTACAGGAATGGAAACATTTGTAACATCTTTATCATGTGATTACACAAATGAAGATGTGAAGCAGTTATCCTACACAGTGTACAGAACAAAAATGAAGATATATGCACAAGCATTAGTTGGGAATTGGTTTGTACTATGACATCGAACCCTTATGATACTTTGGAAACAATTTGATGACAGGTTGAGAAACGACAGAAACATGTTGAGTTTAGAAGTGATCAGAGTTTGATCTAATTGTTATACAAACTAAAATTGTGCACATGATCATGACAGTTTTGAATTGCAGAAAGAAAGCTATAATACTTCAAATGTGCACATACTTATCCTCACAGAGGAAGGATATATTTGGAACATAATTGGGCACTTATTTTATTGCTTTGCATAAACCTTGTGGTCTATTTGTTGCAAAGCCAAATGGGAACGAATGATCTAAGTCCAACTCCCCCATTTTACAAGTGAGTAGACTGAATTTTTTGCTTTCACTTACACTACTTATAGTTTGGATTAGAAGCCAAGTCTGGGGGTTGTTGGTGTAGTACTTCAAACTACTCCCTGCCTTTATACATTTTTAAGAAAGGGGGGGGGAAAGGTTATTTATTTTGTTGGGTCTCATTGTTTGTCAGAGTGATACTGATGAGAGAGGCAATAATTAAAAACAAACTGTTTCAATTCATGCTTCCTTAGAAATCAGTTTCCTGCAGTGTAAAAAAAGTAAAGTTCTATAAATCTAATTGCCTTGTAATGAAGGATATATGTGTAGCCTGTGTTCAGGTGGGAGAAAGACATACTGTGCTATTAATAAAATATAATTGGGTCTAAATTTTGGTGATAGGGGAACAGTAGAATTATCTTTGAACTTTTGGAGAAAGTTAATAAACTTAATCATCACAAATGTTTTTAAGCTTTAAGAACTATAAAAAGTCCTCTAAACTGTCTACTGTAGGTTAAGTAGTGCAAAATGTTCATAAACTCATTCCAAATAAAACTATTAAAAATTGTAAATTTGATTATGGGATTTCAATTAAGCCATAGGAAAATTCTCTATTCTTTACATAGTGTGTGTGTGTGTGTATATATATATATATACACACACACACACATATATACATGTCATATCCTTTGGTAATCTTTTGGATACCATGATATGGCTTTGAAACTGACAAGTTTTTAAGGTAAAAATTGTTAATTCAACCACAAAAGACCATTACACAGAAGACAGTTACACTTTTCAAATATGAAATGTAGTTCTAGGCTATATATAGAACATCAGGGTAATTCTGTAATTTTTGAGTTATATTAACAGTTGTAGTGAAACATACTTTAAAAAAAGATACCTTTCAATAGGAGGGACTATGTATGTAAACCAAATTACCTTCAGATTTTTTAAGGTTTGGGCGTCAGCATAATTTTGTAGAAAGAATGCTTTCTTTTGGAGCCTCCCAGATGTTTATCTAGCTCTGGCAGTGTGTGCATCAACCTGGAAAGTACACCACCAAGGTAAGTGAACTTATCCACAGCATTCAAAACTTCTCCATTTTTTGTAATCAATGGTTCCACGTATGGATGATGGGGTGGTGGCTGATCGAACACCTGTGTTTTCTTGGTGTCAGTTGTTAGGCCAAAATAAGCACACACAACAGAGAATGGATCTGTACTTTGTTGCATCTCAGCTTCAGAGGCTGCCTTGAATGCACAATCATCTGCAAGCACAAAATCATGCACTAATGCTCCCTCCACTTTGGTCTTGGCTTGTGGCCTTTTCAGATTGAAGAATTTACTATTAGTGAGGTAACCTGAGGTAATCAGTGAGGTAATGAGCTGACCTTGATGCTGTGTTCATCCTCATTGAAAGCTTTTGACAACATGACTGAAGACATGCTAAAAAAAGCATGGGAGCAAGCATACAGCCTTGTTTCACTCCATTGGCGACTGGGAAGGCACAAGAGCATTGTCCATTATGTTACAAGTGAGCTGATTTAACAAGCCCCCAACAGTGAGAAACGTGCTCACCTTAAATAAAGAATAGTACCTGTTTTGAAATCAGGAAGGCCTTTATTAATCTTTGTGTCCATTCCCCCTGAATGGATGGGTAGCCTCCCCAGTAAGGTTACAAGAAGATTACAACATGGGCAGGAAGATGGGACTTACACAGTTTTTTGAACTTTGGATCTCCCGTGACACCATCCCCTGGCCATGTGACTCCATGTTCTCTTTTCTGATAGGCCTTTCCTCACACAGCTCCTTGGACCTGCATATTAGTTTCTGACCTTTAACCTGTCTGTGCTAGATCACATCCTTTATCTCCTAGGAATGTGGACAACAGAACCTTCTTACTTCCCACAATTATCTAGAACCCGGGCAAGCATGCAGTCATGAAATTGATATACAATACTGATGAACTTCTCTGTGCAACCAAATTTTGGCATAATTTTCCATAAGCCCTCATGACCAACAGTATCAAATGTCTTAGATCTACAAATATTGTAGACTGGCTACCAAACTGAAGGTCTACAGAGCCATTGTGTTGACCTCATTGTTGTATATCTGTGAAACTTGGACAGTCTACCAGTGCCATGCCAGGAAACTGAATTGCTTCCATTTGAATTATCTTAGGAAGAGTCTGAAGATCTCCTGGCAGGATAAGGTACTAGACACTGAGGTTCTTACTTGAACTAAATTGCCAAACTATGCTTCAGAGAGTGCAACTCTGGTGGGCTGGCCCGGTTCTTTGAATGCCAACCATTTGCTTGCCAAAAAGACTTTTATGAAGAACTCACACAGAGTAAGCGATCACATGGTGGTCAGAAGAAACAGTTTGCAAAGAGACTGTCTCAAGGTCCCTCTCAAGAACTTTGGAATTGATTGTGTGACATGGGAGATACTGGCACAGAACCGCTCAGCATGGTGTGCCCGCATCAGAGAGGGTGTGGTGCTCTATGAGCAAAGCAGGATTGAAACAGCTCAAAGGAAATGTAGGATGCACAAATTTAGAGTATCCATCCCAAATGTTCACATGGACTATTTGTGCCCGATCTGTGGAAGAACATTCCGAGCTCCAACTGGTCTGACCAGCCACAGTCGGACACATTGAAATTTGACTTTATCATAATGATGTCGTTTTGATCCTCTTTGAGAAACAAGGATAACAGCCACTAGTTGAAAGAGTGCTAGTTTTGAAGCACTCTTGGTTCAGGGCCCTTGGTTCAAGTGCTTGTTCTGTCTTAGGCGATTAAACCTTTTTAGCCCTAGTTGTTTCATTTTTAAAATAAGGGAGTTAGACTAGATCTGTTGGTGCAGCTAGGTGTCACAGTGGATAGAATGCTGGGCCCAAGTCAGGAGATCAGAGTTTGAATCTATCTTCAGATTCTTATTAGCTGTGTGACCCTGGGCAAGTCACTTAACCTGTTTGTTTTAGTTTCCTCAGCTGTCAGATGGGGCAAGAATAACAGCATCTACCCCACAGGGTTGTTTTGAGAATCAAATGAGATAATATTTGTAAAGCACTTAGCTCAGTCCCTGCAGGGCACATGTTAGATACTATATATGTGCTTATTCCTGTCTTCTGAGGCCTCATTGTAGGTCTAAACTTGTGATCCTGAAAGAAAATATTTGTAGTTTTTTAATGAACTTCATTTCAAATGTGTTCAGTTCTCTATTTCCATTTGTAGAATTCAAACCTAGGTTTGCAAAAAAAGGGTAAAATTTCTTATCATTCTGCCGTGTTTTTTTTCCTGCTACATCTCTCACCACTATACTTTTAAACATTTGAAATTTTTTTTCCAGAAATACATTTTCTAATCAACTATTTACATTGGTTAGGATATGCCTCCTTGCTATAAATGTAGTGTCTTCTAATTTTTTTTCTCCTTTAGGTCTTCAAAATATTTGTGAGGACAGTATAACCTCTCTGGGTAACTTAGAGATTTATATGCTTTTTGGGGAGGTGGGAAGATCCAGCAGAATTAGGAGAAGACATGTAGGCATAGTATAATGATGGTGACAATATATGTGCCAAAAAATTGTGTGGTGAATATTCTTTTGCAAAGACTGCCTAAAACTACTTTCCTTTTTGAAAATTAGGGAAGTGAGGAAGGGCAGGCGTGGTATATAATTTTTAGTGTCAAAAAAAACTAAGGGCTTACCAAAATCAAAACTAAGACAGACACTTGGATGTAAAATTATCAGCCCATACTTCTTGGAAGAAAAAAAAAAAAGCTTTTGGCATTCCTGAAAGGGAGAGTAAACCAACGGTGGTAGTGATAACTTAATTACTTAAAGACTATTATTTTGCCATTTGCAGATTTTTCTTCTGTTGGTAGTTTTTTCCTTAGTCTAATTAGTAGTTTTTAAATCAAAGGCTCTTAATTTTGTCCATGGGTACAATTCAGGGGTTCATGAACTTGGATGGGGAAAAAACCTCATATTTTTATTTTTACTAATCTCTGATTACTAATCTGAAATATATTTAAAAGCATTATTCTGAGGGAGTCCATAGGCTACCAAAAGAGTCTGTGAATCGAAAAAAGATAAGCCTTTGTTTCAAAGTGTAAAATAATATCAGGAAAAATTCAACAATATTTTCTTCCACAAGTTTCTACCAAATTGTGTCTCTGTTGTAGAACTAGTTCAGAATATACCTGTTTTTTGTTTGTAGCTGTGGTGGAGGTAAGTAAACTAAAGATTAAGTCGCATATTATTGAGAATTGACCTGACTTAAAACTTAAATTTACACCTTTTTTTCTGCTTAGAACATCAAAACATTTTTGACCTAAGAATCTTATTTATATTTACACCCCTCCCTCCCCCCAAATTCTCTTTCTGTTGATTTGCATTTGTAATGTTGGACATCTGACTTTAAACATTTTGTTTCTTTATGGGTGTCATTTGCAAATAGCTGATCCAAGAAAGGGAAAAGTATAAATTGCATTAATATATTTCATGGTTAGGTCCTTAGATGTGTCAGTACCATAACTGAGAATCAAATTTTTTTCATTCTTATATTAGTGCTGATTTGTTATTCTCTCAAATAGCTACTTATATCACTTAGCAAAAGGAATTGTTAAAGTTTTATCACTTGTATTCTCGGTGTGGAGAGGCCTATTTTCTTGCGTGCTGTTGCTGCCTCCTAGTGGCAAGATTAAGCAATACAGAAGCATGCTGAGGAAAGGAGCTTACAGATTTTAGAAATAAAAAGAGATTACTCCTCTTGTATGTGTAACAGTATGTGTAGCATGAAATCATGCTAATAGAAAATAATCTCTAAAGCAGTGGAATTGTCTTTGGCATTGAGCAAGCACTTAATAATGGTAGCCTTGAGTTCTGAGTTAACAAGGTGGAGATCATTGAAACAATGAAAATATTCTCTTGAATTTTTTCCACTCTTTAATTTTAGTTGGGGTGTGTTGTTTTTTTTTAAGATTTTTAAAATACTTAAAATTGATTTGCTTGGAGAAAAGGCAGTTGGATAATTGGTACCCACCTGTGTCTTAAAAAGTAGCTAGGGACGACTTGAAAAATTTGTTGTTTTATTTGTTGAACTTATTAGGTCATTCCTTTTAGTATTACAAATACTGTGGAGCAGTTAGGTAGTGCAGTGGATAGAGCACCAGTGCAGGAGTCAGCAGGATCTGAGGAGTTCATATCTCACCTCAGACTCTTGACACTTACTTCGCTGTGTGATCTTGGGCAAGTCACTTAACCCCAATTGCCTCATCTAGGGTCATCTCCAGTTATCCTGATGAATATCTGGTCACTGGATTCAGATGGCTCTGGAGGAGAAGTGAGACTGGTGACCTGCACAGCCCTCCCTTACTCAAAACGAAGTCAAGTGCATCATTTCTCTGATGGCGTGGTCTTTTTTGGCAACGAAGGACAAACACACAAATACTGCAATTCAGCAAGCATTTTAAGTATAATACATTGTGCTGATATACAAATGAATGAATGGGTCTTGAATTTTTTCTCATATTGTAATTTTCTATCATAACACGGAATTGAAGCTTCCAGATGTCTTCAAGTGTATTTAAATCTTGGTTGCTTTGACTTGTCCTAATAGAAAATCTCTTTGAAAATCCTCTACCTTGAATCCTTTTTAGTTTCCTGTCTGGAGGTCTATATAACACCTAGTCACTTTTTATCACATCCTTTCTTGAGGAACAATTAATATGAGAAATTTGTCCTGGATACATATTCCAGGAAGACAGCATACCTATTCATTGTCCTGTCAGAATGGTTGCTTTCCAGCCCTTCAGTAAGGTGTTACTAATCACATCATGATACCCCTTCTTCTTGTACTCAGTAATGGATTTCCTTATTTTTAGTGACACCTTTGCATTTTCAGTTTCTGAAATGTAGAAATAGCTGCTCCTTAGAAATCCCAATTGACTCAGAGAACCCATATGTCTTATAGTTTATTACTGTTCAAAGGTCTGTTTTTTTTTTCCTCCTCTGTGTCATATTCTTGTATCTTCCAAGCTCTTGGCAGATTTGTATTTCTCTCTTAACTCTGAAGAATATCTTTTGTTTTCTACCTGGATTAATTTTCTTTTAACTTGAAAAGAAACACTTGGTCATTTCTGCTAAGTCATTTCTGTCTTTTTCTGAGCCTTACATTTTTCTTCTAGTATTGAGACCAATTTATACTTAGCATGCACAATTGTTTTCTTGTGGAAGAGCCACAGCTATAGTAATTTAATTCACTGGAATGAACAGTTCACTCACTTTTCATTCATGCTGAGATTTATAAAGGTTTTAGGGAAGTATGTGTCTTTAAAGTAGAATTGCTTCCTGTGGTGTGAATGTTCATTGATTAATAGATTTCTTCTTGCTGTTTTTTGCCATTACCTGTTAGCCTTTTCACGTATTCCAAACTTTCTACCTCTTTCCTCCTGGTTGCCTGTCATGCTTGGCCCATTGATGCTCTCTCTACTGACTTGTGTAGAAAATAAAAATGGTGATCATAGACCTAGAGCTGGAAGGGACCAGAAAGGTTATTTGATTCACCTTGATTTCATTTTGCCTACATAGAAGACAGACTGTGATTCTTAGTTCAAATTACAATCAAAACCTGCTTCAGAAATGAAGCTTCATATCAAAGGAAATTCTTTATATGTATTTTGTGAAAGAAATGAATGTCACATGACTTTTGGCCCCTGCAGGTACACAAAATGAACTTTGTCACTAGTATTCTCTTTATCCCTACAGCTTGCCTTGGTCCAGGAGCAATACTGCCCTACTTACTACAAACTTTTGTCAGTTTTCTTTTTCTAAACACAATGTTCCATTCTTAAGAGAAAGTTTGGCAGAGTAGACAAAGGGCTGTTTTGGGGGTAAAGAAGACCTGGGTTGAGTTTCTAATTTTTACATTTATTATCTTCATTCCTCTTAGTGATTTCACCTTTCAGTTTTCCAGACATCCAGCTGAGTTGTTGATTTGTGTCAGTTGTGAGAGTTCACTACACAGAATCAGAAGTCTTAACAAACAAACAAAAAATCCTATCTGAATTTCTTAGTCTTTTGTGAATGACTTGTGATTTGATCCTTTTTGCTTCAAGTGTTTCATTGGAAGCAACTGCTTTAGTTTTAGCTAATTAATTAAACCTTTGTCACATATTAGCTCACTTACACCTTCCCATTCATTTAGCAAGCATAGATTGTATGTCAGGCTCTGTGGTAGATACTAAGACTATAAAGACAGAAACTAAACAGGTCCTGCTTTTAAATTTTATTGAAAACAGGGAGTCAAATTCTATATTAATAGAAAAGTAAATACAGAAAACATATACAAAGCATATACCAAATGGTTTTCTAGGAAGAAAGGATAAGAGCAATTATAGGGATCAAGAAAGGCTTTCTGTAGGAAGTGGTACTTGAGCTGAGCTTTGAAAGAAGCTAGGGATTTCCATAAGGCAGAGGTGACGGAGGGAGTGCATGGAGATCACCTATGCAAAGTGAGAAAGATGAAAAGTGGAATGTTACGTACAAAGAACATAAGGAGGAGGCCAATTTGGCTTGCATTGAGTGTTTTAAAGAAAGCAAAATGCACTAATCCTACATTTATAAAGCCAGGGCTTCTTAACCTGGAATCTATTGAAATATTCTGATAATTATTTCAGTGTAATTGGTTTTCTTTGTATTCCTATTCATTTTGTTTTATTCACGTAAAGACATTATTTTGAGAAGACATAGACTTCGCTGGATTATCAAAGGGTTCCATGACACAAAAAGGGTTAAGAAGCTCAGCTGTAAGGAAAGTCAAGTCAGCAAGCAGTAACTAAGTGCCTACTATGTCTAAGGCACTGTGAATTGGGGATAAAAAAAAAAAAAAAGCAAGAAAGCAAAACACAAAAACCAAGATAAAACAAAAAGGGTAGACTGGATTCAAATTATGGAGAATTTAAAAAGCTGAACAGAAAAATTTGCTTTTTTATCTGACAATCAAGACGGAGCCACTGCTTGAGTAGGGGAGAAATATAGTATCACTTTGGCAGCTGTATTGTATCTTTTGAAAAGGGAAGCAACTAGGCCAGTTAGGAAACAGTTAGGAAGCTATTACTATAGTCTAGGTGAAATATCAGCCATTTGTTTTGCCACATACTTGGTCTGCTTTTTTTTTCCCTTTGAAAGCTTAAACTTGGTTTCAGCTTAAACACTGTGTCAGTAGTAATAATATTAGCTAAATAAATTTTTTTATTTCTAGAACGGGTAAGAGATACACCAAAAAATGTTTAAAAAAATTTTTTTTCTTCTCTTCAGTCTAAGAGTACTTGACAGTGAAATAATTTCTCCCAAACCAAAATCTGTCTCCATAAAGCGTACTCTATGTATATGATCACCCAGTTTCTGTGCTACCCTTAACTATTACAATCTTCCTTAAAAACACAGGTAGGATATAAAATGGTGATGATCTTTTTTTTATATATATTCACCTAGGTGACACAGTGGCAAGTTATTTAACCTCTGTTTACGTTAAATTCTTTATCTTTAAAAGGAAGTTAATAGCACCTCGTGTGATTGATGTGTGAGGATCAAATGAGATAATATTTGTGAAGTGCTGCTTAGTATAGTACCTAGTACGTGGTAGGTGTTACAGAAGTACTACTTCATTATTATTATTATCATCACGTTTATTAATAGTAATATTGTTATTTTATTATTATTTGTCTTTTTTGTGCCAGACGTTGTTAAGTACTGGCAGTATAAAGAAAGGCAAAAAAAGAGTCCCTTCTCTAAAGACATAAATTGGGGGTTGTCTCAGAAGGAATGGACTAAGGTTGAAGAGGACTGGGAATGACTTCATGCAGAAGATGGTACATTAGCCGCAGTTTGGAGGATACACCCCCAAGGAAGCCAGGATGTGGGGGTGAGGACAGAGCATTCCAGATAATACGAGGTACAGCCAGTGAAATACCCGGAGTATTTTCAGATATGCGTAAGATAGAGAGAGAGTGTCCTGTTCAAGGAAAGTAGGTCAGTGTCACTGGATCACAGGGTGTGGAGGGGTGAAAGGGGAGTAAGTGGAAAGGTCGGAAGGGGCTTGGGCCAGGTTATGGAGGGCTTCGAAAGCTAAACAGAGGATTTCGTGTTTGATCCTGGAGGCAGTTTGAAGAAGAGTTCTAAAAATGTTTGGAAAAGAGTTTTTTTGGAAAAAGTTTATTGCCTTTCAGGCTAACTATTTCTATGCCATCTACCTATTTCCAGGAATTGGTTCTGATCCCATCCAAGCAAAACAAAAAGCAAAGACCTTCATTAGCTGCTTAAAACTGTAATGACAAATTGTTTCAGTAAATAATTTTAGGGGGTGGTAAGGTAGAGAATTTGGTAATGCCAGTTGATTTGGGGGAGTATTCATCCTTGAATTTTCTTAAACTTCATAGGTACTTGAAAAAACACATTAGTTAGGAAACATTTGTGGTGACTTAGGTCTACAGCTTGAAAAGCTACTCTCAGACTTTCTGTTGATGGTAGGTGAGGAAATTGTATTTATATTTCTAAAGGGCTCTCTGGATTGAGAGAGCTGAAAGAAACAGCTCTCTGGAAGCATTGGCATGAAATAACTTGAATTTTGATTGGACCAGTCTGTTCTGAGTTGATCTGAGGTGTTGCAAACATTTTCCTTCTGGAGGTTTGAAGCTGAGTTTTGGAAGCATTTTAAGATTTCTCTTTATGAATAGAAGCATTGTACAGAGTAGGGGTGAGTAATAAGTGGAGAAAATTACTGGTTGTAGCCAAAACATTACAGAGGTAGAAGAGTAGAATTTGTGTAATTTTGGATTTGCATTTGAACTCTCATGTATTCATGTTAAAAGGTAAGTACTAAGTACCTACTATGTGTCAGACACTAATATCTCATTTCAGCCTCACAAAGACCCTGGGTGGCCCGTACTGTTTCTGTCTCCATTACAGAGTTGACAAAACTGAGATAAACAGAGGCTAAGTGACTTGGCCCAGGGTCACACAACTACACTGGATTTGAATTCAAATTTTCCTGACTTCAGGTCCAGTGTTCTATCTGCTGCTGCACCACCTAACTACTTCATAACATCATAACATGACTTGTATTGTCACTATTCCTGTAGTACAGCATATGTAGGGCCCTTTTTTGGATTTATTATCCTTATATATTTAGGAATGTGCTAATTACAAATGATTCTTAATTCTTGTGATTACTCTGATAATTGCTTTATATAGTACAAGAAAGAATCCATTATTTCACCTGTAACCAGCATACTTAATAGCTGATGCTTGGGATCCCTCAGTATTGTTTGGATGGTTGGGTGGAGGCAGTGTGATTGATTCATTCATGCAGCTGGATTATGGGTCAAAACACCTTGTTTTGAATCCTGGTGCTGTCACTTAAACTTTTTACCTTTAGACAAGTCACTTGACTTCTCTGGGCCTTTGTTTTCTCTTCTGAAAAATGAAGAGGGTTCTAGACTAGAAGGGACTACTAAAACTTTTGTTCTGTCCTTGTGTTACATGACTTCTTAGCTCCATTATTTTACCTATTATTTGGCTACTTCATTCTTTTTTTAGGGAGCAAATATTTTAGTTCTATGGTGCAAATTAGTCTTAGTCCTTCTTCATACTAGCACCAATGTTGTTTTTAGTTTGATTCCATGCTGTTTATTATGTATAAAAATCATACTATGATTTTTGTCATTAATGTGTCCAAAAGTTTTTAGATAAACTCTGCAGTTCTCTCTGGAGCCTTGTGATTAAACTTAATGGAAGAAAAGAAGTCTTTGTTGATAGGATGTTTTTAAAATTGTGATTTGAAATCACAAAACTCATTATCACCACTTTAACCAAATAACTAATTTAGGTGGATATAATGTGATCATGAAAAAAAGTGGTAAAAGCTTATCTTTCTTTTGTTTGCTTTAGAAATCTCATCTACCACCATTGTTTTAATTGTCATCACTATGCAAACAAGAAATCAGATTTAGATATCAGCGCTTTTTCTCCCACTTTTCTATGTATTTAGTACTCTCATTTTCCTAGTTACCTGTACGTGAATCAAATCTCAGAATCATTTTTTACTTTTCTCCTTTTCATCTACCATTTTAAATAATTGTAAAGGCCTGTAATGCTTTTTCCACAATATCTCATCTCTCACCTCCCTGCTCACATTGTCATTACCTTAATTTAGGCCCCATCACTTCATACTGGGTAATAATAGCCTTGTAATTGGTCATGTCTTTAGTCTCTACCCTATCTAATTCATCCTTCAATTTTTCTTAATGCCCAGATGTGATTGTGCTGTTTACTGTTCAGAAGTCATCAGTAGCTTCCCATTCCATTTAAGAAATATTTATTAAGGACCTAAAGAGAGGCAGTTAATGGCACAGTGGATAGAACACTGGATGTAGAATTAAGCCCTGTGTTCCAGATCCAGCCTTAGACACTTTACTAGCTACGTGACTCTGGGCAAGTCAATTAACCTCTGTTTGCATTGGTTTCTTTAGTGGTAAAATGGGGGTATAATACCTCATCAGGTGGTCCTGAAGATAAGTAAGATGATGTTTGTAAAAGTGCTTTGTATAGTGTCTGGTGCATACTTGTTTCTGTTTGTTCTTCATTCTTGAAGAGAACTATGACATCAGAGAGGTGATGCCAATACATTCAAGTGAATTGGATTTAAGTGAGGGAGGGCTGTGCAAAGTCACCAGCCTCACTTACTTTTCTGGAGTCATTTGGGTCCAGTAGCCAATATGGATCAGGACAACTGGGCGACCTTGACCTTTTCAAGCTAAGGTTTAATACAGGTTCAGTTTGACTGAGAAAGTGCCTATTCAGTGACTAAGACCTAATAAAAAATGAAACACATAGTAGGTGCTATGTAAATGCTTATCCCTATCCATGTCATCTCCCCTACCAAGTGCAGGGTAAGGTCCTAGAGACACAAAGACAAAAGCAAAAGTTCTTATTGGGCTGGAGGCCTTTCACATCCCTTACTTACGTAGATAGCGATTTCATTGCCAGTTGAATGTGCAGCTTGAATCTTTGAATTCTTGAATGTCAGTGATCACAATGAGAGCAATTTGGAACTATGTCCAAAGGGCTATAAAAATGTGCATACTCTTTGACCCAGCAATATCACTTCTAGGACTGTATCCCAAAGAGATCATAAAAAAAGGGAAAAAAGGTCCCACACATACAAAAATGTTTACAGCAACTCTCTTTGTGGTGACCAAGAACTGAGAAATTGAGGAAATGTCCATCAATTGGGGAATGGCAGAACAAGTTGTGGTATATGAATGTAATAGAATACTATTGTGCTATAGGAGATGATGAACAGGAGAACTTCAGAAAAGCCTGAAAAGACTTATATGAATTGATGCTGAGTGAAATGAGCAGAACTGGGAGAACATTGTACACAGTAACAGCCACAGTGTGTGAGGACTGTGTCTGATATATTTAGCCCTTCACAGCAATGCAAGGACCTAAAACATTCCCAAAGGACTCTTGAGGCAAAATGCCATCCTCATCCAGAGAAAGATCTATGGAATTTGAAGACAAAATGAAGCAGACAGTTTTGTGTTATGTTTTATTTTGTTTTTTTCATATGGTTTCTCCCATTCATTTTAATTCTTCTGTGCAACATGACTAATGAGAAAATGTGTTCAATAAGAATGTATGTAGAGAAGCCATATAAGATTGTCTGCCATCTCAGGGAGAGAGGTAGGAGGAAGGGGGAGAAATTTAAGACTTAAGACTTAGGGAAATGATTGTAGAAAACTGAAAACAAATTTAAAAAAATTTTTAAAAAAATACCAAAATAGTCCCTGCTCTCAAGAAAATTACATTTTAGTGGGAAGAAAAAAATTATGTACAGATAAGTAAACAAATACAAAGTAACAGGGAATGGGTAAGAAGAGGCTTTAGACCTTGTGTAGGATATAGCACTTAAATTAAGGCTTAAAAGAAATTAGAAATTCCAAGAGGCAGAGTTGAGGAGGGATTGAGTTCCAGGCGAGTGCCTGTTGTTTTGGTTGAGAAGGGGTGGCAAACCTGTGACTTTAAGGCCACATGTGGCCTTCTGTGTCCTTAAGTGCAACTTTTTTACTGTATCCAAATTTTATAGAAGAAATCATTTTATTTTTGTTAGTATAGTTTTGTTTTTTATTTTTTATTTTTAAAATGAACGTATTTAGAACACCAAGAACAAAATAAGTTTCAACAAAATAATTCTCCCAGATTGACAAGCACAGTTAGAACATTTAGTAAACCATAAGGGCTAAATTGATGGCTGCTACACTTATGATTTAGTTCTAATTTCTCCTGCTTGACTGGTGCCCACCACTGTATGAGGCTGGTTGGCTAATGTTTATGAGATGGTCAAGTACATTAGTCTTATCAACTTTTGATAAGAGTGCACTGTGTTTTTGTTTGAAGTGGAATTTGTGAATAGTTGTGATAGCCATCAATTTAGCCCTTATGGTTTACTAAATATTCTAATTGTGCTTATCAATCTGGGAGAATTATTTTGTTGAAACTTATTTTGCTCTTTGGTATTTTAAATATGTTAATTTTGCCGGTTACTGTGTATAGCTTGACAGTATTTTTTAATTCTGTCTGTTTAAAAGCCCATTATGTCAAAGAAGACCAAGAGAATGTTGAAGGAAGAAAACAGGTTTTTTTAAATGAGTATTGGCAATTGCAATATTGTCTTGTTTTTGGTAAAAATAAAATGTTTTGCATCCTTTATGATATTGCAATGTCAACGTTAAAGAAATTCCATGCTCATCAGCATTATAACACTCATAAAGACCACAAATATTTTTAATTAGAGGGAGAGGCACAAAAGGTTGTATTGAAGAAATTAAAATATAAAAAGCAAAAGTAAAGACAGTTCTTTCATGGAAAAATAAGACCTGGAAATAATGCCACTGAAGCAATTTATAAAGTAGCTTATATATCCAGGGAAAAAAAGAGAAGCCATTCAATGATGTAGAAATTGTGAAAGACTGCTTTGTTAAAGAGGTAGGATTCCTAGACGCCCAATAACATTTCAAAGTACAAACAGTCAGATTGACATTGTAGAAAAATCACCAGCAACTATATGGAGGATATATTGAAGTGGTGTAGAGACTCGGGAGAGGGAGTGTAATTAGAAGACTTTGCAGTAGTCCATTTGAGAGATGTAAAAAGGAGATATTATTGAATTAGTACAGAAGGAATGTTGTACATTGTACATTGTACAGAAGGAAAGGAGATATTATTGAATTAGTACAGAAGGAAACAAACATTTTCAGACACTGCCAGGGTGTCCTTCCTTCCTTCCTTCCTTCCTTCCTTCCTTCCTTCCTTCCTTCCTTCCTTCCTTCCTTCCTTCCTCCCTTCCTTCCTTCCTTCCTTCCTTCCTTCCTTCCTTCCTTCCTTCCTTCCTTCCTTCCTTCCTTCCTTCCTTCCTTCCTTCCTTTCCTCCCTCCCTCCCTCTCTTCCTTTCTCCCTCTCTCCCTTCCTTTTTGGTTACAGGTGAGGATGTGGGATGCAGTTACTGGGTAATGAGTAACATAAAAATAAAGAAATGGATATTAGCAAATATTTTTAAAATGCACAGAAAAGAGCCAGAAGGAAATTGAGAAGGGGACATAGGCAACTATTATGTTAACTATCATGTTGAATTTAATGCACACTTAAACTATACAAAATAGAAGTGCAGATTATTTGCCTTGCTCTTGGTTTCCATTACTGCACAGACTCTTTGACATAGCAGCCATTTGCCTAAAGAGAATTTTGCTTGTTACTGTGTATAATGGGGTTAGTGATGCAAAATATTTTTGAGAGATACTTTTAACTATGACTATTATATTTACTATATTGTACTGACCTCACTTTGTTGTCTTGATGGTTTGTAAGAATTCATTTGTATCAGTAATTTATTTCAGTTAGACTGAGGAAATTGGAATAGAACAAACTATGTTAATCTTGAAATTGTCATAAACTTAAATATATTTATCATAAACAAATGTGGAAAATAAGGAATAAAGTTAACATAAAACTCTGTTTGTTCAAATGGGCATTTTAAAAAATAGATTAAAAATTTCAAAAAATTATTGAGCTCAAAAATGCTTGTTGTGTCCCCATCCCAGTCCCAATGAAGTTCCAGTATCTTTTGGTGTAGTTGCAGTCATTGAGTATATTCTGATTCTGTTGAATTTCACTTTGTACTATCTTGTGCACATCTTTGCTTATTTCCTTAAATCTGTTTATTGTAATGAAATTGCCACACATTAAGATATAATGAGCCATTCATTCTTTGATGATTTGACATACAGGTTACATCTCATTTTTTAATGGGAGAGAGTGTGAGCAAATAAAGCAGCTACGCATATTTCTGTAAAAACCCTTTTCCCAAGTGTGCTAGGAATGGACTGTTACTACGCCAAAGAGAATGATGAATGTTATGACTTACTCTTTATTATCCTTCAAATATTTTGTATTAGCCTTCAGCCCTACAGCAGTGTAACAGAGTACTCCTTTCTTTTCAGCCCCACCAGCATTGTTTTATCATTTTTTGCATACTGGCTTTTATAACTTTTTGACTGTAGTTTTATGGGATTTTAATCATTTTGTATATATTTAAAAAAAATTTTTTAAATTCCTTATTTGGCTTTTAATTTCTTTCTGCTTTATAGTTGTGCAGTTGGTAGGGTGAAGTGAATTGTTACAATCCCTGGTTTTCATTTTTCTTGTTTGTAAAATGAGGGTGTTAGATTAGATGACCTCTGTGATCAACTTTAGGTCTATGCTCCTATGTATGCTTTCTGTTTCTCTTAGTATATGATATCATTTCAGGTGTATTTCATTTAGTTATAGGAATTTCATAAAGTATTGAGTTTTCATGCAAGAGTAATGACCTGGATAATATGATTGCCTAGACCAAAATATAGTGTTGAAATGGTTGTTTCTCAAATGATTTAATGCAATATTCTATAGGGGAATCTATTTAAAATCTAACGTAATGAAGACAGCTCATATAATGAGCAGAAATCCTTAGGGCTGACTAAAGATGCTGACAGAAACAGTTCCAAGCATATAAAATCTAAAAGTCAAGGAAGAACAGGAAATAAATAGTTGTTTATAGTCTGACTTACCTGTGCAACTAACTTTATTTCATATGATTCCCTTTGGCTGTGTTGTTTTTCAAAAGTAGATTTTTTTCCATCTCCTGTTTCTGTCATGCTTTTTCTTATCTCAGCAGTAGAGTTGAAAGAGTATTGGATTTGGAGGACTAAGGATCAAATCCCCATTCTGCTATTTACTACTGTTGTCACCTTGCACAGGTTCTCTTTGACTATCATCTTTAAAATGGGGCAGTTGAACTAGATGATCTCTGAGGTTTCTTATTACTCTAACTCTGATTCTATAATTCTTTGCATATTCTCCCTGACATCTACCCAGAATGAACTCACCCCTTTCCTCCCCATTTCTGTTCTACTTGTGTCCCTTGCTTACTTCAAGACCCAGTTCTGGCCCTATTTACTACATGAAATTGTCACTGTCATCCCTCTATCCTGCTGTCCCCTTCCCATTACACCCCTTTCCCTTACAAGTGTCTCATAGAATTTTGCCTACATCACCTGTGGACTTACTCCATTCTCCCTTGCATCATAGTTATTTTTATTTTGTGCTATTCCTCCATTCTAAGCTTCTTGAGAGTAGGATTTGTTATTTTTGTTAACATAACTCCAATCTTTCATACAGTACATAGATAATTAATATTTATTGGTTTAAGTTGAAGTAGGTAGAGAACCTGTCCAATCATAGACCAGATATATTTAATCTTTCTAGTAATACAGAGATAGCAGCCTTCAAAGAATCTTTAAGCATAATGTGATCTTTAGATGACTGCTTCTATGCATGGTTGCTGCTACTGCTGCTGCTCCTACTACTACTTGTACAGTGTTTGGAGAGAATCGTATTAGCAAGGAAAAGTAATAGTATGAAATACTCTCTGTTGTTACTGTGGCTGCAAAAGATATTGTTCTGCACATGATTTCATACGATTGGCTGTAAATTAGCTTAAGTTTCTCTATTGGGCCTAAGAGTTCTGATTGCTTAACTGAACCTTCCACTGCTTATTCTATATTGAGTACCAGCTATATACTATGATAGGAGCCCTATGATATCATTGAACATTGTTTTTTATTTCAGATTTAATCCAGTGCACAAATGAGATGAATGTGAACATCCCCCAGTTGGCAGACAGTTTGTTTGAAAGAACTACTAACAGTAGTTGGGTAGTAGTCTTCAAGTCTCTCATTACAACTCACCATTTGATGGTATATGGAAATGAGGTAAGCTGTGTTTCTGGCATGTTTAATTCTCTATTACCTCATCTTTCAGTTCTCTTAATTAGATTTTAAGCTTCTAGTAGTCCAGAGGAGAAGTGATAAGGGCCAGAACTATAGTGGAAAGAAGGGGACAAATGCAATAAATGTCATAGAGTTAGAAATGACAAGATTTGACAGCTGAGTTGATATGGAGGATGGGAAAACACAGAATGAAGATTGGCACTGAGGATGCAAAACTGGGGCATTGGAAGGATGATGATGCCCTTGATAGAAATAGGCAAGTTCAGAACAGGGATAGATTGAGGAAAATAATGAGTTCATCGTTGGACGTGTTGAGTGTGCCATGCCCATAGGACGTGGAATTCTTAATGACAAGTAGGGGTAAGTTAGTAATGTAGACCTGGAACTCAGAAAAGAGGCTAAGGCTGGACATACAGTTTTGGGGATCATCTGCAAAGAGATAATAAAACCTGGTAAACTGATGAGGTCACTAATAGGAAACAAGAGAAGAAGGCCCAGAGCAGAAACTTAGAGTACTCCTCCTTTTCTCCCTCACTCCCCCAAATACTTGGATGATTAGTATTAGTAGGAAGAAAAGAATGAATGATAGATTCATGAGAGAAAGTGTAACATAGGAGAGTCTTAAGAATCAGGAAGACCTTGGTTACTTAACAGCTGTGTATCCATGGGCAAGTCCCTTAAGCTCTGGGCCTCAGTTTCCCTAACAGTAAAATGGGTCTAATACCTATAACACGTACTTTTTTTTTTTTGAAGAGGCTTAAATTAGATAATAAAAGCACTTCGCAAACTTGAAAGGATTATATAAATATTATTTGCTATTAATGAAAGTAAATATCATTAATCATGGACATTTATGGCATAGCCCTAATCGTTGTGGTCTAAGTTCTGACATGAAATGACCCCTCAGTACTGACCTGATCCATTATGGTAGTTCTTTTATTCTCACATATGTTTTTAATTACTGTATACAAAACAGTGCTTGTTTGGGAAGGCAGTGGCTCAAAAAGAAAGGCTGTAATATAGTGGTCTCTATGGAGGTGGTTGATATCATTGTTATGATTTCCTTTTGAAGAGGTCTGGTCTGGGTTGTACTTTGCTAGGATGCCTGGACTACTAGGCATGTGTTAATCATTTAAAATAGCACTTTTCTTTTAAAAAAATGGTGCTTTAGAAAGTTAGCCTTTTAGCTTGGTAATTGGTGACAACTTTTTAAAACAAGTTTAACTAATTTTATTTTAGTAAGCTTTTATAACTGGCGTAAAATTCCCCATTTCCTATAAAACCTTTAATGTTTTATATTCGTTATTTCTATAGTCATGATGCTTTGATAAACATCCTAATGATAGTGAAGTTGCTTTATATCTTTATAGTTGGTAAATTGAAATCTGAAACCAGCATGTTTGTTCACTGTAAAACTTAAGCTTGTAAAACTTAATGAAATCCTTTAACCATAGGTTTTCTGATTCTCAAATTACAGTTGAAATAAGATGCTAATAGGTTGAATTGATACAGTGTGCGTTTCTTTTTCTTTCTAGCGCTTTATCCAGTACTTGGCTTCAAGGAACACTTTGTTTAATTTAAGCAATTTTTTGGACAAAAGTGGATTGCAAGGTAAGAAAAACTCAGAATACACTTTCAAGAAAATGTGGTAATGTGATGTTCATATGTCTATGTTGTGCCACCTAAAGAATGAAGTGTAGGGGGAAGATCACTTTAGTGATTAGCTGGAATTTTAATTTAAAGTGTAACATTTGTGAAGTGCTTGGTGAACCTTGAAATGCTGTGTTTATATAGCTTTTTAATTTTTTACATATTTCATTTATATATTTATTAAATTATATTTATTATAATTATATAACCATTATTGTATATAATATATAATTATGTAATATTATAAATATGTTTTATATGTATATTTTTTTTTTATATAGCTTTACATAGTAATATGTTCACATTTTCACAGTTTTTGTTTATTAAAACATAGGCAGTTAAATATGTAAGGCGGCAATGTGCAAACCACATAGTGAAATTCTAATATAATTTTAAGACTGTCATAAAATACCTCTTCTCCTTAAATACATGTTTAAAGTATGCAGTATAACATTATACCTTTATTACTTGACTTCAATAAAAATTTTAATGGATTTTATAGGACATCTTAATTTATTGTATACAATATTGATTTACTAGACAAATTTATGGGTTATATAACTTATTTACTAAAAAGTTGAAACTTTTTCTCCCTTTTTTTCAGGATATGATATGTCCACATTTATTAGACGATATAGTAGGTATCTAAATGAAAAGGCAGTTTCTTACAGACAAGTTGCATTTGACTTCACAAAAGTAAAAAGAGGGTAAGTTCAGCTTCCTCCTGTATAATTGTTAATATTCCTGTTTTCTAATTATTAGAGGAATCTTGAACTTCATCATGAAATTGGAGAGTGGAAGAATATGAATCAGGAGAGATGAAAGAAGGATCCCTAAACAGTTGGAGCTAAGAAATGGGGCTTTTCCCAAAGAACAGTGTGTAGAGTGTATAGATGCTGTCAGATAAGACATCATTGTTAGAAGTGGTTAGTGGCTCCCTGCTTAGGGTTAAGTGAAACACAGTTGACCGAACGAGGTGAGTAGAGAAATTTGCTATCTTTCCAGAATTATATCCAGGATGTGATAAAGAAATTCAAAAACTTGTCCAACTGGTAGCTACTGTCTCTTCTGGTGATTGATGTGGATATAACTGATTATGCCAGTTAGAAACTTAGCAATATTGCTAAAGATTATGAAATATTTGGTAGGTAGCCTCAGAACCTTAGGGTTATAGTTGGTTTTTTTGGTTTGTTTGCTTTTTGCTTCTACCATTGAAATCTGGGAATTAAGAGGAGAAATGCGTTAGGAAGATAACACCTACTTAAGTAGTTAGTGTCTGAAATTGGGATTTGGATTTCTGCACAATGACTTAAAGTGGAGGCTTCTGGCCAAGTATGGAGTATACTTAGCAAGGGCTAATAAGAATATATTTGAAGGATTTAGAAATCTAATCAAAAGGGATTGTGTTTTTCCTAGACCAGATTAACATGTAATCAAGAAGTATTAAGAAAGTAAAGTACAATAGAACATAGATAATGTTAATATGTAGTTTTGTAAGTAAATTTGCAGCTCACAGGGTTCCTTATGTATGGTTTAATGGAGCTATGTCTGTTTGGGTTTGACACCACTGGCTTAGAAAACTATTAGTTGGCATTTTAGTAAAGGAAATTCTTGTTGGGGTAAAAAAAGGTTGGACTGGATGGCCTCAGGTCCTTCCAACTCAGAGATTGCCTTCTTTTGTGGTATCTGTTACCTCAATTGCATACTTAACACATTTGCAAATTTCTTATAGTGTGTGACCTCCAATAAATGTTTCAGTTGCAGAGTCATCACATTTTAAAATCAGTAAGAATTCTTTTTATAAAAAGGCATGTCAGACAGCTAATTTTTATATAATATTAGTTGAGCTCTTTTGCCTTGTTCTTTTAATAGGTGTCTATTGTTTTTATCCATTTAGAAAGTTTGAGATCTTGAATAATTTCTCACCAATCCTCCAAATATAAGTTTCTTGGCACATGAGCTATTTTATATAAATAATCTTTAAATAAACATATATATATTATATAAATAATGTAATTATATATTATTATTAATACAATTATAATATTAACATTATTATATAATATTATATGTTAATATAATAAATATTATATAAATAAGTCTTATTTTAGAATGACCTTTGTTTTAGTTTTATGCTGGGAACATAAGTTGCCGCTTTAGATAATGTGACACACTTAGGAGAAGCCATTGATATTAGTGAGATTAAAGAGAATGAGAGAGCACTAGTTTGTAAGTAGACTTTGGCCTATAGGCAGTTTTATCCTTGACAAATCAACCTGAACCTCTGTAAAGTGTTCTGATCTGTTATAAACCACAAGCAGGAAATTCACTACTGCTCCCTTCTCAGACAACTCATAAAGTAACCTTGGGAAATGGATGTGTAACATGTGGATCTATATTACTTCCATTAGCCACAGTTGCTGGGAGTTAGGAACTGCTAAGCAAAATTGTGGAAACCAGATCTATCTAATGATAATGTATCAAACATAGTTTTTCCTTATGCCGAAGACTGACCTGTTTATGGTTAAGGGAAGGTTCTGGGAAAATCAAATATATAGAATATTGCTAAGATACTTAAATAAACTTTGCTAACAGAATTAACTAATCAAAAAAAAATTTTCAGCATTCTTTTAAACTTCTAATGGAATTTATTACTTACAGCCATAAATTCTAGAGGGAGTTGGGGAGAATTGAATTATCCAGTTAGGAAAGTAGTCTCCCATTTTTTCCATGTGAAATGTAAATGTTGTTACTTCTGTATGACACTAGTGTTTGAGGAAAGCAGGCTTCTTTAATAACTTTTTGTTTGAAGCATTTAAATTTTTTAACATTTTTGTTAAATGGAGAGGACAGGGATGCCCTTGACAGTTAGAGCAAAGTTGGGGAGCTAGGCTTTTTGGGGCAGGGTAATACTGTTTTGGATGTACTGAGTTTTTGATGCCTATAGGATATGTAGTTTTCAGAGAGGCAGTTGGAGATGCATGACAATAGCTCAGCTGAGATATGAGAACTGAATATATAGATTTGAGAATCATCTGTATATAGATGATTTAAATCTGATGAAATCATCCAGCAAGATAGAATAGAGTAAAAAGAAGCCTCGGGGCATATCCTTTCTCTTTCTGAGGGAGTGGCATGGAGGAACAATCATGTTCCTTCTTTAACTCCACTTTGCTAATAAAAATTGATCACTTGACTGCCATACCTAGCTGAGGTAGATAATGTTTTGGTGTTTTTTATATAGTCTAGACCAGTGATTTTTAACCTTCTTTTGTAATATGGAAGCCTTTGGCAGTCTGGTGAAGCCTATGGACCCCCTAGCAGAATAAAATTTTTAAAAAATTAAAAGAATGTCAAGTCTGAGGTAGAGATGAGTAAAAACAAAGATTTTTTTCTTATCTAAGCTCATGAACCCCTTAAAATCTGTCCATGAGCAACCCTCAAGTGGTCCATGGACCCCAGGTTAAGGACCATCTTGGTCTAAGATTACAATTTTACAGGTGGAAAAAACTCCCTCTAACAGGAGACATCGGCAACTCTTCTACAAGTGAGTTTTTAGAGAATTCCCAAAGACAATGAGGAATTAAATCAGTAGTATAGAATTGCAAAGTCAGGATACCAGATAATGGTATTTGTACTCTGGTGGTCTTGTCTGTCAGATAGTTAACATTTATTAAGTGCATACTACAGGCCAGGCACTGTGTTGTCCTGGGGATATAAAAACAAACAAAAACAGTCCCTGCACTCAAGGAGTTCACACTATGATAGGGGAGACAACTTGTAAAAAGCTATGTGCAAACAAGGTTATACAGACACACACAGATAATAAATAAGAAAAAATTTAAAAGAGGATAAGACATTACAAGTAAGAGGGATTGGAAAGGCTTTCTGTAGAAGATGGAGAAAATTGTAGACTGACTGTCCACTGTGGCTATAGTGTCTTATTACCCATTCTTACAGTTGAAGAAAGAGAGGTGCAAAAAATTTAAATGATGTACCCATGGTCAAACAGCTAATAAGTAGGGACCCAAACTCAGGTTTCCATGTACAGTACCAATTTTCTGTGTCCTGTGGTATGTTGAATATACTTTCACTCAGATATACTGAAGCCTAAAGACTTAGCAATATGTAAATGAACTTTTAAAAATATCAGTCCTCAATATTGAAGTTCTATTCCTTATTTCATACCTACTGTCTGGCATATCTTTGTGAATAGTTGGAAAACCATTCAGTCCTCTAAAGTAATTAAGTCAAATGCTGATCTAATTAAGCACTTACTATGTGCCAGGCATAGGGCTGAGGATTGGAGTTACAAAGAAAGGCAAAATCACAGTCCCAGCCTTCAAGGAACTCCTAATAAAAGAGAAAACATGTAAATAACTAGGTACATGGCAGTTTTAAAAAAAATTGTGACATAATTTGAAAGGAGAAGGAATAAGCAGCTAGAAAAATGGGAAAACCCTCTTTCAAAAGGTAAGATTTGAGTTAAACCCTGAGGGAAGTCAGGGATACTCAGAGACAGCTGCAAAGGACCAGAACATTACAAACATGGGACCCAGTGAAAAGGCACTGATGGAAGGTGGAGTGAAGTGATGAAGAAACTGCAAGTGAGCTAGTATAGCTAGACTGAAATGTGTATGTAGGGGAAAAAGATATAAGAAGACTGGAAATGTCAGAAGGGGTCAGCTTATGAAGAGCTTCAGATGCCCCAAACAGATTCTTAATCTTTGATAGGGAGCCATTGAAATTTACCGAGAGGAAAAGTAGATGGCATCAGAGCTACAATTTAGAACCATTACTTTAACTGCAGAGTGGAGGATGGATTGGATTAGAAAGAGACTTGAGGCTGGGTACCACTTTTGAGGCTATTGCATTAGTCCAGGCAAAAAATTCTGAGAATCTTGAACTCAGGTTGTGGCTCTGTGAGTGGAGAGATGTATAGTATTGATGTCATGAAGGTAGAAATGACAAGATTTATTATAGGCTTGGACATATGGAGAATGAAGAGTAGGAAGTCACCAAGGTTGTTAGCCTGGATAACTGAGAGGACAGGGATGCCCTTGACAGTTAGAGCAAAGTTGGGGAGCTAGGCTTTTTGGGGCAGGGTAATAACTGTTTTGGATATACTGAGTTTTTGATGCCTATAGAATATGTAGTTTTCAAGGAGGCAGTTGGAGATGCATGACAGTAGCTCAGCTGAGATACTAGAACTGAATATACAGGTTTGAGAATCATCTGTATATAGATGATTTAAATCTGATGAAATCATCCAGAAGGATAGAATAGAGTAAAAAGAAGCCTCGGGGCATATCCTTTCTCTTTCTGAGGGAGTGGCATGGAGGAACAATCAGTAAAGAAGACTAAGGAGTAGTCAGACAATAAGGGGACAAATGAGAGAAGAGTACTGTCATGAAAATCTAGACAGGAGAGAGTATTCAGAAGGAGATGATGATGGACTATTTCAAAGGCTGCAGAGAGGTTAAAGAGAAAAAAGTTTTGAGAAAAAGCTATTACATTGTTGTGGTCATCATGTAAATTTTTCTCCTTATCTGCTTAATTTGCTCTGCATTTAGTTGATTTAAATCTTGGCATGTTTCTGTTTTCTTCATATTCATCTTTGTTTATGGTGCAGTAATGTTCTATTACATTGAGTTACCACAATTTATTTAGTCATTTCATGGACACTCAATTTGCTTTTAGTTTGTTGCTGTTACAAAAAGTGTTTTTATATTTTTGTACATTTTTGTATTTTTCTGTCTTTGACTTTCTTGGGGATATATACCTAGCTATGGTATCCCTGGATCACGGAGTATGTATAACTGACTTTTTTTTAGTGTTATTGTAACATTTTCCAGATTAGTTGAACTAGTTTATAGCAACAGTGTTGCATTCCCCCACGTCTGTCTTCATACAAGCCCTCCAACATTTATCATTTTTTTCTTTTGTCATCATTTTCATTCTGTTGTGTGCATTGAAACCTAGAATTCTAATGTACATTTCTCTTAATTAAGATTTTGAACATTCTTTTACATAATACTTCTTAGCTTGATTTCCTCTTTTAAAAGTAACCTTTTTGTATGCTTTGACCCTTGGGAAATGACTTTTGCTCTTATGTATTTGTATCATTTCCCCTTCTTAGATATCAGACCATCTATCAGAGGTACTTGCTACAAAGATTTTTTTCTTCATTTAATTGCTTTTCTGCTCCTTCGTGAGCTTTTCTAGACATAAATTTTTCTTTTTCAGGGAAAGGGCAAGGACTGTCTTATACTTATTTGTATCCACATAGTACCTTGTACATGGTAGGTCCTTAATAATATTTGTTGAAACTTTGCAAATATGTTCAGTTTTTTTCTCTCTGGGTAATTTATAAAGTCTTTATCAGAACTACAGGTTCTTTTAAAGTCTTTTAACACCTTTGACCATGTACCTGGAGTCATCTTTATTGAAACTACCAGATATTTGGTATTCTAAATAATATGGGGATCATTATGATACACCTAGGTGGTAGATTTAAATGCTATACAACACCATAGAATGTTAGGCATCCTAATACCTAGCAGGAGAACTAGATAAATCTTGATGGCAGATGCCAGGCTGTAAATCAGAAGTGTAGTTTTCATTCTGATAATTTAGAATGTATGTGAACTGTTGGGGAGCTATATGATCTCTGAGGTTCCCTTAAATTCTATGATTCTGTGATTCTGTAATTTGTGCAGTTGGTGATGTTATGGTGCCATATTTGTGTGGTAAATAGTTTGCATGAGTACTTTGGAACAACTCTTAGTTGTTCCTATTATCTAATAGCTATTTTGTTATTTTCCTTCTGTATGATTTCTAATGTATCATATTTAGTGTTAAGTGGAGGCAGCTAGGTAGTAGCACAGTGCACAGAAAGTTGTTAGTCCAGGAATCAGAAAGACCTAAAATCAGATATGGTCTCATGTTTATTAGCTGTATGACCTTGGGCAAGTCACTTAACCACTCTCTGCCTTGGTTGCCTCATCTGTAAAATGGGAATAATAACACCTTCCTCTCGGGGTTGGTGTGAGGATAAAATGAGATATTTGTGAACCTTAAAGCAAGATATAGATACAGTTGTTGTTTTTGTTACTATTATTAACTGGAAGAAAAAAATTACAAGCTTTATTGTTAACTTATTTATTAGAATTTCTAAACTATATGGCAATCGTTTTAAGATTTAGTAGCAAGCTTATTTTTTCCCCTTGTTTGTTTAATAGGGCTGATGGAGTCATGAGAACAATGAACACAGAAAAACTCCTAAAAACTGTACCCATTATTCAGAACCAGATGGATGCACTTCTTGATTTTAACGTAAGTTCAGCTGTACTTTTAGTTTATTTACACTTGATATGAATTATTACTCCATTTAAGTACACTTGCTGTTCCTTCAGGGGCTACCTAACTAGAAACCTAAAATTTCAATTCATACTCTTGCTGTGAAACATTTTGTAGGATCTAGATTTTAATGGTATTATTGTACTATTTTGGCAAAACCCACAAGTGTTCCTAATTAAATTATCTTTTATTTTCTTTTAGTATTTGAGGACTTTCCATATTTGATTTGTTTTTCTTTCCGTGAGCTCCTGTTTTCTACTAAAATTTGCTAGTGCTACCTAATGGTAGCACTTGCACAAGTACTACATATTTCCATACACCAAGCATAAATAAAATCTTAAAAATATATTAAAGAGGAATACTAAGTAGTATAAAGTTGTGTGCTGGTTTTTTTTTTTAATAATGGCTTTTTAGTTTTAGGTCTCTTAAGAAATTTCCAGCTTAGTGTGACACTAGTATTAACCCCAAAGGGATAATAGCAAAGTAGTTTTTAGAAGTAATAGAATGTTCTTAAAAATACTAGAAAGCATAGTAATAAATTGAACCTTTCTTGAAATGATAAATAGTATCTATCTAAAATGAAGAAAAAATGTTATCTATAGTGGGGATAAACTAGAAGCCTTTCCAGTAAGAGCAGGAGTAAAACAAGGATGTCTAATATCATCACCACTCTTACTTTATATTATACTAGAAATGCTAGCTTCAGCAGTGAAACAAGAAAAAGAAATTGAAGGAATTACAATAGGGAACAAGATAACAAAACTATCACTCTTTGCAGGCAGTATGATGACATACTTAGAGAATGAACTGAAAAGCTAGTTCAGGCAGTTAACAACTTTAGCAAAGCTTCAGGGTATGCAGTAAACCCATGTAAGTCTTCAACCTTTCTACATATTACCAGCAGAAGCCAGAAATAAGAGATAGAAAGAAAAATTTCATTTTAAATAATTGCAGACAACATAAAATAGTTGAGTTTTTGTTTTTTAAAATACTTGGCTTTGGGAGTAGCTTGGTGGTACAGTAGATAAAGCACCAGCTCTGGAGTCAGGAGGGCTGGAATTCAAATCCATTCTCAGATGGTCAAGTCACTTAACTCCAATTACCTCCAAAAAAAAGGAAAGAAAAAAGTACTTGGTTATGATTTTGACCTTTAAAAAATTTTTGTGTGCTTGTGTTTATCAATTTGGGATTAACATTTTGTTTTTGTATCACTTCATTTCCCAATATTTTCCAGTTTCCTCCTCTGTTTCCCTACTCTCGGAGCCATCTTTTAAAGTAAAGAATTTTATAAAGATAATAAAGGCAGTTCAGTAACATATCAGTTAAGTAACCTTATTTGTAATGTTCAATAGCCATAGCTACTATCCCTTACCATTGCAGATAAATAAGCAAGTATTTAGAAAAGAAGGAAGGAAACAAGCATTTATTGTCTGTTATGTACCAGGCTTGGCATTAAGCACTATATCAAAACAATCCTGGGGGGTAGGTACTGTTATTTTTCCTATTTTATTGTTGAAAAACTGAGGCAGCCAAGATGTTAAATCACTTACCAGGGTTACACAGCTACTAAGTGTCAAGCTGGATTTTATATCAGGTCTTCCAGCACTGTGCTCTCTCTACTGCCCCATTCTATTTTATTAAACACTTCTATGTGCTAGGTACCAGGGGAATACAAAGAACAGAGCAATCTGCTCTCAAGGAGCTTGTAATATAATGAGGAAGACAATAATTACATGTGTAACTATATACAGAATAAATATATACAAAACAAATATACAGAATAAGTATAGAAGCAATTACATACGTAACTATATCCAGAATAAGTATAAATATATGCAGAATAAATAAATACAGAAGACAATCATATATATATATATATATATATATATATATATATATATATATATATATATATATATACACACACACACACAGAATAAATATAATGAGAATAGGTGCAAATAAATGCAAGCTAGTTAATGAGGACACTAGCATTTGGGTGAAGAGTGGGGAATCAGGAAATGCTTCATGTAGAAGGTCGTGCTTGAGCTGTGTCTTAGAGTAGAGGGATTCTGTGAGACAGACAAGAAACAGACTATTGTAGGTGAAGAGCAGAGAGAAAACCAGGCAGGAACTCTAAATTGGGTCCAGGTTGGGAAGAGCTATATATGCTCGACGACAAGTACATATTTTATTCGAGGGACAGTAGTGAACCACTGGGGTTTATTGAGTATGAGAGTGACATGATCAGTTTTATGGTTAAAGAAAATCTCTTTGGCAGCAATGTGAAGGATGTACTGCAGCAGGGGGAGACTTGTGGGAAGAGAGGTCAGTTGGAACGCTATTTAAGCAGTCTAGGGAAGAACTGGTACAGGCCTGAATTAAGGAGGTGGCTATCTCAGTAGCAGGACAGGATTGGATGGTAGAAATATTGTGGAGGTAAAAATAATAAGATTTGAATATATGTGGAGAATGAGGAATCAAGGATAATTTCAGTATTACAAAATTGGGAGAATGGAAAAATAGTGGTGCCTTTGACAGAAGCATTCTGAGCTCATATTGGTCTGATCAGCCATAGTTGGACATATTGAAATTTGGCTGTAGTACAGTGATGTCATTTTGATCTTCTTTGAGAACAAAGAACAACCAACCAACTGTTTTGGAGAAGAGAGGTGTTTAGTTTTGAATGCATTGAGTTTATGGTATCTGTGAGAAATGCAGTTTGAAATGTCCCATAGCCAGTAAGTGTGTTGGACTTAAAATTAAGGGAGAGGTTAGAACATAAAAATCTAGTAATTATCAACACAGTTGAATATCAACATAGTTGAATCTATGGGGAATAATGCTGTCACTGAGAGGGTATGCAGAGAAAAGAAAAGAGTCCTGAGAGAGAGGAGAGAAAGAGAGTAATGAAAATTAGGAGAGAGAGAGAGAGGAGGAGGAGGATCGAGGAGACAATCTACTAAAGGTGGGAGGTTTAGCATCAAGCATGAATGAAGAAGGGTTGGCTTCAGCAAGCAGAGCTGTCCCTTTGTTAGAGACAGGGAAAAGAGAAGAGAGTAGGAAATAATTTCAAGGAGTTTTGAAATGAAGGCCGTAGGAAAAGAAGAACTTCATTTGCAGTGGCTTCAGTCTTTGCAGAGGTAAGGTTTTCAGCTGAAAGTGAGGGGAGAGGGAGGTGTAAGAAGTTTGAGGAGCAAAGAGGAAGTTTAGAAAATCCTTTGTGGGAAAATAGATAACAGTTAGGGAGGGGGAAAAAAGGACAGCCTTGCTTCAGGAAGCCCCACTTGAGTTTAATAACATGAATTTGTAATACACTTATTCAGCACTGTTAAGAAACTTCCTCCAGCTGTGTTCAGAGACTCATGAGTAGGAACAGAGAAAAAGTAATATTAATCCAAGGCCAAGGTTTGGCAGGAGTTGTGTAATGATAGGAATAAGATGGAGTAAGGGATTCAAGGCAGAGGACAAGGAATTGGAAAGCAGATGGGTAAGTGTAGGATTGGATCAGTTCACAATTCCACCAGCAGTGCATTAGTGTCCCTGCTTTTCCACATCCTCTCCAACATTTGCTATTTTTTTTTCTCTCATGTTAGCCAAAACAATGGGGTGGGGGTAGTATCTCAGAGTTATTCACATTATTTCTTATGGGCCAGCAGTATTTCTTTACGTTTGTGTGCCACACTGTGTTTTAGCCATTTCACAATTGACATTTACTTTATACTCCTATACTTTATACTGCAAAAACACTACCACAAATATTCTGGTGTATTTGTGTTTTCTTTTTATCTTGAATGTCTGTGACTTTGGAATTAGGGAGAGAGAGAGTGTGTATCTGTGTGTGTGTACACACATAGTATATTTCTTATTTACATTTTTCTGACTGCTTAGATGTATAATACAGCTTGAAAATGTGTAATGATGTGGTGCTTTTTATCTGATGTTTTCTTGTTTTTTCCCAGGTTAATAGCAATGAGCTTACAAATGGAGTAATAAATGCTGCCTTCATGCTCCTTTTCAAAGATGCCATTAGACTCTTTGCAGCATATAATGAAGGAATTATTAATCTCTTGGGTAAATATTTCTTTAATATTTCTTACCCTATTTTGAAGTTTAGGGTGAGTAATATTGACTGCAGTGATCATTTGAAAATATTCTTTAGATATAGTTCAAATGTTCATGTGACAGATTGAATTTATATATACCTTCAGTCTCTTAATTAGCTTGCTAATTTACAAAATCAATATGGAAGGTGGTCTTTGTGTTTTTGTAAATGTATTATTCTTATGACTTCCTTTGCCTAATAAGTATTGTTTTACAAATTTATTAAAAGTATTTCATTTTCTAAAAATACAAGCATTTTTGATTTGAAAAGTTTTTCTTCCTGTACCTTACCTAACTATATAGATTTTTGGCTACATAATTAATGTTTTACCTCTCTCCCTCCTCTTATTTATTTAAAAATAAATGTTACAGTAGGTCCCTATTAATGCAAATATTGAATTTATCTTTTGAAGTAACCATATTATTAAAATTCACATTCCGTATTTCCATTAGGCTGGAAACAATGATCACATTTTACATAATTATAACTTCAAAAAGTGTGAATTAAAATTGAATTGACCAATTCAGGAAATTCATTATTCATACTGATTGCTATGTAGCTATATAAAATAAAATATCTACTTCTAGTTGCATAACTTTAAAGATACTTTTAGTTTTTTAGAAATATCATTTTTAATTGTTATGTTTTATTACTGAAATATTTAATTGATTAAAGTTGGTTTTCTATTTAGTCCACGAGGAGTTAATATTTCCTTGAGGATGGACTATAATATTAAAAGGATTACAAAGAATGTACTTACTTAATGCTTGTATAAAACAATGTTAATAAAATGTATTATTAAAGTAGGGAGTTTTTCCTAGAATAGTCATTTTATTTTCTGACCAATGAAATGCAAGTTAGATTAACATAAATCAAGATAACAGAAATAAGTTTAGGGATTTTTAGTGATATTGGGATGGAGGGAAGAGGACCAAAGAAAATATATAACTGCTGCTTGGGAATAGGCTTATGTCTTACTCTTATGAAAAAGATGGAGAAAAACAGGTTAAACAGTAATACAGTTAGATGGATATGGAATACAGTTAGTTGATTTAACGGCTGGACTAAAAGGGTAGTAATTAATGATTCGATGTCATCTTGGAAAAGATGTTTTAAATAAGCAGCTTCTGGGCTCTCTTCTTTCGTCAGTCAATAAACATTTATTAAGTGCCTAAAATGTGCAAAAAAAGTGCTACTATGTACAAGAAAAAGTACAAGAGATGGTCTCTACCCTCAAGGAACTCATGACCTAATAGGAGAGACAATAGGCAAACTGATGTACAAACAAGCTCTGCTATATGATACAGTTTTATTGAATAAATATTAAAAGAAGGAAGGCAGTAGAATTAAGAGGGTTTGGGAAAGACTTCCTGTGGAAGATAAGATTTTACTTGGGATGTAGGAGTGTCAGTAGATGTCAGTAGGCAGAGATGAGGATTGCGAGCTTTGTAGGCATGAGGAGCATAGAGCCAAGAGATTCTTGTTTGTGGAACAGCAAGCAAGGCCGGTGTCACTGGATTGAGATGTACATGGAAGAAAGTAAGGTGTAAGAAGACTGGGAAGGTAGGAGGGGGCTTGATGATGATGGGCTTTCAATGCCAAACAGGATTTTGCATTTAAATCCCCTAGGTGATAGAGAGCCACTGAAGTTTATTGAGGGAGGGGGACTTAGAGATGACATGGTCATACTTGGACTGAAAATTAATTTGGTGTGTAAATGAAGGATAGGTTAGAATGGGGAGGGACTTAAGATAGGCAGACTCACCAGCAGGCTATTGAAATAATCTAGGTAGGAGGTAATGAGGGCCTGCACTAGAGTAGTGTCAGTGTTAGAGGAAAGAAAGGGACATATTCAAGAGATGTTATGATGGTGAAATCTACAGACTTTGGCAACAGATTGGCTATGGGCCGGGGGGAGGAGGTGGTGAAAAATTGTCAGGAATCAGGGGTGATGGCTAGCTTGTGACCCTGAGGGACTAAGAAGATGGTGTTGATCTTGACAGTAATGGGGAGAGAGGAGCAGAATTTAGGGAGAAATATGATTAATTTTGTTTTGGACATGCTGAATGTGAGATATTTACTGTGTGTCCAGTTCAAGATGTCTGAAAGGCAGTTGGAGATGTGAGATTAAAGATCAACAGAGAAGTTAGAGCAGGATAGGCCTATTTGAGAATCAGTATGCTACATGTTGTAATTAAAATCCATGACAGCTGATGAGATCACCTCTGGTGGGAGAGAGTGAGAAGAGAAGAGGGCCAGGACAGAACCCCGTGGGACCCTTCCAGTTAGAGTGTGATCTAGATGAGGAACTAGCAAAGGAGTCTGAGGAGTAGTGATCTGATAGAAGGAGAAACAAGAGAATAATCTCCCCAAAACCTTGATAGAAGAGTATTAAGAATGAGAGGGTGAAAGTTACACAGAGAGGTCAAGAAGAATGAGGATTGAAAAGTGGTCTTTGAATTTGGGCCTTTCTTCTTAGCCCTGAGCTTTTAAAGTTTTTTATCTGTGATTTGTATGGAAGTGCCATATTTACCAAGTTTGTTGTTGACCCAGAGCAGAAAAGGATAAAACACTGGATGACAGGATTCAAAAAGATCTTGTTGGTCTGACCATCTAATAGGATGAAATTTAATAAGGCTAAAAAGTCTTACACAGGTTTATAAAATAAGTGTTTTGAATATAACATTGGAGGTATGACTAGAGATTCACTTGGAAAAAAGGGGTGGGAGGACAGTGGACTACCTGCTCTATATCAGCCAAAATATGATATGATAATCAAAAAAAAAAGCCTAATACAGTTTTATTCTTGAGAGATGTATTTTTGAGAAATAAGTGATACTTTACTAGCTTTAGTCAGAGCATAACTGGAGAATTTTTTCAGAAACATTTTAGGAAACAAATTGAATAAATTACTTATTAAAAAAAGGGGGGCCAACCATGATCATGCTTTATGAGGATTGATTGAAGGAAAGTACAAAATTTAGTGGGGACATTAGTAGGACCTCCTGAAGTACTTGAAGAATCCTTTTGCATAATATGAAATCTCTTTTTAGCTCAAGAGGAGGCAAATTTATTCTTGTTGTAATACTTTCTTAACATTTAGTTTTATAAAAGGTGTGTGTGGGGGGTACCTTTTGCTCTTACAGGGTTCTTCCTTACTTTAAGGTCTTTGAACAAAGACTAGATTCTCTAGGGGAGCAGCTAGGTGGTGCAGTAGATAGAGCACCAGTGCAGACATTTGACACTCACTAGCTGTGTGACCTTGGGCAAGTCACTTAACTCCAGTTGCTCCATCTTGGGTCATCTTCAGTCATCCTGATGAATATCTGGTCACTGGATTCAGATGGCTCTGGAGGAGAAGTGAGGCTGGTGGCCTGTACAGTCTTCCCTCACTCAAAACAAAGTCAAGTGCAAATCATGTCACTATTTCTCCGATGGCATGGTCCTCTTTGGCAAAGAAAGATGAACATATACGCTCACACACACACACACACACACACACACTCTCTAGGAGGTTTTTGTTCAGAGAAAACTTCAAGTCAGTTCTTTATCTAGTCCTTTCCAATGACATTTTGAAATTCTGGAATCTATGTGGGTGAATTATTCCAGCTCTTGCCCCTGTACTACTGAGGAAGGTATTTTAATTATGCCTTGTAGAGTTACAGTATTGTGCTTACTCTTTTTACACATGAAGTGTGCTTTACCAGTAGTTTTTAAATGGGTATGAAATTTGTGAGATGGAATGGTATAGTAAAGAGCTGGCCTCATAATCAAGAAAAAACTGAGTTTAAGTCCACTGCTGATGCCTTTGTGACCCTAGACAAGTCACTTAATCTCAGTGCCTCAAGTGCCTCTTAAACTATCAGTAAGATGCAAAGTAGTCGCAGACTGCATTGGCAGGCATTAGATGTAATAATCTTCGTTGAAAGGAACCTCAGAGGCCGTCTGGACTACCTGATATCTTAATAAGAATCCCATCTCACAACAGACCCAATAAATGGCATCTAGCCCTTACTTAAATACTTCTAAGAGAGAGGAAACACATTATCTTATAAGATAGCCTATTCCAATTTTGAATTGCTCTAATTGCTAAGAAATTTTTCCTTACAAACTACCTAAATCTCCTCCTTGCAATTTGTATCCATTGCTTCTAGATCTGCCTTCTCAAACCAGGCAGAATAAATTTTCTCACTTCTCTATGACAGGCCTTCACATACTTGAACATATCTATCATTGTTCCCCCAAGTCTTCACCTTCATACCATCCTTAAATGGCATGATCTAGAAGTCTTTTGCCACCCTTTTTTGCCTTCCCTTGGACACTATCCAGCTTAGCGATGGTTTTCCTAAAATGTGACTTTTTAGGACCAAACATGATTCTCTCAATGTGGTCAAACCAGGAGAAAGCCCAGTAGGAGTAGAACTTTACCAAGTTTGTGCTCTTTTGGCACAGCTTTTAAGAACATGGGGTCACCTTCACATCCTAACACACCCTAAAGAGAAATCAGAGTATGCCTTTTTTAATTCTTATACTTGTTCAGCTTTGTATCTCCCAAGAGATTTATAAACCCTTTCCCAATTTATCCACACAACAACTATGTGAGGTAGGTAAGGCAAAATGTCCTTATAGGGTGATCCTAAGATAAATAAAACCTCAGGTCTGGATCATTAAAAGTATGTTAAGTATATTTGAGAGTATCTACAATTTAAGATTTGAAATTACGTTCACACTTATTTTAAGGACTGGTAGAAGAACGAAACAGGTATAAAGATTTATTTTTCCATTGCTAAGAAGTGGAATAATTTAAATTGGGCAGAAAGCATATGAAACACTAGTCTTAAGTACATTATGTATGATATTTATAGAAAGCCTCTACTGCCTTGTTAATAGTTCACCCTGGAATATGATGATAAAGTTATAAATTGAAACAGAATCCTTAATATTAATTTTGGTTAAAGTATAAGAAATAGCTTTTTTCTTTCACAGAAAAATATTTTGATATGAAAAAGAACCAGTGTAAAGAAGGCCTTGACATCTATAAGAAGTTTTTGACTAGAATGACAAGGATCTCTGAATTCCTTAAAGTGGCAGAGGTAAAATTGTTTGTAACTTAACCTAGCTCTTTAAATTGTGTTTTCTAGAGGTTCAGATTGTGATCAAGCAGATTATTCAGGTTCTATGTAGGTGCTTTGTGAAAGGTGCTCCTGCCTATGTGAAATGGAACCTACTTGTACATGATTATTCCTAGGTAAATTTCATTGCAAATAACTTACGATGGGAGTAACCACATAACTTTGTAAACCAACTTCGAATACCATCCATGTAGATATTAGTAAATTACCTAATACTTTTGAGTGGGAAGTTACAGTTAATTATTTTTAATTATTAATATTATAATTATAATTAATTATAATTATTATTATAATTAAGTTAATTATTTTTCCTGGTTTTCTCAGTCAAAAGAGACTACTCTCTTTTGGTTATAGTACTTATCTTCACAGAGTTGTTTTAAGTAAAATGTCTTAAAAACCCTTTAAGCACTATAGAAGTGTGAATTATCTTCCTTCATTATCATGATCAACATGTGATACACACACACACACACATAATTGGATTTGTTGTAGCATGTATTTGGAATATAACTATGCAGATAGCGGTGTTGCAGGTAATGTAATTAGTCACTTGTGAATGAGATTTTAGTTCCAGTTTTCTTTCTCAGATAACTGAAAACATTTAATTGCTAAAGAATAGTCAATAACTACAAATGTACAAATTCTGTAAAGTTTAATTTGGGAGATGGTTTTTCTTTTTATCTGTACTTCTGTAACATTTATATTTTAATACGAGCATTCACTAATAAAGAGCTATTTATATATAGCTCTTTAGAGTTCACAAAATGTTTTCCTTACAACCCAGTAAGGTTTTAAGTAGTGCACATATTATTCTTTATTTTCTAGATGAGAAAGCAGGCTCAGAGAAAGTGATTTGCGCGTGTGGTTTATGTGAGAGTCAGCAGGCTATGAGCCCAGATTTAACTACAAGTACAGGACTTTCCACTTTATTATATTCTGTTGTAGTCGTAGTACTTTTGAAAAAATGCCATTTTCTGGTAGTTGTATTTACACTTAAAAAGTTGATTTAAATGTAATGCTTTCTCTTCTTACAGCAAGTTGGTATAGACAGAGGCGATATACCAGATCTTTCACAGGTAATAACTACATTGGGGTTTTTGTTTGTTTTTTGAAGGATAATATATATTTTTATTAAAATAGATAAAAAATTGCAGTGAAGGGGAATTGAAAGACTTCATGGAAAGAAGAAAATAATATGGGGTCAGGAAGAAAAATCTTACTACCTTAGCAAAACAAATGAATAAAAATTATGCAGTATTTTATAAAGCCATCACCAAGATGGGATAACCACAACATTTTCCCTAAGATACTGACATGATGGAGTATTTAGTGTTTGCTCTCTCTCTCTGGGTTCCTCTAATCTGATTCTGTGCTAGTTGACTTGCCAAATACCTTGCCACCATCCCTAGAGTTTTATTGCTGTGTTGCCTCTGAAAGAAGCCTGCCTTTCCAAGACTCACCTGTGTACTATGCCACTTCCCCTCTCATCCCTCCTTCTAGGGAGTGAGGAGATTTCTGGCTGTTGCCACAGATGTCTATGCCAGACTTTATGGGAGACAAACACAACAACCCTCAACTACCTGCACAGCTATTCCTTAATAGACTGTCCTCTGCACCTGCCACCCCAGTTGAATTTTTCCAGAGCTTAAGAACTCCTAATTTCACTCTATCATTTCCTGTTTGCTGTAAGTGACTCTAATCCTGGGGAGAATTTAGTCTTTATGAAGTTGGATTAAGATGTCACCAAGATTACATTAGTTTTCTTGAAACCTATTTTGTTTATAAATTTATTTGTAAGCTGAATACTTAAAAACATATTTTGTCTTTCCATTATAAAAATATATTTTGTTATAGAGGATGGCTCTCTGGGGTGCGGGGAGAAGGATGCTGGAAGAAAATCTGATGTACAGAACAAAAGATGTCAGTAAAATTTATTTAAAAATAAAAAGTAAAGTTTACACCTAAAAATATTAGGAGGCAATATATAATACATTGTTTCTTATGACACTTTGTTTTAAAGTGTATTATAGTTATTTTTAAAATTGTGTTAGTAAAAATTGTTCAATATTTTCTCATCTTTTAAAAACTCAATTCCAGTCTGACCTCCCTCAGTGATGACTTTCTTCAAGAATTCATGTAGTCCTTTACTTGTACTTCTGCTTTTATTGTACTTTTCATATAATATTATAGCTTTTTGACTTGTTTCAGAATCCTATATTGCCATGTACTTCTCACATTGGCATGCAACATTGTTTACTGCATGCCTTTTCTACTTTGTTTCTAAAAATGACTTTAAGGACTATCCAGTTAGATCTTAAAAAGTCCTTAAAAGGCTTGTTTGGGTGGTTGTTGTCCTCCATTCTCAAAGAGGACCGAAATGACATCAGTATGCTAGAGTCAGGTTTCATTGTGTCCACCTGTGGCTGATCAGACTGATACAAGCTCAGAATATCAGGGTACAAATAATCCCTGTGAAAATTTGGGGTGGATTTTTGCGCATTTGCATTTCTTTTGACTTCTTATTCTATAACATCCGTGAAAGCAGTTTTTTTGGAAATAATTTACACATGTATTAAGGCATCCTTGATGAAGATATGAGAAGGGGACAGGCAGGCTTTTACAAATCATATCTTTACACTCATTTAACAAAATGATTAAAGGAATACAAGATTTCATTCTGTTCCTTGATTGTTTAAAAAATTACCCCTATTGAAATGAAAATGCAGCCTTAAAAGGTTTCTGTCAACAGGTAATCACGCATGTTAGGGTCATAAATGATTTCTTGGAAAGAGATAACAATAGAGATTATTTTTATTTCCTGATTAAATGAAATGTAAATCTGTGAGATTTTTATCAAAGGCTGTGTCATGGTCTCCATTTGTAATTATGGGATTTTATGGAGATGAAGTAGACTCTTAGTGTCTTTTATTTGTTTTATCTTGTATTCCAACTTGTTTGGGGGTTATTTCCAGTAATGAAGTTTTAATATTGACCATGGCCATTTTTCCAATTAAAAAATGAGATAACTCTTTATGACTGTAAATGAAACTATGCTCACTAATAGTGAGTAATTTATACTTTGGTCAACTGTACCATATTATATATATGTTATATGTTGTATATCATTTGTGTTTAGCTAATCTGACTCATTTGTGAAATTCTTCATAATTGTATTTTTCCCACAGGCTCCCAGCAGTCTTCTTGATGCTTTGGAACAACATTTAGCCTCCTTGGAAGGAAAAAAAATCAAAGACTCAACAGCTGCAAGCAGGTGCTTTTTTAAAGCTCTCCGTTGATATTTTTGTTCCAAATGGTAGTTTGTTATTAATTCAGGATTTCACTTCGATACCATTTTTATAGTACCAAATTATAGCTGTTTTAAGCATTTGAGTAGTTCTTTAACTTCTGAGCCTTTAATTTTAATATCCCAAATAAATGATAAAAATATTTTAATGTGGCTATAAATTTTTATACAGTATTATTATTTATGAGACCTTTATGGTGTGGGTATTTTTCCCAGGGG
Source organism: Bettongia penicillata ogilbyi (assembly GCA_023548195.1). Lineage (NCBI taxonomy): Eukaryota > Metazoa > Chordata > Mammalia > Diprotodontia > Potoroidae > Bettongia > Bettongia penicillata. The sequence continues at coordinate 5,968,559 of JAJHZJ010000017.1, forward strand.
TTTTTGTTCTATGTAGGGGCATTTTGATACATCTTTACATACCTATTTTTTAGTATTAGCACTTGTCCTTTTTGTATAACAAACCTTAATTTTTAGAGGAAATTGTCCTTAGTAGTATGACTTAATTTTAATATTTATTCAATACTCCAGGTTTTCTCTTTCAATTTTCTGGTAAAATTAATAATAAAATATCAAAAAGTCTGATAGATTCAGAGAAACCATCCTGAAAAATAAATGACTAAGACAAAATGCACTTAACATTGAATGTCATTTTGAAAATATTTTGTATAATTTGATGTTTGTCAGACTATCAGTAATTTTTTTAACCTTTTAGAATTGTGAGACGTGTTGTGACTAGGATTATAAAATTGACAATATGAAATTTTAATACCTTTTTTCCTCCTAATGGAATCTTAACAGAAATGAATAGTATTTGGTCCTACAGAAGGATAGGACCAAATAGAAGGCTGTTTGTTACCATGTTCTGATAGCCTTTTGTTCCCTCACTGCCTGATGTTTAACCATTTTTTCCCCAGAATGTTTACATGTTAAATAATATTAATGGAAATGTAGTAAAATAAAGAAATTTAATTGTAAACTTAGAAAAATCTGAATTGTGTGGAATTTTACCTAGGGATTACTGATTTATCCTGATGTCTTAAGTGTGTGAATTTAATGATACCTGTTAAAAGGTTATTAAACCTTTTTTTAAAGAAATTTTATTGATATCTTTTATTTTTCTGTCACCTGTATTTTCTCTCCCCTTCCCCTCTCAGAAATCCTCAGAAAAGGAGTAGAAAACAGTTTAGCAAAACTAACTTATTGAAAAAAAATCTGACATGTAGTGTTCCAGTAGTCCATCAGGAGGCATTTACTGTGTTCCAGGCACTATGTTACATGTTGGGAACATACCAAATCATTTCTTTTCTTGCCACTTATTGTGATATGAAATACTTGGACAATCTTCAACTCTTTTTCTGTCCAATTATTCTAGGGCTACAACCCTTTCCAATGCTGTTTCTTCCTTGGCAAGTACTGGCCTGTCTCTAACCAAAGTGGATGAAAGGGAAAAGCAAGCAGCCTTAGAGGAAGAACAAGCTCGTTTAAAAGCTTTAAAGGCAAGTGTATCCTTCCATTTATTGGAAAACCAAGTAAACGTTCTTAGAATAAGTTTAAACTAAAGCTATTTTATTTTTGTAAAAACTGTAACTAGTTATGTTTTATTAAATAAGCGTGATGTAGTAGTATTGAACTGGGAGTTTGGAAGACCTGGGTTCAAATTACTACCTCAGACATTTAATATTTATGTGTCTCTTGGCAGACCTCTTGATCTTTTGGCTTCAGTTCCTCATTAGTAAAATGAGAGAATTGGATTCAGTGGCATCCAAGGTTTCTGCGAGCTCTGTGTTTCTATGATTCTTTATAAATGATATGAAATTAAACACTGGATAGTCTGGTAACTTAATTCTTTATCCTCTTCAACAAATAGGTAATTATAGTAGCCAGAAAACAGCGTCCATTTGCAATGAATTAGAGCAGAGTTTAAGTTTTATTTTTGTCAGAAGCCTTATAAATGAATTTCTTCTCTGGATTCATATTTTCTCTTAGGAACAACGTCTAAAAGAACTTGCAAAGAAACCTCATACCTCTTTAACAACTGCAGCCTCTCCTGTATCCACCTCAGCAGGAAGTATAATGACTGCACCAGCCATTGACATATTTTCTACCCCTAGTTCTTCTAACAGGTAAGTCATGGACTTCTGGGATGTAAAATAGGTTATTTCTATTATTTGTACATAGGTTCTTTATACTTTTAAAAAAATTACATTTTAGTAAGTCAGTTGACAAACATTTATTTTATTTTTTTACTTTTTTAATTTAGTGTTTTTCCCCCACTTACGTGTAAAAACAATTTTTAATATTCATTTTTAAAACTTTGAGCTCCAAACTTTCTCCCTTCATCCCTTCCCATCCCCCCCATTGAGAAGGCAAGCAGTTCAATATAGATTTACATGTGTAGCCATGCAAAACATATACATTCATGTTGTGAAAGAAAACATAGACAAAAATACAACCTGAAGAAAAATAAAGTAAAAAAATATGCTTCAAACTCTGTTCCGAGCCATCAGTTCTTTTTCTGGGGATGGATAGCATTTTTCATAAGTCCTTTAGAATTGTCTTGGATTGTTGTATTGCTGAGAATAGCCAAGGCATTCATAACTGATCATCTTGCAATATTTCTGTTCCTTTGTATACAGTACATTTCCCTTTGCATCATTCCATGCAAGTCTTTCTAGGTTTTTCTGAGAGTATCCTGCTCATCATTTCTTATACAATAGTATTCCGTAATAATCACATGCCACAACTTGTTCAGCCATTCCCCAATTGATGGACATCCCCTTAATTTCTCATTCTTTGCTCCAGAAAAGAGTTGCTATAAATATTTTTGTGCATAAAGTCCTTTTCCTTTTTGTTTTTTTTATCTCTTTTGGGATACAGACCTACTAGCAGTATTGCCTAGGTAAAAGGGTATGCATTGTTTTGTAGCTCTTTGGGCATAATTCCAAATTGCTTTACACATTGATTGAATCACTTCACAACTCCACCAATAGTGCATTAATGTCTCATTTTCCCCACTTCGCCTTCAACATTTCAACAAACATTTACTAAGATCCTGCTGTTTGCCAGGTCCTGGACCAGAGCTGGTGATACAAAAAAATACAGAAACAGGTGCTGCTCTCAAGGAGCTCACAGTCTGATAAGGGGATGTTTTATTTTATTTAGTTTTATAGCCTTAACCTCCCTCAACTTTTGGGAGGTAGCAAGTCAAGGATTTCCCTAGATTTAAGTTGATTGGTAAAAATATTCTAGATTGAAAAAATGAAAACTCATTTATGAGTCAGTGGGAATACAAACACAAAATCCCTTCCTTGAAGGAACTTTTATTCTAACAATGAGATACAGCCCACAGGGGAGTAGAGGACAAAGAAAGGGAGTTTTGTTCTGTGAATTCAGAGGAATTGTTGGTAGAGCCATAGAGTACAATGTCTCATCCGTTTCAGTGGCAAGAGTAGTACTCATTTCATTATAATTTAGAGCACAAGATGTAGAAAGTGGGGGGAGTGGGAAAGGGTGGCAGAATATGTGGTAGAGTGAATAGCAATTTACCTGGATATGCCCTCATGTTATGGTGGTCAGATGGATGGAATGTGAAGTATGGGTGAGGGTTGGCTTCAGTATAGTAGGTCAGTTGAGGTTACTCACAATAAGCAGGACAGACTTCCAAAGTTGAACAAATTAACTCCTCATTCCCCCCACCCAACCTTCCTCATGGAGATTGGTCTCTGGAGGTCTTTGTGCACTCTTCCATGTAAAGAGTATAGGGGATATAGATACCAATCTCTATAGTTATTGGGCCTATGATTTCATTAGAATAGGGAACTCCCAGGTCAGGAAACTCCTTTAACCAATGCAGGCTGGCACCTTCTCTGCAAGTTATATAATTAAATGCTATCTAGTATAAACAAATGGGAGTACTATAAATTAGATCTTTGGGCAAAGTACTTATCTTGGAGCCATTAATTACAATGAAGACTCCTTTATTTAAAAGGAAACCTTACTCCACCTTTGATTTGGTTTATTACAAGTTATGTTGCGCACCTTATGCATTTAGCAAGCTCTTTAATTTACTCTGTTGTTATTTTCCATGGTAGCATAAGCAGGGGTTTGTGTCATAGAGGCTTTGTCTGGTGAAACTTAAGGATTCCTTTTCAGAATTACGTTTTTAAATGATTAAAATAATATAGGATTGCAAAAGAAATCAATTGTATTGAAATACAGTTATCAAAATACAAGCTAACACAGCAACAAAAAACAAATTTAAAGAGCTGAAGAACCCCTGATGTAAAGGAAAGGTACTGGATTTGGAGCTAGGGAGGGACCTGGCGTTGATATTACTCCAGATACCTACTGTGTGATCATGGGCAAATCCCTTAAATCCACTGAGGCCATTTCTTCCTTGGTAAAATGTAGCTACTTTATGTACTACCTGAACTCCCCACATACAGTTGTTATGAGGATCAAATAGGATAAGGTATATAAAGCATATCATAAACCTTAAAGTATAATATTACATGTTATTATTGATTTCTATATCTCATTGGACTGTTTTTCTTTTATTTTAAAATTTTTGTCAAAAGAGATAACTAACTCAATGAGTAGAAGAGGATCCAGAAAACATTGGGAAATTAAAGTGATACAAAAACAAAAATGATCAGTTGTTTAAATGACAAGTTCGAAAGCCTACAGTGCAAAGGTCTATGAATATTTTGCTTCTAATAACATTTAATATACTCTAAGAGAAAAAAGGGAAGTACAAAAAAAAAAGATTGTTTTCAATGTCTTTTCAGTTTCTCATATCCTTCACAGTCCAAACCATGACCACTTTGAAGGAAAAGACATAGAAGAATTCATATCCTCCCATCCCTGCCTCCAATGACTTCTCCTCTAAAGGAGTGTAAAGATAAACAGTTGTAGTTATATGAAGAACCTTTAAGGACTGATTTGGAGGTTTGAAGAAGGGTTGAAGGATATGATGTTCTCTCAACTGTTAAAGAAATACACTTACAAATCTTTGGTTCTCTAGCTCCAACCCCTATGAGGTAAAATGGGAAAATAATTCAAGTATATGATGTCTGTTCATGTACTGTATGTGGGCTAAATTTTAAATGTGAGCTACTGCAGATATCAGTCACTGACAGATTGCCTTCCTTCTTCAAACTTTGCATATTACTGAAATGAGTCATATTAACTGATGATATGCCCTTCATAAACAACTGATGGTGCACTCTTGCAGTAGAAACTTAAAAACTGAATTGCAGCATATCACTTAGTCTAGGGAGCACATTTCTAACTGGAGGTAAGCCAACTTACATTATTATAAATGAATCACTATACTGCACTGAATGCATCAGCAACTTCCTCAGCTTATTCTAATAACCATTTTGAGAGTTTCTGTAGACTTCTGGGGTAATACTACATAATTAACCTTGCAAAGTATAGTGTTTTTAGCCATTAACTTTATGCACTGGACATAATTTATAATCTCTTTTCAGCTGAAGCTACTGTAAGCATATAGTAATTACTAGATATGCCCACAAAAATCAGCTTTTATCCACTCAATAAATTTGATTTTGCATGAATTCTGTACTTAGCACTATACTAGAAAGAATACATACTGTGAGGAATAGGAAAGAAGTAGTGGGATGAAGTCCATGACTTTGGCAAGCTTCTTAGAAAGAAATGAATCAACCAAAAGAGATATATGTAACTTATTTTAAACGTTAGAAGAGAAACAATATTAAAAGATCCAAAAGAGTCTATATTTGTTCATGACTAACTTCAAGAGAAATTTGTAAGATGGAGTGAATGGGATCAAGAACTTATGTAGAGGGGTTGACTTTGGCAAGTAGAAGGGCTACCTCTTAGTCAGAGATAAGCAGTAATGAGAGTGGAAAAAGATGTCTAAATGACATGGGAGAAGGGGAGTATAGAGGGTGCTCTTGATGAAAGGCCTCAATTTTTTCAGCAAAGTATTTGAAGCTTTAAAATCCATGTGTCTAGGAAAACAACTTAATTTATTTTAATAATAATATAATCTTTAAATTTAATTAAAATTAATTTAATTAAATTTTAAACTGCACTAACACTTTTTGAACACTTTACATAGCAGAAATGTTAAACTCCTGTCTGGCAAAACTTTCTAATGAGGCCAAACAAGGTTAAAATGTAATTAAGAAATGTTTACTAGAATAAAAATAATGTACAACATAATGTTCATTTGAGGTTTTCTAAGTCAGTATAGAGCCTGCAGGAAGCTGTTTCTATTTTAGTTTACACCCCTGCTGTATAATAATGAAATATCTAGGTTTTCTCAACCTCAAATACAACTTCTGCTACATCATATGCTGAAGTTTCATAGTACTAACAAAATATTCACCTGATAATTAATAAATTAGAATCATAGAACTTTTTTCTATTTAAAAACCTTAATTAACAAACAAATGTCAGCATATAGAAAACAAAAAAAGATTTTTATATCAAATACTGAACTTGGTATAATTTGGTTTTTAAATACATATTGAATTTAATATGATTGTAGTATAGGAGAGTTCAGATGAAAAGGAGGAGTACGCGCAAAGGTAGTTTTAACAGATTTTAACCTCAAAAGGAGAGGAAGAGAACATCTTTTAAAAGAAACAGTCTCTGTGCTTGCCATGCCTGGGGTAGGCACGGTTGGGGGAGAGAACAGTATCCACACTCCAGTCTAATGCCTACAGCTTTTTACGGCTCAGATTTATGTGTCATTTGAGACAGAGCCAATAAGATAATGATGGGAAGCTGACTATAGGACCAGTGAAGTGAAAATGTTTTCCTAAATTACTTTAAGGAATGAAGGACATGGAAGTAGGAAACTTAACCTTATATGTACTATTATAGTAAGAGGCTCAGATTGTTTAATTCCCAGTGGGTTTGATATCAATACTTGCATCCTGTGAAGCTGGGGTTATGCCATTCAAACTGATTTTCACTGTTTGATGCAGTAGTAACAAAATTGCCTTGTTTGTGACTTCTGAACTTTCTTCTTTGCTTCTGTGTATTTTTAATATTTTATTGATCTTAATTTTTTTTAAATTTTGAACTTATATACCAAAAAAGAACATTTTTGTATACACAGATGGCAGAAGATTACATATGTAACTTTGAACCTGTATTTCTTAACACTTGTCTTTTTAAATTATGTAATGAATTCCACACATAACTTTCAAAATGCTCCTGTCTCTGCTGCTTTTTTGAACTTCCTTCTAATATGTTTTGATGACTTTTTGCATCAGTATTTCATCACTTCTTACCTCTTACCAGTGGGGGTGATAAAACTAAGAAAAAGAAAAAACTTGTAACAAATAAATACAGTCCAGCAAAACCAAATCCATATGGAGGCCATTTCTAAATATATATGCCTCTTCATGCACTTTGAGTCCCTCACCGCTCTATCAGGAGGTCGGTGACATGTCATCACAAATGTTCTGGAGATGTGGTTGGCTGTTGGAATGATCAGAGTTAAAATTCACAATCGTTTTTCTTTACATTTACCTTTATAAATTATTCTCCTGAGTCTGCTTCCTTCACTCTGTATTAGTTCTTACTACTCAGGATTCTCTGTAATCATCTCATCATTTCTTCCAGCCCAATAATACTCTATTACATCAACTTACCATAGCTTGTTCAGCTCTTCCTCATTTAATGATCATTCCCTCTTAGGATTTAGTTCTATGTTCAGTTTTTTTTTTCTTTTAGTTCTTTTCAGAATCAGAAAGTTATTTGCTAGCCACTGTTCCCTTCCAAATATTAGCCTCCCTTTTAACATCTCCCACCTCATGTTGAACTGGGGATGCATTTCTACACCAAACTCTTTGTGGATTGTACTCATTTCCCAAGATAAAGAGGGGGCTCATTTGATGCCCTTTCCCCCTACTTTTTTCTTCTTGTTGGAGAACTCTCTCTTACACACCAAAATTATGAGCAATAAAAGGTAAATTCCACTCTCTTCCTTAATCTCTCTATACTAGTATACTCCTTTTACCATTCTTTCTCTTTCCTTGTTTTTAAGTCCTGTAAATCAGAACCATTCCATTCCTAGGTCTTTTGTTTTTCTTATTTAATTCCCTCAGTACCCTTTGAAGACATCAGGGTTCTAAAAGAATATTGTTTGTTTTCCCTCTGTTAAAATGATTGTTATACATCACACAGCTTTTTCTAATTGCTCAAATAAATTTAACTTTATAATTTTCTTTTGATTCTTGTGTTTGGTTTTCAAAGCTTCTATTGAGCTCTGTTCTTTTCAATAGAAATGCTTGAGTGTCTTCTACTTCAAAAAAGGTCCATGTTTTCCCCTTGTAGGATATTAAGCTTTTCATGGCAAGTTATTCTTGGGTGTAAGCCTTTCTTTTACCTTTTGGAATACTGTTTTCCAAATTCTTTTTGTGATTTCTTGGTACTTGAACTTCATTCTGGGTACTTGCATTGTTTTTGCTTTGATATGGGAACTCTGGATTTTGTCTGTAACATTCCTGGAATTTTTAACTTTTGAGGTTCCTTTTCAGAGGTGATGGGTGGAATATTTTTTTACTTTGCCATTTTGCTCTAATAGATATGGGCACTTTTCATTTAATGTTTTTTGAAAAGTAGTGGTCAGGATTTTATATAGCTTGTGGCTTTCTAGAAGTCTAATAATAATTCTTAAATTATGTCTCCTTGAGCTATTTTCTAGGTATATTGTTTTTTTATATGATATTTTAATTTTTTCTATTTTTTTTCTTTTTGTAGTATTTCTTATGGACCATGTAGTCACTGATTCTTTTTTTAGACTTTCTTTACTTGGGTAAGGTTTACCACCTTCTCTTATATAAGCTATTTATTGCCCTTCCACTTTTGTTTTACCATCTTTTAGTTAATTTTTTACATTTTTTTCCCCCATTTCTTCTAGGTATTCATAGTTTATATAAAATTTTTTCTCCCTTTAAATTGTTGCTTGCAGTTGTTAGGGACTTTAATCTCTCATCTTTTGGAGGGAACACTAGATTTGCAGTATTTTTTTGATACTTGTCAATGTCTTTGGTTTAATTTTTTTCTTTAGTTCTAATTCCTAAATTGAGGTTTTGTTATACTTCCTGCTGTGCTTTTTGCATGGGATGATTGACCCTGCTTGGTCTGCATTTTCCATATATGAAAATACATGTTTTCATTCTGTATCTCTAGTTAATCACCTCTGCCAAGAGAGTTGGAAGACATCTTAAGAAGATAACACTAGTCTTCTGAGTTCTGAGAAAAGTTAGAGATTTTTAATGCAGGAAAGTCTCTTACAATGTGAATTGATACTAAACCTTTGTGGGCCTCAGTTTGATCTTTTATAAAATGAGCGAGTTGGATTGAGTAACCTCTAGGGTCTTTCAACTCTCAAGTCCTTGTTTCTTTGATGGGGTTTAATTTCATTTCATAAAAGAGAAGGAACTGAGGCCTAAAGAATTTGTTGCTTATATTTGGTTAGATGTCTGCATTTTGAGCAAAATCCTTATATTTTGGTTGGGATATCCCAGAATACTACCCATTCCTTTCTAGTGTGTTTTTCAGGATCAGCCCTCTCTCTGTCCCCTAACAGAAATTACCTTTTAAAATCACCTTTGTAGTAGGAAAGATTGTGGACGGTTCATATTAAATAGGCATTAACTTCTTTTTTGAAATAAGAGGGGCCCAGTTTTGAATGTGATCAAAGGTGTTGGAGTTTAATCTACGTATAAGACTTGACTTAAGGCAAATTATCTTGGTAGTTAAAATATTCAATATAGTAGTACTTATCCTCAATGAGGTATCCATTATATTTCAGGGTTTGAGTTGAGGAAGGGCAGGCTTTGATATTTTTAAGGGTTATAGTAATTTTATTACTTGTAGATTCTGATCTTGAATATAAAATACTAGATGCGGTTGATATGTCTATTCAGTACGTAATGTGGCCTTATTTTAAAGTTATCTCATCCCTCATCACTTCTGCATATGGGAGAATTTTAGTTGTACATTTAAGGTGTCCTTTCTTCTCTTAATATTTAATTTGTGTGCAACTATAGCCAAGCATGTGTTAGACAATAAAATATTTTCCTGAAATTTCTGTTTCTAGCACATCAAAGCTGCCAAATGATCTACTTGATTTGCAACAGCCAAGTTTCCATCCATCTGTACATTCTTTATCAACTGCACCTCAGGTAGCAAGTACATGGGGAGGTAAGCAGTCAGTGAATTCTTCATGGAACATTGTATAAGTTATGTTTTTAGTCTCTATTGCTGCTTTGTATAATTTTGGTTTAATTTGATAAATGGGAATATGAGTGATGCTGTCAAAATAATTGTATTGGAGATGTTTGGCTTTTGAAGACACTTTTATTAAATATGGCCTAGATTAAATTACAGAATAAAGTAAGATGAAATATCATAGAAAATTTTTTGTGTTGCAATAGTAAGTTTGTCATGTTCTTTTAAGAAAATTTAGCTGTTCACTTAAGTCATCCATAACTTAAGGAGAACTGAGCCTTATGATTAATCAAGAATAAATTTTCCTGTGGGGGAAAGAATTTGAAGTTATTTAAATACCATATGAAGAGTAAAGCATATTTGGTTTTAACAAAATATTTGCCATAATGTTCTAGAGAATGAATAGCAGTGACTTGCTTTTTGTTTCAAATGTTTGCTTAATTAAAACTAAAAGGTTAATAGTGGCTGTTGAAATAATCCTTGCCTCTTAAAATCAGAAGTATTAGCAGATCTTTAATATATAGGGACTTCCTTTATATTTGAGGAAACCCTGATTATAGATTTTCTGGATTTAAAGGAAAAGGAATCTAGATGTATATCTTAAAGTACTTTGCCTGACACTCATCAGCAAGTTTTTAACTACTTATTTGTCCCAATTTACACCATATTACATAGATGGAGGGAAAGGAGACATCAAGAAAAGATAGGTGATGTCTGGTAAAGAACTATGGTACATACTGTTTTCAAAGATTGTTACTTCACCAGTAGAATCTGAATTAACAAGCCAACATTCCTAATCTTTCATAGCACAAAGGTTAGAAGTATTATATAACCTGTTATTTTCCTGGTAAATCTTTTTGGATAATACTTGTATGAATTATTCCCACTTCTTTCTTTTCTTTTCCTTCACAATGTGCCTATCACTTAAAAAAAACTGGAGAAACTATAGTGCTCATTTAGTAGAAAATTTTTGCTTCTACAACATGCTACTGTTGTGTTTTATTTTTCCATGGAGTTTCTGAAGTCTGTCAGAACTCTGTCTTTGCAAAGAACATGAGCTAAGATAGTCTGTGATGCTTCAAAGGCTTTAAAATGGTTCAAGCATGGTCTGCCTTTTAAGCACCTACATAGGCAAGCATGAAGAAGTTTATTACCAGTAAGCTGGCCACTTGATTACTGGCTGACTTTTTTGCCTGTGGCAGCCTTTGAAAGAAAACAAAAATTCAAAATGTCCCTTCATCTTGCTTGGCCTTTTTTTCACTCCTGTAGTAACAAGGGGAAAGTAGCAGAATGGGGATTAGAGATTGTTAGAACAATAGTTTTTAGGCCATCCGTAAATACCAACTTAGCTGCTGGAACTTTAAATACAAAATCCTTGTCCAGTGACAAATGAACAGGCATACTCTAGGAGAAACTGAACTATATAATCTAGTGAAGGGGGAAAAAAGTTCACTTAAACTTGGAGTCACAAAGACCTGGTTTTAAACCTGTCTCTTACTACTTTGGTAGTTTTAGTCAAATCATTTAACCCCTCCTCACTTTCCTTATCTGAAAAATGAGGTGTCAGACATGATTTCTGAAGTTTTTTCATTCTCAAAACCTATGAACCTATATTAGTCTTAACATTCTCAATAAATGTAATTGTTACCAGGAGACAAAAGGAAGTTAGCAGTATATAGAGGAATGACTCAGAACAATACCTGTAGTGTCTAATAAAAGGATTCATCCAACACTGGTTTATGAAGCATCAACAAAATGGTAGGTGTTGGAAATTCAAAAAAAAATGGAAGAACAGTCTTGTTGCCATACACCTCAGAAACCATCTATTCCAGTTTATACAAAAAGAGGAGCAAACAGGCTAAATCATTCTGTATGACTAACAAGTTTTCCAGCCTTTGATCTTCAGGGAAGGGAAAGCCATTACTTCCTAAGGAAGTTCATTTCATGTTCAAATGTATGTCTTCATACATTTGATTTTTAGGAAGTTTATCTTTATATTGCACGTTATTTATATTTAGTTCTTTGCCACTTCCATCTCTTGCTCTTAGTTTTGCCCTCACAGGCCAGGTAGAAGACTTAATAACCATTTCCAGGTGGCAGTCCTGTTATTTGAGGATAGCTAATGTGTCTTTCTTGAGTCTTCTCTAGGCCAAAGACCCTAAGTCCCTTCAGCCAGTCAATCTGTCTCTTGAACTCAAAACTCTTTACTGCCCTGGTTGCCCTTGTGCTCTCTCTCCAGCTTACTGATGTCTTTCTTAAACAGTTTTCTAAATGTGATCTTAGTTCTGTACATTATGGCCTATACAATCTGCTCTGTGAAACTGTATACACATTGGCCTTGCAGTCTACCAGAGCTTGCACATGTTTTTTAGATTGATTGCTGTAAAGTCTCCTCTCTTGTTTTTGAAGTGTTAATTTCTTTAACCCCAGTATAAGACTACACACTTATCACTATTAATATTTTACAGCAGAGGATAGTATAAGCCATGAGCAGTAGCAGTATTGCCTTCTAAAAGAATGAGAAGCAGTGGAGGAAAAAAAATAAGTATTCAGAATATTGGCAAGATATCCACGAAGCTAGATCATCTTGGATGTATTTAAACTTGAAACTGGAAGGTCAAGAAAAATGACCAAACAGACCAAATAATGTAAAAGATCAGTAAAGATTTCTATTAGAATTTGCTTCACCATTATTGATAGTAGAGTTGCTATTTCATGGATTACAAAGATAGGAAGAATAGCTAGACTGAACGGAGCAATTCTGACAGTGCTCACTTGTCTATTTTCAAAGTATCTGGACAGGGAAGATGTTGAAGATAGAGAAGAAACATGACCCTTATTATTAAAAACAAACTGACCAAGAAACTATTAGTAGTTACTGACACATATACTTGCTTTCCTATTTGTACAAAATCTTTATAAGAGTCTAGCTATGGATCAAGGACATCCTTGATGAAAGTAGAAAGGTTTTGCAAATAGCATACCACATCTTTAAAGTGTTATGGTTGAATGAAAGATGTTTGAAAACAAAATGTATAATTTGTTGACTTCAAAAAAGCATTAAATTGACCAAAGGAAAAGGTTGCTTTAAAGGCTGTTTCCAACCACTATTATAGAATTACACCAGGTTACTATGAAGATTAATAAGAAGAGGAAGCTTGTGCCTATTTAAAATTAAGTAATGCAAAAAACAAGGAGATGTACTTGGGAAGTCCTGTAGCACAGTGGGGAAGTCATGGGATAGATTTACATGTGCTGATATGTATGTTGCTTGTGGTCTGCACCATTGAAAGGTACACCCACATTGATAAGGTCACAGATTGATGGAAGTATTGAAGTGTTTCTCAAGATTGTTTTCTATGTCTGGAATGGTTTGTGTAAGAAGAGTAGTAGATCTTTGATTCTGTGATCTATCTGTAATAATATGATATAGGTAGAGAATGTGTACAAAGAATTGTGGCATACATAGTGTAAGAGCACAGGTTACTATTTGGAAATTTACTGTTAGGAGCAAATATGGTATGTAGTCTATATTAGTCTATCTTAAAAGCTAGGTAGTCCAAAATGTATTACATCAATCACATCTTTCCTAGTTTGGATTATTTGAGTTCTTTTATTCACCAATTCCAAAACCATTTAATTTCTATCATTATATACTTAACAAAGCTGACTCCAGTCTGTTAATTTGGGGGGCATATATGGTCTTCACTATAGCTGAAGTCAGGAGAACCAAGAGAAATTTTTATCTTGTCATTTCAAGGCATTTCATTTATTTAGGGATATATGGCTACAAGGATGGTGATACAAAAGTAATTTGGTTCTAAGCAAATTTCAGGAGGTTTTAGTTTTTAGGTTTTTATAAACTGAAGAGCATTCTGAGTTGAGTAAGTGCTTTAAGATTGTCCTAGTTTATGTAGTTTATGAAATTCAGGAAATGAGCTTTTTTAAAAACTGAAGCTTTTGTTACTATGTTTTGTTTTTATATCATCTAAATTTCCTCCAAATCCATCCTCCCATCCCACCTACATCTAGAGAGCCATCCAATGTAATAAAAATATTTTAAGAAAAAAAAAAAAAGAAAATGAAAAAAATCAGTAAAGCCTGTCGGTACTGAACATATATGTAATATTGTATACCTGTACATGTTTCATCTCTGCAAAGAAGTAGAGGAAGGTACTTTCTCGTATTTCTCTCTTCTTTAGGGGCATATGCATTCTTCATAATTTTACAACATTCATTTTTGATAGTTTGATAGTTTGTGGTTGTTCTTAAGATTTACATTGTTTATTGTTTTCCTGACTATTTTTACTTTACTTGCTGTCACATCATGTAAGTCTTTTCATGTTTCTCTGTATTCATCATATTCATCATTTTTTACAGTACAGTAATATTCTGTTACATTCCTGCACCGCAGTTTTTTTTAGCTGTATTCCAGTTGGTGGATATCTACTTTGTTTCTAATTTTTTGCTACCATAAAAAGTGCTGCTATAAATTTTTTTTATATATGGGAACTTCCTTCTTATCGAAGTTCTTGAACTTTTAAAAAGACAAAAATGAGTTTTTAAAAAACCAGTATCACTTTTAAGTGACAGAACTAGTTTGGGTAACCCTGAAATCATGTTAAGTATCTGTTATTTGATCATTACTGAGAGAGCATGTAACAACGTATGGTCATGATATTGGGCTCTCTATTTTGAGTTATTTTCCTCTTTCCTGTGATGGGTGAAAATGCCATTATCTGAAATATAGTCAAATTCAAATCACTGGTGCCATAAAGAAGATCTCAAAAGCAAATATTAAGATGGCAAAAGGGATAAAAAGGTTAAACAGAGAAGTTTCAATGCTTCTGTACGAACATTAATGATGCAGTATGTCATGGGTATGAGAACAAGAACAGAGGCTTTCCTGTAGCTTTTTCAACATTATTAGTGAGTCTTTCATTTTTTTATAAAATGATCTTCAGTCAAAACAAGCTCTTAGTTGAATACTAATATGTTAAAACCATCAATGCAGTTAACTCTTGAAAGAGAATTGCAGAGTATCTACAGAAATGTTACTTTTATTCACTTAGGAAATTGTTGGTAGTATAGTTTTATGTAGTTCTTCAAAAAATTAGGCATATTGTTATGACAGTGAAAATTCATTGTAAACAGTTCTTAAACTTACGAGATTTTATCTGCAGAGATTTCAAATCATGTCTTAATACTTTATTTTAAAAAATTTTAATGGTTCTGAAATCAAGGCATAATTACATAAATTTGTACACCAGACTCAGAGCCTGTGATAAAGATAGTAACATTTCTGTTACGTTTTTATTTAGATAAAAAAGGCTGTTTACCTTGTGAAAGTTTTAAAATACTTTTATTTGAAGACAACTATTCATACTATAGAAATCTTAAAGTGTTAAGAATTAATGGCAAAATCACCAAATGTTTTTTGTTTTTTAGAGTAACAAACATCATTTTGCTGAGATCATGTCTGGTTTTAGCATGAATCATGCTAATGTATCACAGATGGGGTAAAATAGTATTTGTGGTACAATGTGGATTGTGTTTATATGCCTCAGATTTTCCAGGTTGGCTTGCTCTATTCTCTAGTGTTAACAGCAAGGATCCTGGCATACACAGGAGGACCTGCTGTACAGGTTCTTAGATCTGCTTTTCTAAAAGGAAAGCAACAAAAGGAAAGGTCAACAATCCATTTTAATCAAGCACAAATATCATTCATTTAGTTCAGGGGAAAAAGTCAACACCCTGATCTTCAGAGAAAGTACAGAGAAATAAAGACCAACAGACCCATAAGCAATACTTACATCACAGATCAACAGGCAGATCCAACTGTCTGATCATTGCATATATACATACATAGTGACCAGAGAAAGAAATACCAACATCTGGGTTTTCAAAGTGGGGATAGGGTAGGTTCCTTAGTGTCTACAGGAGTCTCATCTGGCCAAACACACACTTTCAATGAGTAAGCCCCAAAATAAAACCTCACCTCATTAGTATATGTATACTTTTCAGAGCCAGAGGGTATCACAACCCTTGAGAACTAGTGCCTCATTAGAAATTAACTAAAGGTGTGGGCCTTCCTACAAAATAAATCTCCCCTAATCAAGCTTCCCTTAATGAACCAGGCCCATTAATGGGTGGGGAAGATCTTTAACTCTCATTACATAATTAACATTACACCTAGTTGACCCTAAACACATGCAAACAGAAACTAGCTTATACTCTTTCTCTCTCATAGATGGGGTAGGAATTGAGCATGTTGTTAAATGGCCATCACTATAATCTGAGAATTCTTTAACCTGGGGAAGAGTTTTAGAAAAGGTGTTAGAGAAATTAAGTTTATTCATTTAAAAAAAAATCAAGGATCATTCTGGCAATATCTACTTTCTGTGATTATTGCTAAAGCTGATGGCTTTGACTATAGTAGAAATGCCCATTATGGTTGTTTTTATTTTTTAGGTGCCTGAGAGTTCATGTTCATTTCTTGATGTGTGCGAGAGCTCTGATATTTATTTACTTCAGGGGTGTCTGTGTGCGTGTCTGTGTGTGTGTGTCTGTGTGTTTTAGGTTATATTATTTCCCTTCCTTAGTATGTGAGGAATTGAAAAATCCATGGCTATCACCATTTTACCTAGTAATTAATTTTATCATATTGTACAAAATATTTGGTAAAGTGTTTTTCAAAGCTAAAGGATTATATTTCTTCATGATTGTATACTTTATACCAGGAGACAGAGGACTTTTTGGTATAGTAAAATGTATCTCAGGACTTGGAGTCATGGACTTTGGTTCATGGTTCAGGTCCCGGTTTTAATACCTAAAAACAATGTGACTGTGGAAAAATCATTTGATTTCTCTGATTTGGTTTCCTCTTCTGTAAAGAAGGAATAATATTCATAATATTTATCTCTGGGACTTCTCAGCCATGGTCACATCTGATCTGCTTTATAATGTAACACTACAGGGTTAAGAAGCTGGATAGGTGAGGACTCTTAGCCTTTTAAAAAGTTTGTAAAGTATCCCAACAGCTAGATGGCACAGTGAATAGAGTGCTAGGTCTTGAGTCAGAAGGATCTATGTTCAAATTTGACTTCTGATTCTTTTTTAGCTATATGACCCTGGGAAAGTCATTTGTCTGCCTCAGTTTCTTTAACTTTAAAATAGGAATAATAACACCCACCTCCAGGGTTATGAAGATTAAAGAGATAGCTTTAGCACAGTTCTTAAGATGTAGTAAATACTTAATAAATGTATTTTTCTTTCCATTCAATGAACTATTTTTCAGCCAAGTTCAGCAAAGACAATGTAGGCATTAAGGAAACTGAGGTCCACCCAGGAAGACTAACAGAGAGCCTTCCATTAGGAAGATTGGTCTGGTGCCTGTGGATGTGAACAAGTGTAAAAAACAGAATTTCAGAACTAGCATAAACTGGGCATAGGGTTGTATTTTATCGGGGAGCAGGAATAGGAGCTAGGTTTTTGCTGTCTGCCTGATTTGGGGTCATGGACTCAGTGTGGACTGAGACTGATGCTTGTTACCCAGATACTAGGGCAAGGATCAGTCACTGATTCATTGGGAATTGGGCCTGAAGCTATATACTAGGAAGGAAACTGGGGTAGAAAGAAGAGACTGTTGAGTGTCTCTGACCCTAGGATAGGATCAGAGATTTAGTCCACACACCAGGACTGAGGCTAGTAACTGAGTAACAAGTACAGGGAGCTTGGACCAACTGCAGCATGCAATTCTGTCAATCTGAACCTACACAGCTGTCTGTCTAGTTGACAGAAGCTTGGTTCAGCACCTGGAGTTTCCGTTGGGATGAGGGAAGACTCTGAAATGTCATCCAGACCCAAATTGTGACTAGGATGGTAACAATCTGACTTCAGTGTAAATCAGATCAATTAAAAAAGATGCCAGGCATGAACTATCCCGGAGATTCTTGAAGAATATAATACTTAATGTCTAAAGAAATCAGCAGCAGAGAATACAGATCAGGTTCAAAAAAGGCCCCAACATAGCCCTAACAAAAATTTCTGATTCATTTAGGAAGCCAAACAAAATTTAGGAAGAAATTTAGAAATTCATTTAGGAGGTAAACAAAAAAGATGTCAATGATAAAGAACTTATGGAATCTGGGATTCCCAAGATATAAGCCCAGATGAAGATGATTTTTTCCAAGCAAAGCCTCCAAGTAAAATAGAACATAGTTACAAGAACAGTTAGACTTTCTAGAAGAAATGAAACAAGATTTTAAAAAGGGAGGGGGAATAGAAAAGAATGGAGAAGTGCTGCAGGAAAAACTTGGAGAATTAACAGCTTAGTCCAAGAGGTACAAAATCTTATCTGTCCTAGAAAATTAAAATGCACCAAAAAGAAATCATTGACTCCAAGGACAATAAGAAATATTGAAAGAAAATGAAAAGACTGAAAAAAATGAAGTAAAATATAAGGTTACTCATATAAACAACAACTTGACCAAGGAAACAGGTAAAGGAGAGATAATTGAATAAAAGTACCTAAAATCCATGACAAAAAAAAATACACTGTATCAAGAAATCATAAATGAAAATTGCAAAGTTGAACTAGAAGTAATCCACTGGCCAAATCTGGAAAGACACCCTAATATGAAAACTAAGAAGGTCATTGTAGCAAAAATCTTAAGAGCTTCCAAGTCAAATGAAAAATACTATAAGTAGCCAGAAAGAAAAGATCAGGTACTGAGGAGCCATGATCAGATATGACAGGTACTACTATAAAAGATGAGCTTGGAATATGATAGTGTAGAATAATACATTTTTTGCAACAAAGAAAACAATTTATTCCTAAGAAACTAAATATAATCTCATAGGAGGGGGCAAATAAGATTTTAGCATTTCTGAGGAAAAGACAACAAATGAGTAGAAACTTTGAAACACAAACATGGTTCTTGAGAAACAAAATGGCAAATATGTTCGAACAGTCAGAATGTACTGTCCTACAAGAATGAAGTATTTACATTTTAACAGAAAGAGGGAAACCTAGTGTCATTTCAGAACTCTAAATGTCAAGAGGCTTGGAAGGTGTTAAATAATATCAGGGGCCTGGAATGGTTTTGTCATTCTTATCTTCTTAAAAGAAGAAGGAAAGGGAGAGTATAAAAGAAATATACTTAAGGAGGAGGAAAAAAGGTTGAGAAATTTACCTCTCACATAATCTAGGTGTATAAGAATAAAGTAGACTATACAGAGGAGGAAAAAGTGTATAGGACCTCACTTGAACCTTATTTTGGTCTGAGTCAGTCAAAAGAGGGTAGAACTCCTCTCTCCCACCTACTCCTCCCTTACCCCTCACCCTCGTTTGTAGAACTAAGTGGGAAATATGAGAGAAATTGAGAGAGGTAAAACAAGAATTTAAGGAAGGGGGGGTGGGAGAGATAGGATTGGCGAGAGATTAGTTATAAGCAAAAGAAAAGCTAATGCTAGAGGGTGGATGGATAAGGGGCAATTGAAAAGAAAGATTAAAAACCTGTGATTAGGGGGTGGAAAAGAGGAGGATAGCTGTGTAAAAATTGCTCTAATTATATATCTCTAGTGTTAAGTACACTCCTTTTCTTTCACAACTGAAGTGAGAGGGAAAGGAAAGTGCTCAAGATGATAGGATGGAAGGAAATGTGATTAAAAATAAAAACTGATAACTTGAATTGGATGAACTCACCCACAGAAAGGAATATAATAAAAAAGATTAGAAATTAGAATATGATACTGTTTTTTATAAAAAATATTTGAAATAGTTTCACACAGATAAAGGCTGAAGGAAAATCAATTATCAGCTGAATTCAAGAAAGCAAGGGTAGTAATCATCATCTCAAACAAGGCAACAGCAAAAAAGTGGATGTGGTTGAAAGAGAAACAGGAAAATAATATTTTGCTGGAAGATACCTTATATATATATTCACTGAATGGTATAGTATCTAAATCATAAGTGTCAAATATGTGACCTGCAGGCGTGTGACCTGCAAAACTCCCCAACTGTAGCCTAAAGAAGATTAAAATGTAATTGAAATATGAAGTTTTCTAAGTCAATATGCAACTGTAGGTATCCTTATTTATAGTTTAATGGCTTCTGCTTCTACTTGAGTAGAAAGGAACATACATACATACATATATACATACATAAAAACTGTATCACACCTTGAGAAAAACTGACCATATCTAAACAGGTATTAAATACTCTTTATTACTCAATACAAAAAAATTTTCAATAAAAGGCCATTGAAGGAAGGATCAAAAAATCATTTGGGGGCTATAATTTAAATATAAATGATATGTTGGTCAAGAATAAGTCATAGAAACAGGAGATAATTAAAAATGAGAAAATGCACCGAAACTTTTAGGGGTACAACTAGTGTGATCCTTAGGGGGAAATAAAGGATTTTACCAGCAAAAGAGATCCTGATCAGTGACCTGTGCATGCACTTAAAGAATTAGTAAACCAGCAAGTGAAAAATACCAGCTAAACATCATAAGAGAAATTCTGAACATCAAAGAGTAATAAAATCGAAAGCAAAAAAAAAAACCAACCCCAAAACAAAATAGATAAATTATTAGCTAAATTAACTTCTAAAAAGAAAGAAGAAAAACAAATTGTTGGTGCCAAAAATGAAAATGGTCATAACAAATGAAGAGGAAATAAAGGAAATTATCTAAAATGATTTTCCCTGAACATGTGGCAACAAAACAATAGATATTTATGAAAAATATAAAGTGTCTAGAATAACATAGCAAGAAAAGGGGAATTTAAATGACTTTCGTCTCAGAAAAAAAGGTAAGTAAGCCATAAATGAACTCCTCCCCCCCCCCCAGAATAAAGCAAAACCAGACATGTACAAAATTCATTCAACAAGCAGTTAATTCGAATAATATAAATCTGTTTGCAGAAATAAGAAAAGATCAGATATTAGCAAATTCTTTTTGTGTTACAAATATGATCTCAATGCCTAAACTATGGAGAGTCAAAACAAAAACTTGTAGACAAATATCTCCAATGTATAATTACACAAAATTTTAAATGAAATATTCTCACAGAGATTAGTCCTTCAGTGTATCAAAAAGAATATACACTTTGATCAGGTTGGGAAAGGAGGGTTGAATATTAGGAAAACTACAAATATAACATATTAATAAGAACAGGAAAACCACACAATTACATCAATGAAGCAGAAAAAGCTTTTAATTAAATAGAATACTTCTGTAAAAACATAGAATTAAATGGACCTTTTCTTGACATGGCAAATATCTATCTAAAATTAAAAGCCAACATTCTCTGGAATTTTGGGACAGCTACAAGATTCAATGAATGTTGGGCCCAAAGGCAGGAAGACCTGAATTCCAAATCCTGTGACCTGGGCAAATCACTTAACTTTTTTTTGCCTCAGTTTTCTCAACTGTAAAATGAAGATAATAATGGTGCCTATTTCCCAGGATTGTTGTGTGGATAAAATGAGATCATATTTGTAAAGAACTTAAACACAGTGCCTGGTGCATAGTGTTTGTAATGCGTATTCCCTTCCCTACCCCTCTACATTCCATAATATTAAATTAGAAGCCTTTATAATGAGATAAGGTGGCAAAACTAGGATGAGTGTGAAGTAGAACTTCAGCATTGCTTTATTTTACATTTCTCTAATTCTTAGTCAAAGCATTTTTTTCATATATTTGTTGATGGCATGTAGTTTTTCCTCTGAAAAGTGCGTATTTGTGCAATAATGCGTTGCGGGTGGAACAATGAATTGATTGGTCCCACCATTCTGAAAAGCAATTTGTAACTGTCCCCTAAAAGTCAATAAAAATGTGTATACCGTTTGAACTAGGTATACTCCAAAGAGATGAAAAAAAAGAGTGAAGGTACTCATGTACAAAAGTACTTACAGCATTTCTTTTTGTAGTGATAAAGAAATTCAAACTAAGGGAGTGCATGGTCAAGAGTGACAAAAGAGCAGTTTCAGATATATCTGGGAAGAAGTGAAAAAGAAAAAGAAGAGAAAAAAATTACATAGTAACAACAAGATTGTTAAGCCAGACAACTTCAGATGTCTGAAGATCTCTGAATGTGGTGACCAGTTATGTTTCCACAGGACCAATAATATAGCCTGCTGCTCACCTCCTGAAAGAGAGGGGATGGACTCAAGAGTGTAGTATAAGGAATACAGTTTTAGATATGGCCATTTATTTTTGATTGACTATAAACAAATGTTACAAGAATTATTTTCTTTCTTTTCCCATTTGTAAAGCTGGAGAGTGGTAGATAGAGAAAATAAAGCTTATAATTGAAAATGAAGTAGATATTTAAAATTAGGACATGAGTAGGAGAGGACATGCATTGTTACTTTTTCATGACCTTAGGTTTCAAAACTTCGCTTCCCAGGAGTTTTGAATACAATGTCTATACGGTAATTTGTCTCCCTAGTCTCTTCATGTTCTTCAAGGACTTTTTTAAGAGTTGGAATGGACTGCTAGTCCAACTCATTTTTCTGATGACAAAGCTAAGTTCCCAAGTGACTTGCCAAAGGTGATAAGTGATAGAGCCAGAATTTGTACCTCTGTCTTCTGAACTCGCAGTCCAGTGGTCCTCTCTGCTGTACTGTGTTGGCTCAGCTTTTTCTACAAGTCACAAGTCTCCACTTTTCACATTCTTACCTGCTGAATCTCATTCTTCTTGTTCTTTTTCCTGTGATTGGAAGTTTGCCTCCTCTTTCAAGCCTTCAACAATCAGAGCCAGTTCATTTGCCATTAATCACAACACTCTTTTTCTCTAAAATGTTTTATGTTTGTATGTGCTAAGGCTGATTTGTAATGCCTAATTATAAGCTTCTTAAGGTCAGAGAGATTCTATCTCTAATATGTAGCTGCTTATGGTGAAAACTTAAGTCCATGATGAGTGCAGATGATTTATATTAGAATGCATTACTAAATTTATTTTTTCCTTTTGTTAATTTCAGTATCTGAGTACTTAAGCTTAAAGAAAAATAAAGAAGCTACCTTTTTTTCACTTAAAATGAACCTGTTGACTAATTCCAATACTAATTCATTTACTTCCTTTCTTCATTTTGCTCTAACCTACTCGGACTACACAGATCCTTTTTCTGCTACTGTAGATGCTGTTGATGATGCCATTCCAAGCTTAAATCCTTTCCTCACAAAATCTAGTGGTGATGTTCACCTCCCCATTTCTTCAGATGTATCCACTTTTACTACTAGGACACCTACTCATGAAATGTTTGTTGGTAAAGTACTATTTAACATATTTTCCCCCAATTACTGTTTATATTGTCTAAATATTCTCGCTAATTAAAAAAAAATAAGTGCCATAACTAGTTTAGTTTTCATTGACAAATCATAAAAGTAGATAAACAGGAGTAAAGTTACTTTTTGGAAAGTATAATATTAGTTTTTAGTTTCATTTAATGTAGGCAAAGTGATTGCCTGTCAGGTAAAAAGTTTTTTTGTTGTTTTGAATTCAGTGTCACATAGTGTGTTTTAGTGCCTTAGCACACAACCAGAAGAGACAAGTTGCCTTAAATACAATCATTTTCCTTATCATTTTAGTTTAAACTTCTGTTTTGTTTATATTATAAAAAAAACTTTGGTTATCTGGTATGTAGAAACTTCTAGCCTGAAATGCCCGGTTCTGCCATAAACCTGAAAGTTTTTTTTAAAAAATGATAAATTATCCACTTGGTTCTTATAGTTGCAAAAGCTCAAGTTGGCCTTAATGTACTTTAATAGTACTATTATAAGAAGTCCACAAGATGACTATCTCCCCATAAGGTAGTTGCCAATGAAAGTGAGTTTAATTGCTTACTAAGCACAGTAATAGTGGTAGTGATAATAGTGAACATTTGTATAGTATTTTATAAAAGTATGTTGAATAATACAAAATTGGTCAAAGGATAATTACAAAGAGAGTGAAGACATTTGAGGGAATAAAATGTCTTGGGTAAATATTGCTTTAGCCTTTGATTCAGTAATCTTTTTATTCCCCAGAAAGGCAGCTATTACTTGAACAAAAATTACGTTATTTTTACCTTCTGGTTTTCTGAGACTGACAGTTGACAAAAAGAGCAAGCCAGTTAAATGTAGTGCTGTATTTCTTGTCAGTACTTGGACAAGGCCCTTACTATTTATGGGATGCATCTTGTTTAAAAAAAAAAAAAGAGGAAATTTAGACTATGTGCTCTGTAAACTTCCTATCAAACTCTAAAATGTTAAAATCTCATGATAAAACTATTTTTAAGTAAGCAAGTTTTAGGGCATATATCTAATGATCACTAAAGGTAAACTAATGTAACTAGCTAAAGAATATTACAATTTATTATAATGAAGACTGTGAGTCAAAAAAAAACCAAACCACTTTTAATATTGTTGCTGGGTTTTGTTTTTTTTTGCTATGGTGGGAAGCTATAAAAAAGTTTGAAATTTTGTCCAAAAAAGTGCTTATGGTACTTAAAGAATTAACCTATTTACCTAATTAATTTACCTAATTACCTACCTTTAAAAACAAAACGAAGAACTGTTATAATCCAGAATACTTTATTTCCTACCATGCCAGATTACTGAGTTATTGGATTTTACTTTGGCATTTTCTTTGAAACATATATAGATATATGTCTCTCTATAGATATATATACCAAATATAAAATAGTTTTTGTCATTTCAGATGACATTTTGAAATTCTAACTTGTAGAAGTCTTACGTGTAAAACCAAATTACAGAATCTGAATTAGAAAGGGTCCTAGTCCATCACTTTTGCAGATGTCGATACTGAGGCTCAGTACGATGCCTGAGATTGCATAACCAGTGAAAGAGCTAGTATTAGGACTCCCAGTTGGGTGTTCTTGGCCAGGGCTGTGTTCTGTATGCCACTAAAATACCTCTTAAATAGGACTAATTATCATAGCATGGGTTGTGTTATAATGCATTTATTTTTTAGTAAGACATTTTAAAAAATTACTATCAGGAGAAAATGTAGCTGTTAGTTGGTTCTACTTTTTTCAAAATGTTGAGTTGTGCTCAGATTAGAATCTGAATTGATAAAACTGATACATGTGAGTTTGCAGCCAAAATAACTTTTTTATAATTTTTAGTAGGAAGTAGTTCTGAGACCTCAGAGGTCATCTAGCCCAACCATAGCCACTGTAGTTCAGAAATGAGAAAGCAGCACCTGAGATATATGGAAGTGAATATAAGGATATGGCATTTATGGCAGTTTTTCAAGAGTAATCTTTTATAAAGGAAGCTAAAAAGAAAAAAAATAGTAAACATCAGATAAATTAAGTTAGGTAGGTTTAACAAAAGTTTATTTAAAACAGTCATAGATCTTAGAACTAGAAGGGAACTTAGTTGTGGGTATTCATAGTTTTTACATATGAGGCAACTTAGGTCCAAACCTTGTATCTTGCTAAAGGTCTCACCATTAAGAAGTAATGGAATAGAACCCAGAATTTCAGCTCCCTCCTGCCTAATATATCCTAATTCAGGAGCAAAAGTTTTTAACTTGGTGTCCATGGACTCCTACAGGGTATGTGGATAGATTTCAGATTTGTGGATTACATGGGGGAAAAATGCATTAGTATTTGCTTCATTCATGAATGTATGAATATTGAGAAGGGTCCCTAGGCTTTACTAGACTGCCAGTGGGTCCGTGACACAAAAAGGGTAAAGAATCCCTGTAGTAAAGATTTAAAAGTTTAGTTTTTGAGAGCAAGATTATAAAGCTACCAAATTTTTTAAAAAGGGATAATTTCTTCGAGACTATAACTTAAGTGATGTAATTACCAGGGATTACAACAAACACTTATTTTTTGTGAAAAGTTGGCAAGGGAATGGGAGGTGTGTGTAGAAATCACTAATATTTTGAGGTGAAAAAGGTCTCAATTACTGAAATTGAGGCTAAATTACTTTTCATATTACTTCTGAATCATGGATTTCATAATAATAAATACTGCCTTATTCGAAACAGTGAGAGCACAGTGACATAGTAATGAGTATATGGATTTAAAGTAATTTGAAGGTTGCCTAAGTTATCCATTCATATACTTTTATGATCACCAAATGAAAAATTAGTTTGGCTAATTCATTATGCCAAGGATATTTGTTTAAATGCCTTTAAATGTTACAAAAGTTTTGTTTTGTTTTGTTTTGTTTTGTGTTTCCAAGCATGGCTCTTGACTTTTGTTTGTTTTCTTTTAGCTGAGTGTAATTTTGTTGCCAGTGGCCTTTCTCTTTAAATGAATATGTCTTCTTCCTACATTTTATACCTGATAGAATCTGGGTTCTCTTTTATAAGTTAAAATTTGAAGATAGTTACTGTTTAGAACCCTTATTATTTTTTTTAATTACCCCCTTTCCATTCTCTGTAACTCTTCCTCCTCTTCTTTCTCTGCTTTTTTTGTTGCCTGATGTGCCTTGTCAGATTCTTTTTGTGGCCCTCAAGTTTATCCTAATACTACTCATGTGCGCCATGAGCCCTCTACTGTAGCCGGTCTATTTGGAGGTAGGTAATGGTATATCTATAAAATAAATCTGTTATGTAGATGATTTTTTTTTCAAAGCTAAGCCCTTTAATTTTGGGGGGGAAATTTTTATTTACTTGTTTTATTTTTATTTTTTAATGTTTCCTTTGCTTTCACAGACCTGTGGTTTGACCTGCCTTTTATTTGCTTTGGTTAAAAATGTGTTAGTTTTATGGATGACTGCCTACCATTTACACATTTTCACATTTTTAAATGCACATACTCAAAACAGTATCTTGTTTAAACAAGTCTTATAAATATTCAGCCTTATACATTAGAAGTGCTTTAAAAAGTTTTCATACTTTGTAATTTAGTCATATAATTTTATAAGCATGTGCAGTTTTCATGCTCTTTTACTAGCCTATTATTACTAAAACAGCTGTGGCTTTGGAATTGTAAGGAGAGAAAAAGAAGAAACCATGGGGGAAGATAGCTAAAAAAGTGACAAGCAAGTTTCATAGAATCACGGCTGTTTTCATAAACCACTTGTGCTTCCTTGCCTCTCTTGTGTAGCATACTTTAAACTCTGACAAGTTGCTAGTTTTCATTCAGTCTGTCAATGTTTGTTGCATACCTATTGTGTGCATAATATTTTATCACCTTTGTTAGGCTTTCCTGAAATTTGACAGATAGCCATACTTACTTGTATTCCTTCACTTTGAGGTAGGAGTTAAATGGAATTAAAAGAAGGTAATTGTGGCATTTGGTATTACTACTACCCTAATTCTATACGGCATTTGACACTTAAACACTTTTAGAAGGGTTATTCTATTTGAAACTCACAGATGTGGGATTTCTGTTGCCATGTAACAGAATCCATATTTTAGCAATTTCTCAAGGTAGGAGTAGGACCCTGAACTTGGAGTCAATAAGACCTGGGTTCAAATTCTGATTCAGGTACTTAGTAACTGTGTAACTCTGGGCAAGTTGATTAACCTCTATGTGCCTCAGTTTCCTCATTTGTAAGATAAGGAGGTTGGACTTAATGGTCTCTTAGGTCCTTTTCAGCTCAAAATCTAGAATCCCAACTTTGCAATGTCTATCCAGCTTTGCATGTAGTTTAAAAAAAAAATCTGGCAAGCCAAAAAGCTTTTCACCAGTCTTTTTTTCACTGAATGCTGATATTTATGATTAGTGTATGGAATTCTTCCATTTCATGATGTACTGATCAGTATGCGTTGTAGAAACTTTTTAATAGGAATATCAGTAAATAGGTTTTCTTTATACAAAGGAGTGAGACAAATTTCAAGTGGTGTCATCAGAGTACTTTGCAGCCTAATTAGATGATGTGCTACACATTTGAGATTTACAGAAGGCATATTAATATCATGCTTTTCCATTATAATGGACTGTTTGTGCCCAACCTGTGGTAGAACCTTCTGAGCTCATATTGGTCTGATCAGCCAGTTGGACACACTGTACTTTGACCCCCAATCTTTGAGAATGAGGGGCAGCAACCAATTATGTTTAATTTCTGTTTGAGAATCTAAAATAACCTTTGAATATCCTTTTTTTTAGTGACTTTATAAAATAATGATGCTTAATATTTAATTAAAATGTTGGGTGCTGGTTCTTATTTACTATCGCAAAATGATATGTAATTTTGGAAGATCTTGCCTGCCTTTCTTGAGCCTAGTTTAGCCTTTCTATCCATATTATCGTTTTTTTTTTTATTTAAGTCACTATGTCTGAGAAAACTGCCCTTTCTCTTTATGCTGTGAATAATTGTAGGGGCTAATATTTAATTTTCATAGATTGGTGTCTACTGACCTTTAAGGATGGCTCCCTGCCCTCTAGCCCATGAGCATAAAGTACAGTGTTGATTCTGAATTACATATCATGTTCTAACTTCTTTAAAGTTATAAAATTCTCAGTTGTAGATGCTAAAAAGATTTACTTACATGTTAATTTTAGCATTTTGGAGCAAATAAGTTGTAAACTCTAGTTACATTTGAATGAAATATTTATCTCTTGGCATTTTTATCATTTCTTTTAATGCCAGTAATGTTGATTAGCCATATTTGTCACTGGGAATATTTTAAGAGTCTGAATTATTCTCACTTCTATAGGGTAGTTTGTTTTTTTTTGGTGTGGGTACGTTTTTCTATTCCCTTGCCAATACCACTCTCAATAAAATCCCATTTTGATGTATTCCTTATTTCATGTGAGTCAAATGCACCATCTTGAATCTACAGGTCCAGGAAATTCAAGCATTTTTGCTTTGTATTATTAAAAAATTTTGTGCCAAATTATTTTTGGTATTTAACCCAAGTCTAGAACCTATATACCCCACCCTGTCCAAGGGTCTTAATCTAAAGGCTAAGCAATATTGAACAAGATCTGAGCTGTTTACCTCTTGTACCTATAGAGTATTCATTACATGTTATACATAGATCAAATGATGTTTAACAGTATATGAGAACTTTTGACATGATCATTCAAATTCGCCTTCTGCACTGTCTTGAAGTTTCTTGAGCTATTCATAGGTCCCTGGTATGACAGGTTTTTTTCCCCCTCATTTCATTCTTTCTAGTCCAGCATCATCAATATACTGACTTGAACTTTGGACACTTGGACATCATTTGCTTTGCCACTGTAGTTGAAAAGTTTCTCTAACAAAATAAAAATGGAAAAGATGTTTATCATTGTACCATGGACTTAGATCTTTCCTGATAATGTAGGTCCCCATTCTGTGTGGGGTCATACATTACATCTTTAATCATTCAACCTCAGAATTTCCAATTCTTTCTAAGATATTTAGAGACTGAGTTAAAAGTACCTTTCTGGTCCCCTCGTACAATCTGCATCTGAATATGCATCTCTTATATAGTATCCTCAAGGAGAGGTTATCAACTTTCCTGCTTTAATACCTCCAGTGAAAAGTAATTTTCCCTGGCCTTTTGCCATTCCCCCAAGGTAGTAGCTTATTTCACTTTTGGATACTTTGGATGGTTTTGGATAATATTTTTTAAAAATATCAACTTACATCTGAACCTATATCTTCCTCTCTATCCACTGTAACTGGTTCTGCTTTCAGAAACTAAATAAAACAAGTCTAATTGTACAATAGCCCTCGAAATAACTGGAAGATCCCAATTATATCCATTCCCAAGTTTTTTCTTCTCTGAGCTAAACGTTGCTTTTTTCTTCAACTTATATGTCATTCTGGTTCCTCACCATATTGGTTACCTCCTTCGACAAGTAGAGCATGACCATTTCCCTTCTTAAAGAAAATACAAGTCCATCATGTGTCTGTGAAATCATACAAGTCACAGAATCAAAATGCTAGCTAAGAGCTAGGGGAAAATACAAGAAAAAAAATTAGGGGTTACCTAGTTGAACAGCCTACAGTGATGACTGTCGCTAGCCATCCAGGCCTTGCTAAAACACTTAAAAGTGATGCCCAGTGTGAATTGTTCTACTCACTCTTAGGGCAACTCTATGGTCAGAAAACTTTTTTTTGTTTTTATTGGAAAAAAAACAACTCTACCTCTCTGGGGCAACACAGGACATACCTGTCTACTTCCTCTTTGATAGAACACTCCTTAAACTCTTTAGCCATCAGATCTCCACTTAGTCTTCTTTCCTTTTAAATAAACTTTCTCTGCTTGTTGCTTATGTGCTGTGGTTTACAGAGCCTTAATTATCCTGGTCACCTTTCTTTAAATGTGCTTTTGTTTTCAACAGTTCATTAAAATTGTACACTTAACACTGTTGACACATTCCTAACTAGTTATCTTTCCTCAGGAAAAAACATTTTTGGTTTCATAACCACAGCCTAAATCAGAAGTTTTTAAACTTTTGACGCATGTGTCATGGACCCTTTTACCAGTTTGGTAAAGCCTATGAATGAACCCTGTCTCAAAATGACATTTTTACTTGCATAAAGTAAGAATTATTAGCAATATTGCAAAGGAAGCCAACTATATTGAAATATAGTTATGAGAATATGTATGTACATGTATATAAATGTACCTTCTGAATATGAGGATAAAGTCTGTGGTCACATACAGTATAATAAAGAGCTTCAAAATCTACCATTGGACAGTTTATGTTTTGCCCCAGTTATTCAGCAGTAGTACCTTGAATCCTACAGAAGAAATGGATATTTGTAGCTGAGCCTTTAGCAAGATGCTGGAATATGAGAGAAAGTGCAGGAGGTTGGAGATAGTTATATGAAAGTTAGTAATCAAAATCAAATCATTTATGTTGACGAATTGAGATTTTGCCACTGAATGAACTTAAACCACTTTATCTCTTGGTGTTGTAGGGGAATGGGAAAGACTTGGAATTTATAGGAATGTTGTTTGTTGTTCACATTGCTGAGAGTCCTTGGGGTTGTAATAAATTGCTCTAGAGGGAAAATCCAAACATCACACACATACACTTAGTTTCAACTTGAAAACAAATTAAACATTTCTTAAACTAATTTGACAAACTATAGACAAACCATGATGTACGCACTGTTTTGAGGGATATAGTTTAATAAAGAGAGCTAAATGCTTGTTATTGCTGGTTTTTCTTTTTCAGTGAGGTGCATTCTGTAATGGAAAATACTGCTGTATATAATCCTTACTAAGATGGTAGTTTTGAAAAGATTTATTTTTGAAAGGTTTGGTTTTTATACTTTATGATTATTTAATAAAGAACTGAAATTGTTGAGTTATGAAAGAATTTAGATTTTTTTAAAAATTTTGGTTCTTCTCAGGGTTTACTCCTTCTCCCGTTGCACAGCCACAGCCTTCAGCTGGCCTTAATGTTGACTTTGAGTCGGTGTTTGGAAATAAATCTACAAATGTGATTGTAGATTCTGGCGGTAAGAGAAAATTTATACTTTATTAAAAGTACTACTGTAAATATTCAAATTTCAGTTCTGGGAGAGTTACAAAGTAAAAAAAGGTAATTTTAGAAAAAACCTTAATTTTGTTGTTACCTTCAGTTTTAAAGAATTAAACTGGACATATATGAGGAAGTTGCCAAATCTTCTGCTAAGAACTCTAAAGAAATATCAAGTTATTTTTTATCCCAGTAGGCATTTTTCAGTCACCAGAAAGTTCATTTGCCTCCTTTTCTGCCTTTATGCCTTTATTTCACTTCCCCCACAAACATACACACCTCGTAAGTGAACAAGCGTTTGTTAAGTGCCTTCAATGTACCTTACACACCAAATGGAAATAACAATGTCTGGGAGTCGGAAGATCTCCATTTAAATACCGTCTCTGGATCTTACCCATCTGTATGACCTTGAGTAAGTCAGTAATGCTTCCTTGACCTCAGTTTCCTTATGTATAAAATGAGGAGAGTGTAATAGATGACCTCTGAAATCTTTTCCCATTCTAAAACTATGATCTTAAATACTGTTTTCTGGTGTATTTGTTTTCTTTTTTTTTACCCTAGTCTTCCATTTTTCTCCTCCCCAAATAGACTAAATTATTGACTCATTATTTGAATTGCACTTCATTCATGTGACAGGGTTGTCAGTTGATTCACTGGAAATACTTAAAGTATCCTACTTTGCTTCCTTTTCCATTTTAGTCTGTCTCTTCCCTTTTATCCCTGTTCCTGAAGTAAGTTGTAACTTCTTAAAATATAAAACATGAAGTTTTATATTTAAAAGCAAACAAGAAAACCAGAAAAATATAAGAATTTAATTTTTAAAAAAGAGTGTTACAAATATAAAACATGAAAACTGATTTTAAATGTACTAGGCACTATAAATAGACTAAAATATAAATGAAATCTGTGTAGCCCTCTCAGCACACATTTAAAAGGGCTATAGTAATTGTATTCCTGATTTTTCTAGAGTTTGACTTGATGTGGTGGAGGAAGTTTGTTTTTGTTTTTTTGTGGCCATTTCTTTATGGCCTACTGGTTTGTCTCAACAACAGAGCATTTACACATGTAAACTTAATTATAAGTGTTCCTATGTGGAATTATATATTAAATGAAAATAAGGAAAGCAAAACCAGCTATTTTTTGTCACTAAGTAATACTCGTACCATGTAGTGGTATACTTCAGAGGTGGTTCATAATTTCTAAAAGCTTAGGTCAGAGATCTATAATTCCCTGGGTGTGGAAATCAGGATTATAACTTAGAAAGGTTAGTCTTGGGCAGATCCACAGCTAGTATATGAGTAGCAAGATTTGAACCCAGACCTTGCTTACTCCAAACCCATTATTTTACCCACTGTGCCATTCTCTTTATTAAGCTTAAGTTATTTAAATTTAGTAGATGGAGTTTTTTCTCAAATTTATAATAAAACTAAATTCTCAAATTTATAATAAAACCAAATTAGTTGGGGAGTTAGTCCATCTTCTTCATGCCTAAGGGGAAATGGTTTGCTCTAAAATATTGTGCGTAGTAAATAGTCAGGATACAAATTCAGTTTGACTCCAAATTCATTGTTCTTTTTACTGTATCTCATTCTTCCTTTAGTACCAGAAATTTAATGCTCTATAGTTATAGTTTAATATGCTTGAATATTTTTGTCTAAATGAGAAATGATGCAAAAAGTAGATTAATCTGACACTAGTCATATGCTACCATATTATATGATTTTCTATGAACCTAATAGTTCCATAACAACAATTATCAGCAGATCTTTTGAGTTGGCTAGCCTGGATTTGATTTGCTTTTTTTTCCTGTCATCCTGTAAGAAAAGACTTAAAGAAGCAAATTGAATCTTTCTTTTTAAAACCAGGTTGACCTCTACTTTCAATTTCATATCTAACATTTGCTAAATACCTGTGTGTCAGGTGCTAGGGATACAGAGCTAAACAATCACCCCAGCCCCTACTACAGGGCAACTAGGATACGGTGGCTAGAGGAAGAAATGGCAAACTTCTTCATTATCTGCCAAAAAAACCCCAAATGTCACCAAGAATAGGACAATGACTTAATAACTTAAACCTTGAGTGCCTGTACTCAGTGGACCTGCTGCTTTTTTACTAGACCTCTAGAAACATTTTGGTGCGGTTTAGACATGATTTTTCTTCTTGTGCTAAGGAATATACTTTATGACCTTGATTTATTTTACCTTCACTCGGTTTCCTAATTTAGCTCTGAGGTATGTTCTTTGCCGGTACAATCTACTTAAAAGAATAAATTTGCAAAGTCCTTTTGCTGAAAGAAAAAGGAAGACTTTTTAAGTACTATTTGTACTTCTTCGTCTACCAGTTAGCCCTTTAGATGTCTTGGAAGAAGATATGAGGAAAAGGACTTTGTTTCAACTGTCCTGGAGTCCCAGAAGGTTTACTCTAGAGGCAGTGTATATGTGTATAGTCATTTGTCTGAATAATTCTTCCTTTGTCCTTTTTAAGCCTAAATAAGTAAACTATTTAGCCGTTAACTCTTCCCTTCTTTTTTATCATATGTAAGAGAAAATACCATGTTTAGTTTGGTGTGACTCCCCTTTTGAAGAATTTAATATACAAATCTAAAAGAATTTTTCCAGAAAATGGAGAGCAAAAAGAGTTGCCTTTTAAGAGCTATAGTACAGTGAAATTCCTTACAAATCCTATTTCGTTTATTTATAACTTTAAGGCTTTGATGAACTAGGTGGACTTCTAAAACCAACAGTGGCCTCTCAGAACCAGAGTCTTCCTATTGCCAAACTACCACCGAACAAGTTAGTGTCAGACGACTTGGATTCATCTTTAGCCAACCTTGTAGGCAGTAAGTATTTTTTTTCCCTTTTATGATGTTGATTCATATGGTAAGAGTAGTATTTAAAACTCTCTTCTTTATGTCATAGATCTGGGCATTGGAAATGGAACCACTAAGAAGTAAGTTTTTCTTTTATATCTTTACCTCCATTTTCTGTATACTACTTTTAAAAACCTAATTTAACTAGCTTTAAAAATGAAAGGGATTTCCATTTTACTTTGCTTAATCTCATTGTCCTTTGAGAAGATTATCTAACTAAGGGAATTTAATGTGGTGACTTGTGCTTATTTAAAGTGATGTAAACTGGAGTCAGCCAGGTGAAAAGAAATTAACTGGAGGATCCAACTGGCAACCAAAAGTTGCACCTACAACTGCTTGGAATGCTGCAACAATGGTAAGTAAATAAAGTTCATTACAGAGTAGTGCATGTATAGTCTATAGTAAATTTCTTGTACAATAGGAAAGTACCGTGAGTGAATTTTTAGATTCATTCCTAATATTAGAGAATAGGGAGAGCACATGAATTAGAAAATAGATTGTTTAATTTTGTCAGCCTTTAGAAATCCTAGAATGTATTGTAATATAGGTTAGATGGCTTTAAGTTAGCAATTTGAGTAAATATCAAAACTTAGTCCATACAAATCTTTCCCTACATAAACTCCAAAAGAATAAACTATGGAAAGATTGAGAAGAGAGAAATTACAGTCAGTCCTACATTTAATCAGTGTGAAAATCTACCATCTTTTTGTTATCATTATGGTTTCTTCTGCACAGGCTAATTCTTTTGGTTAGAACATGTTGCTGAAGAGGCCAAAGTCAGGTATTTAATGACTTGCCAGCTGAGCTTTTTATGGAGAAACTTTTCTTGTCATTTGGCCTGCTGTCTTAAGGATGATTGGCTATTGAGTGACTTCAGTGAATTATTAGTAAAATCAAAATATTTTCTACTGATTTACCAATAGTAATATCCCTGTGTAAAAAAGAGCATGTGTTATTTTTTAAAAATTTCTCAGGGAAAAATATGGCATGATGGATAGAAAACTTTGGTTCAAGTCCTGCCTCTAATACATAGGGGCCTCAGTGACTCCCTGGAAAATCACACAAATTCTTTGTATTCTAAATTAGCTCTCTAAGACTAAGTTACAGAAGAGACACCAACCTGAATAGAAAGAGCTTGCTCACCCTTTGGTAGAGAATGTGTACTAAATTAACAAAATTACAAATCTAATCCCTATCCTTGACTCTGTACCTTCTGACTTCAAGGTAATTCCTTTATTCAATTTCTTTGATCTGTTGCCAGATTTCCTTGATTTTAGGCATGCTGTGCTAGCTATATGGTTGGATTAAAGACAAAAGCTAGTAGTAAGCTTGATAAGTATTTGTTTAATATTGTTTGAAAACTCATTGAGGTTCACAAGTAGCAAATAATAAAACTTGCACCTCTTGAAAGTCATGATCTTTCATTGGTAATCAAATAGTTTATACTGAAATCATTCCCAGTGTCACAGATGAGAACTACCTAGTGACTCTTTCATATGGGAAGCTGGTATAAATATTCATATATCATAAAAGTGTTTTTCAGTTTTAAAATAATTTTACATTATGCAACTTCTTACAAATGTATATGGAATTAGCACAGGCAGTTGAAGTTTGACTTCACAGGACACTAATAATTCAAATCTTTTATACAGGTGGAAGTAATTTGTAATTTCTACATGATAATTTGTAATAATATCAGTAGGCTGGAAACAGTCTCTTGTTTCCTTTGTCCTTTTCCTTCTCACTTCCCATTTCTCCTTCTCTCTTCTTCCTTTTTGTCTTATGCCCTATCACCTCTCTGTCTCTCTCTGTCTCTGTCTCTGTCTCTCTCTCTCTCTCCCTCTCTCCCTCCCTCCCTCCCTCCCTCCCCTTATTTATTTCCTTTATGTTTTAGCATACTAAATGTCATAGATTTTATTAAAGTTTACTTGCAGTGTTGGAGATTTGTAGTTCTTGAATAGAATTGCTGCTATTGTAACATTTCTCTATATTTCTAACCTGTTCCATTAATACTTAAACACTGTCAAGGTTTTAAAGTCTGTTTTAAAAAATTATTTATTCCTTCAGGTCATGTAAAGTATATTTGTATTCCAGACTCTGCTAGTGAATTTGCCAGTTAATCTTTCCTTGCCATGGACATTAGTTGAAGGTTTAGTGTAACGTATATCAAATTTACTGTGTGGCTTCTGAACTTTAAACAAATGACTGTGGGCTTTTGGTTGTAAAACATGTGAACAGAAAAGACCAAAGCAGAGGCAATTGTTTTTAACCTTGGCAGTGTTGGTCTTAATGTAGATATCCCTTTGTTAAATTACTTGAATTATAGGCATTTGTATTTTAGCTAGAGATTAAATGTACTTGTGAACTAAAATGCTCTGTGTATTTTCTGTTGTGTAAGTACTTGTTCTAATCCAGTGTTATTGCATTATGTAATTGTTCTCCCTGGGGAAAACAGAATGGCATGCATTTTCCACAATACGTAAGTGACCAAAAACTAGCCTTTTTGCAATAAAATCGGCATGTTATTAACCACTGCTGTAGCAGAATCTCATAACCTTCCAGCTGTTACACATTTTTCATATTAAGATCTTCAATGTGTCAAAAAGATTCCTTCTGGCATATATTGATTTCATGGGTATGCTGGCAGACTTGATTCCAGTGGTGGCATGGGAAAGATCAAAATTTTTTTTCTTGCTTAATATTCTGCCATTTGCTTCCAGATAGCTGGGTGTCTGTTGTTTGTATGTGTCTGTGCTGCCTTAATGCACTTGATGAATTCTGAATGAAGGGGGATGTTGATTGTGGTGGTGTGTTTAAAATAATAATTGCATGAATTCTCACAGGCTTATGCTGTATTTGACAGTTTGTTGATTTAACATGGCAGACCTTAATTTTAAAGTTGGGAGAGACCAATAAGTCATTTGTGTTCACTTAAATACTAAACTTTTGCCTATTCAGAATAACCTCTTATTTTAATTCATGCTTCATTTAACTTATACATCCATTTAAATTACAGAATTCCATTTTAGTTTTTTATAATTTCAGCAGTGCTATTGGTCTTTCACCTTTATGTAATGTCAGTTTTCATTGTATGATGATACATGTGAGGGGATCTTACTAAGGTAATAAATATTTTCCCCAAAAGATACAATACTCTGATTATGTAATAATATTTATTTTTACAATGGAATGTGATATATTAATGAAACCCTAATTAAAAGGAAAAACAACTTTTTAAAAGTTTAGTTTTTAAAATATAAAAAGTTAGGGGTTTGTTTTTTTTTTGTCTTTTCCTATTCCCCCCTTCTTCCCCAAAAATGATGGCTTTTGTGTCAGTTGTGAACTGGTGCCATGCAGACCCTTTATTTGCAGTTATGATTCATTTAATTAAATGTTCAGTCACATCATTACAGTGTATAATTCTTTTAAAACATTTTAAACGATCACCAAGGTTACTAGTAATTTTGAGCTCAGTTCTCATTTTGAGAAGCTCATTCTTATTAACTGGTTAGAATACTTATGTTTTTACTTAATTAAGGCTGTAACATTGAATTATATCAGTCTTAGACGTGCTTTCATGGCACTAATAAGGGCCTTCAGAAATACCTTCATTTGTTTTTATAACCAAGCATAGACGGTTGCTCTTCGGATCATTGTTCTATCTGAGGTCGAGTCTTTTCAGTTTGTAATTGCCTTTTGTTGGTGTTGTTGTTGTTAACTGAAAGGAACCTTTTTGCCCCTAGGGAAAACTCTAAATGATTGATCATTAGTTCAAGACTGTGTGACATAGTGGATGGAAACCTGGGTGCAGATCCGCTCCTGACACACACGCGTATATGCATATATTTATATATGGGCTATGTGACTCTGGGCAAGTCACTTAATCTTTCATTGCCCCAGGCTGCTGTTAAAAGATCATTTATCAGGAATTTCTTAGTCCAATTAAATAACACTTACAGATCATTAAAAAAAGTAGCTATCCTAGTTTTGGGTGTTTCTCAGTGCCACTTTGTCCTGGCCGTGTTAGCAAAGCTTTTTTTTTTTTTTAAACAATTGCTGGTATTGTTGCCCTAAAATTGTACGTAATTGAATTACTTCCTAGTTGTTAAACTTTTTTTTTTCCTCCCTGCATTAGGCACCCCCTGTAATGGCCTATCCTGCTACCACACCAACAGGAATGATAGGATATGGAATAGTAAGTATTCATTTGGATATGTGACTGCTTGGCAGGGGATGGGGTAGGAAGGGAATAAGCTCTCCTATACCAGCTACTATGTGCCTGCAGGCACTATGCCAAATACTTTTTACGGATATTATCTTACTTGATCTTCACAATCCCCTGTGAGGTAGGTGCTATTACTGTCCTCATTTTACATTTGAGGAAACTGAGGCAGACAGAGGTTAAGGGACTTGTCAAGGGTCACACTTCCAGTAAGTGTCTGAGGCCAAATTTGAAATCATCTCTTCCTGAATCCAGGCCAAAAACACCACAGCTTGCCTCTGGCAGTTTTACGACACACAAACATACACATGCTATCTATATTGTTGCAGAAGATCTGTCTATACAACAAGAGTTCAAAAATTGAAAATTTTTATCAGAAGAACATTAATAGCCTGTGTGTAATCTTAATAGATGGTTACATCCATGAATTTAATTTCATAAGTAGGTGGTAGTGATTTTTAACAATATGTTAATATACTCTGGAACAATTGAAAGTTGATTCAGTAGTAACTATTCTATAGATACTTTAGGCCTCTTGATATTTTTTTCCTAAAAGAACAGCCAAATTCAAAGTAAGCCCTTGGGAATTAACTTGAATTTTTCATCCTTTCATTGAGGACATGGAGCTAGTGGGTTTAAGAACTGTACTTTGATGTATACTGTAGTAATAGAAGAACTTTGCTTCAACATGCTTAGGAGAGATCTTCTTTTCTTACATTTGTAACTTTTCCTGTGATTCTGTAGCCAATAAATTTAGAAATCCTTGGTCCCAACCAAGGTCTATAATTTAGGCATTACATCTTTTATAAAATTGGGGTCTTTGATAGACTTTCTTTGAGAGATACCTCAGCTTTACCTTCTTGGACTCTGTAGCTGCTATTTTATTGTATGTACTCAAATTTAATTTTCCTTCAAACCAGACCAGAAGTACAGTATAGTATTGTTAATTCTTGTAGTTTTCTTTTTTCAAAGGGAGAAAGAATCCACTGACAAATAATGTACTTTAACTTTATGATTTATTTTTAGCCAACTCAGATGGGAAATGTACCAGTAATGACACAACCAACATTAATATACAGCCAACCTGTCATGAGACCACCAAACCCCTTTGGCCCTGTTTCAGGAGCACAGGTAATGTGGGACATTTAATGTTATCATGGCTGACTTTATCTGGGAAGAGTTTACCAAGTTAAATATGGAGACAATCAGAGAACTAATCATTTAGTACATGGAAGGTGGGAATTTGCTTAACTCCTTTTGTAAGTAAAGAATGTTTTTCATTATTGATATTTTGGAAGCAAGAAGAGAAATAGGAAAAGGTTAGTAAAGATAAAGCCCTTAGTAAACTGGTATTCTAGGGTATAGAGGTATGTTATTTGGAATATAAGAAAGATGTGTTTGGTTACTTATGCATGGATTTTTATATGAACCCAAATATGTCATTACTTTTATCCTCTGTCATGAGATATTTTGAGATATCTTCTTTCTTCCACCAAAGGATAATATTCACAGTAGCAGCATTTAGTCCATTTGGTTTTTCTTAAATGAGGGACTCGATATATCTAACGTTGCTGTTGTATTACAGCCTTAATATTTTTATCACCTATTTGGCTTAAATGGTTAATTACTATAACTGCAGTCCCTTGATTTCCTTTTTGTGCTTTCAGAGAAAATGATATAACTGACTGAATTCCAAATTATTGCTATATTAGTTTTCAAGTCTACTTCCTTTTCAAACTTCTGTTCTTGTTTTCTTTTGTTAATTGTATAGCTAATGCTTTTAAACCTCAAGAGTTGTCTGTATTCATCATCTTTCCTTCTATGTAGACTTTTTCTTTTGTGACAGAAATTTAGCTACCTAATCCTACATGATAAATAAATGTTCTTTATGCTGCTTCTGTTTGCAGATTAGCATCATCTGTGACCACAGTTCCCCTCTGTCATTGGCTAATATACACGTTGCCTCTTCTCTGTTTGAAAGATGCATATATTTTATTATTGGTCATGTGTTTAAATCCATATTGTTCAGTTTGAATTGAATTTCTTTTCTATACCTCTACAGTCCTTTTCTCTTTTTTGTTCTGAAAGGACATAATTTGATATTTAGCTGAATTTAGTTTTTATCCTTAAGAAGTAAAACTCAGATTGATTTAAATTAATACTTTTGCTCTAAAATATTTTCTTTCTATTTAATATTGAAGTGAATTTGGTCAACTTGGTCTTTAAACTGTAGCATTTTTTTCCTTTGTAGCATTTGAATTTATTTTCAAGATAAGTGTCACAAGAAAGCTATATATAACATTGCTATAAATTGTCTGGAGTAATTGAAATTTTAACTTGGTTTTCCCTTCCCATCCAAGTTTACAGTTTTCATCAGATGTTTTATTTTAACATAAAAGTAGTTAACCCTCTGCCTTCCAGTAGTACTAATACTATGGACTGCCATTTTAAAATATTGAACAACTAAAGTAGCAATTTTACTCTAGTAACTTGTTAAAAATAAATATAATTTTCCCTTTGGTCAGTTTGTCCATCCTTTCAGTTTCACATAATCATAAAACTCTTCATTTTTCTTGTCTTTTAATCTGTTATTCTCCAACATTATTTCTTGGGGCCTTTTGGTTTCATCCAAGAAAAAAAGTGATCCATTTCTTCATTCAATAAGCATTCACTATTAGACTGTTGTATAAGACCTTGCACAAAGGAAATACAAAAATGACACTCCCTGTCCTCAAGGAATATATAGTTTAATATGAGACAACTGGCATACGCAAATAGCTAATGCAGAATGGAAAGTGATAAATGCCTAATAATAGAAATAAGATCAAGATGCAATGAGTTCGTTGAAAAGATGTATTGCTTTAATGTTCCAACTCTACGAGAACAATACAAGTATGTGCCAAAAGGAAAATATTTAAACCAGAGCTGAGAAATTTATTCGCTACTGACTCTAAAATATAGTTTCAAATATTTATTAGCACGATGCATTCCTAGAAGCACTTCTACATGCTATCTTTCTTAGAGGCAGCAGAGTGCATCAGTGAGCGGATACTGTATCGCTGTTGTAGTGCCGGCAGCATTCTTCTATTGCATTACCCTGCCTGTCACCAACAGGTGGGATAACTGTACAATGTTTTCAGGGCCTTGAAGCTGTAATGGCTAATCAGACTTAGATTTTTAATGCCATGTAACTCCTGTAACTTTCGAAAATTTCCTTGGTGTTTTAAAATATATTCTATCTTAGAGTCTCTACATTAGTTTCCTTCTTTAAATGTTCTTAAAAGCTAACCTTAGAATTCATTTCATTTATCTGCATTTAAACTTTTTGCCTTCTGAGTTGCTAATGATCTTCCAAAGTCAAAAAATGTGCCAGGCTTTAGGTAAGCTGGGGGTGGGGAGAATAACAGGAACATGTTTTTGTGATTTATTCTAGGAAGTAAAGATTACATTATCACCTCGGAAGTTAGATAATAATAAGAGAATTATCTGCTTAGGATTGGGAACTTCCTAAAACATTGTTGATTTGAAAGAGATCCGTCTTTCAGGGTAGGGAAGACAAACAAGACTAGAAAAATTTCATAATAGTAATGGTAATGTGGATGAATAAGACTTTGTTACTACCATATGGTCCATCATCTTCTACTCTACTGACCCTTTTACTTCAGAACTCATTAAATGTATTAAGGCATCATGGACACGTGCAGTTCTTATTTTCATCTACAGGGTCTCGTATGAACCTGTTGGGCATTATTATATCCCGGTTCTGCCGGGATATAATAGCTCTGTGACCCTCGCCAAGTCATTTCACTTGATCTCTTTGAGTCTCAATTTCTTATGAAAATGAAAATACTTGCACTGTGTTTCATAAGGTTGTTGTGAGTAAAGTATTACATAATCTATTTTTGTTCATTTCCAGTTTCTAATCTATTTCAGGTTTTCCCAGTATCTTATACTTGAACAACCTCCCATTTAGTTTACTCTGCACCCAACTGCTAGAATATGTTCTGTGAACTGTATTTTCCTTACTTTTCCCTCTGATTAAGCCTACAATGACACCCTGTTGTATTGAAAGTGTGTGTGTGTGTGTGTGTATGTGTATGTATGCATGTGTGTGTATTTTCCAGGCAATCAATTTTTCTTTTTGTCTTCCTATTTCTTCACAAGGTTCTACTCTAACAGTAACAAGTGAGCAAATGAAAGTTAGTAATGTACTTGATTTCCACTATTATGTGAATATCGTAGACTTTGTTTCTCACTCTCTGGTTTTCCTTATTCCATCCAAGCCAATCTTTATTATTTATCACTATTTTAAAGATGCTATACTTTTTAAATAGCAAAAGATTGCATAAATGTGAGCTGTTAATACTAATAATTTTCATTAATTGTTCATATAGCAATTTTCTTGCTCATTCTGTGTAGAAGATATGGTCATTATACTCTTCTTCTGTTTGCTTTTTTCTTCCCAATTCAAAGAACACTAGACTCTGTCCATTCCCTCAAAGACTTGATTTTTAAAATTTACCTCCTCCAAGAAACCTTCCCTAATATCACTCATTTCTTATCTTCCCCCCAAATTCACTCAAACAAATAACATAAAACATTTAGTGGTGATGCAATGGTGAATTATGAGCATGTGATGGGTTGACCGTGTTCAGTGTTCACTGAAAACAAAATAAAAAAACACAACAGAGTTCTCAGTGGAAGACAGTAAGATATTAAATGGTATCTTGATAAATTTTTCAAGTGGAATGAGAAAGCTAGACTTTTCACACCTGAAATAATTTGATTTTTATTAAACCCCTCTTTTGTATATGACAACACTTCAGATGCTTGAATATAGTTATGTTCTCCTTGAACCTTTTTTCCAAGCTAAACAAATCTAGTTCCTTCAGCTTATATCCCAGTAGAATAAACCTTAAGGGACCTATACAACATACTTCTCTTCCTCTAGAAGCTTTCTAGTTTATCAATGTCCTTCCTAAAATATGATGTCTAATACTAAAGACGACAATCAGATGTGATCTGACTGAGGTAGTAGAATACATCAGAACTATCATACCCTTATTCCTTAGGAGTTTTTTCTCTCAATATAGTCTGATGTATTAGCTTTCTTGAATGTCATATCACTGTTATGCATTGCAGTGAACCAGAAACCCTGTATCTTTTTCAGATGATGTGCCCTTTCACTTCCCCATCTTGTACTTGTGAGGTTGATATTTTGAACTGAAGAATAAAACTATATTTGGAACTGTTAAATTTCATCTTTAAAATTTGGCCCAATCCTTTATCCTGCAAGGGTCTTTTTAGATCTTGACTCTACCAGTCAATATGTTAATTATCTCTCCTGCTTTTGTGACAACTTTAAATTTAGTGAACTGTGCTATCTGTATACATCTTTACCCAAGACACGCATAAAATCTACAGAACTAAGCACAAGTCCCCAAGACACTTCTTTTGAAGTCCATCTCAAACCATTCATATTTGAGTCTGGCTATTCAACCAGTTTTGAACCCGTGTAGCTATGTTACTGTTCATCTTTCCATTTTTTTCACAAGAAAAGCATGAGAATATTTCTTCTTATCTGATACTTGGTCAGTTTCATTGTTTATGTTGTTCATGGGCTCAATATTTTTGTGTCTGAGTTATCTGTACTTAATTCTAAATTCCTTTCTGTTATTTTTTCTCTATGTATCATGTCATATAACTCCCATAAACTCTATTCTTTGTTGTATGATACTGTTTTCATCATCTACTTAGTTGTGTTGCTGATTAGACTGTGTTAGGGTTATTTGGATGCTATCACTGACTAGTGCAAATTACTGAGCCTCTTCTTGACAATAAAGTCAAAGTCTATTAATAAAGTACTTTTGTTAATGTGTAGTACCCTTGCTAATTTTCTAATTTCTATGAAGATATATTTGATTTATGGAGACTGTCAACCTCTACGTAAGTCTAAGTAGGAATAGATCATCTATATTTTAAAAAT
Source organism: Bettongia penicillata ogilbyi (assembly GCA_023548195.1). NCBI lineage: Eukaryota > Metazoa > Chordata > Mammalia > Diprotodontia > Potoroidae > Bettongia > Bettongia penicillata. Next base: position 6,012,895 of record JAJHZJ010000017.1, read on the forward strand.
CGTTCAGTTGCTTTTTGAGATTTATTTTTTATTTTATGAAGAAAATGTAACTATTCCCTTATGCATATTTGAATTGAATAACTTGGTAAATAATTGGGTCAATCAAAGAATGAGTGCAGTGGGAAAAATGAGTGTATTTAGCAGTGAAATAGTGGGACCTTTTCTTTGGTCAGAAATAGGTAGGTTTTTTAGGTTTTCTGATTGTACTAATGATAACTGAGCCTTTGTCAGGCCTTTATAGTGGCTCTGTCTGGAGATCCATAATGGCTCAGCTGTTTTATTTGTTTTGTGATGGCTGATTTTAAAGTCAGTCTGACATCAGTAAAGTGTCTGAATGGAAACAAAGACTTTTTGTGAGAACCGTTAACTATTCTCAATGGGGGGCAGTGTTACTTCATGATATGGAAATAATTTGTCCTACGAAAATGGTCTCTTTTACTGAACTAACTTCTTTATTTGATATTTAGGTTTCATTTTTGTACTTGCATGTGAATAGTCACTTTGGCAGTTACCTCATTTGGCAGCTGTTCTACACCACTGGATTTCTTTTTTACTCCCATGAAAATATTTTTTAAAAAGACCTTTTGCATTGTCAGCAGTGTAGCTCTTTCATTCAGGTTTTTAGATAGATAACATGAGAGGGTTTGATTAGGGACGTTTGAGTTAATCACAAATGATACCTTGTTTTTCAGCCCCTTGACCTTTCTGCAGAATTTCACGCTGTTAATCGCCATTACCTCATGGATATTCTCCCTCTTCTCTGAGTTTTTTGGTGGGTGTATGTGGGTGTGGGTGTGTGTGTTTGTGTGACATTTATCTCAGTTCCTCTATCTCCTTTTTGACATCATCATCCTTGTCACATTCACTGACTGGAGTACTACAAGGCTTTTACTGGACCCCCTAACTACATTGTTTCTTGGTGACCTCATAAATTCCTATGGTTTATCATGTCTATGCAGATGTCTCCTAGCTGTATACATCTAGACTTAATCTTTCGTTATGCTGCCTATTCTTTCACATGGGCATAGTCTTGAAGATATCCTTATCCTTAGTAATGTGGAAGTGGTATATGACTATGTTAATCCCTACTTTCCTAATTTGTCTCTTTTCCTGTTGTTTGCTTTTTTGTCAGATTTTGTTTTTCATTTAAAACATTGTGTCAAAAGGTAACTTCATCTTCAACATGAGTGCTTCAGTTGTGTAATCATCTTTGACTTCTAAATGCAAGATGGTAAAACTCCTGAACATTAAAAAGACAAAAAGATGGTCTCAAACAGGCCAAATTCAGAAACTTTTTTAAAAAAATAATGGTTTAAAAAGAAATTCTGATAGAGAAAACCATAGGGAGCATATTTTTTCAAATGTTATGTATGTTCAAGGAGATTAGTAATTAGAATTACTAACTGCAACAAGCAGAGATTTCAGTTTGGAAACAAAAGAGAGAGAATACTAGAGTGTGGAATGTAATTGCATTGATTTGTCATCCCAGTCATATTAGAGCTCCCTGTTATTGGAGGGAGGGAATAATCAAAACAGCTACTGCAAAACTGTCCCTGTTTGGGCTAAAAAGAGGTTGTAACATGTGTAGATGCACACACACACACACACACACACACACACACATACACATATATATATTATATATATATTATATATATATATATATATACATATATATATATATACATGTATGCCTTTTTATATTTTGGGGGGGATAATAACAGGATCCCTAAGCAATATTGTGATGTATCCTCCAAATCATTATAACTCTGATTGTCCCTCTTTCCTGTCTCTGATCATTACTGGACATCCTATGATGAAACCAATATGAAGATTAGGAACTAGAATAATGGATGTGACAACTCAAGAATTTCTAAGCCTACAAATTAGACTGTATCCATAACTCTGGAATTTTTTAGATTTACTCAGAATTACCAATGGCTCCCTATCCCTGCCTGCCTTACAGTTTTGTTTTTCTTTTTAAAGAAGAATAAAAAGAATTACAGTCAAAATTGAACTATACCAGCCTTTGAAATTTATAATCCATATACGTTTTGAATATTGAGGTATACTTGACACTATTTCAGTTAAACAACTTGGATTCAATACTAGATTGATAGATTAGTTTAACAAACATCATGATATTATGTAGGAAAGAATAAGCCAAACTTAGCAGGAAGATGGTTTAAAGTTAGTGGTATACTTGCTGCTTGTATTTGGTTGATAGACTGTACAGAGTCATCAGGATTGGGGTGGAGGATTAAGTTGAAAGAGTTTTACTTTCTTCACATGCTTTGTGCTAATTGAAGCTAAAATTTAGGTTGAAGTTTGAAAAAGTTAGCCTGTTGATGACCATATGAGAATAGAAAATTTAGGTCTGTAGAGTAGACAGATCTTGTTTCTGAGTTCATCTGATCTCTTGAAGTTTGCATACAGTATAACTAAGCAATAACAAAAATTGTCAAGAGAACTTTTTCCATTAAGTACGTAAAAAAATTTACATAAATAATCAGTGAACCTCAGCATTGCATTTTTAGTTAAGTACAGGGAATATCAGATTAAATGACCCTCTCAAAGACATTTCCAACTCCTAAGATTGTGTGGTCCAGTTGAAAGACATTCAGACCAAGATGAAGGAAGAAGTTCATATATGTTAATATTTTGTAATTTGCTTTTAGGGACAGTGTTTTCACCTGTTTGAGAAAGGAGAGAGACAATATTTTTCATATCCTGAAAGCAGACTGAATTTCGATAGAATTTATACAACTCTGATATACTTAAAGAGAAAATGGCTCCATCTTCTTTCATTTTGGTGGGGATGAGGGAAGGAGGGAGGGAAACAGAGAGAACAACCCTTATCTTAACAAAGGGTCAACTTATTTTGACTACTTTTGGCAAAAATAATTTTCCTTTTGACCTTCTGGAGTTAGAAGCTTGTTTTCTGAAAGAAACATGCCATTAGATATCCTTTCACTTCACATATCACCAAGCTTTTTGTTTTACTTCCATTCTCCAAAGGCTGCCTTTATATTTATCAAAGTCAACAAACCAAAACCACTTCTTCTTTCATTACATTTTCTACTTTCATGTTCTGTCATTCTGAGACCTTTTTTCTTTCCCTTTCTCTGTCTTCTTTCCCCCAGCTGTCTGCAGCATCCAGTCCCTCCAGTCACAGTCCTCACAGAGCTTCAGGAAAGGACCCTTTTGCAGAGCTCTCTTTGGAGGATTTCTTATAAAACACTTTAGGTATTGCTTGTTGTTGGGGGAGATGGGGACTTTAAGAAGTATACATATATATATATATATAAATTTAATTCCCATTAAGCACAATTCCCCCCTTCTCCATTTGTTTATTTCTTTAAATTTCCTTTCCCAAAATAAGTGAGGAAACATTTGGGAAATTTCTCTATTATAAATGTAAAGTATGAAATTGAAGCATCATTCTTCATGTCCAAATAACATTCATTCATCGCTGACAGAGGATGATTCGGTTCATACATCACCCTGTAAAAATGGATGGTCTGGACCAATGTCTTGAAGGAAATAAAAAGAGCAATGCAGTTTTGGCAGATTGTATTAGGTCTTGGTTAGGAATAAATTTTTAGTTATTACGTTTATATAACATCATGGCTAATTAAAGAGATGTAATGAATTACAAGAATCTCTGAAGGATCACTGTGTGCTTCCTATACTTGTGAGCATCATTTTCCCCCCAATATTGTGTAAAAACAGGTGGGTATTTGTAAACCATAAATAAGAGTGTTAGATACTTAATCTGATGGTTTTAGTTTCCTGGAAGATTATCTTTAATTTGTATATACATGATAGACATTGGGGACTTTGCGCTTGGCAGATTTTTCAACAGTTTACTAGTTTCTTTGGACAGCAGCTTTAAAATAATGCCAGATGTTTTTTGTTTTTGTATTGCATGAGAGAAGCCAAGTCCTACTGAAAAATATTTATTACTCTTTCCAAATCACTAATTTTCCTAAATGTAAAAGAATTAATTTAATGAACCTTGAATTCTAGTTTTCGTAGAGGCTTTAGAGACAGAGTTGGAGGGTTTAAGGAGTATATGCGTGTGTGTGTGTATTTGAATTTTATTATTTGATTAGTTAGAAACACTTGTTTTTATAGAACTGAAACAATGGAATTTTTGTTCTAATTGAAAGATTTTCTGAATTTGTAATTGAAAAGTCGTACTATTTAAAACTTTTTTTCTTAAGTGTCTACGTGGTGATTTCTTACCCTGATTAGCAAGATAATACTTACTTTACTTTACAGCCTGGACTTCTGATAAGCATGCTCTGAGCAATTCTGTAACATTTGAATGCCAAAGATCATGAAACATTTTTATTTCTGTGGAAGGATCCTGTAATACCATTAATTAATTTTAGATTTTTCTCATTTTATTCTAGATACAATTTATGTAATAATCCAGTGGAAGAGAATGGAATCATTGTTCCAAAAAGACAAGTGCTCAAGCAGCAAAACCCTACTTCCAGCAAGATCCAAATTGCTGTCTCGTAAACTCTCCTCTCTTCCATTAGAATGCTCCAGGAACTCAGTGAGGGGCCCATGACAGCAATTGGGACTAGTCTGTAGGAGAAAGCATCAGTACAGTATAAAGCCAAGAATTGCCATGATTTAAGACTAAGATCTGTCTTTTTGGTGACTAACCCTTCAGTTCTTTCAACTCTTATTAATACCCATAATCAGTAACCTACCAAGAGAAGCCCTTTTTCAGAAAGTGTGAAATTTTTATTTGGAAAAGCTGTATGGAATGAAGAGCTATGTGTGTCCTTGACTGTAATTTAACAGAACTCTTTTCGGGGATCAAAATCATAACTCTTAGGCAGTACCTTTCTTTTCAATCTTCAAATGTAGAAACAGTAACTAAAATTAACTTTTCTTTAAAAAAAATTATATATTCAGTTTGCAGTAGACATTCCTTATGTATTTGTATTTATTTATGATTATCAATTTAAGTAACATTAATATGATATCAAACCTCCTTATGAAAATGAGTATGGATGTATACAGTATGTTTGATTTTTATTCACAAGAATGATTCTGATTCAGAATGCTTTCAGCTGACATACAGAGCACTAAATATTTTACAGCAAGTCCATAGATATGAATCTCTTAGAAATTCTCAGTCTGTATGGGAATTAGGGAAGAGTTATGAATGCATTAATCCGTATAGTCAATTCTGTGCCTAGATTTTGCAAAGGAACAGTTCGCTGACTAGGAAAAGCACTACATTTTTAATTCCACATTAGTGCATCTGGAAGGAACTTTATTGCTTTGTGCTTGGCATGTCATTATTCTACATTTGACATTAGGGCCTCTCCAAAATGAATGTGAGAAATTGCTTTCACTTTAAAGACTTTCCTTCTTTTCAGTAAAACTCTAGGAGGTATTATGTGGGGGGAGGGCAAAATCCTGGAACCTTTCATTTGGCTTGTGCCAGGTTTATGATCATGTACCTTTTGAATAAGGGAAAATAGTGTCTTTACAGATGTCTAGCAAGAGTTTAGTTAATGGAGAATTAAGCTGCACTGTTGATCGGTGCTTTGTGTAAATACATCTTAACATTTGGGTTGAGAGGGGCCTTAAGAAGGACAGTCAGTAGTAGGAAAGCAATTCTATACATGAGTTAAGCATACTTGTTGCATTGTCTCTGCAGATTCTATTTTTGTTTACAATATTAAAATGTATGTTAGCAAAAATGGGTGGATTTTCAAATAAAATGCAGCTTCCACAAAACTTTTGTTACAGTATTTTGGTCTGAGGTCTAATTTGTTTTTGTTTTTCATTCTGCGCTTTAAAGTGTTCCAAGTTGGTTGTTTTGCTCACATAATAAAATGTCCCCTATTCAGATTTTAAATGCCCAGGAACATAGTACAGTTAAGCATTTGTGGCTGTATTTTGGACGTTTTCTTGATAAGCCAAATAACCCATTAAAATGAGTAGTTGGTATGTGTCACTTTTTATTTTTTTATCCAAAGAAAGTAAAGTTCAAGAAGAAATATTTCTCTTGAAATTTGGATATTTTATGATTGAATGTAACAAAGGTGCCTTCAGACCTATGTGATGAATTGGGATTCCATATCATGTAGTATGTGAACAGATACATGATGAGAAAAGGTAAAATGTTCCAAGATTTTCACTGATGCTCTTAAGAATTTAGTTATGTTATAATTATATGCTTTTTTTGGCTACACTTGAAAAGGTACTTAGAAAAAATAATTCAGGATGCATGAACTTAAAACTACTTGAAAACGTTTGCAAACATAGGTGTAATGATTCTTCCAAATTGTCATGGCAAGAAGTATTTTTAAAATGTCAAAGTTATATATTAACAATGAAACATTAAGTATCTACTGTGTGCTAGGTGAGAGTCAGTTTTCTGTAGTGGTTAGAGTGGACTTTGGAGCAAGGAAGATCTGGGTTCAAATTCTACCTCTGGTATACTAGCCGAGTGATTCTGGTCAAGTCACTTAATTTCTTAGTGCTCTAGGTACCTCTCTAAGGCTTGTATTGATAGGGGCCATTTCCTCATATGGAGTTTCCTATACCAATGAGATCACAAGATGAGTCCCTATCCTTATCATGTGTGTTAGGTGCTAGGGATACAAACAGAAATGAAAAAATCTCTGCCCTTAAAGAGCTTAAACTTTATTGAGGGAAAACATCTACATACACAATTATATACAGAATAAATACAAGGCAGTTAAGGTGAATCAGGAAAGGTTTCCTAGAGACTAGGAGTCCTTATCCTTTTTTTCTGTGATATGGACCCCTTTGGCAGTCTGGTGAACCTTACAGACCCTACCTCAGAATCATATTTTTAATTACATAAAGTATATAGTATTAAAAAGTGAACCAATTATATTGATCTGTAGTTATCAAAATGTTAGAAGAACAAGTTTCACAGATCCTAGTTTAAGAACTCCTGCTATATAGAAAGTAGTGATTGAGCTTCAGAGGAGACTAGGACTTCTAAGAGTTGGGGGTGGGGAGGGAATGGATTCCAGGTGTGGGGACAGTCTGTGCAAATATTGAGAGCCGGAATGTCATGTATAGGGGATAGCAAGAGGTCCAGTTTGGCTGGACCATGCTTTGCGTGAAGGAGAACAATGTATAATAAGCCTGAGTTTTCAAATGCCAAACAAAAGGTTACATTGGAGCCGAGAGGTAATAGGGAGCCCCTGGAATTTATTGAGCAGGATGATGGCATAATCAGACTGGTGTTTTTGGAAGGACACTGGCAGCTGTATAGAGAAGCAGGGAAAACAGAACAGGGAGACCAAGGGATATGGGGCCTGAATTAGTCAGTGAGATCATTGGCAGTTGTCATTGGGGGCAGCCAGAAGCCAGAAAGCAAAGGATTAAGAAGTGAAGAGGTGGAGTCAGTGAGAGCATTCAGTAGGATTGGCTGAGACTGGGAAGGAGGGAAATGAGTAGGACTCACAGCTCAGCAGACTATTGAATTGGGAAGAGACACTGTGTTCATAATTCTACCTAAACCTAGTTTTAGGTAGAGTGAAACATGGACAGAAAACTAATGACAGAATATTATGATTGGATAAAGGAATTTCATAATTCTTTATTACGGAAGTGGAATACAATGATGATAGATTGAGAGATTATTATGGGTGGTTACAGTACAATAAGGGAAGAGGTTATGAGGATTAAGATTGAAGAACAGAAAGGCTGGAGTGCTGGAAGAAATATCTATATCTATATCTATATATTGAAGTCTCCTAGATTTGGTGAAGGAATGAATGAAAAATTATTAAGCATTTGCAGTGTGGAAAACACTGAGCAAAATGTTTGGAGTATGGATTAAGAAGCAAGATAGTTAAAAAGCTAGGTCATACAATGGATAGAGTACCAGGCTTGAAGTCAGGAAGACTCATCTTCCCGAGTTCAAATCTGGCCTCAGACACTTACAAGTTGTGTCACCCTGGGCAAGCCATTTAATCCTGTTTGCCTCAATTTCCTCATCTGTACAATGCACAAGTGAAGGAAAATGGCAAATCAATCTGGTATCATTGCGAGGAAAACCTAAATGGGGTCACACAGTTGGACATGACTGAACAATACGTATAAATAAAAATATTCAGCTACAAGGTGGATGGTAAGGTACAATGATCCTCAGGATATGGCAACAAAATAGGTGATAATACATTTTATTTAGTAGTATTTTTATTGTAGTTTGATGACAAGAGTTGGGGTAGAGAACAAAATGGTAAGTCAAGTACTGAACTTCTTGACAGAGGAGAGAAAACGACTTGTGCCTGCCATTGTACTAGATCAGGGATGTTATTTAATAGACTTTGAGAAGTCACTTGTCCATAATAGTACTTGACATTTGCTGCTTTAAGATTTGCAAAGCAACTTAAATATACTTCCTTTTGAACTTCCCAACACCTATAAGTTGACTACTATAGGTATTATCCTCAGTTTACCAATGTGGAAACTGAAACTCAGAGTTTAAATTATATACTTATGGTCACAAATAAATTATAGAAGTTGGATGTCCATGTCTTCCTGACTCCACGTCCTGGAAGCTGTCCATTATATCACACTATTTTCATATCTCTAAGCACCTTCAGCTACAACTATGCTTAAACATTCTTGGCCTAAACATGTTACTTTGAACTTTTGTAAAATTGATCTCCATAGGTTACCAGTGGTTAAAGTTCAGGTCCCATGTTCTTTGGGGCACCTAAACCCATTACTAGGTGGAATTCTATCTAAAATTTATCTTTATTTTTTGAAAGTTTCTGAAAGGAAAAACTTCTTTATTTTGGCCTACCTGGGTTTATCAGAAGCTGAATCTTGTCTTATTTTAAATGGTGACATTCTGTTTGACATGTTACCAAATCAGAAGTATTTCCAATGTGTAGTTTGAAAATTTTGATAAGGCACTAAAAATCAACACCAACATTACATTTAGGGAAGTGAAATGAAAAATTTAGTATGATATTCTAGTAGTAATCATTATAGCACTAATGTATTGGTTGTGCAATTTGTATGTAGGTCTTTTCATATATTTATTTGCTTTTGATGAGATAAAGCTTAGTCTTGAGGGAGAAGAAATTTTCTTGATCTTGTCATGTGTCAGTTGAGTTGACTGTTGAGGTAGGAAGAGAGGAAAGGTTATGGAGAAACTTTTTTTTAAACCACCTCATTCTAAAAATACACATATTTATTTAATTATTAAGAATTTACATATCATAAAAGGACTTGAAAAGCTGGTGTTTAATGTCATATGATCAACAAGATGACTTAGGTTTTCTTTTTATTAAATTCTCAGCCTACAAAACCTCAAATTAAAAACAAAATCATGAACCAGTTACGAAGCAATTACACCTGAATTCACAAGATAAAAAGACTCACAAGATTACCAAAAAAAAAAATCTTATGAATTAAACCATGAGAGCTAAAATGCTCTGATCTAATTCATTTAGCATCCTTACCCCAGCAGTGGGCACAATCAAATTCACAGAAATAGAGTCTGATTGTAGGGAGTGGCTACTCAATTTCCCCATTTCTGCAAAACACTGATTCTACTCAGCCACTTAAAAAAGGAAGAAGGAAAGAATTCATACTGCACACAACACTTAAGAGTTACAGGATAGATGGGAAGGATATTGGCCTACAGGATAGATTGGGAAGGATACACACCAAAGGCCAGTCTTCTCAGGACAGGAAAACAGACCTGGGCAGTCTTCATCTGTCCCAATTCATGAAGTCTGGGGTTTTCTAGTGAGAATAAAGAATCAGGATTCCCAAAGGAAAGTGATGAAAAACATAAAACAAATAGCTGACATTCTAAAAGACCTAGTTCATAAGCAGATAAACCAAGAGAGGAACACAAAGGCAAAGACTAAGTAAAATCTGAATAACTAAGGCACAAGAAACCAAATGTAACATGAAGGAAAATAAACCTATATAACCTGATTAAAATACTGTATGCCCTTCTTAGAGATCATGGAACAACAGCAAGAAACTTCATAACAGTTAATAAGAAAAATCATCCCTATTTTCTTCTTTTGAAAGTTTTTAGGACAATTAAGAGCTCTCAATACAATGTATTTCTATCACCGTTAATCAGGTTGCTGATTTTTGCCCGTTTCTCCAGTTGTCAAGTACAGAGAATACCACATACTCCCTCTGCTGTCCCGGAGCGCCTAGCACACAATCATTAAATCACTGAGTTCTTTGAGTTAAAATATCATTTTAAAGAGACATCATATTTTAAACAACCACCAGAATAGAAAAAAAAGTGTATACTTGATAGAGGATATCAACAAAAGTGGAAGCTCTGAGAGGGAGAGTTCCTGGCAGGAACACAATAATACTGAAGCTGAGGGAAATTTTTCGCAAAAAGAAGCAAACAGTAATGCTCTTAATAGGATCTATGTCTATACAAGCCACAGCAACTGACTTTGAATACAAGATGTGTAAGGAACTTAATCATAGATCTCTGATATGAACATGAGTTAATAAACTGAATGCCGTAATGCAGTAAATGCCAAAAAACAATCACACAAGTTCTGAACATGAACAACAAAGCTTCATTTAAGAGAAACCACCATCACCAGAGGAAAAAAATAACATGCCTCAAACTCTATGGCTTGTAGATGATTACAACAAATTGTTGCAAGTGATCAAAAGAATGACTTTCAAGTATGAAAGTTTTATTTCAGAATTCAGGACTTTTATTTAGATAATTAAAATTCACCTTTGTCATTAATTACCTTTGTGAGTCTGATCAAGTCACAAACTTTGGGGCTTCAGTTTTCTTGTTTATATAATGAAATCTTTGGACTAGATGACCTCTGAAATGTCCCTCCCAAACAATGATTCTGCATAAGGCATATGATTATCCCACATTTAAGAGAAATTGCAGGAAGGAATAGAAAATTATATTCCAGAAAAACAACAGAACTCAAGATGAAATCCAAAATAACACCCTGCAAATATAAGTGATGAAAAAATAGACATTCAACAAATTGAGATACCACAGCAAAAACAAAACTTGAAGTGAGCAGTTGGAAAACTTGTAAACACCCCAGAGACAGAACAAAGGAAAGTGCAGTTATCAAGAAAAAACTAATAAAATCTTAGGTTTTTCTTTATAAATTATTTTTCAATTTTTATAAATTGTTACTTTCAAATAGATCTAGGGAGGTTTAAAAAGATAGTGTGACCATTAAAGGGTTACCAAAGGATCTGAGAAGCTAAAAATCTAAGGAGAACTTTTAGGAAAGAAAAAAATTTTTTTTGAAGAGTTGAATTAATACTCTGTACTAAATCTCTGTATTCTCTAAGTGAATTAGTATCTCTTGTTGGAAGGAATAGCAGAGTGGCAGGTTGTGTGAATGAGGAGTTAATCATGGACTCCTACAAAATCCGTATGTGAGCAGTGAAGAGACATTAATTTCTTATATGTCTTTCAACGAAATTGGACGAGGGCAACCCCAGGAAAGGGAAAGACCAGAGGCCAATCCGTGTGTGTGTGTGTGTGTTCACACAAAACAGGTCTTATAATGCTTTTTCTGGGGATACCTTGCACATTAGAGACCACATTCTGTCAAAGAGTTAATATCTTAATGGATAGTATTTCACTACAGGAGGATAACAGGGAGGATGTAGAAGCAGAGGTAAGGTGACAGCTTAAGGAATAAAGACCGATCCTGGTAAGGGGAGGGAGTAGAATAGGACCTAATACTTTGCAACACAAGGTGGCTCCTACCACATGGTACTGTTTCTGATATTGCTTCCCTCATGAATTGCCATTTTAAAGAGTGATAAGGAAAGGGGAAAAGAAGAACAGAAAAAGAGGAGACGTTAAGGTAAGTTCTATAAAACCAATAATAAATTGGATAAGACAGGGAACTCAATCCTAGTACATCAAAAACTTTACTCCTATGAGTGACAATAACATAAAAACCAAGCTTCAATATAGCCCCTGAGCCACAAGGTAAAAAAATGTAAGCAAAGAGGAAGAAGGAGTAATACAAGTGACAACTTGGGAAAAGTTGCAGAAAGGAAAAATATAAAGTGAAAATAGGTGGGAGGGAAGATTTTGAGTGACATTTAACTGGGAAGAGAAAAAGGGGAGAAAGAAGAGCAGAAGAAAAAAAATTCAAAGAACTTATGCTGTGGTAGGCAAAAGAGGATGGGGAGAAAGCCCGGAAAGTAGAAGCAGCAATGTAGTATGAGCAAAATTAACTTGAAAAACAAAACAATGACTTAGAAGAAGGAGTATAAAAAGATACAAAAGAAAGAAATGGAGGAAAATGCAAGCCTAACTTGTCTTGAATGTATTGAACCAGCTATTAAAATCTAAGCAACAATGGATAACAGTACAGCAATCTGCTATGTCCAATAAATAGCTAAAATTTAATAAAGATACAGAACAAAAATTAGATAGCAACAAAATTCATCTTGTCCACAAGTCCAGAATGACTTGTAGCAACAATGAAAGATTATAGATTTTAATATTTTTCTATTTAAGCCAAAAAATTGGCTAACTCCCTATCCTAAAAATAAATAAATGTAAAAAAAAAAAAAGCTAGAGATTTTACAACAGATTTAGAAAATATTCTGAATGGAAACATTAAAGAACATACATTTTTAGCTGTGACCTTAAGCAAGTCACTTTAAACCTGATTGCCTCCAAAAAACTAAAAAAAAAACATGCATTGTTCAGCCCTATATGATACTTTTGTTAAAATAGACTACTAAGACTGAAAAAAATATGAAAAAGGAGATGTATTTAATCTCCTTTACAGACATAACAAAAAGTCATGCAGATAACACAAGCAAAAAATACAAACTTGAATGGATTCTTGATGCAGGCCCTTGAATGCTGAATTATGCAAATAACTGAAAGAATGGCAATTATGAGAAAATGTACCTCACTTTCTGAAATGGAGGTAGAGAAAGCATTTCTCATAGGAAAAAAGTTACCTCTGAAAATATTAACAAAATAAGAGGATTAATGAACAGCAAATTTTAAAGATAAGATCAAGGAACAAACCTAAAATGAATAAAAAAGAGGAACTCTTGGAAAATAGAGGAGAAATAGATATACCAAAAAGCAGAGACTAAAGAATTAAACTAAAAGCAGGTTCTTTAAAAGAGAGAGGGAGAGACTTAGAAATCAATACTGTAGATAACCTGATCTAAAAAGGAAGAGGTAAGTAAAATCAAGTTGTCAACACAAAATGGTTAAAGCAAAATCACAATAAACAGAGAAAAAATGAAGAGAATTATCGAAACCTACGTAATTTTGAGTCAGAAAAACTGATCATTTAAAAGAGAATTATCTACAAAAATATAAAATTCCTTAATGAACACAAAGTAAAGATTTTAATCCAGTCTAAAAACTTTAACTATAAAGGAACTACCAAAATGAATTTTAAAAAAAAACACTGATCTAGATATATTTACAGGTAAATTTTAGCAAACATTTTGATAAGCTTAAATATTTATGCTACACAAATCATAAATGAGAAATACTGTAAAACACTACAAATCTGGATGGGACAAATATAATCTTAATATATATATGAGGAAAAATAAAGCAAAGAATACTTTAGACCAATATCACTAATGAATATTGATTTTAAATTCTACCCTTATAAAAATTAATACAATATGTCCCCCCCCAAAATCCACTGCTGAAGGTGTATTTATACCAGGGATGCAAAGATGTTTCAACATTCAGGAAACAATTGACATAACTATATTAAAGAGAAAACCCAAATCTAAACCAAAGGATTACATCAGTAGATGCAAAAGAAACCTTTGATAAAATTCAACATTATTTTTTTTAAAAAAACCTACCGTCCATTTTTTTAATATAGCTGAAACCAAAAGCATTCCTTAAAGTTGGGAAACACTAAGATTTTCCAATAAATGCAGCCACATGAAAGATTGTATTTCACCCAGCAAAGTGGTGGTAAAAAAAAAAAAATGGAAACAGTGTTGGAGAGGCTGCAGAAGGACATGCACACTAACGCACATGGAACTGAATTTGCCTAACTATTTGGGAAAGCAATTTGGAATTATAAGAAAGTCACTAAAGTACTCCATTTGAGAAACCTCTTGGGAAAGGTCTCATATGCACTAAAATATTCTTAGCAACATTTTTTTTGGTAAAAGTACTATAAACAAAGTTGATGTTTGTTAATCAGAGAATGACTAAATACATTGTGGTGTGTGAAAGTAATGGAATATTATTTCACTGTGACATGTTAAACATACATATCTCCGTGTGTGTGTGTGTGTGTGTGTGTATACACTTGGGACAAGCATGGAAAGACTTTTATGAAGTGATGTAGAGTGAAGTAAGCAGGAGGAAGAAACTATATACAATAATGTAAATGAAAAGTACAAAAAAATCCTGAATATTGAGGAATTATGACAAACTTTAAGTCTAAAGAAGATTAAAAAAATCTCCATTAGTAAGGTGGGGACTATTGCAATTTTCAGACTTGGTTGATGTGTTGGTTGGTTTTTTCTGAATTTTTTTTCTCTTTTTAAAAATAATTTATTACAAGAAATTACTCTCTAGAGTGACTGTAGGGGTTGGGAGTGGAGAAGGATACATTTGTAAGTGAAGTTGATATAAAATAAGATATCAATGAAATATTTTAACAGTAGAAGTTGATGCTTAAATTCAATTAAATATTTATGAAATATCAACTTGTGTGTAGATGAGTGTGCTAGCCCCTACAGGGAACAGAGTATAGATAAGACAGAATTCTCATACTCATGAAACTGTAGTGTAGAGGCATACGATAATAATGATAGCTAGCATTTATATAGCACTTCAAGGTTTGTAAAGCACTTTAGAAATATTATCTCAGGGTGGAGCCAGGATGGCAGAGTAGAAGCAAGGATCTGCTAGAGCTCTCCCTCTAATTCAAAAAACCTGTAAAAAATGAGTAAACAAATTCTAGAACAGCAAAAGCCATAAAATGACAGACTTAAGCAAATGTCCAACCCAAAACAATCTGGAAGGGTCTACCACACTACCCTAGAAGCAGAGCACAGCTCAGCATGGGCCTTGCTAGCATGGATGGTGTTAGAGCAGGGGACTGAATTGCTAGTGGCTGCTGTGGTTTCCAGACTTCTCAACCTACAAACACCAAAGACAGCTTCTAAGGTCAATGGGAAGAGTCTATCACCTGGCCTAGAGGGGAGCTTGGTCTGACCCTGGCCCCTGTACCAGACTCAGTGCCAAGGAGATAGCAGCTACTGCTGAAGCAGAGACTGCTTCTGGAGCCCTTCACTTAACAAAGAGCTCAGAAGCCAAGTAATTAGCTAGGAAAATGAGCAAAAGGGGGGAAAAGAAACAGACTATAGATTCTTACTTTCTTGGTGAAGAGGTATTTTCTTACATCACTGGTGACAAAAAAAGATGAAAACATGCAACCAGAAACCAAAGCCAAAAGTCAAAGCTTCTGCATCCAAAACCTCCAAGAAAAGTATGAATTGGTCTCTGGTCATGAAAGAGCTCAAAAAGGGTTTTGAAAACCACGTAAGAGATGTAGAGGAAAAATTGGGAAAAGAAATTAGAGTGATGCAAGAAAATCATGAAAAATGAGTTAAAAGCTTGCTAAAGGAACCCCCCCAAAATGCTGAAGAAAATAACACCTTTAAAATTGGACTAACTCAAATGACAAAAGAGGTCCAAAAAGCCAAAGAAGAGAAGAATGCCTTAAAAAGCAGAATAGGCCAAATGGAAAAAGAGGTCTGAAAGGTCACTGAAGAAAATAATTCCCTAAAAATTAGAATGGAGCAAATGGAAACTAATGACTTTATGAGATATCAAGAAATTATAAAACAAAAACAAAAGAATGGAAAAAATAGAAGACAATGTGAAACATCTCATTGGAAAAACCACTGACCTGGAAAATAGATCCAGGAAAGAGAATTTAAAAATTATTGGACCACCTGAAAGCCATGATCAAAAAAAGAGACTAGATATCCTCTTTCAAGAAATTATCAAAGAAAACTGCCCTTATATTCTAGAACCAAGGATAAAATAGAAATGGAAAGAATCCAGTGATTACCTCCTGAAAGACATCCCACAAGAAAAACTCCTAGGAATATTGTAGCCAAATTCCAGAATTTCCAGGTCAAGGAGAAAATATTATAAGCCAACCAGAAAGAAACAACTCATGTATTATGGAAATACAATCAGGATAACACAAGATTTAGGAGCTTCTACACTAAGGGATCTGAGGGCTTGGAATATGATATATTTTTGCTGCTTACAAATGAATATGCTGAGGTCATGATCTTGGGCTCTTAATCCCATCATACCTTCCATCCTTCATGACCTGCTCACACATTTTTTCTTATTGCACCTTCTACGAGGATGCTTGAGTCATACATAAGTAGTTTCGGTATAATGAAGGAAGCAGGGGGTGGGGGCAATAAGGAGTAGCATTGGAGACACAATTCACAACAACAATATAAGCATAAGCAGGAAAACAACCAATAAGAGAGTTACCAGAGTTGTTATAATTTTCTTCTGCCCTCCCAAGGGAGTTGAAGAAAGTATGGCATTTTGTGATTAGTAGGAATACTGGATTTCTAGCTTCAACTTATTACAAGCTAACTAAATTTCTTAACTCAGAGATGAGGAAACATGGCTTAAGCAATTTTACAACCTATTGGGGATGGTCATAATAGAAACAAAAAGGAATTATTTGATTTTCTCAATATCCCCCTTTTTTGTCAATGAAAGAACTGCTCACAATTTTCCCTGACCATTTACTATAAGAACAACAAGATTGATTAATCATAGTACAACCATAGTAAGACTACCTAAAACTGTGGAGTAATGTTAAAGGAGAAATTTAAATGTCACCAAGGTGACAAAGAAAAATCAGGACACATAGTGTGCTGTGAAACAAAAAGCCAAAGTAAAAGTATAATGATTATCAATATCAACTAATGTCTAGTCTCTTGTATTTTGGTAACACTCCCAATGTCTATTTATTCAGGAAATTTCATCTTTAATCTCAAAAGTCCCACGTCTTGGTATGGTCTCTCAAAACATCTCTTTGACATTTTGAAAAAGGTCTCATTCTCAGGGCTTCTCTGAAGTGGTCTCTTCAGTAGATTTGCTTCTCTGGTTCCAAGTTATTTTCAGAGATTCTTAGATGTTTCTACTAAAGTCTTTTATAAAACAGAGCTCAATACAATTTAGTACACCCTCCTAAATTTTACGTTTCCAGTAGCTATTTCATGAAGTGAAAACCAGTTCAAAATTGGTATTTCCATTCTTATTAACAATAGAACTATAAAAAGAGCATCAAATTGGGAGCCCATAGTTCACTTGAAACTTCAGAGAATTTAAATTTTTACATATCCCATTAGAAAATATACATTTGACATATATGATTGATCTTGTTGCTTTCTCAAAATTTTCTGTTCCAGTTAATTCCATTATTTCCTCATTAGGAGGACTAGAGAGTGATAAGGATCTCTTTGCAAGTAGATGCTCTCTAACCCTAGGTTCAAGTCTAAAGCAAGACATGTTCACTTGTTAACTATGTTGAAAAGAAATAGATATACAAATATTACTTTCCACCAAGATAATTAATTCAACTGAAATTCTATTCCTTAAAACAGAAGAGGTTTCTGACTTTAACCTCACATATCTGTTTCACAGAATTCCTTAACTTTATGCAGTTGTTCCCATCTCATTCTTAAACAATGAGCTTCTTGAATGACTTAATCTTATACATAAACATGTATGTATTAGCAGATAAATGACAGGTTCAAGTACCAGTTACTTCCTTAGGATATGGAATGATTACAAATTCACATTGAAAAAGTAAGATCTTATATACTTGCATCTATTATGGTTGCTTATATCTTCTACCAACCACAGCTCTGATTATAGAAATTTACTATAGAAGGAAAAAACATGGACATGATTATAACAGCACCAAAACTGGTCCTCATAAGGGCACAGAATTTCTCAACAGATATGCCAGGACAAAGCATTCTTAGCTCCATCATATTTCAGGTAAGAGTCATAGTTAAGTTTTTGGAATAGCAATCATATAGCAAAGTTTCACTTAATTTACTATAGTCAAGCTAAAGATTAACCAAGTGGAAAACATGCCTGTTCAAAAGGAAATCATACAATGGGGAAATCAAATTAGCAGAATCCTATTCTGGCCATGGCAAGGCTGTCCCCTCAGCCTACCTATCCACAGACATCCACCTGAAGCAATTTAGGATCATACTCCCTCTGAGCAACTTGTGGCATTTCTCTCAAATGATGGATACCTGAATTCAAAACTTAGAATAATATCAATTGCAGTCCCATGAGGTTTTACCTCAAAAACTAAGTTTCAGTAATCACAGCCTAGGGCTAGATACAGTTATTATTCTCATGTTGTTGCAGTGACACCAAAGGTTTCATATGATATCCTTTTCTTGTTTTCTTTTTCTTCTCAAGTTTAAATTCATCCTGACATAAAAATCAGTAATTAAGTTGGCTCAACATGTAACTTCAGCATATACTATTCCAGACATAACTTCACGATTTTTGTAATCTCAAATCATCACAGAAATAACTTCTATATTATAAATTTGTATATTCTTCCCTCCTCTGTCCAGGAGTGGAAGGGGTAATCCAGTTCATTGTTTAAGAATTTCTCAGCACTGCAAAGATCTTTCACAGGGCTGATAAGCTTCTGTGATCTTGCCCAAGCAGATGGTCTCAAGAAATTCTGCAAGTGTACAAATAATATTTTACAAGATTTTTCCTTTGTACCTTTTCCCACAAAGTAATTATCAAATTTTCCTAAGCTATTACAGCTTGTCTACCAGAGTCCTCAGGAAGGTTTGCTCCTCCTCCTCCCTTTTGAGTACTTGCATTCCCATTCATGCATTGGTCTTTTACTGCTAACTAAAGGTCAGCTGATTTCAGGGTGCCTACTGCCAAAGATTGAGATGACAGTCTCGTATTTTCACTTAGGATCCATGGAACTTTTCTTTTAGTTTTGGCTTAAAACCCAGTGAGAGAGAGAGAGAGAGAGAGAGAGAGAGAGAGAGAGAGAGAGAGAGAGAGAGAGAGAGAGAGAGAGATAATATCTCTGTTTCCTTTTTATCATCCTTCAAATCATCCCTTGTATTGCTGTCTTCCCAGGTGTTCCTCTTCAACTCCCTCACCTTCATTTCAGTGTCTAACTCGGCTTTTGTAGCCCAGTGAGCAGCCCAAAGTAATGTCCAACCATTATTGGTCATGTACCTCTTATCCTCTTTGCTGAAGTGAGGCACCCTTAATTCTTTCATCAAGTAGCACAAGCCAATTAATATTTTTCAGATGTCCCAGTGCTAACCTGATTGGCTACAGACATCCAACATATGGACTAGCTCTCCTTGCCAGGATGTGGGTGGAATTTCTCCCACAGAAGCTTCTCTCCCCAAGCCCATTTCTTTTGTATACTGCCAACTATGCCAATTATCAGGGGCAGACTGTCTAGAGGGATGGTTCCACCATAAAGAGAAGGTACCAAGATGCCAAAGAAAGAGGGTGTCCATGCCAGCATGATAATAAATAGGTTTTATTTGGGGGACTTACTTATCAGGATAGTTCTGGGCTGTTATAGATCTTTGTACCACACCCAGGCTGGGCCAGGTATTACATAGAAACGAAGCAAAGAAGGCTTAGTGCCAAAAGATGGCCCATGTTCACATACAAGTTTTTCCATGAGATAGAGCTGTTTTGCTGTTTACAAACATATGTGGAGATCATGATTTCATGCTCTTACTCCCAGGACTCAAGGGAGACATGGTCTTCAAGGATTTAGAAAGTCTTGTGGAATGGAAACCAACCTTAAGGATTAAGGAGCAAAGGGTAGAATTTGCAATGAGGTGGATTCCCCTGTGACATAAAGAAAAACTTCCTAACAGTGAGGGCTATTCAAAAGTGGAATGGGTTGCCTTGGAAGGTAGTATGTTCTTCTCACTGGTCATTTTCAAGGAAAAACTAGATGATCATTTGGTGGAGCTATTGTAAAATAGGGTGGGAGTAGGGTATAGGGAACAAACATTTCTTAAGTACCTACTATGTATGTGCCAGGCACTCTTCCAACTGCTTTACAAATATCTCACTTGATTCTTTAATAAAGGATATACCTTAGTAAAAAGGGGTAGGGTAGGGTGTTGTAGAAAGGACATGAAAGTCCCAAATGTAATGGGAGGTAAGGTTCATTTCTTGAAGAATGATCAGTTAAGTATCATAATCAGTTCCTGTCCTCAAAGAATTTAATGTTTAACATCCAAGAGGCATCTTTAACAATTTAACCAGTATGTGGTACCTCTGTACAACCTCCCACCCTCAGCTTCCTACTTACACACGTGTCCCTAGGGAGATGGTCACACCAGGTTCAAAGTACTCTGGGTTTGCCATCCTAAAATCAGCTCACAAACCTTCTCTAGTGCATTCCCCTCTAATAGAGAGCTAAGACAGTTCAAAGCAAAGGCATTTACCATGATGCCACATAAAGAACATGTAGTAACAAAACATTCTCCTAACAGACCTGGGATGAACTTTCCTACACCATCAGTGGAAAGAGTAGGCACCCACAAAGAGGTCACTAGAAGAGAGGTTTATATATGGGGAATGTGGATGGCCATTCTAACTTACACCTGCAGTAATGCAAGGCCCCTATATCCTCTCTCTTCCTGTGCTGTTCTCATGATGCTTCCCTTAAATGCACGGACCTGATGGCCAAGTCATTCACTTAGACTGTTATATGCATTTTCTGGGCCTTCTCTCCACACATCAACTGAAGTGCCAAAACTAACTCTCTCAACTCAGTTTTTTCTGGGCACTATGGAGTGGTACCAAGTATGCCCAACATAAGACCCCCTTGCTGATGAGAGGTGGTATTGGAGAGGGAAATCCTTTTTGCCTCCCTGCAGGTCAATGAAAGAAGACAAGGAAGAAGGCAGAGTGATTCCCTCTCAAGAGTTTTCTCCCTAGATTGGTTATCTTCTCAACTGCCAAAGATGATTCCCCTCTCATTAGAGAGTGTATTGTTCTTACAGATCTGACTGGCTTTTTGAAGGCCAGCAGGCAAGGGTGTGGTTGATCCTTCAGTCAACCAATAGGTATCATTCTATCAAACTGATGGAGGAATCTCTTCATACTACCCAAAGTAGCAACAAAGTATAAACACTTCTTTATACTATACTTACTTTATTGTGTGTATCTGTCCTTTGTTTACGAAGAGGACCATGCCATCAGAGAAATGATGACACGACTTGCACTTGACTTTGTTTTGAGTGAGGGAGGGCTGTGCAGGTCACCAGTCTTACTACATCCTCCTGAGCCATCCAACCTCTGCTCAGTAGCTGTTTCTGGACCCTTCTGGCTTAGAGTGAATGACAGTAGTAACAGTTTCTCTTGGAAATAACAACCCTGAGGCTCCTGCCCCTCCCGCTGTGACTTATTTATTTTTTTCTCTTTTCTATTAAATGGGTCATCCCCCTGACTACTTTTTAAAGAGGTCTTTTCATTGAATGGCATTATCTCACTATAAGTGAGTACCTAAAAAGGCTTTAGCCCAAAAGACCAAGGTCTTCCATTGTATCCTGTGCCATCTCCAGTCATCCTGATGAATATCTGGTCACTGGATCCATGAATGAGCCACCCTCAGTCTTTGAACAGGTCATTGCGGGTGTAAATGAGTCAAGGTCCTACACCATTTATAAAATCCAGTTAAGGACTACTTCAAGTCTGGAATGGACAAAACTTTAATACCTTCTTGTCTCTGTTACTTACCCTTTGCATCTTATTAATGGGAGAACCCATTTAGCAGGGGTTTGCTGCAAGGACATGAATGAAAAATAGCATTTGTGTGGTACACGTCAAAAGCTAGGGTTTATCACAGTTGGAAAATAAGAGAAAGCAACTGATTGGGAAGGCAAAGAGAGTTTGGATATTAGAGGGCCTTAGAACAGGATGGGGATTTGCATTTAATGAAGATCTATTGATAGAGTTTCAAAGGGAGGACTAGTGCCATTTTATAGGCTCAAAGAAAGAGACATGAGAGGGAACTCAGAGGTCATCTATTCCAGCCCCCACATTCCCACATCTTATTTTACAGATGAGACAAATAAATGAAAGGCAGAAAGAATAAGTGATTTGCCTATAGTTCCAAAGATAGTATGACTGAGTAAGGCTTTGAACCTAGATTCTCTTACTCCAAACTAAGGGTTCTTTTCCATTATACCACATAGTTTTAAATATTTATCACCTACTATGCTGGTACACAAAGATTTAAATGCAGTAAAGACTGCTCTCATGGAGCTTATCAAGAAGAGTTTATATAAGACGTAAGCATATGTGAGAGATACAGACAAAATATAGAATGGCCTCTTGAAGGATGTGGCATTTGAATTAGACTTAAAACAATGATTCATAATTCAATGGACAAAGAAGAAAGAGAGACCATTCCAGACATAGGGAAATAGTCTGGTTCTTCTATCATCCGTTCTTCAAGCTCCCTATAACCATGCTGTGGCCTGGATTCTTCTCTCTCTAAACCTTCTTTTTGTGATCTAATCAACTCCCAAAGATTTGATGAGCATTATGCATATGACCCTGAAATTTATATCTACCTTTAAATCTATACTGAAAGCAAAAAATTGTGACTACATGGAAGGAGAGCTCCCAGGTTCTTAGATGACTAAAGGCATTGACAGATTTGGCTTCACTGTACATCTGAAGACAGCAAGAAGCACCATTTTCATCAGATATTTGATCCCCTCAACTTAGAATGTTTATGAAGAGTATAAGCAAAAGACTAAACAATTGCAGCTCATGCGCCAATATTTGTGGTAAAGTATCCTATGAAGAAATTCAAGAACTTGTCAAGATCTTCCAAGTCAGTGTGTGCCTTGATCCTTGGTATTTTTACTCCAAAGCTGGGCACCGGGAGGACAGCAAAAATGTTCTTTTGGAAAGTATAATTTGGGATTAGTAAATGAGTGAAAGAAACCACAGGTTTATTGACTAGTCAAAAGTCTCAAATCTGTATTTTAGGAATATTTTCTTCAAAAAAAATCTGTAGGCATTGGACAAGGAGCAGTGAACATCATTGCAAAATAAAAAGAAACTGACTAATGTTAACAGACTAAAAAAAACTGAATTATTCTATTTTTGTAAAGTCAGACAATTGAGTAATTAGAGCAAAGGTCAAAATCAAAACCACATTAGAAGAAAGTATAAAGATAAGTCACTGCAATTATAAAAGCTCCAACCCAATCTATTTGAAGAAGTTGACTGAAACATAGCAAGTGAATAAAAGTAAAGACTTTGATTATGATTATAGAATTATGGGATTATAATTTACAAATATTTATGTATTTTAAATATTTTATATTTATATATAACACATCATATATTATGATATTTATATTATTATATGTGATATAATATATTATAAATATTTATATATAAATATTGTGTATAATATTTATAAATATTATGAATAAAGTTATAATTATAAAACAGTAGTCTCAATGAGGAGACCAAGCAAGCTCAACTAAGAAATACTTGATAAGTCTTGTAGAGAGACATGGGAGCTAAGCGTGATGGGAAAATATGATCACGTGCAAAATACTATGAAAGACAATAGTAGATCATAAGCATTATTCCCTTATAAGCAGTGAAAATCACTGAGGAAAAAGTAAGCCTCCAGAAAGTATGTCATGACATCTAACCAGACCAGATCACACCAAACGCATTTATAAGTAGATAGAACCAAAAGAGCAACAAATCTATCTGTAATGGAACATTTGTCAGCACATGTAAACTAATTTGTTAATTACTGCAGAACTACCATATTTAGTTAAGTCCTCAGAACTAGATATGTTAGATAAAGAAATGCAATTGGTACTTTAAAAAAAAGTTTATTGGAGTGTATTTTTATATTGCAGACATTTCCAGATTACCCTCACTCTGTGAGTGGTCTCTTGCAATAAAATAAAAAAATTAAACAAAACTCACAATACAATACCTCACCTGAAAGAGGAAGCAGCAGTCTACATCTGTAGCACCTCCCCCAACCCCTCTATGTAAATGAACAGAAATCCATTTTCTCCCCTTCATTTTGTTCCCACATTAAAAAAGGAAAAGGAGAACAAATTTATTGTAACAAACATGCAAAGTCAAGCAAAACAAATTCCCTCATTGGCAATATATACATAATATATTCTATATAAAAATATATGAATATGTTATAAAATAATTTAAATATATGTATACATTATACATGTATTGTACATATCTATCTGTATACACAATATTTTATGTGTGTATGTATAAGTATAATAACAGTATAAAACAGGGGAAAATGAACTGCTAGTAATAGCAATTTAATACAGGGAGAGAGAGAGAGAGAGAGAAAGAGAGAGAGGAAGAGAGAGAGAGAAAGAGAGAGAGAGAGAGAGAGAGAGAGAGAGAGAGAGAGAGAGAGAGAGAGAGAGAGAGAGAGAGAGAGACTAATCTATGGAGCAAATTGAGATCCCAACAGACAAAAAGAAATGAATGTAGTAGCTTAGAGTTCAAAAACTACTAGGAAAACTGGAAAGTAAGCTTGCAGAAATTAGGGTTAAATCAACATTCACACCATATACCAATATAAACTCCAAATGAACACATAACATATAAAAAGTCCTATTGCAAAACAAATTACAGTTATTATTCGGCATTCATGGTTTTCACATCCCTTGTTTTGGTTATTTGTGGGTAATTAAGTGGGAATTTTTGGAGACTTGCAGTATCCTGTGCAAAATTGCAGATAATGTGCAAATGATGCATGTATGTAAAAATACTAAGCAACTTTTTAGCAAATCGTATATGGTGTAAACACTGTATATTATTCATCTATTTTATCGTTTACTATCATAACTATTTACTACAATAACTAAACATAAATTTATTATAAACAGTTAAATTTCGTTTAAAGTTTTAGTGCATTCAAGAACTATAGGCTACTCACTCTCTTTGGGAATTCCTCCTCTTGTCTCCCTACCATCCAGGATCAATTACACAATTTTCTCCTGTAGTAATCGTTGTATCTTGCACTTTTCATCAGAGAAGGAAATCCCTGAAGCAGTTGTAGCTATGAAGATTCTGCATAGTGTGTGAGATACTAGTCTCACTGTAGTATCTGCAACTTTTTTTATAAGTACAATGTGGTGTTTTGTTTGTTTGTGCATTAAATAAATATGACTAGGGTTATTAAAAACCAAGGTTTGGGATCCTTGAGTGCAGAGACTTTTTTACTGTTGTTTTGTCTGTGTATTTTTAGCCTTTGCATACAAGTTAAATAAACAGGGTGACAATATACAACCTTGTCATACCCTTTTTCCAATCTTAAACCCATCAGTTGTTCACCTTAATTATTTTACTTATAAGCAGAGTACGTCATGGGACATGCCAGGCTGGATGAATCACAAGTCAGAATTAGGGTTAGGACAAGAAATATCAACAATCTCAGATATGCAGATGAGACCACTGATGGCAGAAAGTGAAGAAGAATTAAGAAGCCTCTTGATGAGGAGACTGTAAAAGCTATCTTGAAATTTAATATTAACAAAACTAAGATCTTGACAAGTGATCCCGTTGCTTCCTGGCAAATGGAGAGAGAAGAAATGGAAGCAGATCAGATTTTATGTTCTTGGGCTCAAAAATCACTGCAGACAGTGCCGGCAGCTATGAATTTAAAAGACACTTGCACCTTGTAAGGAAAGCTATGGTAAATCTGGACAGCATACTAAAAAGCAGAGACGTTATCTTGCCAACAAAAGTTGTATGGTCAAAGCTGTGATTTTTTTCCAGTAGCAATGTATGGCTGTAAGAATTGGGCTATAAGGAAAACTGGGTGCCACGGAATGGATACTTTTGAATTGTGATGCTGAAGAAGACTTTTGAGAGTCGCTTGGATAACAAGGAGGTCAAATTAGCCACTACCTAAAGAAATGAATTCAGGCTATTCACTGGAATGTAAAATACTTAAGCTGAAACTTAAATATATTGGCTACATAATGAGAAGATAGGACTCATTGGAAAGGACCTTGATACTGGCAAAGATTGAAGGCTAAAGGAAAAGGGGATGGGATGGATAGTTATTATTATGCAAACAGCAAGCATAAATTTGAATTCAAGAGATAGTGGAGGACAAAAGGGCCTGGCATGCTATGGTCCATGGGGTTAAAAAGAGTTGGACATGGCCGAATAACTGAACAATGATAACGGACACAGCTTGGTTTGGGGTGTAACATTGAATTTATCACACACTTAAATGGAAGCTGCAATTTCATACAGTATTCATTATCTACTCTACATCATTTCTTAAAATGATGGAGCTTAAGCATCACCTCCAGTAGTCAACCATTCCTGGTTCCATCCTCCTCCTTCAATTGCTCTTAATGCTACCTTCCAACTGCTCAGTATTTATTATTATATTATCGTATTACAATATTGTATTATATTTTATATATGTAATTATGTTATACATAACATTGTATTATATTATTATTGTATTATATATTATAATATATTATATTATTGTATGCAACTGATTTCTACTCCACCTCCATTAGAATGTAACCTTAATGGCAGCAAAAATTTGTACCTTTAAAAAAATCCCAGTGCTTAGGACAGAGTAAGTACCTAATCAATATCTGTTGATTGATAAGCCACTGTACCCATTACACAAGGCAGTAAACACAAGGACTTCACTGAGATTCACAGCTAAACAGAATCACATAGGACCACAGATTTTGAGAGTTGGAAAGAACTGTATGCTAACCCATACATTAAAAGGATCCCTCCTATAACATATCTGATTAGTGGACAAAAGATTTAGTTACCTACGTCAGAAAAGAACAATGAAAAACATACATATCATCTAGTTTATGGCAAACAGTTGAATGGACAATTGATGACAATAATTCATCAGGCCATATATTTTGAACAAACACTTAAGACATTTAATGAACCAGGACCAGAGCTAAATAAGAGGAAAGCAGACTAGACTGCATCAAGCTTCTCCCTGACATACAGACTGATTATTTTAAACGTGAATATTCTCCCAGTGATGTTCTTCTCTCTGAATTATAGCACACCTGATCTCAGAAGGACTGAAATTGCAGGAGACCTACATGGCAATGGAAGGAAGGATGTGAAGAAATGTTGACTGCAGCTTAGTACCAATACTATCTTGTATTCAAGAAGCTTTATAAAAGTTACCATTCAGAAAATGTAGGTTCAGAAAAGATATTGGTCATCAAGTTAAAAAAAGGGATTGGGGATGGAGGTGGAATAGTATATAAACAGACCAAGTGCTATACTGATGTCTCTAAAACAATTAGAGACAGAAAAAGGCTTCCAGTGTGTTAGGTAGATCATCTGTGATGAATTTATAGGACAGGAACAGAAATTAAAAACAGAATGCATGGATGGGATGCAATACGTACCAGTGAAGGGGACATTCGTATCAAGGAGATCCACAGGTTCTCTTGGATCTGGGGCAAATATTGGGGAACAGGGTGGAGGAGACAAAGACACTGGCATATCCTGGGTTTAGCATGCATTTTCTCCTTCTAGTGATCTCAAATGTACTTTGTGGTGAGGATTCCCAAGCCAGACATCACATAGGCCTTAATCTTATCCAAGTACCATGACTTTGGTGCAGTTGTGGGAGAAGAGGATGAGCATGGAACCCCACAATACTCTGAAACTAGCACATTACCACTGCCACTGATTTTAGGCTTCATCCATGATGGGTCCTCAGGCCAGGTGGCATATGGACATCTTGCCTAGGTGTGGTGCAGTACTAGCTATGGGGGAAGATAGAGCTTAGAGGAGATGTTAGGGCAATGGGACCCTCAGGGCATGGCAGCCTGAGGTGTGTAAAGGTAGGGCTATATTTTTCTTTCTCCCTAAAGCTCAGGATTGAGGAGACCTGGATATTTTTACTAGCTCTGTATACACGGTATCATTGCCACAAAAAGAAAGTGTTAGCTGTTTGCATTTTGGAGTAAAACCCACTGTCCCATGTTTTGTTACAGCTCTAAGCATTGCCTATTTTGCTCCCATGGTGCCCACTACAAGTACAAGCAGTTCAAGGCCTTTTCTTTGGCTACTGGTTTATTCTTCCCCTTTTAAACCTCTTTTATTCATCCATTTGGTTTCTAAATCTAGTTTTGAGTCTTTCTTCTCCCTGTCCCTCCATGCTGAATCCTGGTAATTCTTTCTTCATTTGATATCTCAAAATGTTTCTTTTTCTGATGCCACTATTGCCACCCTGGTCTAGGCCTTTGTCTCTTCCCAAGTAAGAATATTGGAATAGCTTCCTAGTCTTTTTCCCCCATTTCTAATTCATACTTTATATATTACTACATATAATGCTTGGATTAATCTTTCTGTACTTCTCTTCATTTCACTCTACTATCCAAAAAAATCTTGTAATGATTCTCCTTTGCTCATAAAATAATCTGAACTCAGCCTGGCAGTTAAGGTTCTTTATGTTCTGGTCTTGATCCACTTTTTCAGCCTTCTCTCTTTCCTTGTCCTCGTATTTGGAAAAAACAAAAACAATCTATTACCGTCCTCTGAATATACTCCTCTAGTTTTCTACTTCATCATTTTTGTGGTCTGCACTCCCACTGCCTACATTTGCCAATTTGTCAGTCTAAATTCCATCCTTGAAAATCCTACCTTCTCAATGAAGTTTTCTCTGCTCATCCAGCCTTCTGTGAGCTCTCTTTTCTCTGACTTCTTTAGCATGTAGAATTGTGTCCTTATTGGGTGGTTGTGTGCTGTTTTGTGGCCACTTTTCCACTGAACTATTCTTATATATCTGGCATTATGATTTAATCCAATATAACAAACATATATTATGTGTAAATTAAGTGGAAGAACCTCAAGGAACTGGCCATCTCATTGATTGGCTATAGGTGGGATTGAATGATAATGTTAAAAAACTCAAGCCAGTGTTACTGCGAATAAATGAATGACAAAAAGGCATTTATTAAATGCTTATTATGTACAAGGTGTTATGATAAGCACTGGGGATGCAAAATAAAACTTGAGATAGTCTTGCCTTGAAGGAGTTCAGAAAGAGAAAAACTTTGACCAGAGGAATCCCAGGGATGGTGAGTGGATCCAGTCAATTACTTGGCTGGCCCATTCCAGAAGCAATGGTGTTATTGATGTAATTACTGTGCTTAGAGCAAGAGAAGTAAAGGGTGGGCAGACTATGCAGCAATGCAGATGGCCAGATGGCCTAGGCATATGACTGGAGTCTGATAAGATGTGAAGCAAAGAATGGTACGGAGGCAAGCTAAATATAGAGGGCTATGTAAGTTTCTATTCATTCAGTCCCTAATCAAAATTGTTTGGCTCCAGAAGGGAAGTCCCAAAGTTAATTGAATTATCTTCCCCAGGGCATTCTAAAGGTCAGGAATGATGGGAACTGACCCAAGTGAAGTGATGTGAGACTATGGCAATAGGGCAGCTGGCAAGATGACTTGGGAAGCTGGATGGAAAAAAGTAGAAGTCTAGCATGTCTTTTCATCTCTGTGGATACTAAGGGCAGCACTTTTAGCTATAAATATTTAGCAGAATATATGGTGGTGGTTGACGGTTGTTGTCCTTTGTTCTTGAAGGGGACCAAAATGGCATCACTCTACGAGGCTCAAGCAAGGTACAGCGTGTCCCAACTGCGGCTGATAAGACCAATATGAGCTTAAAAGACTCTACCACAGGTTGGGCATGAATAGTCCATATGAACATTTGGAGTGGTGATGTCTCTAACGCTGTGCATCTCTCATCTCTTTCATAGAACACAGTGCCTTCTTTGATGCAAGCACACTGCTGAGTGGTCCTGTGTTGGCATCTCCCATGTCTCACAATTGATTCCCAGGTTCTTCAGAGAGAACTTGAGAGTGTCGTCATACTGCTTCTTGTGACCTCCATGTGAGCGCTTACCTTGTGCGAGTTCTCTAAAAAAAATCTTTTAGGCAAAGGTACATTTGGCATTTGAACAACATGGCCAGCCCATCAGAGATCTACTCTCTGCAGTAGAGTATATTTGACAATTTAGTTCAAGAAAGGACTTCAACGAGTAGTACGTTATCTTCTCAGGTGACCTTCAGAAGACTATTCAAATGGAAGTGATTTGATTTCCTGGCATAGGGCTGGCACACTATTCAGGTTTTCCAGGCATACAGCAATGAGGTCAGCATAGAAGCTCTGTAGAACTTCAGTTTGGTAGGCAGTCTAATATAATACTTCTTTTTTCCCACCCTTTCCTTTGGAGCCTTCCAAACACTGAAAATGCATATGTCAACCTTACCATCTATGTGTATATACCTGGAATATATATTGCCAACATAAGTGAACTTACCCACAACATGCAATATTTCTCCATTTGTTGTAACCAACGTTTCCATATATGGATGGTGTGGTGCTGGCTGGACAAGAACCTCTGTTTTCTTGGTCTTGTTAGGCAAAAAGCATGCCTCAACCAATAGAACAGCTTCAGTTTCTACACTTACGGAAACTTTTACCAGAGATACTAATAAGAAACTATGTTTGACTCAGAGATAAAACTTGAAGGAATACACAACTAATTTTAAAGTAGTAATTTAGATTTATTTTCCTAGCAAACCCAAATGTGGGAAGTTATTTAAATATAGGGCTAGTAAGCCATACTAATAAAAAAAATATTATCTGTAACTTCTAACAGTAGCAATGATATTAAATGGAAGCATCCCCCTCCTCTTTTCTTTCTTTTTTCAAGTCCTGCCTTTAGAACACTGACATTTTCTTGGCAGCAAGAGGAATCCTTAAATTATTTGATATTTTTTCTTTTAGATTATGAATCATGGAAGGAGAATGACCATAGCTCACAAACTCATTGGAATCCAGCCATGTATTCATTTTGGCATAGTTAATAATCTCATGGGGTGAACTACTGACCTTTGTGACTGAGAGAAAAAGAAACAATTTTTGTTTCTGCTGACTTACTAGAAACTGAATTCTCACAGACAGCTTGGTGTTTCATCAGAAGCTTCAGAGATTTGGACCCGTAGAAGATCAATCAGTATTTTTTCTGGCTAGAAAGATGTCCACATCTTTGAAGAGTTTTCTTTCTTCTACTTATACAAATCACTGACATCTTTAAAAATTGTTGCCACTTTTTCCAAGGAGAGGTTGCTGTCATTGATCTTTTGAAAGCTTATCTTTGAGGATGTAGCACTCCTTACAAAGGTAAACTTTAATACTGTTTGGCTACGTATGTAACCACTTCTCTTCTTTGCCCTATAATAACATTATTTTGGTCACAGGTTGAATAGACCTAGGTTCCTGGTTTCCTATTGCCCAATTTGCACTATACCTGAACTAGGTAAAAATATTACATTTTTGTATTTGCATTTATATTCCGATTTGTAATCTATTGTAGACCTAGTTTATCTCCCCTACTAGGCTGTGTGAGTCTACAAACATGGTGTCACCTATCCTACTTATTTGTAATTTCAGCAAATGAAACATGTTTCACATGGTAGGCACCTGATGAACCTTCATTCAATTGAACTGTTATACTGTATGGCATCTTCTGTTAAAATCCTACTCCAGTTTCTTGTTGTGGTGGTAATTCTGGGTCAGGGGTTTGCAAATTCTGACAGGTCCTACAATGGTGGAAAGGCATCATATATGAAAGCTGGGAACAGAATGCAGCCTGCAGTCTGCAGACCACAGCCTTGCTACAGTTTGAGAGCCTCACCAGGTTCACTCAGCATCAGTTGAAGTAAGTCTTTCCAGGATTTTCTGAAGTCTGCCTGTTCATCATTTCTTATAGCACAATAGTATTCCATTACATTCATATATTAAAACTTGTTTAGCCATTCCCCAATTGATGGGCATCCCCTCGATTTCCAGTTCTTGGCCAACGCACAAAGAGCTGTTACAAATATTTTTGTATACATGGGTCCTTTCCCCATTTTTTATGATCTCCTTGGGATACAGCCCTAGAAGCAGTATTGCACTTTTTTTTAATAACGCTTCAAAGTTTTTAGTAAAATAAGCAGCAGTAATAAGATCACCTAAGGATTAGTGTCTATTAATTTTTATTAAAATGTCTATTTACCCACAAACAGTTTGGTTTTGTTCGGTACCTATAGTACTTGGGATCTCTCTCACATATTCCCACCCCTCTCCTCATTCAAAATACTTTCCCAATTTATTGAGGCATGTTTGGAGATACCATGTTGTTGTTTGGCCTTTGTTGTCAAAGAGGACCAAGACATCAGAAAGATGATGCCATGACTTGCAATTGACTTTGATTTAAGTGAGGGAGGGCTGTGCAAGGTCACCAGCCTCGCTTTCTCCTCCTGAGCCATCTGGGTCCAGTAACCAGATATAGATCAGAATGACTGGAAATGGCCTCCAGAGATGGACTGTCATCTACTGAAAGCAAGAGTTCAGAAACCCCCACCTAATTCTTTTTAATTTGTCACTCAGAGGATGTTAGTTTAATGTAAGTGACATTGAATTATACAGCCTGGCAAACTAAGTGATAAATAGTTTCCCTAGGAAATTCTCTTAAAGGTTGCTACAGCATCAGTGCGGCATAGTATATATGCATGAATATCCATGGTGGGGCACATATTTAGGAAACGGAAATATCTGTCCAGGGAACAACTCATACCTCCCACACTGCAGAGTCTGTGATATCATTAGCTAAGCTATTTGTCCCTGAGCTGGACTCTCTACTGATGTTGGGTTCCTCATGGTTATCGCTTCTCCCTTCTAGGTATCTCTGCTGGCATATGCTAGCTATGTAACCTCAGGAAGGATGAGTTGGCTCTTTTTTAAGCTGACACAATTCCCTCAGTCAGCTGCAACCAGTCACTTTATTAGAGAGGACTTGAGGCATTTTAAAGTCTGTCATTTGAACTGCTTTTTCCCTTGTTGAGCTGAGACTCCCTGATCTCAATCTTCTTTCTGTCTTAGGGTTAGAAAATTCCTTTCAACCTTTCTCATGCCCAATGTCCCTTCATTCATCTCTAGGCTGGATACTCTGGACCTTCTCTACCATGCCACAGAAATCTCTTCACCCCTGTACTTCTCACTTTGGAAGTATTCTCTGACCCTGTGGCCTCTGATTGGTTGGCTCCTCCTCAAACCTCCATTTTAAGGAGGATATCCAAGTTGGCCATATTTTTTTCAGCTATATTTTTACTCCTCTATAGGTTACACTCCTCAATCACTGGACTTTCTCTGCCATGCTCTTGTGTGGGATACCTTCATGTCTTCATCCTCTTCCCCACCAGCTTTTCATATTTCTCTTACATGTTTTTTTCCCTTACAGAGGGCAGGGGCTGTCTCTTTTTGCTTGTATATGTGTTACCAGCAATCAGCCCAGTACCTGGCACATAGGTAACACCTAGTAAGTGTTCGTTGACTGATTTCAGAATGATCCAGTTACTCCTCTTAGCAAAAATGGGCAGCTGGTGACAAGGTTCTTTTCAACCCTCCCAATGCTCCTAGAGGCTATGCAGATGAACTTAGAGCAAGTCAGAAAGGACAGATACAGCTGGTGACCCCAACCCCAGTTCTTTTGTTCTCTATTTCTGTCAGTAACAAAATGACTGATCTTCCTATATACTCAAGCCTATGGGTTTGTGCTCATTAGCCCATAGGACACAGTTATATTTTTAAAATAATTAATATGGTTACTTGAGAGCACAGACATATGAGAGAGAAAAAACCAAGTATGTCTAGTAATGAAGAAAAACTGCCCTTTTGAGAAAAGACAGAGAATCTTCAGAAAATTAAGAATAGATAAAATAAGAATCATGAGATCCAACAGCGTGTTAATTATATTAATATTAATAGTTCATTAATTGCTCATTAATCAACAATATCAATCATTAATAATGAAATCTAACAGAATATTAACAATAGCCTTTAATAGAATAGCATTGGCTAGTACATTTTAGGCCCCAAGAGTAGTGAGAGTAACTTCAGCCCTAAATTTTTCCTTTATGGATGTGCTGTTTCAGATGAGGATCCATTGTGAGAGTCCCACAATCTCATGACACCTCAAAAAATTGGAATTTCCTAAAGCCTCCAAAGGGAAATAAAGGGAACCAATGCGAGAAAGGTCACTGGGGGATATGACTTGAATTCTGTGTCTCCTCCAGATCTTAATGATTTCTAACACTAACTTTATCTGTATTTTCTGAGGTCCACAAAATGGGAAGTATGCAGGAAAGTGCTAAATACACCAAGAACATTTTAAAAACTCACCCATTTCTTAATGCAATAAGTTACATTTTGTCTTATACCCTAGATGTGCTCTGAATAATTATATGAGAACCAAATTTTTGCAGATTCCATCATATCTTAAGAAATTTGGTGCGTTTTACTATTTAAAGGAATTCTCTATCGAATTCTTTTGTTAAACCAATTGCTGTCTAATTTATCCATTTTGTGATGCCATTAACTGAAGGCACTTGTCAAGGCTTGGCTTGAATTCTATTTTCTGTAGGAAACCTTGTCCAGTGCCTTCCCTCCTAGATGACCTTCCTTACACTGTGTATGTGTGTGTGTTCATCCTTCACTGCCAAAGAAGACCATGCCATCAAAGAAATGATGACATGACTTGCACTTGTCTTTATTTTGAGTGCAGGAGGGCTGTGCAGGTCACCAGCCTCACTTCTCCTCCAGAGCCATCTGAATCCAGCGATCAGATATTCATCAGGATGGCTGGAGATGATATGTTGTCCATCATACATAGTGATTTGGTAGCTGTCTTCCCCACTAGAATGTCAATTCCTTGAGGACAGTGACCATGATTTTGCCTTTCCTTGTATTATCACTGCTTAGCACAGTTCACAGAACATTCATTGTAAGTACCTGATAAATGTTTGCTGAGTGACACATGAGAATTCCTCTACTTTGATGCCAGCATCAGCTGTTTGATCTTATAGTGAAAGATGCTTACTTTCTGACTAGTTAACATTTTCCATTTAAAATAGCATGGTTTTTCCATTTACTACCTACGAACAGAGGCATATTATTTCACTTCCCTGGATCTCAGTGACTTTGTATAATGGGACTAAGTTGGACTAGATAACTTCTAAGTTCTCTTTCCAGCCTGAAATGGATGATTCTGTTTTCTGCTTCTGTACCAAGGAAGTGTGACAGAGTGTAAGGAACGCTATCACTGTTTTGGACTCAAGAGACCTAAGCTTTAGTTCTGTCTCTGTTACAATTACGAACTCTGTTACCTTGGATAAGTCACAGCTTATTTTTCAAGGTGTTATTTTCTTCAGCATTTTTTTGGGTCTCCTTTACCAAGGTATTGACCCGTTTTTCATGCTTTTCTTGCATCTCTCTCATTTTTCTTCCCAGTTTTCCCTCCACCTGTCTAACTTGATTTTCAAAATCCTTTTTGAGCTCTTCCATGGCCTGAGCCCATTGGATATCTATTTCGGATGTTTGGGATACAGAGACCTGACTTCTATGTCTTTCCCTGATGGTAAGCATTGTCCTTCCTTATCAGAAAGGAAAGGAGGAAACATCTGTTCACCAAGAAAGTAACCTTCTATGGTCTTATTTTTTTTCCCCTTTTCTGGGCATTTTCCCAGCCAGTTACTTGACTTCTGAGATTCCTCTACACCCCTGCCTAGAGCTGCCCAGCTAGTGCTTGGGGTCTGAGATTCCAATGCTGCTTCCCAGCCTCAGGGCTTTCAGTGGTGGATGGGGCTGCTATTCAGGGTAAGATTAAATTCAGGTTCTCAGGTGGGGGCAGGGCCACCTCCCAGGCTCAGTTCCCTCAAGAGGTTTATGCAGAGATCTTCAGTAATGGATCTGAGGTCCTTCCTGCTCTGGGAGCCCCTGGCTGCAACTGCCTCTGCCGCTGCCTCCCGAGGGAGCCTGGGTTATGGAGACACCCTGCTCCCCTCTCGGCCAGCCCAGAAGTCTCTCTCACTGACCTGTAGCGCCTGTGGGTGGAGGGACCTTCGTGGCCGCTGGAGGTTCCGTCCCTGAAGCCTACTCTGATCTGCTCCTCTCGGGGCAGCACGGCCAGGGCAGGGCTGGGCTCCGCTGTTCCGTGCGCGATGCACCTTTGGTGCCGGTTTTTCAGGGTTCTCTGGAACATAAATCTCCTCCACTCCATTGCTGCATGGCTTCCACTGCTCCCGAATTTGTGGGGAGTTCTTTTTACAGGAAATTTATGGGTTGTGGGTTCAGAGCTAGCATATGTGAATCTTTCTACTCCGCCATCTTGGCTCCTCCCCTCTAGTGGTGTTTTATTAAGGGAAATGAGGGATGCAAAAGCTTGTAGAGTGTAAGATGCTCTAAAAATATTATAATTTTCTAAATATATGCTGCTCTTTCCCTCAACATCTGAGATCCATCAAACATCAATGGAATTTGATAACATGGTCTTTTTTGATGTCTATCTTTCTATATTTTCCTTTTAGAGAAATTTTATTTTGAGTTTACAGTCTATATCTGGACTCAATTCAGTACAACTCTACTTGGTAAAGTGAGGAGGGTTGGGGGAGGGGTCCGAAATAAGCATTTATATACTGTCTACTATATGCTAGGTATTTTACTAAGCACTTTACAAATATTATCCCATTTGGTATTTAGAATATTCTTTTAGCATGGCATTAAGAAAATATCGTTTCATTTGTGCTATTCACATGCCAGGAAATAAATAGCTGAAACTTTTATTTTAAGTATAATTACGATCTTTAAAAAACCCCGACAAACTTAAGTAATATTTTTTTTTTTAAATGGCTTAAAAGTAGGTCAAATCTTCAATGGACACCGGATTTATAAAATATATGACCTTGACAATGGAAAAATGTTTTATTTCACCTGCCAGTCTCTAATCTTTCAAGGAACGGATCATCTTATATGTGATGAAATTCTCTGTTTTCCCAGCATCTTCCCAGTCTTTCTTGGTCATTTCTTTCATTGCCTCATGAACAGGTTTTTTCATTCCCTCTATTGACATGAGCTTCACCTCCAGTGGGCCTAGTTTGGTGTATTCCTAAGGTGACATGATAGAGAAGGAAAGACAAAGGGTTGTTCATTCAACTGAAGGGCAAACCTAAGATGGATTAGAGGAGAAAGTCTCTTTAGAATAGAGTTGGCCTTTATCTAAAGTGTTATGTGGTTCCCATTCTGGTGGATAAAAATGTTCCTCCAGTAATGCCATAATTCCAGATGGCTTCATGTCATACATCCTTCATATAGCATGTAACTTTTTTTATTTTAAATTCAATTTTATTTTTTGAGATCTGAATTTTACCTCTTCCACCTGTCTTGCTCTTCCCTCCCCCTGTCTCCCCATTGAGAAAGCAAGAAAAACAAAACCTATTATAAACATTTATGGCCAAACAAAACAAATTCCTGCTTTGAACATATAATAATTTTCAATGTCAAGGCTGTTAGAATATATGTGTGTATATATACAAATATACATACACATACACATACATGTATATGTATATACATACATATGTATATATGGCCTAAATGTAATTTTTATATCATGATATTCTTAAAAGAGAGTTGTGTCTTCTTCATATATAGAGATGGTCTGGAGTTATAGGAATCTGCTACCTTTTATTTGCATGTATGGCCATCTCTTAAGTATCTAGTAGTGTGTTGTTAAAAGGAAAAAATTATGCTCAACAATCTAGCTTGCTAGGTCCACTTCCTATATATACCAGAAGTTGGTCAGTGCACAGAGAAATGCTATAACCATAGGTTTATTATCTATACTAAAAGGTTTCCCAAATAATTCCTCACAATTCTGTTAGGGAGGCAATGTAAGTATTATTGCCCCCATATAACAGATGAAGAAATGGCATCTCACAAGAAGTTATCTAACTTTCCTAAACTCACATGAGAAATAAGTGTCAGAGCAGGGGCTCAAACACAGGACTTCTGAGCCCAAGATCAGGGATGTTTTAACTATACTTTGCTTCCAACATTTAATAATTTGAAAGGAATGTACTGAGAAGAGAATGTGTCATCATTATCATAGTGAATTCCAAAGGCAAATACTTGAGAGGGGTTTTATTTTAATTACTTACAATTTGGATTATTTACTCCACGATTCCTATGTCTATTCATGTGAATAATGGAGAGTTGGTGTTATATATAAAACATTTCTAATAGTGAGACAATAGGTAAGTGACAGGTGAGATACCTTGTAATATCTAAAATACTCAAATCCAAATATCCCTGAGCAAAGGAAACCTATGCGCTATGGCGATCCAAACATATTATTGACAGACATAGAGTTTATGCAACTGATTTTATGCCATTTTCACTTTACTTGGGAGTTAGGTCCCTACGGAAGTTGGGATGTAGAGGAGGCTAGAGGTGAAGGACTTTGAGACAGATCTGAGTTAAAGGTAAAATAACCTGCAGGCTTCTCCTATTTACTGCCTTGTCACACAGCACTGTCTCTAACTTGGTGACCTATTTTGATGTCAAGAGTGAGAAGAGTCATGAGACATAGTATGGACGCTGTTGCAGTTCAGATGGAGGATTCTGCAGTGAGAAACACTTTGCAAACCACTAGTTTCAGGTTGTGCTGTATTAACAGCCTAAAGATCTCATATACTCCCTTTCACATGCCCTGTATTCCAGCCAAACCAGACTACTTAGCCCCCCATCTCTACTCTCAATTCTTTGTTCCTGTCTTTCCTATCACTTAATAAATCTTTGTTGACTGGCTGACTCTTCTGTGTCTATGACTTGGTTCTGTAACCATCCCTGACCCAGGAAAGATTTCCCCTCCAATTCGATTTATCTAAATCTTTTCCTTCCTTCAAGGTCTAATTGAGATAGCACTTCCTTCATGAAGTCTTCTCTAAATGTGAAAATGGTCTCAGATTTCCTAAGCATTTTGCCCAGACTTCTTTCTCTCCATCATCTGTCTCTTTTCTTTGCATCACAATTATTGTGTATTCATTTTTCTTCCCTATTAGACATAAGTACCTTGAGTCAAACCTATGTTCTATCAGCAGTTCCTATTAC
This sequence comes from Bettongia penicillata ogilbyi, assembly GCA_023548195.1. Lineage (NCBI taxonomy): Eukaryota > Metazoa > Chordata > Mammalia > Diprotodontia > Potoroidae > Bettongia > Bettongia penicillata. The sequence goes on from JAJHZJ010000017.1 coordinate 6,052,055, forward strand.
AGGAACTTCCACATAGTTGGGGCTTTAAAAAATATTTGTTGAATTGAATCTAACAAATTGAGCAAACTATGAATATATAAGGAAGTAGTTGTATTCTCCAGAGCAATGTGTATAAATGGTGGGTCAATTTTACTTTGTATCTGCAAATCCTGTAACGTTATCTTCTAAGAATTGTTTCTTGGAAAATGTAATAGGTAGCAAACCAGTCTTGAAACCAGGCAGTCCTGAGTTCTAGTTCTGACTTTGGCATATCCTGGCTACCCGACTATGGGCAAGTAAATGGACTTCCAAGCAGTTCTCTACAATTGCAAATTGTAGAGAAGGTACTGACCTATATCGGTAGTGGGAGTTTCTTCAAGACAAATTAAACCATAGCTCTAGTTCTTATTCCCTTATGGTAATTTAGCCACCAACAAAATGTTATTTTAAATTAAACCATTATGTTATGAAGCTTTACCTTGAAATCCTTTTCATCTTCATATAACAAATAACTTAGATCAGAAGCACCAAATTCAATACATGGTTCATTCTCAGTATCTTCTATGCTTTTTTGCAACTCGCTTACATTTTCCTTAGCATCTTCATAAAGAAAGGACAATCTTTCTGTCAATGAACCTTCTTTATCTTCTTTTGTTAAGGGTTCTAAGTTCATTTTTGGGGGAAAAAATAAAACAGTTAACAATGTGTATACAGGATATGAGTAAGGAATATGTTTATAAAGTCTTCAATTAGGCATATAATGAAGTACAGAATTATTTGTCTTGAGGAGAATTATTCCCATGTTTTAGAAACCTCATATAACATTTCATTTTGGGAAATGTTAGTAATCACATTGAAACATATGAAACACTGGGAATTCCTTAGCGCAGAAGAGAATAAATCTTTTTGAAAGAAAGGACTTCGGAGAGACTAGTTATCCAAACTGATTAACATAAGGCTTTCCAAATAAGCTAAAATTTCAGAAAGGGGTACTCTAGACGTTGGAAAATGAACATCTCTCTAATCTATTACAATTAGGGGAACTCAGGTGTTATTTATAGTTAAGAGAAGACAAAATATATAAGTTTTTTTAACTTTCCTCATAGAGAAAGGAGTTATTTAAGTAATTAGCCCTCAAAAAGTCAAGTGATCTTAGGGTGAGTGGGTACTCATTCAACAATTTAACAAGTGTAGCACATCTTCTAGGACTCATTCTCTCAACCCCCACTGAGAGGCTAAGTTCCCAGAGGAAGGATACTTACTTCTCCCTTAAGGGTTCCAAGATACCCTAAGTGGTTGGGGAGGTAGTTTTCTGGTGCTATAGGCTACTAGCACCCACTGGTATGCTTGCTCTATGATTATCAATTTTTATCAGTCAGCTAGACTTAATTTTTAGAAAGGGATATTTACTAGAGTGATAAACTAAGAACAGTTAGTATAAAACACTCCCCCAAGAGTCTGTGATACTTTCCCATGGTACATATAAAGTCCAGGAGAAAGTGGGCTCAGTCTTGGAGAACACATGTGGTAAGGAGGTAACTCACAGCTCTTGATAGTTGGAAGTACTTTCTGCTTATGAAGTTTCCCTTAGCTATAGTGAAGCTTGTTCTTGGACTCTCTTACAGAATCTCGAAGCTACTTTTTTTCAGTGTGTCTAGTTTATTTATCCTCAGCTCCCATCCCATTAGGTGCTCCATTCCAATCTGGGAGGCTGTTAGGATTAAGATTCCGAAGAGAAGTCCAGAATTCTCTAGCCTTCTGAAGTTGCCAAGTTCTTCTTCTGTCCAAGGTGGGGAGGGAACCAAGGCCTGAGGTCAGGGCTGTTCTTCTTCCTCTCCCCTAAGGCCCAAGTGGGCTTCTCTAGAACGACTCCCTCTTTTCTTTGTGGACAGACACTCAAATCCTTGATTTCAAACTAGCTCGATGGTTTTATACAAACCCCAGAGTGCATGACTGAATTGCTCTAATCAATCTGAACAGACATAACCACTTGGAGAAATCCCTTTGATTGATTCAAGACTTGTCTAAGTCTTGTTCACACCTTTGTGGTTCATTTAAAACATGTTGACACTGGATGAAGCTATTAGAGCTAAATAGAATGGGATGATTGATTGATTTCATCAAGCCCCATTTTACATAGGCACTTTTTGAGGATATAATACATGTGCAAAGCAAAATGGTCCCCTGTCCTCAAGGAATTTGTATTTTATTAAATAATACCTGTGTGCAGAGCACAGTGCTAAATACTGGGAAAAGTTGTTTGTCCTTTTTGTAGAGCATCAATGACATCATGGGTGATGTCTTGACTCATAGTTGAACTGGATTTAAGGGAGTCAGAGTTGCACAAAGTCATCAGCTTTATTTCTCTTCCAGTCACGAGGTCCAATGGCAGGACAAAAGTCAAGGCAACTGGTGATGGCCCAGGATGCAGTGCATGACCCTAGCGTCTTAGATGTCTAATCAAGCCCTAAATGCTCTACAGCACCTGCTTCAGCCACCTTCATGGCCACTGAAACAAATTGTTCTCATCTGTCCCTTCCACCAAGGGAAGTCATCATGTGCTTGTGGTTGACATCCCCTAATGCACCAAAGGATCTGAGGTCCACAGGTTATCCTGGTTTAGATTATCTGCAGAGATGGTTTATTGGGATGTTACCACATGCCACAAGTACTTGGAGCCATAGGTGAGAACTGAGTGCCAGCTAGACACCAAGGGTGGATAAGCAGCCTTGAAAAGGTCTTGGCAAGCTCTCATACTTCTTTATTGAATGAAATACTACCAAGAAATTAACCCTAAATTCAGGGGACTTACATTGTAATGAGGGAGACAACAAAATACATATACAGTTAGCCTTAGAGAGGAAGGTGCTATTAGTTGAGGATGAGAAAGAGCCAGGAAACTTTCCTGCAGAAGGTCACATTTGAACTGATTCCTGAAGGAAGCCACACATAATCCAATTAGTAGTACATGAATAGGAGCAGAAAAGGATGGTAGGAACAATCCTGGGTTTGGTCAGGGTTTGGCACTGTATGAGCAGGACAACAAAGGAATTTGAAAGTAGAGGCCAGTATACAGTAGAATACTTAACTACAGTGTCATGACTGGAATAGAAGGAAAGTAAAACCCAAACTGGAATGAGTACTGGGAGAATTCTGAGATGTGGACATATTGGAGGTCATAGTGAGGATGACAGTTTTAAGAGGAGTGAAGGGAACAGCTTATAGTTAGGATAAGGAAATTCAGAATTCTTGGTCACAGTAGTAATACACCTGAAGGAGATGGTGAGATCAAGGGTATGCCCACTGATCCGTCTCTGTGTTTGGCTGAAAGAAGGTAGAGTAGGCTCAGGAGCTGAGAAGACTGAGGAAGTAGGAGACTGGGTATTTGAGAGACCATCAATGTATACATTGAAGTCCTCTCGTAAAGAACACATCATAGGTTATTTAATTTAACTCGTATCTTGGAGGGAATTGTTTCTACAATGTTCTAAACTAGTGGTCAACCAGCCTCTATTTGAAGCCCTCTACCGATGGGAAACTCACTACTTCCCAAAGCAACCAATGCCATTTTGGGACAGATGTTGGAAAGTTTTTCTTTATGTTGAGCTAAAATCAGCAGAGATAGGCCTTCCCTGGAGTAGACATATTTCATCTCAATCTTGCAGGTAATTAATTTTCATGGATCATCACTTGTATTTGCTCAGTCCTTGAGCTCTTGTTATACTTGTGCTCTCCAAGCACTCTGTCCCTGTTGTGATTCCAGGGAGCTCAGAAATGGGCCACTCAGACATGCTGTGTGTTACAGAAGCTGAGTAGGCTTCCTTGTCATGGCTCCCCAATACTGGTGTTGCTGCAAGTGATGCACTAGATAGAGTGTTGGGCCTCCATCTATCTAAAACTTCCCAAGGCCATAAAGGGACTACTGATCTGTGAGCACTGTGATGCTCTTTAGGTTCAAATCTAGCTATGTAACCTGGGCAAGTCACCTAATCTTTGTTTTCCTAGCTTTCTCAACTATAAAATGGGGATCATAATAGCATCTACACTATTTGTAATAGTGCTTAGTAGCACTTTAATGTTTAGCACAGAACCTAACTGTTCAATCATTTTTCAGTCATGTTCAACTATGTATGAATCCATTTGGGGTTTTCTTGGCAAACATACTGGAGTGCTTTGCTATTTTCTTCTCCATCTCATTTTACAAATGAGAAAACTGAGGCAAACAGGATTAAGTAGCTTGTCCAGTGTAACATAGGCAGGATTTGAACTCAGAAAGAAAGGTCTTCTTGGTGCTCTATGCACTGTGCCACCTGGCTGTTCCTGGTGCATAGAAGTCAGTACATAAATGCTTATTCCCTTGCCACCCCTCCACACATAATTCCTTTGGGATCAGAGGTCAGTGCATAGGTAGGTCTGACCTCTGTCCCTGCATGGATCCAGGAGCACTCTTCCTTATCAGTATCAGAGGTATATAGGAGCACTTCCAAAAGCAACACAGGAACTGCTAGTCTGCGAGCACTGATATGCTCTTTAGGTACAAAGATGTTCTGTCTTTGCCAGCATCCTCAGACTCTATAGATGATATCTGGGAACCTAGAAGTATGTAAACACCCACAAATTTTGTACAGAAGCTGTTTATAATTAATGATACTGCCACTTTTTCTCCAAATCGTAACCTGTTTCTCATATCACCAAGCAAAGGGAACATAAGCAACTCTCTATTGTCAAAAACATAACTCTTCCATGGACTTTTCTTGAAAGTCTAGGTCTGTAAGTAAAATTTATAACTATGGTTTTTGTGGTTTTTAAATGAAACATAATCATTAAACATGCATACCTGACTGTATTTCTTCAGGAAAATCATTTTGCTCTCCTAGGCCAGCTGCTTGGGTAAGAAACAGAGGTCTAAAAGGAGAAATAAGAAAGAAGGAAAAAGAGAAAGGAAGGAAGGAAGAAGAATGAACCATATTTCACTAACAGATTTTTTAGTCATTTATTTACTAAAAAGTATTATACATCAGTTACATACTAGGTTTTCAAATAGTTACAAAAGGAAATAATTTAGCAAGCATTCATTCTGGGTTTACTGTGTTATTAGGTCTTGTGATACACAATCAATTCTTCTCTCAAGGAGTCTGTAAGGGGAAAAGATATATCCACAAAAATATAACCTAAGGAAGAAAATATTAAATGGGAGTGAAAAGAAATATGAGGAAGAAAATACTTTTACACTGTGAAGGGAAGGAAGACTTCATGGAAGAGGAGACGTATGGGTTGGATGTTAAAGGGAATAAGGGAATTTGATAGAGGGAATATCCCTTCAAGGACTAGGAGACAGCAAGAATACAGCCTCAGAGATGGGACAGGGAAGGACAAAAACAAAGCTTTGTAGAGTAACGCACTTTAACTCCAAGTGCAATATGTGAAGGAAATATAATAAGAAAATAAGATTTACAGGGTTTTAGGATCAGGAATTTACATGTTATTCAGCTGCAGTTCCCAGATTTCTCAACCCACAAATACCAGAGACAGCTTCAAAGGTCAGTGAGAAAGCTTTTTTCACTTGGCTGAGAAGGGAGCAGGCCCCAGGCAGCTGCAACGTCCATTTTTGGAGCCCTCATCATAAAGACCCTGGGGGAATCAAACAGCTGATCTGAATCCCAACTGTGAGTGGCAGCCCTGGGGTGAGAAGGAGCACTGGACTGATGGAGCTGGAGATGGTTGTGGAGAGGGAACCCTATTCACAGATCCTGGGCAGAAAAGCTCATGGTTGCTCCCAGACTAGAGTGCAGGCCAGGAGAGGAGTAAACTCCTTTCCTTTGATTGTACCACCTTGGAGAAACTGATAACTTACAGATCCCTAGAGTATACCCTTCACTTGACAAAAGACTCAAAAGCCAAGTGACTGGGAAAATGCCCAAAAAAGGGAAAAAAAGATAAGACTTTAGAAGGTTCTTGGTGAACAAGTATTTTCCTCCATCCTTTTAGATGAGGAAGAAATCAAAGTCAAGACTTCTTCATCCAAAAATCTCCAAAATAAATTTGCAATGGTGTCAGGCCATGGAAGAGCTCAAAAGAGATTTTGAAAATCAAATAAGATCGGTTGAGGAAAAATCAGGAAGAGAAATGAGAGTGATGCAAGAAAATCATGAAAAGCAAGTCAACATCTTGCTAAAGGAGACCCAAAAAGTGCTGAAGAAAATAACACTTTTAAAAATAGATCAACCCAAATGGCAAAAGAGGTTCAAAAATCCAATGAGGAAAAAAATACTTTAAAAAGCAGAATTAGCCAAATGGAAAAAGTAGGTTCAAAAGCTCACTGAAGAAAATAGTTCTTTAAAAATTATAATGGAGCAGATGGAAGCAAATGACTTTATGATAAACCAAGAAATTACAAAACAAAACCAAAAGAATGAAAAAATAGAAGACAATGTGAAATATATCACTGGAAAAACAACTGATATGGAAAAGAGATCCAGGAGAGACAATTTAAAAATTATGGGACTACCTGGAAACCATGATCAAAAAAAAGAGCCTAGGTATCATCTTTCATGAAATTATCAAGGAAAACTGTCCTGACATTCTAGAACTAGAGGGTAAAATAAATATTGAAAGAATCCACCAATCACCTCCTGAAAGAGGTCCAAAAAGAAAAACTCCTAGGAATATTATAGCCAGATTCCAGAGTTCCCAGGTCAAGGAGAAAATATTGCAAGCAGCCAGAGAGAAAAAATTTGAGTATTGTGGAAATACAATCAGGATAACACAAGATCTAGCAGCTTCTTCATTAAGGGATAGAAGGGCTTGCAATATGATATTCCAGAAGTCAAAGGAACTAGAATTAAAACCAAAAATCACCTACCCAGAAAAATTGAGTGTAATACTTCAGGGGAAAAAATGGTCATTCAATGAAACAGAGGACTTTTGAGCATTCTTGATGAAAAGACTAGAGCTGAATAGAAAATATAACTTTCAAACACAAGAATCAACAGAAGCATGAAAAGGTAAACAGGAAAGAGAAATCATAAGGGACTTACTAAAGTTGAACTGTTTACATTCCTCTATCAAAAGATAACAGTTGTAACTCTTGAGACTTTTCTCAGTATTTGGATAGTTGGAGGGATTGTATACATATAGACAGAGGACACAGGGTGAGTTGAATAGGAAGGGATGATATCTAAGAAACAGAAGTAAGGGGTGAGAGGAATATATTGGGAGGAGAAAGGAAAAAATGGAAATGGACAAATTATCTCTTAGAAAAGAGGCAAGAAAAAGCTTTTTCAATGGAAAGGAAAAGGGGGGAGGTAAGAGGGAAAAAGTGAAGCTTACTTTCATCACATTTGGTTTAAGGAGGGAATAACATGCACACTCAATTTGATATGAAAATCTATCTTACACTACAGGAAAATAGGGGAGAAGGAGGATATGTGGGCTGTGGGGAGGATGATAGAAAGGAGGGCAAATGGGAGGAGTGAGTAATTAGAAGTAAACACTTTTGGGGGAGGGACAAGGACAAATGAAAAAATAGAACAAATAGGGGACAGGATAGGATGGAGCGAAATAGAGTTAGTCTTTTACAACATGACTATTATGGAAGTCTTTTGCATAACTACATATGTATAGCTTATAATGAATTGCTTGCCTTCATAGTGGGGATGGGTGGGGAGGGAAGGAGGGAGGAAGGGAGAGAAGTTGGAACTCAAAGATTTAGAAATGAATGTTGAGAATTGTTTTTGCATACAACTGGGAAATAAGAAATATAGGTAATGGGGTAGAGAAATCTATCTTGCCCTACAAGAAAAGGGAGAATATGGGGATAAGAGAAATGAGGGGTGTGACAGTAGAGAGTACAGATTGAGGGAAGGGATAATCAGAATACATGGTGTCTTGGGGCAAGGGAGGGGAGAGATGGGGAGAAAATTTTGGAACTCAAAATCTTATGGAAATGAATGTTGAAAACTAAAAATAAATAAATAGATTTTTTAAAAAAGGACTACACACCAACTTTGGAAAAGGAATGAAAATGTTGGAATATACAAAAAGGCAAATTAAATTGGCATTAAACAATAATAATTTACCAAGTAAAGCTAAAAATACTTTTGAAAGGAAAAGAGACCTTTCACAGAATCAATAACCTCCAAGACAGAGACTTAGCAAGTCACTAGACAAAAGAAATTTAAGAAAGGTAAATAAAACCAAACAGTTCAAAAGTATTAAATAATGATTAAGTGCATACATCTTAAAATAGAGAGAAAAGGCTGTCTTAAATATTAATGAAGGAATAAAGGGAGAAAAGCTATAGGTCTGAGTGTCAAAAAAAAAAAAGAAGAAGAAGAAGAAGAAATATTCCAGGGGGAAAATGAGAAGGGAGCAGGAATTTTTATTTTTTGAATAGGAGGTTATTCATTTGTGGAGATGGGAGAGGGGAAGTGGTGAACCAGGGGCTTATGTGGTCTAGGCAACAAAAAAAAATAACCGAATAAATGAATAAATAGAAATAATGTAATGATAGAAGTAAAATGGACTAAGGACAGGAACTGGGCTGGGAATGAGGGTGGGAGGGAAAAAGAAGTGGTATGAGAGTAAAGGTAGTCAGGAAAGGAAAAATCTCAAACAAAAGAGGAAGGAAGATAAGAAATGTTTTAACAGGATTTGATGGAGGAAAAAAGCAAACTAAACTATAATAATGAACATGAATGGGACAAATTCACCTGTAAAATGCACAGTGGCAGACTAGATTAGAAAACAAACCTGCTCCAGTTGTTTGTTCACAAGAAATACAATTGAAATAAAGATTTATAAAGTGCTGTCATGAGCAAGGCTCCCACAGCCTCAGTTTTCTCATCCATTAAATGGAAGTAATGATACTTGGAATAGTTATTTCATATTGTTAAGAAGAAAGTGCTTTTATGAATTACTTTTATTATTACCTTCATTATTGAGGTATTAAAATATATGACAGACACAAGCAAAGAGCTCGATAAGTTTCAGTGATCGCTTCCACCCAGAGAAGGTGTCATGGAAAAGGTGGCACTTGAGCTGAACCTTAAAGGATATTGCATTGTGTTAGGACAAAGTGCTCAGGTAAAACTCTCCAAGTTTGTTCAGTCATGTCTGACTCTTTGTGACCCCACTTGGGGTTTTCTTGGGCAGAGGTGCTGGAATTGTTTGCCATTTCCTTCTCCAGCTCATTTTACAGATGAGGAAACTAAGGCAACAGGATTACATGACTTGCCCAGGATCACATAGACAGTAAATGCCTGAGTCCAGGTTTGAACTTGGGTCTTCCTGACTTGAGGGTCACCATGCCACCTTGCTGCCTTTAAGTGTCTTTATGCCCAGATCCTCAGATCCTTACTGGCTTTTCACATACTGCAAGAATGTTTACATAATATGTTTTGCCTGTTATGAATTCCTGGTCAGCTAGTTATTGTGTAATTTTTATAAATTTACATTCATAAGCATCCACATGATATTTGTTCAATTGTTTTTCCTCCCACCTACTTTAAGCCTATCACTACTAAACTATTTTTATTGTTCAATTTGTCAATATAATTCCGAATTCTAACTTTTCCTCTAGGATACAAGCCGTTTCCCAGGCTGTAATAACAAAGACTGTTTTGTTACCAAAATAAATAGAATGGTCCAAGTCATGTACAGTTTAAAAAATGTACTTTTTTAAAATCCTGAAATGTTTCATTTGAAAATATTCCTAATGCTCAAATAGAGCAAATAATTTCATGATCCATATTAGTTGGATTCACCTAAGACCATTATGGAATGGAGATTTAAGTAACTCTCCACAGAATGCCTTTCCAGCAATTTTGCTGAATACTAACCTTTTCATAAAAGTTAAAGTAACTGTGCTGGCTCTGACAGTAACCCTGATAATATTTCACCAAATTGTGCACTAGATAAGTTATCTGTCTGGCTCACTTTAGAGCACAGTGCAGTTGACGCCAGGGTCATGTGTCTGATACACATGTGGCCTATTTAGTTTTACTCTATTTCAGGACCACAGGCTAAACAGAGGCCAGGAGTCTTGCTAAAAGTGCTTTAGTTCTCAAGGAAGACAAGGCAAAAAAATTCCAATCTGTCACCACAAGTAGAAAATCAGCTCAAAGCTCTCAGCCTACTCATGGTGAATCAATATTGTCCTCTTCCTGCCATGCAAAGAGTATTATTTTTATATCATCATCATCATCCCTTGCCTTCCTTCCATTTGGCTATTGAATTCTGGATAGACTTAAAAAGTTAGATAGGCTAAGTTAACCTTCACAATCAAATGAACAACACATCGTTTCTAAATGTATTAATGACTCTCACCTGGATATTTTGAGATCTGCAAGTTTGCAGTCAAATAGCTGGCATATAAGCAGTAAGTTTTCTTCTTCTAGATGGTGAATAGCAACTTCTAATTCTGCTACTTCTTTCTTATGAAGTTCAACCTATCCCAAAAGGAGGAGAAAGAATATCAGCATATATCTGAATAATGGTCTTTATTTATGTAGTGCTTTATGATTACAAAGTAACCTCTCGTATGGTCCTAACGACAATTGTGAAGCAAGTTGTTAATGCATTAATATTTCCAGTTTATAGATAAGGAAACCATATTTTGACTTGCCTAAGGTTACACAGCCAGTAAGAAGCAGAGCCAAGAGTTGAATCCAGGTCTTCTGATGCCAAATCAAGTACTTTCCACTAAATTGCTGTCTCCCTATTACACAATTGCTGTCAATTTTTCTAAAAGATATTCATCTGCTGGAATAGAAGGTGCATTAATTTTAGGGAAAGATGAATCACTCTTCTCTGATTTCTGCATTTACTTTTGATTACTTAGTGCTTAGCATCTACCATGTTTTCCTCACCCCTAGCCTTCCCCAAAAGCTGGTGACTAAGACATGAGTATGGAGGGGTGAGGAACCAAGAGTATATATCAAGATTGGGCATCTTTTTTATGTAAAAATGGCAGCCAAGAATAAACTGGTCTGCTACAAACTATATGCAGGACAGAGGAATCTAGTAATGCCCTAAATGATATACAGCACTGGGTTGGTTTGTTTGTTTTAGAAAATTAAAAACTAAATCTCTCGACTTTCTGTGCAATGCATTTAAGGCTCATCTTTGCGGTGGGAACATTTTGAGCAGTGTCAGATCTGTATCTGTTGCCTTCTTGGTGATGCCCATTTTTAAATGTACAGAGACTGTAGTGTTACATGATTTGCAGTGATATAGCAATAATATGATAGAATACTAGCATTAGCAACATAGGGTTTTGTTTTGGGAAGAATTTTGAAGTCATTTAAAGATTCTAAATATCTAAAAGGTTATCTAACCTGCTGTAATCTGTCTGTAACTCATTACGCATTTAAAAAGTCTAAGGTTTACGGAAGGCCAGGCTCTCTAAGTTATCATCCAACTATAATAGTCTGAACAATAATTTATCCACTTTTTTTTCTTGTGTGGAGGGTTAGGCCAAATCCTTTAGGTGGTTATAAATCTTGATCAGAAGATTCCACCATAATCTGGGCTCCCTGATGCAATCACAATATCAACCTCAAAGAGATGCTTCTGAAGATCCTCATCATTCATAGAATGTTCCTTTCCCACGGACTCTATACTAGACCTCTTCCAGCAGAGTGGCAACACCTTTGGGGAACATATTTCCTCCTATTTTATGCCTTCCCTCATATTTATTATCAGTTACCAATAAAAACACATCTGCATGTCTTTCAAGGAATCTTGAATCATTTTTACATATGCATGTGAGATACCATATCAGAGAGAATATTTAAGTAGCATTTTTGTTCTGCTGAATCAAATTCTTTTTTAAAATATAAATAAATAAATAATGCAATAATGCCTTGTATTTCCTATATCTGTCAACTGTATGATGATTAAAAATATTGTTTACTTGGCAATATCACTTACAAAAATCTGCTTATTCATAATTTAATAACCCTTCAGGGATACCTTCAATGGAGTGTAGATTATTTTTCATAACATTTTTATATAGATGGATAAATTTTGTATAGATTCCATAGGTTGGTAGATGTTAATGTTCTGTAAGTAATCTTTTGTTTAGTATTAATAAGATCTAAAACGTTAGGTCACAGTCTTGGTATTTTCCTCTTCTAATCCCTCATTACCCTCCCAAATGTATTCCCTCCATTAGGGACCTGTCCTGTATGTCAAACCCATCCATTTTTCACATCTTTGTATTCTTCCCTTTCTACACCCTCCATAACCACATCTGGAATTATGATGTTGAGTCAAATGTTGAGGTTTAACCTTGAATGTGAAATTAATGTTATAAAAATCTCTGCAGTTCTTTTTCATCTTTCATTTCTTTGCTGTCCTGGTTTCATCTTGAAATATCCCTGATTAACTGGATATTTTGCTAAGCTTTCTTTTAACTGATTTTATCATCTACTGCTACTTCCTGCTTTCATAGGCTGATTCTGCTGATAATCATTCCCTATCCTTTTCAGTAAGATTTTATGAATTTGTATTCTAAATCACTGTAGCCTTTGGCTGTCATATTTCCCTGCTTGGCAAGGAGGTAAAACATTTGCTGATTTAGGGGCATTTATGTTCTTTTGGTTTTCTCATTATGATGATTTTCACCCAATTTTTAATGAAATTATTATAATTACTATCCATGTCCTTGCTTCCATCTATCTCTTATTTTCCAGCATCAATTTAAAATTGAAATTAATTAATAATTAATTTGAAAGGTTAGGTCAGAATTTCTTTATTTGCACACCATGATTTTTTTCCTGTTTTCTTTCTCTTCTCTTTATATTCATTTTGATCTTTGTTCTAAAAAACAGATGGTTTGTTAGTTCAAAGATGACTCCCATATCAGACATCAATCACTTCCTGCCTGCTAAACTATGATGTTCCACTTTTATGATGTTATTTGGTACTTGCCATATCCTATGCCCTTTGATTGTTTTCAACAAAGTTTTCATAATGTGTGTTGTTGTTCAGTTGTATTCAATTCTATGTGTGCTCACTGACTATAGTATGCTAGGTCCTTCTATTCTCCACCACCTCTTGAAGTCTGTCCAATTTCATGTTCGTTGTTTTGATGATATATTTATCTATCGCATCCTCTGCCATCCCTTTTCCTTTTCCCTTCAGTCTTTCCCAAAATCAGAGTCATTTCCAATGAGTCCTACCTTTTCATTATGTGGCCAAAGTATTTTAGCTTTAGCTTCAGTATTTCACCTTACGGTGCACAACCTCAATTTCTTTAAGTATTGACTGAGTTGATCTCCTTGCTGTCCAAGGGACTTAAAAAAGTTTCGATTTGAACCCAGGTCTTGGATTTGAACTTGGTTCTTGGATTTGAACTTCAAGCCTGGGTGCCTGTCCACTGTGCTACCTGACTGTCCTTTTCATGATGTATAGGTGTGAATTTTCTGTGTAGCATACAAGTCTTGTCTTCTAGTATTTTTCTTCCCTGTTCCAATTTTCCTAAGTATTTCTACTGTCCATGACTACTTCCATATCTCTTCACTTGAAGTTATTAAATGTCATTATGTACGGTCATAATTTAGAAGGTCTCATCAATTTCTTCAAAAAAATTTCTCTCTTCTTTTGTCCTCTGCAACAGATATTGGGGCATAGGCAACAATCGTTTTCAGTTTATTGCTAACACTGCAAAATCGGATGAACAAATGTCCCCATGATGTTTTGTTTTTTCATTGGTTGTGAGGTTTCAGCTTCAAAGTGGCATAATTCCAGAGTGGTGGCAGAGAAAGAGAGGGAGGGGCCAACACAGGAGAAAGTTTCTTTGACAGACAATGGGCTAGGGTGAGAGTCTTTTTTGAATCACTTGTTATGTTTAATAAACTTGTTCCCTATTCCGTCTATTACTACCTTGGTGCTAGCAAGGGAAGTAAAAACACCTAAATGAGAGCAAAATACATAACATTCCATCATAAATACATGTTATACACAAGGGAAATGCTGACTTGGAAGAAAGGGAGGTATGTTTACAAGGAGACACCCACTATAGTATGAATCTTAAGTCTTCAAAGGACTAGTGCTGGCTGATACAAAAGACATTATAGGAGCTCATTTTGGATGTTCATGAATTATTTACAGAAAGAATTGGACCAAATTAAGAATACTTATTTTAGCTTTGCAGAAATCCACTTTTTAAAGAAGTCTGGACTTCTTTTAAAGTTTCAAACTTAGAATACAATGATTTTAAAAAAATTGTGTGTTATTTAGACCAGAAGTTACCAAACTTACTGCCCCCTTTTCAAAAAACAAAATTACTCAACAACCCCTTGGAAATCTACTTTCTTTAACTCTTTGTTTTTTAAATTGCATCCTTTCAAAAATATATGATATATATATTTTTTCAAACAACAATCTTAAATTTAATTATGTATTATAAATTTGTGGGGTTTTTCCTGCATTGAAATTTTGATGATGTACCATTGCATCATGTAACCAAATAGTATCATATTGTAAACAAGTCAGTGTAAGCACATATTCCTGCCAAACCACGCTGGGCTTCCTAACGATGTGTGACATGCTTGCCTGCCAACTTTTGCTTGTTAAGACCTCCTGGTGGACATTTGCATTTTGTGCGTTTATTTGGAAAATAATGTAATTTCCACAACTTTAACTCTGTTACACAACAGATGAAACATGTATGAGTGATTTTTCAAAATTTTATCTTCTTTTCTTTCCTCATGCTTCTACCACCCCCTTATTTTTATTCAACAACAGCTCCCAATAGCACCTGAGGCTACTACTGTCCCCCTGGTCAATTCCAGCATGCCCCAGCAGGGGGCAGTATCACCCACTTTGGAAACTGTCTAGACTGACAGTTTTAGCAATATTTTATTGAGTATAAACTTTGCTAGCAGTATAAGCAAATTTGATTCTTTTATAGTTGTTCTAAAGTGGATTGTCTTATGGTATGTGTTGAGGTGCCATTGAATAATTGTGCGTTGGAAGGAGTAATAACCGTAATTAAATTATTGGCCAACTGGCATTCAGAATTTGAAATACATCTTCAGCAAAGACAGTTGTTTCGTACTGAAAGCACATTGCAATAATACTATTGAGTCTTGACAGTAATGCCTTCAAGAAGAAAGATAAGGCAGCAGCTAAAATATGCAGGATATCTGATACTATAACATCTTTAGATCTCCAAAGATATACCTGGAGGGGGAATCTCATAAGACTAAACCCTTCAATAATCCTCTTCACCTGATTTTTTCATCTGGATGTGGGGCTCCCCAGAGAGTTGAGGTGCTTGACTCAAGAAATTCAAAGTTCTTTCCTCTACTCTCAGTCGGGTTATATATCTGAAAGACTTTATAGACTCTCAGGAGTATGAAGTTCATCAGAGAGTGAGCAGAGCAAGAGCTACAACATCAGACAGAAAGAAGTTGCTCATATATACGAGCTGCTCATATACACATTCCCTGAGGGAAAGCTCTTATAGCCTCATGGTCCCTTCAGGGAGCCATATCCTCAAAAAAAAAAAAACAAAACCCTGTGGCACGAGAGATGGCAGTGGACAAAGGTAGCAATGAAGCAGTGAGGAGTTCTTAGATCCAGTAGAAGAGTCCCTGGACCACGTCAATTCCAAGAAGGAATTTCTTGACCAAGCAGGAAGCAGAGCAAGGGACAGAGCCACCAAATATAGAAGAACATCCAGACATTGAATTTCAATGTATTGTGCATATGTGACCTGTGAAAGTCTTGGAGAGAAGGGTGGGTTACTAATGCCAAGTGCTTTTCCCTTGATGGCAGTCCTACCTAGGGAAGTACTATAGGACTAGAAGAATATAAAGTGCTCCAACGAGGTGGGGCCCAGAAAGATAGATGGATGCTCGATTCTATAATAATCCTGTTTTATTTTCCCTTCTTGAGTTGGAATGGGGAAGGAGTATGTCAACTTAGGACAGTACTATAATTGGAAAGTGGTGATCATAAAAGAGGGAAAGAAATTTGTTTGGACTATAATCTTGGAAATGAGTCCTTTCTTTTTTTATCATATTTTTCAAATAAAGTATGTTCTCTAGCTGATGTTTGTATGTTTTTAGCTTCAGTGTTTGCATAGAAGCTGAGGACTTATTCCATAGAGACATAGAGTCAATTTCTGACCTTCCCAGTAGAAGCTCTGGTTGGAGGCATGAGTCAGAAAGAGGGAATTAGCAAGAAACCTCAAGGCTGGACCTGTGTATGTGTATATCTATGTATGTCTGTGTATGTCTATGTGTATTCTGTGTATGTCTATATCTTCATCTATCTGTCTATACATGCGCACAGATACACATGTATATACATAGATGTGTATTTATGTATATATGCATTTGTATATATCTATAGGTTGTGTATGTATACACATACATGTGCATGCATGCACACATAAATGTATATGGATGGATGAATATAGAAATGGATGGGATAATGTTGGACCCATGATTTTCCTGGTATAGGCATCTCTTGACAAAGACATTTCCTCTACCAGGGTGCAATGACATTTTCTCTGCAAATTATAGTTTTAAAGGGTTGTTGATCACTGAGAGGTTAAATACTTTTCCAGGTGTCACACAGACAATATGTGTTAAAGGCAGGATGTGAACTTAGTCCTGATTCTGATAACTGATGACAACTCATTCTGAGGTTAGTTTTTCATTCACTCTGCTTTGGTGCTTCTCAGTAGGAATGCATGCGTGTATACATGTACACATAAACATGCATATATTATAATAGCTCACATATATCTTATGCACATATGGGTCTTTATTGTAGATTGTATTTGCATGTTAATACACATACATGCATACATATGTGTATATATTCTTCAGACAGACAGTGAGCTGCACCCAGAACTGAAAGGGTAAGAAATTGAAGGGCATTTTCAATAATCCCAAGATGCAACTTGTTAAAGTCATCTTTTACCACTGATATTCACATATCCTCTCAGTGATACTATAGGACTGTTAGTCATGGTTCACTATCATCACCAAAGAGTCAAAACTATGGTTAATTTGAAGAGATATGGAAAAATACAAGGTGCATGTATTTCCAATGATGCCTTATGTGCAAAAAGTAGTGCACAATAAATTATCAAGGGTATCTATGATAAGAACGGGAGGTTAGATGGTCATGTAGTCAGATGGAGGGATAGTCAATGGGCATTCAAAATCTCACAGATATTTAAAAGTCTTCAAGAAAGGCCTCTAGCACATTGGATAGTTTCTTTTACTATGTATTTATGGAAGGACATAGGTGAGAAGGAATGGATGGGTTGTGATCTGCTTAGTGGAGGGATTGCTCACATTGATGAGATCATGGATATATTAAATAAGACACAGTACCTATATGCAAGGGGTTTACAAGATTATTCTGACAGTAGTTTTTAAATTGGAAAAGGGACACTTAAAAGAAAGGAAAATACCTAAGAAGTTATTACAATAAGAAGTAAAGATTATAGAAAACTATTTGTAAATTTTTAAAAATTAGATAGGAAACATGAAGGTGAAAAAGTAATAACAAAAAAAATAGCCAGTATTTATATAGTGGTTTAAAGAGGAGAAAGAGCTATCCATGTGTTATCTCCTTTAAGTTCTAAACCAGCTCTATTAAGGGAACTACAAGAATTATTAAGGGATCTACAGGCATCAGTAGATTTTGTAGATGATAAAACTGAGACTTGGAGAGTGTATGTGATTTGGCCAGGATCACACAAGAATGTGTTAGATATGAGATCTCCTCATGTATCTTTCTTGGAGCAATTTTAGGGGAAAAAAAGAACAAATCTGGAGGAGGTATTATCAAAAGACACTTGACCCAAAACGGAGGATCAGTCTCTTGCAATGTCACAAGTTCCCAAGAGGAGGCAATATTAACTTACTAACTAGCTACCATACCTGTAAGTCAATGGCTGATAATATTGAATTTTTTAATTACTAGATGTAGGTACCATTTTTAAACTTAAAATCTTAAACACTTCCTGTTTAGTATAATGTTCAAGCCTTAAGTAATACAGAGACATCTCTGCCCACATACAAATATCTATCTTATAAGCAGTTAGTCTGTTCTTGGTCACTTTGAGAAAGGAGGAATTACTTATATTTTTCCTCTAATTAAACCATCAAAGAACAACTTTTCACCGATCAAAATAGAAGTATATCAAATCAGTAAGTATATGGTAGAGATTAATGAAATAAGGGGTTGATATTTCTAGGTATCAGATGCTAAGCGATAATTCAATCAATCAAGAAGCATTTATTAAGCAATTACTTTATGCTAGACACTGTGTAGGCAATAGGGATACAAAGACAAAAAAGAAACAAAACAGTCCTTACCCTCAAGGAACTTACAGTATATTCAGGAAGGTAAGAATGTACATATGTCAGTATACATGTATTATGTATGTATATTTTATTTATATATGTATACACATATAACACTGATAAAGCAACATAATTTATTATATATCAGTCACTGCCAATACTAAGGAAAGGCAAAAACTGTCTTTAGCTTCAAGGTGTTCTAGAATTCTATCCATTATATCACTTGGCTGAGATTTATTTTAAAATTAGAATATTTTCTAAATTAAATTTTCTTTTCCTCTTTTTTAAAAAATTTATTTATTTTTAGTTTTCATTATGCATTACCACAAGATTTTGAGTTCCAAATTTTCTCCCTATCTCTCCCTCCTCCCCACCCCATGATGGCATGCATTCTGATTACCCCTTCTCCAGTCTGCCTTCCCTTTTATCATCCTCCCCGAATCCCCTTCCCCTTTACATTCTTGAAGGTTAAGATAGATTTCTATATGTCATTGTCTGTATATTTTATTTCCCAGTTGCATGCAAAAACAAACATTAACATTTGTTCTTAAAAAAACTTTGAGTTCTACACTCTTTCCCCTTCTCCCTCCCCACCCACTCTCACTGAGAAGGCAAGCAATTTAACATAGGTTATTCATGTGTAGTCATACAAAACACTTCCATAATAGTCATGTTGTAAAAGACTGTATTTCTCTCCATCCTATCCCATGCCCCAATTATTCTATTTTCTCCTTTAATCCTGTCTCTTTTCAAAAATGTTTGCTTTTGACTACTCACTCCCCCAATCTACCCTTCCTGCTATCATCACTCCCCTCTTATCCCCTTCCCCCCTACTTTCCTGTAGGGTGAGATATCCATTTGAGTGCGCATGTTATTCCCTCCTTAAACCAAATCCAACAAGAGTAAGATTCACTCATTCCTTCCCACCTCCCTTCTCTTCCCTTGCATTGTGAAACCTTTTTCTTGCCTCTTTTATGTGAGATAATTTACCCCATTCTATCTCTCCCTTTCTCCTCCTGGTATATTCCTCTCTCAACTTTTCATTTTATTTTTTTACATATCACCCCTTCATATTCAACTCACCCTGTGCCATCTATCTATCTATCTGTCTATCTATCTATCTAATTTCTTCCGATTACCCTAATACTGAGAAAGGTCTCATGAGTTAGAAATATCATCTTTCCATGTAGAAATATCATCTTTCCTTCTTCAGCTTTAATAAACCTCTTATGTTTCTTTTTCCTGTTTACGTTTTCATACTACTCTTGATTCTTGTATTTGAAAGTTAAATTTTCCATTCAGCTCTGATCTTTTCAGCTAGAATGATTGGAAGTCCTCTATTTCATTGAAATTCCATTTTTCTTCTCCTGAAGTATTATACTCAGTTTTGCTGGGTAGGTGATTTTTGTTTTTAATCGTAGTTCCTCTGACCTCTGGAATATCATGTTCCAAGCCCATTGTTCCCTTAATGTAGAAGCTGCTAGATCTTGTGTTATCTTGATTGTATTTTTACAATACTTGAATTGTTTCTTTCTGGCTGCTTGCAATATTTTCTCCTTGACCTGGGAACACTGGAATTTGGCTACAATATGATTAGGAATTTTCCTTTTAGAATCTCTTTTCAGAAGCATTTTTTCAATTTCTATTTTACTTTCTGGTTCTAGAATACCAAGGCAGTTTTCCTTGATAATTTCTTGAAAGATGATGTCTAGGCTCTTTTTTTGATCATGGCTTTCAGATAGTCCAATAATTCTAAAATTATCTCTCCTGGATCTATTTTCCAGGTCAGAGGCTTTTCAAATGAGATATTTCACATTGTCTTGTATTTTCTCATTCTTCTGGTTCTGTTTTATTTCTTTATTTCTCATAAAGTCATTAGCTTCCATTTGCTTCATTCTAATTTTTAAGGAATTATTTTTTTCAGTGAGCTGCTGGTCCTCCTTTTCCATTTTGCCAGTTCTACTTTTTAAGACATTCATCTCCTCATTGGCTTTTTGGATCTCTTTTGCTATTTGTGTTAGTCTATTTTTAAGGTGTTATTTTCTTCAATATTTTTGGGGTCTCCTTTAGCAAGTTGCTGACTTGCCTTTCATGATTTTCTTGCATCACTCTCATTTCTCTTTTCCATTTTTCCTCTCCTCTTACTTGATTTTCAAAATCCTTTTTGAGCTCTTCCATGGCCTGTGACCAGTTCATATTTTTCTTGGAGGCTTTTGATTTAGGAGCTTTGATTTTGTTGTCTTCTGGTTGTATGTTTTGATTTTATTTGTCACTGCAGTAAGATTCTATAGTCTGAGGGTTTTTTTTTTTATTTTTTCCCAGTCAAATACTTGACTTTCTAATTCTTTGTCAAGGTAAGACTCTTCTTCCATTGGGTGGGGGTGGGTATACTGTCCCAGACTTCAGGGGTTTTGTATCAGCTGCTTGATCCTCCACCATATGTGAGCCCAGAGATCCAGAAGAAGTCTCTGGTACTGCTGCTTACAGCTACCACTACCCCCATCACCCTGGGGCTCGGACTGGACCTCAGCCAGTCTGAGTGCTCCTCTCTCATCCAGGTCCCACAGAATTTTCCCACTGACCTTTTTGGCATTTGTGGGTTGAGAAGTTTGGAAACTGCCACAACTGCCAATGATTCAGTTCCCTGAGATCTTTTCCAGCCCTTTTGTGTCAGCATGCCCCATGCTGGACTGCATTCTGCTCCTTGCCCAGTGCAATAGACCCTTCCTCTCAAGCTTCCAGATTGTTTTGGGTTGGATATTTGTTTCACTCTCTCATTTTGTGGACTCTGTAGCTCAAGAATTTGTTTAACATCATTTTTTACAGGTATTTGGAGGGCTTTGGGGAAGAGCTCAAGAAAGACCCTGCTTTTACTCTGTCTCTGAGCATTTTTTTAAAAGCCTATTTGATTACCTTGGTAAATTTAAAGAGGGAAGTTTCAGTTGAGTGATGAGAGTGGAAGCCAGTTTGCTGAGGATTTTAAAAAGGTAAGTATACAGGTAGGTGGCACAATGGATAGAGTTCCTGACCTTGTGTTAGGAAGACTAGAATTCAAATGCTGCCTCAGTAACTAAGCACCTGTGTGACTCTGGGAAGGCAACTTGACTTATTTCCTCATCTGTAAAATGGGGACAATTATAACACCTATTTTTCACAGTTGCTATGAGGATAAAATGAGACATTTGTGAAGCATTTTGCAAACCTTAAAGCACTTTAACAAATGTTACCTATTATTCTTAGGAGAGAGTGAGAAAAGAAGATTTGAAGATATCCAAATGCAGATGACTTTTTCAAGTTTAGCTGCAAAAGGAGAAGAGATACAGCATGATAACTAGTGGGGATGGAAAGATCTAGTGGTCATTTTTTAAGGGTAGAAGAGATCTAGGTGTGTTTGTAGGTATTAGGGAAGGAATCAGTAGACAAAGAATAATTAAAGACCAGAGATTCAGACTGAGGATAATAGTTGAAGTAATCTGATAGAGAAGACAAGGGGCATGGAATCAAGGGTTCATGTAGAGAAACTGATCTTGGCGAGGAGAAAGACCACCTCTTCATCAGAGACCAGAGGAAAAGAGGAGACCGTGAGGGGCAATGTCAGAGGGATGTGAGATAAGGAAAAGATGAGAAGAGGGAGCTCACAGCTTACTTACTAAGAGTGACCAATTATCTTGGTAAAGTGTGAGAGAAAATCTTCAACTTAAAAGGTAGGGAAAGTGGAAGCTGTGGGGGACTTGAAAAGCAAAGAAAATGATTAGAATAGCCTCTGTGATGAGTGAGATAGAGAATGAATTAGGAAGGAATAGGATTGCCTTGCTGTAGTGAAGACCCAATTATCAATAATTTTTTTTTTTGAGAAACAGTCTTTATTGGTAAAAATGACAAGGGGAATTAGGAATTCAATAATAAAAGCCCACATTTAAATAGTACTTTAAGGTTCACAAAGCCCCTTGCTGACAACAACTGAGTTTGGTTTCTGTCACTCGTAGCCTGCATGATTTTGGGTGAGGGGGCCACCTCTAATCATCTTGGTCTATATCCTGCCACTGGACCCTGATGGCTTCAGAAGAGAAAGCAAGGCTGGTGACCATACAAGCGCCACCCCCCAATCCAATTCACCCACAAGCCATGACATCACTCCACCACCACGTCACAGCCCTCCTGGAGAACAAAGGACATACAACAAAAACCATGATTTGGGGTGAGTCATGTAACTTTCTGAAAGTAAAGTTTAACAAAGTTACAAGACTTCTTCAAGATCATGTGGGCTCAAAATGGCAACATCAGGATATAAGCTCAAATTTTTAATATCAACCAGTATTCTTTTTACTACTCTATAGCTACCTACCAATGGGAGAGAGAAGGCAGTTTCAAGATAAGAACTGACATCTTTGGAGTTGAAACGTCATCCTCTTTTATTCTCCCTGCTTTTTTGCACCAAGATAATATCCATCTATAATGGTCCAATGGGACTTTTTCTCCCTTTTCCCTGATCTGCTTTGGTAGGGGTTTCCTCAGTTGGAGTTCTGTATACCAGTGAAATCACAGAAGAAGAAAAAAGCTGATAGATGCAATATAAACTAGAGTCATGAGGTGTGTAATAAAATTTTTATAAAAGATTTGTATAGTAACAAAGTTAAGACTTAAATGAAAAAAATAATTATGTTATCCCAGTCATGCTTCTGTGCTTTTTTTATAACTTTGTCTGTCCTAAATAATGGAATTTAATGATCTGAAAAAAAAGTCACATTTGAGCCTAAAAATGAAGATATTATTTTATGTTAAATATTTTACTTACTTCTTTTTTAAGCCAGTCATTTTCCAAGATTTCTTTACTGCTACGTTTATCAATGTTTTTTACAGCATTCTAAAAAAGAATAATAATATTTCTGTTTCAAAGAAAAAATTCACAAATTTGAGTTATTAATCTATCTCTCTCTACACACACACACACACACACACACACACACACACACACACACCCCAGTATTTCTGGCTATTCTTTTACATTTACATTTGCAATACTGAGATACAATCAAGATCATTGTTTCAATGTAAATGAAAAGTTTCAGTTGCATTATTTTATGGTCTGATTTTGTCTGTATAGCTATGGAGGGTAAATGTTGAACTAGGTGTTAAAATGGCTATTCTTGTGATCATTTCTATGACTGATAGTTGCTATTGGCAAATTATACAGAAATCTGTAATAGTTCATATGGTAGTGAGAAGTTATGGGTTAATAATACTGTAGTCCCTTCATTCCATGCTTACTATATCATTTACATTTGAACAAAAGCAAGAAAAGAGTGCTAAACCTGAAGTCAAGAAGACCCAGGTTTGCATTTGAACTCAAACACTTCTTAGCTGTGTGACGCTGGGCAAGTCAATACCTCCCAGGGTTGCTGTGGGAATGAAATGAGATATTTATAAAGTGCTTTGCATAACTGGGTGTTGTATAAGTGTGGGTGTATAAAAATGAGTCATGAAGGAATTCACCTCTTTTTCCCTTGAAGGATTTCCCCTACTGATCCACTGCCTCTAGCAGCAAAAACAGAACCTTGGAGAAAGGTTTAGTGACAGTGTATGTTTGCCTGGTCAAGCCTGAGAGGGGAATTACAGGACCTCTAGTTTCTGGCTGTTGCCATCTGCTTTTTTTCTTTTCTTTTCTGAACACAGGTCAGAGACTAGCAATGATGAAGATGGAGGGTATCTGAAGGTCTGAGTATTGCCTTATGAGTATTACTGACTTTGAGAATGCCCAAATTCTACAACTCCAAAGATATCGAAAGTTCCTGAGCCTGAGAATCTTGCACAGGCTTCCCAGGGGAAATATATCTTCTCAATACTGAAAAGTTTGAATAAGAAAAATGACTATCCTACAATCTAAGACTATGTCATGGTGGGCAAAGAGATCTATGACTAAGCAACCTTCCGTTATATTGCTGAGAATTGCTCCTGTAGTTCAGATCCAAGGTGGATGGGGGAGGAACTTGATCAGTAGCACTATAAGGTATCATTATTTTGGAATTTAATGAAATCTAATGGAAATGGAATCCAATGAACCTAATGACCTATGTGAATGCTTTATTCTTCATTTGCTCATCAGTTCCTTTGAATCTTATATATTTAATGAATTTTTGGTGATAGCTGAATTAGAGTCCCATATCACAAACCATATTGTACATTTAGTACATATCCAGGAGTGGGGACTTTGCTACACATTTGTGAACAAAATATGCATGAGCCATACCTAGGCTTTATTTTGGAGATGATCTTGGATTAACTTCAATTGGGGTCAATGGGTCAAAAAGATAAGCTGACCCTGTAGCATGATGTCCCCAAGATAAAGCTTCTTTTAAAAATCTATTTTATTTGCAGTTTAAGATTTCCTCTCCTGGGTTTGTTTTAAAATAAGCTTATAAATGCATGGTAGTAGGAAAAGTAACAGATTTATGGCTCACTAGCTCACTAACCTTGGGCAAGTCAAGCTAATCTAGCTAATATAACTCACAAGGTTTTGAGGATTCATTGTAAACTATAATTACTAAATATAAGAAAGGTTATGGTTACTATTACATTTTAGACATTTCACAATTTTATTTACATTACACTTAATCAAATATTTCCTTGTTATAAAACAGTTAGATATATGGTGTTAATTTAATTGAAATAAATTCACTGGAATTACTTCCAGTGTATCTGTGTGTGTACATATATATATTATATATATATATATATATATATATATATATATATATATATATATATATATATATATACACACATACATACAGAGAAGCAAGACAAAAGAAAAATATTATCAGAAAACTGAAATATACCTGTGTTGCCAATTCCTTCTTTTCAACCATTTGTTTCAAGGTGTTGCTGCTAATTCTCTTTCTAGTTTCATCCAGAGAAGCTCTATAATATTCTTTCAAAATAAAACAAGAAACTATGAGCAGGGCTAATTTCAGGCAAAGTTGTAAAAGTAACCAGATTTCTTCTTCTCTTTTCTCCACTGAGAGTATCTTCCTCTCATTTCTGTGTTCCTTTCCTGATTTTCAGCATCCTTCCCCAAACCTCTCCCCCACTCCTCCGCCAGTAAGTCAGAGCTTTCACACAAGATTCCCACTGTTAGATATTAGGAATGTGTTTCCCAATAGCATTAATATTTTTTAATTGTGTCAGAAAGAAGGAATAAATCTCTAATGGCAGAATTTCATACACTATAGCACCTAGATAGCAAAAATATTTTCCACCTGTCTGCCTCAGATCACATCCTGTGTTTGGCTGCCTGCTTGGTCCTTGCATAAGACGCATCCTTGGGAAGAAATCTAAGCTGTCTATAGTCATATGGAAAGATGCTATAAATAACCAATAATTGGAGAAATTCAAATTAAAGCAATGTGGAGACTCTAGCTTATACTTACCAGATTGGCAAAGTTTACAAAAATGGAAAATGAAAAGTATTCAAAGGGTTGTGGGAAAACAGGCACATTGGTACACGGCTGTCGGAGCTGTGAAGTGGTACAATTCTGGAAAGGGATTTGGAACTATACACAGAAACATTACTGAACTGTGCACATCCTTTAACCCAGCAATACCAATAATAGGCCTATCTGTACCCAAAAGATGTCAAAAAGAGGAAAGGTTGTATATGTGTACATATATATATTTATATATATGTAAGTATTTATTGCAGCTGTTTTTTTTTTTTTTCTGTAGAGGCCAAGAACTAGAAACTAAGGAGTGCCCATTAATTGGAGAATAGTTCAACAAACTGAGGCATGTGAATTCAACATAATATTATTGTGCTGCAAAAAAAAAAATAATGAAAGGGACAGTTTAGGAGAAATCTGGAAAGGCTTATAAAATGATACAGGGTGAAGGGAGCAAAACAACTTTATAAAATGAACAATTTTGATGAACGACTTTAAAAGACTGAAGAACTCCAATCAACACAGTGATCAATCATGACTCCAGAGTATCTGTCCATTTACTGACCAGAGTGTTGATGGGTTAAATATGCAAAACGTCTTGCATTTTTACATGGCTGATTTGGGAATTTGTTTCCTAACTTCAAATGTATTAAAAGGGCTTTGTGGGTTTTTTTTTTGAGGAGAGGAGAATCTGGAGGTAGAGAAAATGCTTGTTAATTTTAAAATAAAATCGGAAAAAATGCTTTCTTAGCTTTAAGTTTCACAGGTTTCCAACAGATGAAAAGTTAAAGAATCAATTTAATGTTATTGAATCCATGACCAGAAAGTTACCACTAGAAAAAATGATCTGAAAATTTTAACAAACCTAGTAATGCAAAATACCTGTCCTACCTAACTCTCTAACATATCTGGAACTTTTCTGGCTAAGGTAGGGAAAGCTGGAAGTAAAAGAGTTTTGCTAGAACTACTTAGGCTAGCTATTTTGGATATCTAAATCTCTAAACACAACTTATTCCAGATTTTTTCTCCTTACCCATTCCAGTAATGTCTTCCTTCTGAGAATTCATTCTATGTACTTGGAGGAGTTTAGAGAGACTGACCTGACATTTTCCTTGTATTCTCTTTAACTGAACTGATGTCATTTTCTAAGGAAATGATCAGCTTTGCATGTTGTTCACTCCCTACATTCTTGTACTCCTCCCAATATTCTCTCTCTCCAAGTTTCTCAAGGAACAGTTTCTCAGCATTATTTATCTGCAAGCGCATATCTGTTGAAAGAAAAGATGCAATGTCATAATCAATTATTTCTACCATATTGTCTGCTGAACGATAATGACAGTTACTAGTATTTTTTTCAGTCATGTCCAACTCTCTGTGACCCCATTTGGGGTTTTCTTGGCGGAGATACTGAAATGATTTGCCATTTCTTTCATTTTACAGATGAGGAAACTGAGGCAAACAGCATTGAGAGACTTGCCCAGGGTTATACAACTAGTTAAGTGTCTGAGGCCAGATTTGAATTCAGGAAGATGAATCTTCCTGACTCCAGGCCCAGCATTCTATCTACTGTCACCTACCTATAATAACTGAAAAACACTATTGTCACATAAAACAACTTTGACACATTTGTTTTAAACCATTCTTTAAGAAAAATTTCTTCATCTCTCACTCCTATTTCAAATATTTCAAGAAGATGGCTTTCTTAGTCACCCTGAGAGCTTACATGGTTTGTCTGATGATCAAAAGTTCTAGTGTCACCTATAACGTTTGGTTTGTTTGCCTGAAAAGAATATCATGGTCCTGTTTTATACACTGTTATATTGCTATGCAATTTTGTGTTTGTAGTGTTTGTTGGAACACATCTACTATCTATACTTATCACACTTGTGAGCAAGAATTAATTTTTACTTAGGTCACTACCAAGGTTCTGGCAATTCTCTTTATTGAAATGTCTCTACTGAATTCATCACAAAGTTCTTATTGTGAAGTGATAGGGTATACTCACCATGAAAACTTTTTCTTTCCATTTCTAATCATATGAATGAGTATTTCCCCAAGGATGAAATATATATATATATATATCCAATAAACTGGAAAAATTGGAATATATATTGGAAATATATACTTCCAATATATAAGTAGTCATATATATTAGAAAGACTCCTGGATTTGGAGGAAAAAGAGTCTCAATTCCAGATCTGTCCCTTTCTTTCATGATTGTATCTATGTCTTTCATCTCTCTGAGTTTTAGCTTCATCATCTGTAAAATGGGGGTACTTAATCTACTCCCTGTGACTGTTAGGTGGTCCCACATATCTGGAATGTAAACAGAGAGCTTTTGACAGCATCTCCCCACATGGAGAGGTTAAGGGTCTCCTTTCAGGAGAATTGTGAGGATGAGCCCTGGAAGGGCCAAGAAGAGGCATTGGAACCCAAGCAGACATTCTATAATGGGCTCCAGGTGGTAAGCCATATGAGGAAATGACATCAGAGACACTCTGTACATGTTCCTGACTTCCAAATAGTAGCAAGACCTTGGTAATAATAATAGCTAACATTTATATTGACCTTATTATGTACCAGGTACTGTGCTAAGTACTTTCCAAATATTATTCATCTGATCCTCACACAGGTGCTATTACTATCCCCATTTTACAGCTGAGGAAACCGAGGCCAACGGAGGTTATTAAGTGACTTGCCCAAGGTCACCACAACTACTGTCTGAGACTCAGATTCAAGTCTTCTTGAGTCTACATCTAGCACTCTATCCTCTGTGCCACACAGGTAAGTCCAGCAGGGAGAAGTTTAATTTCATTTAAATTCATCCTAACCCAATATCCCTGCTAAACTCTTATTCTGATAGATCTCTGTGTATTTAATTGCAACACTTTGTTGCTGAATAATTTTTAAGAGACCATCACAGTGGCTGCTGGGTGGCACAGTGGATAGAGCACTGGACTTGGAATTGGAAAGACTCATTTTCATGAGTTCAAATCCTGCTTCAGGTAGTTATTAGCTGTGTGACCTTAGATAAATCACTTAATCCTGTTTGCCTTATTTTTCTTATCTGTAAAATGAGCTGGAGAAGGGAATGGTAAACCATTCCAGTATCTTGGCCAAGAAAACCCCAAATAGAGTCACAAAGAGTCAGACACAACTGAAAAACGACTCAACAATTACAGATATCAACATACCCATAAATGTTTAACAACTAGTTCTTTGGTTTGGGGACAGGGAGAAGTATGTTGGGTATACATTTAAGTTTAATTTGCATTAATAACATTTTCCCTATTATTTTAAACCTAGATAATCAACAGAACAGTAAACCAAGCCCTGGTTTATAGCATGTACCAGTTCCAAAGATGTAAATGGTCACACTGAATACTTAACAATTGGCTCCCATGAGCTAGTTCAAGCAGGCATTACCATATATCAGCAATGCCAGGTAGTTGATCTATGAGACTCTCCTCATCATAACCAGGAAGGCAGCAAATTTGTCAGTAGCCCTAATGACAGTTTCAGACTTTCTAGTATTCCAAGATTGCCTTTAAGCAGTTGATTAAAAACAGGCAAGCCTCTGGGCTGTTTAGGCTGGGCCATTTTGTTTCAGTGACAGTTATGTGGCTTAACAGGAAGGTAGCACAAGAGAATTATAAAAGATTTTTTCACAGGACAGCAGGATGACTCTGGAGAGACCAAGTCTATATAGCCTATCTCTCCCCAGGTAGGATGTGTCTCTGGGGAAGTTTTGAGCACTGAGCTCCCTGAAGTCTCAGGCATGAAAAAATATAACAGCCTGAGCCTTTCCCTAGTGTCATTCATTGCCTTTGTGAGAGGTTGCTGTATCCTGATGACAAGAAGCCAAATGGACTTAATGCTATTGCATACATTTCTACAGTCACTTCAGGGTCTAGGGACAGGAGAAGATTTCTCTAGTTTATTAGTTAAATCCAGAATCATCCCAGGCCCTAACTAGTTCCAAAGACTCTCTCAGTGTGACGTTGGTTTTGGAGACACTGCTGAGATGTAGGCTGCTTTATAGATTTCATATCAGCACATCTTCAGTCTGCTCTGGTGTTATCTAAAAGTGATCTACATTCCTTGGGCATGATTTGGAAGCTGCATGAAGTTTTTGAGGCGCTTTTCTTGCAAATGGAAGGAAGAACCACCAAACTGTTACCTCCTGCTCATTGTCAGGCCTACTGAGAGACCTAGTCCCAGTTCTGTTCCTCACCATCCCCAAGCTGCTTCCTGGCTCTTGGCTTCTCCAGTTCCTAACCCCTAGCAGTCTCGGGAGCCCAAGGGTATTGGGGTAGGTAGACTTGCTTTTAAAACTTCAGCCACAGAAGTAAGGTAAGACTAGGTGTGACTGATGAGTGGGAAGGAAATAAAAATAAGTGAAGGCTATACCCTGTCAAGGTGAAAACTTCCCTGGGGCAGTCCATGTGCATAGGCACTCCCTTGTGTCAGCCTTTCCTCACTTCATATTTCTGGGCTTAGAGCAGGACGGCCTCAAGGTGTGATATAAGCTTGGCACATCTTCAGCCTTGCTAAAAGACTCACTCCTTTCACGCACTCTCTGACACAGCCTAACAGCCTTCTCGCAGTTCCTCACACAAGAATCTGGCCTTGCCATCTCTTAGACACTAATGCTTTAGCATTTTTCTGTGGAGTGAGAGCAGAGTGCCCAAAAGAACTGTGTCCTGTGTGAACAATATTATACAATCATCTGAATTCACTGTTTATTTCCCATCCCAGTCTCCAGACTGTTTCCCTCCAACTTTTTCTTTTCTTTCTCTTGTTCGTATTCCTATGTGGTCTGATTACAGAGGAGGTAATTAAGTCACTAATTATGAATTACTAATTGTTCATTAAGAAATGTTCATAGCATCTTAATCCCACTGGAGGAAAAAAAGTTAAGTAAACAAACTGTTACTGATAAAGTTCAGTCATTATTCAATAACCTTTCAGATTTTGTTCCTGGTCTTTGACGAATTTCCATTTCCGTTTCAGGGCCTCTTCTACTTCTTCTCTTGTTACAGCAGGTGATGCCGCTGCCTTCTTTTGCTCCTCGGTTAGTTCACTTATCAGATTCCTGATGTGCCACACCTGCTCCGACTTGAGCCTGGCATTCTAAGATTAAACACAACATCAAATGAACGACCTTGACGGAAGCATGTACATTCTTCTCAAGCGTCCCTTGGTTCAGTTCGGGAAAATGCACAGAGTCAGAGGCAGGCAGAGGGAAACTAGTCAGATATATATCTACTCAAGGAAAACGTACATGAATGCCAATATATACGCACTGGCCACATGGCCCTCTATAATGTCCCCAAGAAAGCAGTGCATCAGGGAATACACAGAGCTAAAGATGGCAGCTGATGGAGACAGATGGCAGCACAGGGAGGAATTCCTGAGCCCAGCTGGGAAGTGTGAGAATACCAGCTGACAAAAGGATGGAGATAGTCCTAGCCCATGTCTCCCCAACCCAGTAGATGAATTCTTGAATGGCACCAAGTTACTGTGCCAAGCATCAGAATTCCTGGGTCACTTAGAAGCTGGTGCCAAGGAACAGCAAGAGACAGAGTGATGATGGGGAGAAGCAAATCCAGACACTCTGCCCTTCACTGTCACTGTGAGTCATATGAACTGTGAGTGCCAGAGAAAGAAATCGATGTCCTGGGGATCTGGAGTGTCTTCATCTTTCCAGAAGGCCTCAGTGTCAACACAGTGCTGTAATTTAGAAAACTTTATGGGTCCCTAGGAAAGGTGCAGGTCACTGGAGAGGGGTGGTGTTGCTGGAGTTTCTAACAGCAAGGGTTTTTTTTTTCCTTTGGGTTGGGGACAGGGAGTAAGACGGATAAACCTCAAGGTAATCCTATAAATTTGGAGAACTGTATAGGCTCTTGGCAAGGGGTAGAGGGGATGGGCTCACCAGAGAGGGCAAGAAAGTTGTTTTGACGGGTTATAGGCTTAAGTATGAGGCCTTTGCAGTTTTTGCTGTGTTAAATAAAACGACCTATATTAGATGTTTTGTTAGCTTGAGCACTTACATGGGAGCTGAGTGCCCTTTTCCTTTTTTCTACAGAGATTTTGGCACAAGCCAAATTGCGATTTTCTTTAGGGAAAAGTCCTAAATGGGGGCTAATTGAATCAAGTTATTATATTCCTTAAGAAAGGACAAACCCTATTAAAAGAGAGAATAGAATAAATGGAGGTCAGGATAGGATGGAGGGAAATATAGTCTTTCACAACATGACTGTTAGGGAAGTGTTGTGCATGACTACACATGTATGACCTATATAGAATTGCTTGCCTTATCAATGGTGGTGGATGGAGAGGGAGGAAGGGGAAGAATTTGGAACTCAAAGTTTTAAAAACGAATATTAAAAATTGTTTTTACATGCAACTGCGAAATAAGACATACAGGCAATGGGGTATGGAAGTCTATCTTGCCCTGCAAGAAAATAGAGAGGAAGAGGATAACAGAAGGGGGGGTGATAGAAAGGAGGGCAGATTGAGGGAAGGGGTGATCAGAGTGCACACTGTCTTGGGATGGGGGAGGGGAGAGATGGGAGAAAACTTAGAACTCGAAGTAAATCTTGAAAACTTTAAATTAATTTTTTTAAAAAAGAAAAAACCCTAAATGAGGACCAATTGAGTCAAATTATTATATTCTTTAAGAAATATTCCTATACATATTTTATATATATACTATATTCCTTAAGAAAAAACTTGGTTTGGAGGATAAAACATGAAAAGAGAATATGCCTTCAAGCCTTAAATATGTACATATAAGTCTGAATCTGGACCATGGATTACATAGAATTCTAGAAACTAAAATAAAATAATAAATTTACTAAATTTGAATTGATTACCAAGTTATTAATATTTTCTTTTTTCCTCAGTCAAATAATTTTACTGCTTAACATCACACTTTTCAAATAATTTTAAACTGTAGAAATAAGAAAAAAGTCTTGATTAAGTGCATTTTGGATAATGTGCAGGTAACAGCTTTCATAAGCGTATTTAATCCTTTGTTACTAATATCAGTCCATTTTTTAAGGTAGGAAGAATATGAGAGACAACTTGGAAGCAGAAAGTCCTGATTTCAAATTCCATCTCTGACACAGACTTGGACAAATAGTTGAAACCACCCAGTGCCCCAGATCACTCTAAAATTATACATTTCAGAAGAGTTGCTAATCTGCCTTGGTCAAGACAGTTTCTTCGCTAGGAGTCCCCAACACCACTGAAATCACAGGTCCAGACTAAACAAACCAACCAACCCAAGATTCACTATATAAGCAAAAATTCTAACTGTATTAGTGATTTTCTAGTATATAGCACTACACATGATTAATGTGGTGTAACAGGCCATGTCCAGTACTGCTCTGCTTCCTTCTAGCCTAATCTATGTGCTAGCTCAGTGCTTGAGTGCTTTGGGGATGATGAACTTTCTGCCTTTGGATGTGTGTGATCCAGTGCATAAGGGATTTGGGAGATGATAAAGGAATCCCATTAGAGGCAGTGCACTTTTTAAAAGCCAGTGGTCTGGCATTCTGCTGTGCTGTAAGAAATGATGAGCTGGTTGATTTTAGAAAAACATGAAAAGACTTACATGAAATAGTGAAAAGTAGAATGAGCAGGACCAAGAGAATATGTACACAGGAACAGAAATGCTGTCATAAGAACAACTTTGAATAACTAATTCATCATAAATACTCAAATTAACTACAGAGGACCTAAGAAGGAAGATACTATCCACCTCCTGAGAAAGAACTGATAAATAAATGTATGTATGGTATGGTTTTACATATACGTGCATATTTGTGGCTAATGGTAGCCTTCTCTGGGGCAGAGTGGGGAGAAAGGGAAAGAAATACATGCAAAGCAGAGAAAAACACTTAGAAGGAAGTGCAGAAAAGGAGGATACCTTTGAAAATGACAAGTAGTATTTATTACATAGTTTAAAAAGAGTAAACAATGTGAAATGGAAATTCATGGTTTCATAATAAATACCCTTTTTATGTTGTCCTGTGTACCTGGAAATGTTCTTTTTGTGTCTGTCTTTTTTTATTTAAGTTCAAAATGAATAACAAATTATAAACAAAATTAAAAAGCCAGTGATCCACCCTTATTGCACTCTTTCTTTAACCCTTGAAGTGCCCATCATGTTACCCTGAGACTTTCCATAAAGGGCTGGGGAGGGGTGCCCCTTCTGGGCCACTACAGCATGTCAACTGCACCTACATGGTAGCTAGATTCAATGGGGCTCAACTGGGTGGGCTCAAGTTTGAGCCTCTGGGTGCCTCTTCTATTTTGTGTTTCTTTGCCTCATCCAAGATGACTGAAAATGTTGATTTTGGAATCACTTAATGGCCTGAGACGCCATCGAGTCCAACTTAGACATGAACAGATGCCCACTGTAACATACACAACAAGCGGTCATCCAGTCTCTACTTTCTTGAGGGCTGTCATTACAGTTCACACAACTCTCATTACTTGGGATTTTTTTCTTGGAAAACCTAAACTGGTCCCTTTGCAACTTCTAGTCATTGTCCCTAGTTCTGCCCTCTGAGGCCAAACAGAATGAGTTTAATCCCTCTCTTCCACGTGACAGTTCTGCAAATTCTTGAAGACAGTCCTCCCAGAGACTTCTCCTTTCCAGGCTAACCATGTCCAGTTCCTTTAATTAATTCTCATATGTCATGAATTTGGAGCTCTCCACTATCTTGGTCACCATCCCCTAGATATTCTCTAGAATCTAGATAAATGTCCTTCAGAAACTGAATGCAACACTCAATATGGGTTCTGACAAAGGCAGAGTATAATGGGATTATGACCTCCCTGTTTCCTAGGACCTAAATTCCTTCCTGATGGAGCCCAAGATTGCATTAGCTGTTTTGGCTGCCTCATCACATTGCTGATTCATATTAAGCTTGCACTCCACTAAGCTCTCTCCTTCCAGGTCTTTTTCAGAATAATTGCTATTTATCCTTGCCTCTCGTGTCTTATATTTGTGGAAGAGCTTAGGTTTTTAGTACCAAATGATAAAACTTTACATTTATCCCTATTGAATTTCAGAGGAGAAGTGAGGCTGGTGATCTGCACAGCCCTCCCTCACTCAAAACAAAGTCAAGTGCAAGTCATGTCATCATTTCCTTGATGTCATGATCTTCTTCAACAATGAAGGATGAACACAACAGTTAAGATTAATTCAATGTTCTATCTTATCAAGATCCTTTTGGATCCAAACTCTATCATCCATCTGTGTTAGCTAACCTACACAGTTTTCTGTCACCTGAAAATCTGATAAGTATGACATGTATACATTTATTCAAGCCATTGACAAAAATTTTTAAGTAGCACAGAGCCAAGTATAGGTCCTTGCGGTACTCCATTGGGATTCTGCAATATTGACTTCAAACCATTAATTTAATTGACTATTTAGCTTGCAAGTATCTAGAGAAGGGCCTCCAGGATGGTTTAGGCCATGAATTAAGGTGTGGTTCTTCAGTCTTTCAGTCATTTCTGACTCCCCTGACCCCATGAACCCACATAGCATGCCAGGCCCTTCTATCTTCCACTGTCTCTTGAAGTCTATTCAAGTTCATGTTTGTTGTTTGAATGATAATAATTATCTATCTCATCCTCTGCCATTTCCTTTTCCTTTTGCCTTCAATCTTTCCCAACATCAGGACCTTTTCCAATGAGTCCTATCTTCTCATTATGTGGCCAATGTATTTAAGTTTCAGCTTGAGTATTTTACCTTCCAATGAATATCCTGAATTAATTTCTATAAGTACTGACTGATTTGACCTCCTTACTGTCCAAGGAACTCTCAAAAGTCTCCAGCACCACAATTTGAAAGCATCTATTCTGTGGTACTTAGCTTTCCCTAAAGTCCAACTCTCACAGCCATGCATTGCTACTGGAAAAACCATAACTTTGACTCTATGGACCTTTGTCAGTAAGGTGACATCTCTGCATTTTTTTAGTATGCTGTTCAGATCTGCCATAGCTTTCCTTCCAAAGAGCAAGCATCTGTTGATTTCATGGCTGCAGGAATCATCTGCAATGATCCTTGAGTCCAAGAATATAAAACATGACACTGCTTCCATTTCTCCTCCCCCTATTTTCCAAGAAGTGATGGGACCAATTGCCAAGATTTTAGTTTTTTTGGATTAAGCTTCCAGTTAGCTTTTACTTTCTCTTTTTCCACCTTCATCAAGAGGCTTTTTAATTCCTCTTCATGTTCTGCCATCAAAGTGGCATCATCTACATATCTGAGATTGTTGATATGTCTTCCAGCAACCCTAATTCCGGCTTTTGATTCATCCAGCCTGGCATTTCACATGATGTATTCTGCATAAGAATTGAATAAATAATGGGAAAATATATAGAGCCTTGTTGTAATCCTTTTCCGATCTTAAACCAATCAGTTGCTCCATATCTGCTTCTAACTATTGCTTCTCAGCCTGCATACAGGATCCTTGGAGACAAGTAAGATGGATTCATGACTTACGAGGATTGGTTGAAGGAACTGGTATGTCTGGTCTAGAGAAAAGAAGACTGGAAGTGTTGGGGGAGAAAAGGAACAAGGATCTGAATTAAACATCAGTTAATGACTAACTATTCCTACTCTTTGAATCTGCCATCCAACCTGTTCTGAATCCATGTGATTGTATTACCTTCCAATCCAGATTTCTCCACCTTCTCCATAGAAGTAGTATGGCATGCTTTATTCCAAGTTTTGCTAAGATCTAGATAAACTTTATCCCTGTCATTAGTTTAGTAATCCTGTAAAAAAACGGGATTAGTCCAGCATTGTTTGTACACAATGAAGCTATGCTTGCTCTCTGTAATAGTCACTTTTCTTTCCAGATATCTGTCAACCCCCGCTTTAATGATCTTTTCAAGAATTTTCCCAGGAGTTGAAACAAAGCTCCCTGCCCTGTAGTTTGCAAACTTTTTTTACTTCCCTTTTTTGAAAATCAGGTCAGCATTTGCCCTCTCTACACTTGTGGCATCACAACATAAGAATAGCTATTATTTATAGAACACTTACTATGTGTCGGGTACTGTGCTAAGCACCTTACAATTGTTACTTCCTTTGATCCTCAGGAGATAGGTACTGTTAACACCCCCATTTTACAGATGAGGAAACTGAGGTGATGCAACTTGCCTAGGGTCACACAACTAGTAAGTGTCTGAGACTAGAGTTGAGCTCAAGTTTCCTGACTCTAGACATGGTACACCCTCTTCTTTGCTACCTAGCTGCCTCATCATATCTATATGTTCTTCTAGGACCTGAGGATGTAGTTCATCTGGGTCAAGTGATTTGAATTTATCAAGGGTAGCCTAGTGTTCCTTTGCTTTCTTCTTACTTATCATCTTGTTGGTCATTTTTGTTCTGCTATCTCCAGCCTAAAAGTCCTTCTTCTCGGAAGAGAAAACAGAAGCAAGGATTTACAATCTCTCTTTCTCTCTGTCATCAACTACTGTTACTCCGAACACCCCAAGTATCTGCCGTTATCTCTTCTTTGCTCATTTTTCTCCCAATATAATTTTTTAAGCCCCATTAGCTGTCCTTAGTAGCTCTTTCCCCAGCTCATTCTGAGATTTAACATTTCTGAAGCTATTTTTACAGGACAATGCCATGCTCATATTCATTTTATTTTGGTCTGACCATGCTTCCATTTTCTGTATATTTCTTTAATTAGATGGGGATGTCCAGGTTTGGGGCTGACCTTGTGAGTCTGAGAGATCTTGAGATCCTAAATCCTCAGTTGGTGAGAGGGGCACTTCAGGAGTCCTTGGTCACTATACCTTCCCCCAGGGAGAAAATGAGGAAGTTCTTTGGTCTAGGTTCGCTAGAAAACATTTACTCCAAGAGAAACAGTGTAGAGCCATGGTGAAATATATCATATCTTAAGTTTCAGCCTCCTACCTGACCATAATAGTAGTTTTTACTATTTCATGGTTAGCTTGTTTTTCTGTAAATGCACTTTTGTGACAAGCACTTCTTTTGTATGTAGTAAACAAATACCTGATTTATATTCTTTATTAATATTTTTTTATACCCTCCCTTCCGGAAGCCTCTAGACATGAACGAAAACCTAAGTTTTACATAGGGGCTCAATAATGAGCCAAAAAGAGTGAGAAAAGGAATCTGGCACCTCATCTAGGTAGCCAGGCCCCTCCAGAACTGAAGTTGATCGAGGCTACCTGCTTGGTTCTGAGCAGATGGCCAACTAGTAAAGAGGAAGAAGGTACAGAGCCCAATCTCCTTGGGATCAAGCAGCCGTTCTAAAGTTAGAACAGGAATAAATATAATTTACATTTTCCTATCTTCATCAAAGTTCATATGAGTTGGCATGAAAATAATCTTTGTATGGATCTACTCATTTTAAAGTGAATTTTGAATGATCTCTTTTAGGAGATGGAATTTTTCACTTGGAAAAAAATTGACATAATTTGCGGGGAAGAGACAATATCCTAAATAGGCTTAGCAAATTTTTTTTTAGGGGCAGGTATTCCTTACTTAATAATACTTGTTACATGCAGACTTATTCCAAACATGTGGATAAAATTTCCGAGCCCACACATGGGATTTAAACTAGGGGAAAAAAGTACTTGGCAAGAAATGCTTTATGTTTGCCAAACACTGAATGCCTGAAATACTGAGACATTTGCTGAAGTCAAAGTTTAGTTAAATTCACCCAATGCTGCATACCAAAGGGAAAAAAAGTTTATTGTCATTTACTCAATCAAGCGAAACTAGCAATTTTTAACTGAAGCAGGAAAAGTACCATACCATGACAGTTACATAGACACATTAATTAATGAGTTACAAGAAAAGAATTCCTTCAGCCATCCAAATCTCTCAGTAATTAGCAATGTAATTAATGATTTTATTATAATTTAACATCTGGGAATTCTTAAAACCAAGGCTACTCTTTCTTGAATGCTATTGATTTTAAAAATAAATTATAATAAATAAATGGAAGCAAGGGTTAGCCATAGAGCTTTTGGCCAATCTAATCTTAGGCTGAGATTCATAAAGATTTCATAAATGTGATAAATCACTCTAAATATTAATAAATAATGACTTAGATGTATAATTGGGGACTGGCCACTGAGCTAATTCTTATGAGCATGTACAGAGGACCATGGATGCATTTCTTCATATGGAAAAGAATGGGGGAAATTATTATGCCTGATAAAAGTGCCTTAGAGAGAATCTGGAGCATGTTTCAACAATGTGTACCTGGTTTTGATCTGATAACAATGTCATGTGAAGAAGATCATTTTTGATTGAGTGGGAGGTGCTCTGGACCTATAGTCAGAAAGACCTCTGTTCAAATATGACTTTAGATACTTACTTGCTCAGTAACTTTAAGAAGGTCATTCAACCTATTTCTGGCTCAATTTTCTTAGTTTCAAAAGGGGAACATAATAGCACCTCCCATGATTGTTGTGAGGTGAGATAGTTACAAACACTTAGCACAGCACCTTGTATATAATTGGTGCTTAATAAATGCTTGTTTCCTTCTTTCCACACATAACAGGCACTTCCTATTGCCCTACTCCCATAATCAGTTGCTGAGTCTGAACTAATTCTCCACATTATTTTTGTCCCTTCCTTTTCACTAACACTTTCACTCCCTTGGTCTCCTGACTCCATCCTTACTGTTTTCCAATTGTTCATCTTGGCTTTAGCTTTGAAAATAATCTAATCACAGGTGTGGCCAAGTCAGTAAACACAAACAAGCCAAAAGCAACAAACCCTAACATCCACAGGATAAAATAACTTGATATCAAAGATTCTCCCAACTTTCCCATCTTGTTTCATTCTCTACTTTATGTACTCGATATCCCAACCAACCTGGACAACTAGCTGTTTGCTCCCCACTGCTATTCTACTTTCATCTCCTTCAGTTTGTACAAAAGCTGCCAATGTTCCATCCTTATCTTTGTCCGTTAAAATCCTTCTGTTCTTCAAGACTCTGCTCAGGTCAAATTTATAAAAATATAAGCCATTCCCCAACTGATAGTCAAAGGATATGAATGGGGAGTTTTCAGAAAAAGATATCAAAATTATCAGTAGTCACATGAAAAAATGCTCTAAATCACTATTGATCCGAAAAATACAAATGAAAACAACTCTAAAATACCACCACGCATCTATCAGATAGGCTAACATGACAGAAAAGGAAAATGGCGAATGCTGGAGGGGAAGAGGAAAAATAGATACACTACTACATTGTTGAGAGAGTTGTGAACTGGTTCAACCATTATGGAAAGCAATTTGGAACTTTGCCCAAAGGGCTGTAATACTATGCATGTCCTTTGACCCAGCAATACCATTACTAGCTATATATCCAAAAGAGGCCAAAGAAAAGGAAAAAGGATCTATTTGTACAAAAAAAAATTTATAGTAATTCTTTTTGTGGTGGCCAAAAATTGGGAATTGAAGGCATGCTCATTTAGTAGGGAATGGTTGAACAAGTTGTGGTATATGATATATATATATGTGGTATATGTGATGGAATACTATTGCGCTATGAGAAATGATGAGCAGGAGATGGTGGAAGATTGTTGACATCTGGAGCTTCCTAGGTTCTGTATCTGGCTCAAAGATGGGAAAATCATTTGCTAACTTCACATGCAAGAAGGCCTTCTATCCAGTCCTACATAAAAAAAAGTACAGATGGCTGAACAGAAAATATAGGATAAAAAGAAACAAAAAGAATTAATGCAATAATATCTCAAGGAATAAGAATCATAGGATAATAGTTTGCTTCCAATGGCCTTAATTTTATATATGAGGCCCCACTACATGTACTATGTATGGGGAGTTAAAAAAGAAAACAAGAAGGTGTAAAAGGAGAAATTGAATACAAATTCAAATGGCAGAAAGGAGTCCCATGAGAAAAGTATGCAAAGCATGACATGAATATCAGAGACTAGTCATTTGGTATTCAGGTGTGGGATGTGAGGTGAATGAAATGTGACAAATGGGGTCACTGTCAACACTGATAGAGTCCTTTGTTTGGTCTTTCTGGAATCAATGCAAGTTCAGTTTCCAATGATGGCTCAGGGCCATCAATGCACCCCTTGGAGCTCATAGCGGAGATGAGAAACAGTGGGTTGGCACCAAAACGAAATGTACTGGGGAGAAACTTAACTGCAAATGATCTATTCATAGGAATATGTCACAAATGAGGGTGAAGAAAACCCAGAAGCTGAATTCTTAAAATCACTGTCAACTGAACAAACAAAAAGAGAAACTATTCAGGAAATTGGATTGCCTTGAGACAAAAAAGAAATAAAGCAGCAGCAGTTGCAAAAGAAAAAACAAAATTAAACACACACACACACACAACACACACACACACACACAGAAACTCAAGTCCTCTTCCTTTTCCTCCTCTTCTTTTGTCCTCCTCTTTTTCTCCTTCCTTCTTCTCCTAATCTTCCTCTTCAGTAGAATGTCAGAAAGCAACAGTGAGAGTCAGTGATGGCAAAGAGAGAAAAACATGAAAGAAGCTGAATTCTAAGGAAAAAAAAAGCCAAGTTTTCTGAAGGTAATGGCAGTGTTCCAAAGAGAAAGGGAGAAAATCTATGAAGGTCTTGATGAAGAGCTATCCAGTAGATATGGTCACAAGGAAAAGTGGACAGAGAAGTCAAGGTTTTTAAAAACGAGAATTCCGAGAAGAATAACAAATAGAGCAACTGTGATTCTGAAAGAAAGTCCAGGAGGCAAAACTACAGCCCAGGAAACACAGAATCTGAGAGCAAGGAGAGAATGCCATGGACACAGTTTGCTCTTATGTTAGAAAAGCTTTTGATGTAGAATCTCATGCCATTCTTGCGAAGTTGTGTACTAGATGATAATTCAATTGGATTCAGATTTAGTTAAATGGCTAGACTCGAAGGGTTAATGGCTTAATATCAACATGGCAAGAGGTCTCCAAGGATCTGTACTTGGCCCTCATTTTATTAGTGACTTGGAACAAGGGATAGGTGACATGCTCCTCAGTTTTCAGAGTTGTGAAGGATAGCTAATGAATGAGAGAGTTAACATCCAAAAAAAAAAACCTTGACAGCTTAAGGCATTAGGTTAAATCTAATAAGATCATATTTAATAAGAATACGTATAAAGTCTTATTCTTTACTGTATGAAAACCAACTTTGTAAGTACAAAATAAGGGTTAGATGGCAGAATGAATAATCAATCAATCGCAGAAATTACTACAGAGAGCCTCAATGGAATCTGAGAGTAGACCTAGTCAGGTTGGCAAACACATAGAAGTCTTACACAAAAGCCCGAGGTATACTTGCATCTACCAGTGTAGAGGCATTGGGGCCACAGTCACAATTACCAGATAACAAATAATAAAGATGGAGCAACATCTTCTCCATCTCAAGGAGAAGCGCCAACCTCAACTGTGCCAGGGCCATCATCTTTAATGATGGGACAAGATGGAGAACCAGGGGGAGAGGCCCAAGAAGACCTAGTAAGAGAAGAGACACTGGCCAAAACTGTTCTTTTTGGAAAAGCAGAGGACCAAGATAATGAAGGATATAAAGACCTAATACAAAAAACACCCCTACCAAAAACACAGATACTTCTGTTTACAAGTGTGAATTACAGAATCATACTCATGCTGGATGTGTGTGTGTGTGTGTGTGTGTGTGTGTGTGTTCGTTCTTTGTTGCCAAAGAAGACCACGCCATCAGATGGATGTAATAAGAAGATAATTATATGAAGCCTTGGTCATCTCGAAACTCAAGTCTTCTGCTCCAGCATCAGGAAATTGAAGTGTAGGCAAGAAAGCAGATCACCCTGTACCTTGAGGGCAGTTCTGCCACTCTCTTTATTGATTTTTTATGGATCCCAGGGGTGGGGAGCCTAGGGATTTGAGGACTTTGGGCCCAGGTTCCCTACCCCTTTTCTATCCAATCTGGAAATGGTGATAAGGATTAAGAATGTAATCTAGAGTGCTATCCTGGACAGTGGATCTCAAGTTACCATTATCTACTGACCATTCTGTGAGAATCATTTGGAGAAAAGTACCTGTAAATCCTTGAGCTTGGTGACGGATTCAGTGATAAAGACTACTGAAAAACACCAGGGTGAGCTTGAAATTCTCTAAGAAAACTATTATTATCAGTAGTAAGGTGGATTCTGTGATTATTATCCAACACTTTGTTGCATGGGTGTGGGAGAAGATATAAGAAAACTGGAACACTAAAGCATTCTTGGAGGAGTTGTGAACTGACCCAATCATTCTGAAGAGCAATTTGGAACTATGCCCAAATATAAAATTGTGCATAACCTTTGATCCAGCAATGTCACTACTGGATCTGTATCCCAAAGAGATCATAAAAAAGGGAAAAGGATCCACAAGTACAAAAATATTTATAGCAGCTCT
Organism: Bettongia penicillata ogilbyi; assembly: GCA_023548195.1. Classification (NCBI taxonomy): domain Eukaryota; kingdom Metazoa; phylum Chordata; class Mammalia; order Diprotodontia; family Potoroidae; genus Bettongia; species Bettongia penicillata. The sequence continues at coordinate 6,095,252 of JAJHZJ010000017.1, forward strand.
TTTTGTCATGGCAAAGAATTGGAAATTGATGGTATGTCCATCATTGGGGAATGGCTGAACAAGTTATGGTAAATGAATGTGGTGGAATACTATTGTTCCATAAGAAATGAAGAGCAGGCAGATTTCAGAAAAGCCTGGAAAGACTTTCATCAACTGAGGCTGAGTGAAGTGAGCAGAACCAGGAGAACACTGTACACAGTAACAGCCACACTGTGCAATGATCTGTTCTGATAGACTTGGCTCTTCTCAGCAATGCAAGGATCTAAGACAATTCAAAAAGACTTTTGATGGAAAATCGACATCCAGAGAAAGAACTCTGGAGTTTGAAGGGAGACTGAAGCTAACTACTTTATTCTTTGTTACTGCTGCTGTTTTGTCTTTCTCTTGGATTTTCCCTTTTGTTCTGATTCTTCTTTCACAACAAGACTAATGTGGAAACATGTTTAAAATGATCGTACATGTATAATCTATATTAGATGGCTTGCCATCTTGAGGGGAAGGAGAAAAAAGTTTGGAATTCAAAATCTTATAAAAATATTGAAAACTTTCTTTACATGTAATTGAAAAAATAAAATATTATTAAAAATTAATCAATTAATTAAAAAATACTTGTTAGAATTTCTGAACCAATTCCAGAACCAATTCCAGCCTGTTCAAAATACTAACAGTACATTTCAGGCCACAAGCTTGAACTCAATATTTGTACATCATGACTATCAATCCAGAGAGAGGCTTGTAAAAAAATAGAGACACAAGGCGACATTGAACATCACAAGTCCACTGATTAACTCTAGCTGGGATCCTGAGGTATTTGACTTTGCTGACTCTACCGTACCTGAATAATAGTAAGACTGGTTGATAAATAAGCTGAGCAAAAGGGCATGAGTTTGAAACATGAATGAGATACAAGATGTTCCTGAGGAACAAATTACAGAATCCAAATCACCAATTCATAGTCATTCCAAGAAAGATCTTAGAAGGTTCCTTTATCTATCATGGAAGAAGACCCTAGAAATTGTTAAGGCACAAGCTCAGTTGTCACATGAACGATCTCGGGTCAGGTAAAAGTGAGGGCTTAACCACCAAGCTCTCACGAGGCCCCCCAGAGAACAGCTGGGAATTGAGGAATGAGACACGAGTTATCTTGTTTTTCCACCTCTTCTCAGTGGGAACTTTCTGGGGAGAGCATCCCACCCTTGAGGTCGGTCCGTGGTCTGACAGGTTTTGTTAATTGGCTAAGGGCTGAGAGCACGCTGTCCATGAGCGAACGATGCAGCTGGGGAGCTTAACTGGGGACAGAAAAGCCTGAGAAGCAGGATTGTCCTCTCTCCTCGGAAGGAGGGGGCTCCTGCGGGGAGAACTCGCCCTGCATGTAGCTTGTATCAGTAATAAAGCCTACACCTGTGCTTCACTCTGGTGGTCTCTTCTCCCATAAGTATATCCGGCTGATCACTGAAAACCTGGAATAGGTAAGAGGACCCGGCAGCCCACGGCATTAGGTCAGACAAGAAATGCTTATCAGTGACCTCATCACAGAATATAGTAATTCCTATGTCACCAATAGTGGTGATGCCAAAGAAGGGAAATATATGAATGTGTGTAGACTCCTGGACTTAGATCAAAAGAATTATAGAGGTCCAGGATACAGATTGAAGATTTAGGACAGATGTCTTCTGGTTCAGCCTTGGATTTCTGTAGTGGATACTATCAGATTCCTATGGCTAAGGCAAACAAGGAGAAGACTGCTTTCATTTATCCATCTGGATTTTAGCAGTTTAAGTATTTACTCCAAGGCTTCTTGGGAGTGACTTCCATTTCCAGATGACTAATGGATAAAATCACTGGAGACATGAAGTATTTGGAAGTGTTGCTATACGCTGATTACAACTGACTTTAGAAAAGCAATGAAAAAACGAGAAGTTTGTGAAAGTATTGGATAGGCTAGAGGAAGCTGTCAATAAACAAGTAGCAATGTCTCAGAACTTCGGTTAAGTCTTCTGTGCTGTCACAAAGTATCCCAGCAAAATGTGAGTATTGATGCAAAGAAGGGAGGAAGTACTCCTAAAATGGCCACACTCAAAGAATTTAAGGAGATTTAAGGATTTTTAAAAAAAAGATTTAGTGGTTATTATTACAAATATCCTATTGATTAACAAGTGAATGATTTTGCTTGCACACATAATTAAGGAAACTAAGAAATAGCAAGGCAATACATGCAATGCTGTCTTGAAGCCAACACCCGGGAGAAGAAGAGACAGGAACAAAGGATGGGTTGTAGATGCCTCCCCTGTCTACTTGACACTGGGGCTAAAACTGACACCTGCAAAATAAAGCAACCCACTGACTTCATACTGGGGTTAGAGCTGGCATCTCCAAATTGACCTGGGGCAGAGACTGACATTCCCACAGCAGTGTTAGAAAAAGCCAGAGAAGGGATATAATCAGAGATATTGCCAGGTAAACTCAGTTTTAATGTGCCTTCTGGCCCCTGTGCACCCCACCCTGCTCACACAACATGTAGTAAGTTCAGTTCTGAACAATATGTTTTAGGAAAGATTTTGGCAACTCTGTCATCTAAGATAGGGAAAGACCCTTAGATCATGCATCATGTTCAACTTAAATTTCTATGAATGAAGGCAAAACATCATATTATGAGACCCTATTTGACCTTCTCCCTCATCTCTCCAAAGTGTCTACCCCATCATCCCAGGTATACATTGTGGGCTCAGAAGAATCTCAATCATGAGTCATGACTCCTTAGCATGAAAAGTAGACAGGTCACAGGGCTATTCTTCAGGGAACTAAACTCACTTTAGTTGGAAGTAGGGTTATATAAGTATCTCAGTTTTAAAATATTAACTGAATCTGATAGGGTGAGAAGATTAAGGTTGATACTGGATCATTTTCTTACTGATCCAATTTACAAGTAATTGATTTTTTCTGTAACTGTTTTTATCCTGAGCTTAAGTCATGGTTCTTTGTCTATGAATTTGACTCAGAGTTCAGCTGGTCTATCATCAGTTAAATTTTAAAAAAACAGATTATTCTTGCCTAACCTTGGAAAATATGTGTGAACAGAATAGGAGTTGGGTCTGATATCTTTATGCCACCAAGCTATCCCTCTAGGATATCTGGTTTGCTGTCCAGCAGTGTAGGCTGCCATTTCTCACCTGCACTCAGATAATGAGCATGTCTTAGTCTAAGAGAAGAAGAGGGGAAGGTCATTGCTAGCCCCCATTACCAACTTCAAACCAGTCATGTTGCTCCTGGCATCTCAGCTCTGAAACCAGTAATTCTGCCCTTAATTCCATGATGTCATGTACTCTGTTCTGCACTCCTTAAAACCTATAAAAGGGGACCTGCTCTCTTGTTTATATTAATAGAAGGAAGCCACTGACCCATTTATTGACAGGTAGCATGCCTCTGCTGATAAATATTATCTTGCTCAGGGATCTGCCTCTGTTTATCCTTTTGCTAATATCTGGATTGTGAGAAGTGTGTCCCAAAAGTCTTAGTGCAGTTGTAGGCTCAGTTATAACCGCACTATAAACAGATGGACAAATCAAAGTTTAATAGCTTACAACTGCATTAAGACTTTTGGAACACCTGGTATATGATAAGTCAAGCACATTTACAGAAATTAGAAATCAAATACTAGAAACTCTTACAATGATTCAAACAAACATAAAAGATATGACTTGATGGAACTGATCTTAATTATAATTTATTAATTATTCTTTAATGCTACAGGTCATTAAACTAATTTGATCTTCAGCCCTGATGGCTAGTTTAGTCACTGTTAAAGAGATAGCAGAGTTTTCTTCTTGAGACATTTGATAGAAAATGTGCTCACAGTCCTACGTAAAGAGAAGCCACAGTACAAATAAATTGTCCTAGCCCTATAGCTATCGGTCCTTTAAGAACCACTTTACACATTCCTTTTAGATTTAAAGAGACATGGCCACTAAATTGCACCAACCTGCCCAAAGGCTCCTTCTCTCAGACAGACTCAGCATCATGCATTTCACCACCATCTTTTTTCCTGGTTGTTCTTTTGTATTGGCTGGCTCAGTCCTCTGTCTGTTTTGGGGGTTTACAATAATAGCTTACTTCCTTTCACTCAACTTTTGTGACTGTGTCTGTATTCATCCTATCTCCTGTTTCCTTGGTTCTTATCTTGTGTCCTGGCTCTGCTTCTCACCTATCCTGATGACTCTGAGTAAGGGGCTTATATTTCAGGATAGTGAATTCTCCAATTCTGAGTTTTAGGTTTTTAAGGTGGAAGCAACCCAGAGTCAGGGACTGCTGCTGCCCTCTGCTGGCCCCAATGAAACTACCTAATTAACCCGCTCGGAATTGAAGCCTGAGCTTTGTGCTCCTCGTTCATCTTACTACTTTATTAATAATAACATCCACTCACGTTGTCAGCTATCAGATAAGGAACTTTAAAGAATATTTTAAAAAGCAAAAATTGTACGCAAATCAATATGGAATACAAAAGAAAAATAATTCCATTGAGAACAAAGGTAAAGGACAAAGGGCAAAGTCTTAAATCTCAAGCCTAAAATACAGCGTCTGCATTTACCAAATAACATGCTATTTAAGGTTGATTTATTTTTTAACTAACATTTGTCACTGTAGAAAGAGGAATAAAGGTCCATCTCAAATATGCCAGGGTACTAATAAATGGGAAGTAATTAAATGCCAACAATTTTGAAGAATATCATTTCTAAAGGAAACTTGATTATAACAGATGGAATTTACAATTTAAAAACCAAACTGTGCTTGATGAAAAGATGGGCCCTCAATGTGCAACTCACCCGTTCTTGACATTTTTGATTCTTATCCCTAAGTCTCCTTACTTGAACCATGAGCCTCTCTATGGCATCTTCCTTTACTTGGCAGCTAGGTATAAACAAAGAAGAAATAATGTGACAAATACATTTCCTTAAAACAAAAGTAGCAAAGATACAAAGAAACTATTTTAAAACTAAATAAATAATATTCAATACTCATAAGAATTAAGAAATCTATGAGTAGGAAGAATGGGGGGGGCAAGAGAAAGGGATCAAACACTTACTGAATGCCCACCATATGCCAGGACTGTGAGAAGAGTTTTAAAAAATATTATCAGTAAAGATGATAGAAATAATAGGCAGCAGGTTCTAAGAATGGTATCTGAGTGTTTTATTGAACTGTGGGCTCATTTTGAGCCAAAAGAATTGCAGTGATTTGGGGCTTTAGAGAGACACAAGCTGTAGCGAAGTTGAAATGAGTTAATAATAGTACTAAAAGTTGGCATTTATACAGCACCTTAAAGTTTGCGTTACTTTTGACAATTATTATCTCACTTGATTCTCACAACAACTCTGGAAGGTGGGTACTTTAATTATGCCTATTTTACAGCTAAGGAAACTGAGGCAAACTGAGGTTAAGTGATTTGCCCAGGGCAGGGATGGGGAACTTAAGGTTACATGTGGCTTTCAAGGTCCTCGGGTGTGACCTTTTGACTGAGTCCAAGCTTACAGAACAAATCCTTTTATTGAAGGGATTTATTTGGTCAAGTTTAAATTCAAAGGGCTCCACTTGAGAACCTAGAGGGCCACACTTGAGGACCTAGAAGACCACATGTAGCCTCAAGGCTGCAGGTTTCCCACCCCTGACCCAGGTTCACAGGGCTAGTAAGTGTCTGAGGTCAGTTCTGGACTCAGGTCTTTGTGATTCCAAGCACAGCTCTGTAGTCACTGCACCAAACAGCTGCCCTGGTAACACAGGTAAAGCATTGATAGATCTTAAAATGCTCTATACATGTTATATTATATTATTATATATATTATGTTAAGAAACTGGAGTCTTTTCTGTCCCTTGTCCTTGTGCTGCCTTCCACAGTTTCCACGTGTAAAGCTCACACTATCCAACATTCATAGACTGGACCATCCCCCCTCCATTCCTCCAAGTGCCAACTCCTTCATGAATCCTTCCCTTACCCTCCCAAGTCAATGTGCACTCTTTCTCCTTAGATTCTTCATAGCATTTACCTGGATCTCTCCTTCAAACATATTTCACTCTCCCTTGTATCACAGGTATTCATTTTCCCTCACAGGAAGGTAAGTGTGGAAACTGAAGTGTGGGTTATCTAAGTGAGGCAGGCTCATGCGGCAAGTCATTGATTAATTTAAGGAGGTTCTCAATCAACTTGATTAGATTACAAGGTATAGGACTCTAGAGAAAAATGACACTTGCTTACCCATCAAAGTGGGAATGCCTACTGGTGTCCTGTTATTAGAATACTTGGAATTCCAGAGGACTGACTTACAAAATCAGCTGCCATTCCCTAACGTCTATAAAAGTGAGTTGGTCACTTTCTTTCTCTGGCTTTGATGTCTTTTTCCACTTTAAGAAGATAGACCAGAGAATAGCAGGGGGGACATGCATTTTGTGGAGCAGAAAACCAGTCCTGTACAATTTCTTCCCCTTAAGTAATCATGGTGACTTAAGGTAAAATCACATGATAAGTTTCAAATGTTGCACAAGGTACCATGATGGGAGAGGTCTTGAGACTTTTCCATTTCAACTTGTGGTCATCTGACAGTGGTGTGGTTCTGTACTATACTGGTTGAACACGATTGTCATTCCTTCTTACTTGCCACTACCCTTCTGTGGACAGTGTTTTTCCTTCCCTTCTCTTGTGCTAGGAATGAATTTCCCAGAGGTAGTATAATGGATTGAGCATAGAACCTGGAGTCAGGAAGATCTGAATTTAAATCCCGCCACGGATTGGGTGTGTGTCCCCAGGTAAGCCACTTAGCCTCTGTCTGCCTTGGTTTCCTCTTTTGTAAAAAATAGGGATAATAATAGAATCTATCTCCCAGAATTGCTGTGAGTATCAAATAACAATATTTATAAAAAATACTGTAACTTTAAAGTACTATATAAATGCTAGATGTTATCATCATCTCCAAGCTACTCCCTTGCAGCAGTGGTCTTCCTTTCAAAGTGGAAGGGATGTATAGGGGGAAAGGAAAGGGAACAGGCATTTATAATAGTACCTACTACATGCCACGCATGTCTTTTAAAGATATTATCTGAAAAGACAATATAAATAATAGAAAACAGTTTTTCTGAAAAATATCTGACAGTTTTACTGAATGATGAGGTCAAAATGAGCTAATCATGTAATATGGTAGCCAAAAAGTAATGTGATTTTAGGCTTTAGAAATGTACAGGTTATTGGAAGGCTAAAATGAGCTAATAGTAATGAGAGCTAGTATTTACACAGTGCTTTAAGGTTTGCAAAGGACTTGACAAGAAGTCCTGGAAGGGAGGTGTTGTTATTATCGCTGTTTTGCAGTTGAAGAAACTGAGGCAAACAGAATTTAAGCTAAGCAAGTGTCTGAGGTTGGTTTTGAACTCAGGTCTTTCTAACTTGAGGCTCAAGTGTCCTATCTACCTAACAAGCTAGCTACCTCAATAAGGAAGACTAGCTCAAAACTGAAGTATTTGGGTCTAACTTCCTCTCTCCACACTGGGAAGTGGTACAAAGTGAACCAACAATTTTCTTTCGGGCCCAAGCCACTATAGTTGTATTTTTCTCTCCCCATAAGTGTTCCTCCTACCGTTGTCTCTCTGCTTTATTCATGCAAGGCCCACCAAGATAATCAATGCAATGGGTTAACCACATTTATCTTAAAACCAGGGAGTGTGTGAGCTACTCTTGAAGGAAAAGAAGAAATCTATGAAGCAGAGGTGAGGAGGGGGAACATTTCAAACTTGGGGAGAAGTTAGTACAAAGGAAAGATGATGAGTGCATTATGTGTGAGGAACAGAGAGAAGGTCAACTGGTGAGAACGCAGAGAATACAAAGGGAGTAAATATATAATTAAGCTGTTAAATAGATTGGGGCTATATTGCAAAGGGCTTTAAAAGCCAGAAAGAGTAATTTATATTTTGTCGTAGAGGCAGTAAAGAGCCAATGGAGTTGATTGAGTAGGGGAGTCCCATGGTCAGAATTACACTTCAGGAAAATCACTTTGGCTGCTGTGGAGAAGGACAGATTGAAATGGAAAGAGACTGGAACCAGGCAGATCAATCAGGAGGCCATTGAAATAATCTAGACAATAAATGATAAGGTCCTGAACTAAGATGATAGCTAACTGAGTAGAAAGGATACAGAACATGAAAGATGTTGCATAGGTAAGAAACTGCTAGATTTGGCAACTGATTGGACACGTTGGATGAGGAAAAATGAGGAGTTGAGACATACTGAGATTAGGAGGCTTGGAGACTGGAAGAATGATGGTGTCTTTTACAGAAACTGGGAAGTCTGGAAGATGGGTGCAATGGTGAACAGAGGGGCAATAATGAGTTTCAGACATATTGATTCTGAAATGCCTCAGGGACTTCAAGTTTGAAATGTTTACTAAGCGGTTGATTATGCAGGACTGTAAATAGGAAAGAGATGGACTGGATCTGGGACTTCTCTTTGTAAAGATAATTAAGCCCATGGGAGCTGATGAGGTTGTTGAGAGAGAAAAGTATAGAGAGAGAAGAAAAGAAGACCTAGGACTGAGCCTTAGGAGCATCCATAGTTGTTTTGGTTTTGGGGTTTTTTTATTTTTGTTTCTGTGGGGGAAGTAACTTACCCAAGGTCATACAGCTAGTAAGTGCTTCACTGTGCCACCTAGGAACACTCCCTCGTTAAGAGAATTTACATGGATGACTTGCCAGCAAAGGTAATTAAGAAAAAACCAGGAGACTGTAACATCACAAAAACCAAGAGAAGACAAACTATCTTAGGAGAAAAGGGTGTTCAATGGTGTCAAATGCAGCAGAGAGGTCAAGAGAGACTACAACTGAGGAAAGACCATCAGATAGGTAAGTTAATAGATGGTTGGTAACTTTGGAGAGATCTGAGATAGATGTTTTCTGGGCAGTGGCTTGTGGGCAATTCCAAATTCAAGAGTTTAGGATGAGACCTTGTAAAAAGAGATTTATTGATACGGTGTGCTCTTGGAGTAAAAAGAAGACAAACCATACTTTATATGCAGCATCTTACCTGGAAGGCAAAGCAAGTTACAAGAACAGGGTCAGGCTGATTAAAAGTAGATTGCTTGTTCCATAGCCCCAGTGTTACCTTCCTAAGGGAGTCTAAACCACAGGGTGGCACTATGAGTCTAGAAGGGACTATGTTTGCCCCTTTGAGAAGACAAATATTTCATCGAAGTCAAGATGTTGGCCCAATTGCAACTCAAATTCAGCTTCCCTCCTAGGGAGAGGGGAAGAGGAGCTGATGAGACTATCCGGGTACTTTATGTATTTTTATTCCTTTGAGTCTTTTGTGTCTTATGCATTTTCTATGGAATGAAATGAAGACTGTACTGTACCTGTTAAGCATTTGGTACTTGGGGCTCTTGTAAGGGAGCTGAGAAATCCTTTCACCCACATTTGGGAAACTCTAGATATGAGCAATGCCCTCAGTATCTAAGGAGATTTTCCTGGTGCTGGTCCAAGCGAAGTTAATAGGCCAAAGAGAGAAAACAATTTTCTTCTTGTCATCTCCCAGAATCAAACCCAATCAGTTAAATTCAGATTTTGGGGGATATTTGAGCCATCAGTTAGTTATATCTGTCTTTTTATCTTCAATGCCTATTACAGAGCCTTGCACAGAATAATTGCTTTGCAATAGCTGGTATTTAATTTTCTATGTGTATGCTGTCTCTATACGGACGGTCTGTGCCTGACCCATGGTAGAGCCTTCTGAACTTGTATTGGTCTAATCAGACACAGTCAGACATGCTGTATCTTGACCCCAACACAATGATGTCATTTTAGTCCTTTTCAAGAACGAAGGACAATAACCGTATGCTGTCTCTTCCCCAAGCCCCAATAGAATATTAACTTTTTAAGGGAAGGGACTGTTTCATCTTTGTCTTTCTCTTCCTAGAGATTAGCACAGCACCTGGCACATAGTGGGTAAAACTTAATAAATACTGGCTGAATGAATGAATATAAGGCATTTTAGAAATATATATTAAGCTATATTTAATTCTCTTGGGGAAAATAGTATTTTCCCCTGTATCTACTGAGAAATACATAGGTTGAAAATCCTGTTTTTATTTATCATAATTTAATACTTTCATTGATGAATGAAGAGTTTATCTCCTTAGAATTTGTGAAATAAGAGTTACATCCCACTTACCTAATGACACCTAGAATGCTACTGAAAGGAGCACCATCTAGTGGCAATTTCTCAAAATATCTGATCCCTGCAATGGTTCTGGGAGGGAATATCCTGCTAATTCAAATGCTGTACAGACAGCATAACAGTAGTAACAGCTAACATTTATATGGAGCCTACTACGTGCCAACCACGGTCTAAACAGTTTACAATTATTAAATCTTTTGACCCTCACAAAAACCCTGGGAGATAGGTGCTATTATTATCCCCATTTTACAGATGAGAAAACTGAAGCATACAAAGGTTAGGGGACTTGCCCAGGGTCAGTCAAACAGCTAATAAGTACCTGAGGCTGGATCTGAGCTTATGTGTTCCTGACTTTACCCAGTACTCTATCTACTGTGCCATCTAGCTGCCCCCTAACATAACATATCTAACTGATGCTGATAGGAAACATTTTATATTTAGTAATATTATTATTACAGTAGTTATACGGAGACAATATTCACTCTCAAAATGCTTATTTTACCATCCAAACTGTTGTATTTCATCCCACAAACTATGTAGATTCTTCCCAAAAGACAAAAAAATTCTCATTTCCTTTCTCTCTCTCTCTCTCTCTCTCTCTCTCTCTCTCTCTCTCTCTCTCTCTCTCTCTCTCTCTCTCTCTCTCCCCCCCACCTTCTTCCTTCTCCCCCCTCTCCATGTCTCTGTGCCTCTTTGTCTCTCTGTCTGCCTCTCTGTGTCTCCCTCTCCCTCTCCCTCTCTCTTTCTCTTTCCATAACAGAGTTCCAATACACATTGTTAGAGGCAATAACCATACCAGGAAAACCTGGGATTCTTGAAATATTGAAATTACAGGGCCACATTAATTGATTCAAATAAGACATCATCTCAAATTTATAGGAGTTTGTCCTGCACAAAGAGAACAGATTCAGGAAATCATTACTCTTGTGTTCTATGGGTCCCAAAATGATTGATTGAAAAAATAAAATAGGGCATCTGGGTGGTACAGTGGATGGAGCACTGGCTCCTAGAGTCAGAAAGACCTGAGTTCAAATCCAACCTCAGACACTTAGTAGCTACGTAAACTTAGACAAGTCACTTAATCCTGATTACCTCCAGAAGGGAAAAAATGATACAAAAAAACCTAATTAAAACAAGAAACAATTTCTTTTTTTGTTAATAATTAATTTATTTGTTTTCAGTTTTCAGCAATCACTTCCATAAGTTTTCAATTTTTCTTCCCCTCCCTCCTCCCTCCCTTCCCACAACAGCATGCAAAGAAATAATTTCAATTCAAAATTTAAACTTACTAATATTCTAGTAGTGCTTCGCTGACAGGAGCCTTAGCTTCTGTTCCATCTTGGACATCCTTTTTCTTCTTTTTTACCATTCTTCAAATTGTACTGATATTCCAACTACCAAGAAATACAGCTAACAGAAAGAAACAGAAAATGAGTAACAATCCTTATACGTAACTGGCTATGTTCTTTATTCTTATAAATCACTGGTTCTCAAAATGTGCCCTCCAGACCCCTAGGGGTTCCCGAGCACTCTTCAGGGAGTCTGTGAGGTCAAAACTAGGTTCATAATTATATTAAAACATTATCTGTCTATTAAAAGTACTCCTGTGTTTTCTCTCTACATATCCATGAGAGTCCAGATTTGCCCATTAGAAGTACATACATGTGTATCTGTATATGTGTGTGTGTGTGTGTGTGTGTGTGTGTGTGTGTGTGTGTGTGTACTACCCAGATCCGTGCTGTACTCATCAACATGTTCCAGGTGATGACCTCTCCTGAAGGAGTTTAATACTTCAAATATACATGTTGATGTATATTCAAATACTCTGACTCCCCAGTTCATTAACCTCTTAACCTCCCACGATCTGTTCTCTACTTCAACACATAATGTCCAGACCAAAATAGCCCTCCCTGGCTATTGACTTTATAATTTACATCCCTAGACCTTAGTCAGCCCAGGGCGTGGCACAGAGTAAACGTTACTTTTTTGCTTATAAATTTGTGTGTTAATTAATGTTAATTAATTTTTTGTTTATTAATTAATCAAGTCATTCAAGTAATTGACAAAAATGTTCAACAGCCCTAGAGCAAGTATCCATCACTAGAGCAGTGCAGACCTCTTTGCAAATTGACTTTGAACCGTTAGTAACTGTTTATTGGATGTGACTATTCCACCAGTTGGAAATACACCTAATTACCCTATTGTCTTGCCCATAAGTTTCCATCTTTTCTCTATGCACTTTATCTTCTAGTTCTTTCTATAAGAGCCACTAGTATAATAATATTTTAAATTAAGCTACTTTTCTGACATCCTTTAATATATCCATCAGAGGGATAACTGGAGCAAAGGGGATGGACGCTTTAATCTTTTTTTAAACATCATTCCAATTTTTCGCAGAATGATTGGAACAACAGTACATGAGTGTGCCTTGACTTCTTACACTCCCTCCAACGCTATTTCCATCCTTTGTCATCTTTGCTAATTGCTGCATAAGAGGTGAAACCTCAGACTTGCTTTAATTTGCATTCTCTTATTATTAGTGAACTGGCACATGCCTTCAAACACAAACAGTTTGAAATTCTTTTGAGAATTGATTATATCTTTTGATCACTCATCAATTAGGGAAGGGTTTTTGCTCTTATGTATTTGTGTTAACTTCCTAAAAACATTATATACATATATAGATATCTTGGATATCAGACCCTTGTCAGAGATATTTGAAGCAAAGATTTTTTTTTCCTACTCAGAATCTTCCCTTATTAATTTAATTGCACTGAGCCAAACTCAAGAGTATTGAATTGGATTCATTTATTCCTTATCACATATTTAGCAGCCAGTTCAGCCTACACTTTGTGCCAACTCTCTCCGCAGTATAAGAAATATTTGCATGAAGTGAGGTAGATTGTAATATCTTTGCTGGTTAAAAGTTTAATAGGTTTTTTTTTCTTTAGTGAGGATGTGTGAAGTATTTTTAGTAACCTCTGGTAATAATCTTTACTCTGCTTGCTTGTTAAAAGTTTAATAAGTTTTTTCTTTTCTATCTATAACATCTCTAAGTACTGTAGGAAGTCATCCTGTACAGGTTCATCACTCTAGGATAACTGCCATCTTTAAGAGGGCAAACTATACCAATTCCTTAGTCATTTTTGAATTGTCTAATACTTCTACAATACTCTATTTTACTGAAAAACTACCAATAACTTGTTTACGTTTCCTTATTGATGGCTTTTTTTTTCAAGTGACAACTGAGGTTCTTCTGACTCTAGGGTGAGTGGCCTATCCACTGCACCAGCTAGCTACACTTTATGGGTATAGTTCTGAAGTTCTTCCGGGATTGCATAAAGGGCTTAGAGAAAGTTTGTTGTGTTCGTTCTTTGTTCTTGAAGAGGACCATTCTGAAGTACTAAATCCTTTCTAGGTACATGAAATGAAATGTGCCTAGAGGTAGCTAGGCGCTACAGTTGGGCACAGTGCTGGGCCTGAAGTCAAGAAGTTTAGTGGCCTCAGATACTTACTTATGTGTGACCCTGGGCAAGTTCTGTTTGCCTCAGCTTCCCCATAGGCAAAATGGGGATAATAATAGTGCCTACCACCCAGGGTTGTTGTAAAGATCAAATGATATAACTGTAAAGTACCTGGTATATGTAAGCCCTATGTAAATGTCAACAATTGTTAATGTTATTACTATTATAAAGAAATGTGTCATAATATCAGTGTCTGTTTCTTGTATAAGCAAAGTTTCTAAAAAAGGTAAGCAATAACATATTAATGATTATACCCAATGGCCTTCTCTCAGTTCTCCTTCCTTGGCCTTGGTGCAGCATTTGACATTGCTAACCTTCCATCACCATACATACATATATAAACACACATGTATATGAGTGTGCATGTATGTGTATATACACATGTATTTACATGGACACATGTGTGTATATACATGCTTCCGTGTGTATGTGTGTGTGAGTGTATTCTCACCTCCTTTCTCCTTTGTCTTCCTTCCATTGTTTTCTACTGGTTCCTCTTCCTACCTTGTCTCCCTAGTCCTCCTCAGTTTCCTTTGAAATCATCATTCATTCATTCAGTCACCCAACAGTAGTTAACAGTAGCTAACACTGAAGTTCCACCCTGGGTTCTCTTCAGTTTCTACACTTTTCACTTTGATGATCTCATCATCCACTCCCAGGGCTGAATCATCACCTCCTTGCAGATGATTCTCAAGTCCATAAACCCAGGCCTAATCTCTTTTTTCTGTGAACTATCAATCCACATCTCCAACTGTCTGCTATAGTTCTCCATATCAACGTCTTGTCAATCCCTCAAATAAAACACAGACAAAACAGAATTTACCATTTTCCCTGTCAAGTCTTTGACTCCTCCAAATTTTACCTATTTTGTTGATGTCATCACCATCCTCACAGCTAAGGAGGCTGGAAATCTCAGAATCTCCCTTCCTCTCCTTCTGTATCCAATTAATTACCCAATCCTATAAATTCTATCTGTATAACGTTTCTCATATTGGTCTTCTCTCCAGTCACACAACCACCAACCTAGACTGTCACTCAACCAAGAAGCATTTATCAAGTGTCAACTTTGTGCCAGGCACAGTGTTAGCTGTTGGAGATACAAAGACAAAAAAAGAAAGATCCCTGCCCTCAAAAGGATTCCATTTTATCAGGAGAATTAAAGTGTACAAATATAAATATATAAAAAAATAAATACAAGGTAATTTTGGAGGATAGGTTATTTATATAAAGACTTATGTGGTAGCATATATATCAACCCCCATGCCTACCATAATGTCTTCCAGTGCTTAATAAAAGCTTGTTAAGAAGATAAATGACTGGGATGCTAGCTAAAGCCTTGGTGGTTATGTTTTAGAAGGATACTTTTTTTAACTATGAATTAGGCTAAATGCCATCTAAGATCCCTTATAGCTTTCAGATGCTATAAGGTGCTTTTCCTGCTTTCTGTCTCTCAGTTCCCCAGTTGCCAAAATAATCTTAAGTACAGTTCTGACCATATTACCCTCATGTCTGTCTCTAGAATAAAATACAAACTCCTCACTTAGCTGTACAGAGGATGATCTCTGCCTTGCTTCAATTATTTTTTTTCAGAGATATTTCACATGACTTTCCTCCACTTTTGGATGATTCCAGTCATCAGGAAGTTTTTCCTGACATTAAGCATGAATTTGTCTGTTTGTACCCTCTAACTATTACACCTCAATTTGTCTTCTGGGAGAAATAAACAGAATGAAAGTAATCCCTCTTTCACTCGGGATAGCCTTTCAAGTGCTTAAAGCCGGAAGGTATATAAAAGAAATCTATAAAGTAAATACTAGTTAACTTTACTAGGGAAACCATTAGGGGCTGCAGATGGGGCAGGGACAGGGAAAGCTTTCTACAATCATTGAGACTTTTCCTCATCATTGCCATTCATCTTTTGTTCTCGAAGAGGACCATGACGTCAGGAATCTGAAGCCATGACATACAAATGGACTGGATTTAGTGAGGGAGAGTCGTGCAAAGTCACCAGCCTCACTTTCTTCTCTGGAGCCATCTGGATCCAGTGGTAAGATACACAGCAAGATGACTGGAGATGAGTCTTAAAGGAGGTCAAGGATTCTAAGAGGCCAATGGGAGGAGAGAGTGAATTCCAGGAGTAGAGGTGTAATAGCAAGGACCCTGACATACACAGGAAGGCCTGCTGGACAAGTTCCTAGATCTGCTTTTCTAAAAGGAAAGCAGTTTTGAGGCATCAACAATCTACTTTAATCAAGCACATATATCATTCATTCACTTAGTTCAGAGGAAAAAGTCAGCACCCCAAACTTCACAGAAAATACAAAGAAATAAAGACCAACAGACAGGGCTTCCAACTCTCTAACTCTAAGCAATATGTAGCTACTAAAGAGAGAAGCACCAACATCTGGGTAAAAGTGTGTGTGTGTTGGGGGTGCTCCTTTAACTGCTACCCAGGGTCTTGTCTTGCCAAATAAACACTTCCAGTGAGTAACCCTGAAACAAAACCTATATGTATATGTATGTATGTTTGTGTGTGTGTATACACACACATATATTAGAGTTTATATATCCACTTTTCCCAAGCCAGAGGGCATGAAAACCCTTAAAAATCAGTGCCTCATTAGAAATTAACTAAAGGTATGAGCCTTCTTATAAAACAAATCTCCCCAAATTGAACTTCCCTTTATGGGAAGGTTCATTAATGAGTGGGGAAGATCTTTAACTCTCATTAACACAATTAACATTACAAGGGGACAGTTCTTTCAAAGGTACACAGATAAAAGCAGTGTGTGCAAGGAAAACTAGGTCTGGAAGTTAAGAGTGCAAAGAGGAGTGACGTTTCAGAAGATTGGAAGGAGAATCAAAGCATAATATAGATCTGAAATGGACTTCAGAGGATATTTAGTTCAGTCATTTTTTTTTTTTTTTTACAGATGAGGAATTTCAGGGAGGTTTAAATGACTTAATCCAGGTGACAAAAATTATAAGCAGATAGGAAGGAGTCAGATTGTAAAGAGCTTTAAAATGCCAAAAAGAGGAATTTATCAAGATAAAATGCAGTTTAATGAGTGATGGATGGGACAGGAAGAGGGGAAGAAAGGTCAGATCTGTGTTTTAGGAAAATCACTTGGCAGCTGTGTAGAGGACAGATTAGAATAAAGAAATACTTGAGGCAGGGAGAACTATTAGAAGGTTATTGAAATAATCCAGGTAAGAACTGACAAGGGCTATAGTAGAGAAGGTATAAAGAAATGGAAAAGTCTGATAACTGATTGGATATATGGAGTGAGAGTGAGGAACTGAATATGGCAATGTGATTTTCTATATTATCAGCGTCCATCCTAAAATAGTGTCTAGAACTGAACACAGGACTGTAGATACGATCTAACCATGGCACAATAAAGCTCTAATTCCCACTTCTCTTTCTGATGACTTGATCTTATGCAGGTCACTGCCTCTCTAAGCCTGACTTTTCTCATCTGTAATATAAGGATAATAAATACTATCATGTACACTGCACAGGGTTATTTTGTGTATCAAATGAAATAATATTTGTAAAAATGTGTTTATATCCATTAAGTACCATGTACAAAATTACTATTTTCTTGATGTGGTATGAGAGGAGCCAGTAAGTAGGGCATAAGTGGAGGATCTGCCTTTATTTCAAGTTTCTGCAGAAAGTAAACTATCATATACATGTAAAATTTAATTTTGAAACCTTGCTGTCTCCCTGACACTAATGGATTACCTCTTAATGCTGCATTTTTTATTCTGACTTTTGATTCTCTCCATGCTCCTCACTACCATCCTCTTTCTTTTTTCTTTAACACCCTCTGCTGAAAATCTTTTTTCCCATAATCTATGTTTAGAAACAGGTTCTTAATCTGTGGTCCTCCTGTTCTTGGGGTGGTCAGATTTCGAAGGATCTATGTACTTGGATGGGGAAAAGTTCTCTCTTTATTTTCACTAACTAGCCCACTAAAATTTAGCATTTCCTTCCACTAGGAATTTTTAAAAATGAATATTCTGAGAAGGGGTTCATAGTCTTTACCAGATTACCAAAGGGGTCCATGAGTCAAAAAGGATTGGAAATCCTTGTTCTAAATATACTGATAGGAAATTAGAGGGAGAAAGTGTGCTAGAGATCTCTAATGCAACCCTCTCCTTTTGCAGATAGGGAAATAAAGGTGACAGCCCTAGAACCCATCCCTGGCTATCAGAAACCATTACTGGCACCCCATCGCCCATCTCCCTCCCAAGATGGGGGATCACTAAGAAGGAATGAATATTAGATCTGAAAGACACATCTGAGGTCCTTCAAAGCAACCCGTTCATTTTACAAAAGAGAAACTGAGGCGCACAGAGGTTAGTGGCCATGTCCAAAGACGCTGGACCCCGACAGGGCATGTGCGGACCTCTCTTGAACTCGGACTACCCCCCAGCAGTCCTCCTCCACGTCTCCCGCCCTAGACAGATACCCCTAGGCGGCTCTTTCACCTCTCCACCACCGGGAGAGATGGGCGACCTACCCGAGCTCCGCCACCTACGGTCAGCTTGGCTCTGGGAGCCCCTCGGCGTCCGCTGAGGCGCCAGGTTACCAAGGCAACGCCCACCTCTGCCCTGGCACGCTCTTCCCCCGCCCCCCACTCCCCTCACCTCTCCCAGCCCAGCGCTGAGCCCTGAGAGCGGGCTCGATGAACGGCCTGACCCGGGCTTCTTTCCCCCACAATCTACACTCGCTCTTTGCGAAGCATCTGCAGAGCAGTGTACAGGTCAGAGATGGAAGGGACCGTAGACACAGCTCATGCCATCTCTTCATTTTATGGAGGGTGCTGAGGCCTTGAAAGGTTAAGCAACTTGGCCAAGGTCACAGGTGGTAACCGATGGGGACGAACCAAAGACTGGATTCCCAGTGCGGGGCGGTTTGCCCCACACCAGAGTACTTAACCTTTCCAATTTCCTTCCTTCCTTCCTTCCTTCCTTCCTTCCTTCCTTCCTTCCTTCCTTCCTTCCTTCCTTCCTTCCTTCCTTCCTTTCTTCATTCTCTCCTCCCAAAATCTCTTCTTCCTTTTCTTTTCTCCCTTATTTTCTCTTTCCTTCCTTTCCATCTTATTTTCTCCTTCCTTTCTCTCATTTATTCTTTCCTTTCCTCCCTGTAAAGCTTCCCTTCTTTCCTTCCTTTCTCTTTCATTTCCTTCTTTTTCTCTTTCTCTCTTCCTCCCCCTTTCCTTTTTCATTCATCCCTTATTTCTTTCCTTTCCAAAAAATCATTTATTGAGACCCAGAAGGGAGCATATAGCTTATTTAACTCAACCCCCTCATTATACAGCTGAGGAAACTTAGGTCCAGAGAAGCAAAATTATTGAGTTACATAAAGGAGTCAGGATTAGACTTCTGACTCCAAACCCAGCCTTATCTGGTCCCTCCCTCTCATTTTGAGTACAAAGTAACTAAGGCCCAAAAAGATTAAATGACTTTCTTCCTGTTATACAAAGAGGAAGCAGGAGAGCTAATACTCAAGCCCAGAACTCTTTACTACAACATCCTATTTCCTACATTTCATTCTATACAACACAACCCTGAAAAGTACTGGGCAAAATCATTCCATAAAATAGGGGGAAAAAAACCTACCTACAACCAGAAGTTAAAGTAAAGGATCAAAATGAATCTTTCAGTTAAATGAAATGTAATTTTGTGATTTCTCCAGCACTTTCAATTCATTCCAAAATTGTATTCTATAAATTTTATGCTTGTTTTTTTTTTGTTGGTTTTTTTTTTTGCAAGAACCTGGGCCTCTGCTCAAAAATCTCCCTTCAGTCTATCATTTATCTTTTACACAGTATTTTCTTAGAGTTTTTGCCAATTAGTGGTCAGGCAGCAAGGCCAAATATAAACCATTTGCTAAGTTTCCTCATCTGACCTTGACTTTGTGAGTTTTGCACATTGGGTGGTAAGAAGCAAGGAGGAGTGTCTATACCAGGGGAAGTCAGTGTGCTACTCCTCAAGAAAAACTGCCGGACTCCTGCTTTGTGAGAAGGGTCACTGAGAGGAGCCTTGTGTTTCTCTTGGGCAGTTCACCGTTGGTGAAATCTGGTGATGATTTTAAAAATATGACTTTATTTTTGTATTACTTCTCTCCTGTTTTCACTTAAAATTTCTACTTCTGCAATCTTTGACTTCCAGTAAGCTATAGGGCTTGATTCCAAATCTAGGTAGCTTGTTGCCATCTATGGGTTTAAACAGATTAGGTTCAACCTTGGGAGCAGTCACCATCTCCCCACACACATCCGACCCCCCTGATCCCCCCATCTGAGTCCCAATAAATTCTTGAGATTTATAGCACTACTTTGTAGTTTGGACTGCCCTTCAAAGGGAAATGGACTTGAGGATGCTACAGACTACCTCACATATTAGTGAGAGGATCCCATTTTGTGGGACTTTGGTGAATCCCACTTTCAACTCACAGATGCATTTACACCTCTGGCTTTATGATAAGGCCTCCCCTGGGAAGAAAACCAAACTTAGGGTTACTAGAGGGGCCACATTCCAATATATTGATGATTCCTTCCATCAAATTAGGACCGGTACAAGCCTCCAGACTTGTGCTGCTGCTGCTACTAGCTTACATTAATATAATATTTAAGGTTTTCAGTCTTCATATGTTACATCAAGGGCTTGAATACTCCCTAGGAAGGAAAACGAACTTGGGGTTGCTAGGGAGGTACCGCACTCCTCATCAAACCTGTGTCAAATAATTCATGATAGAGAGCAAAATCTAGGTTTTTTGTTGTCTCATACTATGTCCCTCCTTTCTTCTCTCCCTCCCTCCTTCCTTTTATCCTTACCTTATTTTCTCTTCCTTCCTTCCTCCCTTCTCTTTCTTCTCAATCTGATTGCTTTGCTTCTCCCTTGGCACTAGTCAGGAAAAGCCTTTTCTTTCTGTAGAAAATTGGATCCCAAATTCTCAAATTTGGAGTGATTAAAAGACAAACATATTAAGAAATTTCCCCTTCTTAAGTAGTTTGAGACCCAAACCTTTATAAGAAAAGACAGACAGAATGTGATAGGAATTCCACATTGTCCAAATACCTCCTTTCCTATTTAGGGGTCTAAGGTTTAGGGAATCTCAGCACTTGGTCATGTATTTCCTGGGACCATGTGGCAACAAATATAAGGGCAATATCTCTTTGCTACTGTCTTGATCCAAGAAATCTTAGTATTCCACCTCAGCCTCTGGCTGCTGCCATCTTTGTTGAGGAAAGGATGATCAATCAGTCCTGGAGCAGAAGGGAAAGAAAGGAAAGAGTATATGATTTTGACATATGGATTGAAGACACATTACTGAAGGAGAGCCTTTAAGGTAGTACTTTGTTGTACCAAATCAAGTTTCTTTGTAATAGTAAAATAATAAATATAGTAAGATGTTGAATTTTGAGACACTCGACAGCAAATTATATAATTGTAAAGTTATTATCTATGTAGAATATCATTTGTGAAGTCTTGATTTGTGTCATCTCCACATGGACCGTTTCTGTACATACTTGCTCTAATGTAGCTATTTCTTAAGTCTTTTCCTTCTTCAGTGCATTTCTTCATGTAGCATGTCTGGGATTTTGATATTAGAGTCTTAATGATTCCACCATCTTTGATGTTAAAAAGAATTTATTATAAAAGTTTTTTAGATTTTTTTTGCATTTTACATCATTTATTGTCCTTAAATATCCTTGATGTTGCTAAACTTCCTTTAAACATGTTTTTCCCTCTACTATTTTTCTCTGTTTAATAAGAATCTTCTCCTGAGCTTCCACCACCCTCTTCCATATGATTTTACAATTTAGTTTGTGTTCTAAATGTGAAGCCCTCCGCCGCCATACCTATCTGGCTTGTAAGATTAATCAAATATTTGCTGGTAGAATCAGTTTCTAAATGCTTTAATCTCTTTGTCATGACATCTGGCTTATATTATTTGCGTTTCTTTAGGAAGGAGGAAAATAATAATTAGTAATAATTAGTAAGCATTATTATATGCCAGGGTCTGTGCTCATCACTTTATACATATTATCTCATTTGATCCTCATAACAGCTTTAGGAAGTAGGTACTATTATTATTACCATTTTATAGTTGAGGAAATTCAATAGACAGTAGACAGAGGTTGTTAAAATTGCACAGGTTCCATAGCTAGTAAGTATCTGAGGTTGGATTTGAACTCAGAACATCCTGACTTCCAGCCTAGTGTTCCATCCACTTCAACACCTAGCTGAACTCTTATAAAGACTTGGACAAGCATCGCAAAGGGAGAAAAAGGCATGGATGGGTTATAATCTGTATCATTGGAGGGAGCTCCAGAATCAATGAGATCATAGATCTTTTGGAGCATTTGAGTATTCATCTCTGCTCTAACAAGTCAATGATCTAGTTGTACACAGACAGTTGATTCGAGAATGACACCATCATCCTAAATATCATTTCCTATCAAAATATGATCACTCTTATATGTCTTGTGCAGTACCCAACATGTTCAATATGTCCTTATTTTTTTCTTGAAGTAAAATTTCATAATGTGTAGTCATAGCATGTCTATGTAACCTGCAAGCCTTGATGTTACCTCTGAAGTATACTTTGCACATATCTTTATCCATCTTCACCTATGTCACCAAATATGAAAATATATCTTGATTTAATTAGGAGGGTTTTATCAAATGTCTTGTAGAATTTCTCTACCTCACTCTTAACAACAGACACTTTCATTTATTTTCATGGTGGTCTTTCTGCAAGCAATTATCTCAAGATGGCCAAATGTCCTGTGAAGTGATGTTCCCTATTGCCTTTGGTCACAAAATAAAACCAAATCTTTTATTATCTGTGAATTCCTTTAGTCTTCTGGTTTCATTTATAGTGAGAATGTTGAAATTGCCAGAAGTTGGTATGCTCTTTGGCCATTGGACAAGGATCTCACCTTTTAGAGTACTACAAGCTAAGCAAATGTTTATGGATGGTCTAAGTATTGTATTCTTCTTTGCCCCCTTCTCAGTTTTTCACCATCTGCTACCATTACTGCATAAGAAGAAGCAGTTACATGGATGGAATGCTAGAGTCGGGAAGACCAGTGCACAATAACAGACACTTAGTTGTGTTACTATGGGCATCCCACTGAACCTCTGTCTGCCTGAGTGTCCTCATCTGTAAAATGGGGAAAAAAATTGCATCTATCCCCTAGGGTTGTTGTGGGGATCTAATGAGATAATATATGTAAAGTCCTCGTTAGTCCTTAAAGCTCTGCAGAAATGCTAGCTGCTGTTATTATTACTTAACGTCTGTCTGTCTCAGTCTCTTCATCTGTAAAATGAAGGTAATAACCTCCCAGGGTTATTGCAAGGATAAAATGAGATAATATTTGTGATGTGCTTTGCAAATTGTGAAGTAGTAAAGAAAGCTAGTTAGTAATATTATCGATTTAAGATAGTGGGCTACTTTGTACATTTCTTTGTTTTGTGGATTGCCATGGTTAAGAATGCACCATCAGGTGATCAGTCAGATAACTAACCTTTCTCTGCTTAGCTAGGCTGGTCGTCTGAAGGGCAGACAGTCTTACTGAGATTGCACCCAGGTCTTTCTGTACTAGGCCACTACCACACTATGATTAGGGATGAGTTTAGAATTAGGGGTGTGGAACCTGAGAACTCGAGGCCACATGTGGCCCTCTAGGTCCTCAAGTGTGGCTCTTTGACTGAATCCAAACTTCACAAAATAAATCTCCTTAATGAAAGGATTTGTTCTGTAAAATTTGGACTCAGTCAAAAGGCTGCACCCAAGGAAGTGCCACATGTGACCTCGAGGCCGCAGGTTCCTCACGTCTGATTTAGAAATAGGTAGGCATAGAATGTGGGTCTCCTTGAGGCAGTGTGCTGTCCCACCTTGGAATCTATGGACTTGTAAACCAGAACATATATTCATAACTGGTTGAGAAGTATAGAACAGATAATGTCTTGCTGTACTTGCTTTTTGTTATTTTTGGTTTTTTGGTTTTTTGCAAGGCAATTAAAGTTAAGTGACTTGCCCAGGGTCACACAGCTAGTATCATATGTCTCAGGCCAGATTTGAACTTGTGTACTCCCAACTCAAAGCTCTATCTACTGTACTACCACTGCTCCTGTACTTTTTCTTTTAAAGAAAAGATTTGACAAGGTATCTCTCCCATGCATATATTAAAATCATTTAAGATTCCTTGATCTATGAAATGTTCAAGAATATACTGGGGCCCTCTTCTTCTCTCTACACTCTTTCCCTTAGCGATCTCCACTCTTGTGGGTTCAATGATTATCTTTGTACAGGCAGCTCTCATATATGTCCTAACCCTAGTCTCTTTCCTAAGCTCCAGTTCTACTTTATCAGCTGACTGTTGAACATGTCATACTGGCCATCTCTATCTCAAATCTGACATGCCCAAACAGAATCAGATCCTCTATGCATCGAAGTCAACTTCATTTCCAAATATCCTTATTTTTGTTGAGGTCACTGCCATCCATCTAGGCACTCAGATTTGGAACCTTGGAGTCATTCTTGACTCCATCTTGACTCCAGATATCTATAATCAGTTGCCAAGATTTGTAGATACTAGCGCCACACCATCTCTCATGTCCAGCCCCTCATCTGTATTCAGACATCCTCCACCCTACTCAAGGTCTTCCTTGCCTCTTGCCTGACCATGTCACAATGTCCTATTTGGTCTCCCTTCTTTCACTTTCCCCAGTCTAATTCACATTCCACACAACACTCCAAATTGTCTTCTTAAGGCAAAGGTCTGAACATGTCAATCCTCTGCTCCCATGGTATGAGCCCACCATTGCCTTTATGATAAGATAATCTTGGCATTCAGGATATGTGCGTTATCTTCCTATTCTCGTCAGTACCTCAAACAGTACTTGGGCAATAGACATACGGTGAATGAGTGACGATTCTAAAATGAACTGTCTTTGGCTCTGCTCTTTACAATATCACAAACAGTGAATCATATTTTAAAGGATGAGAGAATAATAATATGTTGACATTCCCTAGTATTCCTATGGCATGATGAAATATTTATTTCCTTGAGGAAATAAGAGATGTTTTATCTAATACAGAAGATTAAGTTAAGAGGATTACAGTCATTTAATGTAAATGCTTTTATTTGCTTTGTTAATATGATAGGACAAATTGCAAACCAAAGGAGTTTCATTGGAAAATAGAAGCCAGTAAATATAGAAGGCTGTAATACAGCTAAAGGGAGAACCAAGGCTTATTTTTCTATGAAACTATTTAAGAACAGAAAGATGGAAAAGATACAGACATCAAAGACCAACAATATTACATTAATTGTGAATGAATGTTGTCCCTAGTATAATTGAAATTATTATGTAAAGATGGTAAATGTACCTCATTCATGAAGGAGTAAGGCATTTAAATTATAATGTTGCATCAGTTCTGATTATAACCTTTGCCCTTATGTCCATATAATTCCATATTCCACCCTTAGTGCCTATGATGCAGTGAGGAAACAGATCTTAGCCAACTTTTTTAAAGCTGATACTAGTATTGACAAACAATGGATCCCTGTAAGCAATCCTCAAAAAACAAAACAAAACTAACCCAAAACACTACTTTTAGAGTGTTATAAGTCTTAACCTTGAGGCTGAAGGGAGCAGGGAGTATGTATCACAGTAACTCCCAAGATACATTCTCTTGACCTTATTTCTTTATCACACGCTAGGATGTTCTGGAATCTGTTCAAAAAGAGCTAGTTAAATTTTTAGCGTGAGCATTCGTACCTCAGATTGCAGCAAATTCTACAAATCAAGGTTTGGTTTATTGTTTTGTTGATGGTCTAGACTCAGGAAATGATGGAAAAATGTTAATAATGATTAATATAAAAATGTCTTGTATGCCCCCCACACACACACTTTTATTTTAACCCAAGAGAGCTAGGAGTTAAACATTCACCAAATCACCACTGCATCTTTCCCCTTCCCCCTAAGATAGTTCAGGCTCAATCATCCCTTTCCTGGCTATTACAATAGCCCCGCAGTTGGTCTCTCTCTGTGTCTCATGTCTCTCTATTCCATTCTCCTTTCTTTACAAGCTGCCGAAATACTTTTCCTAAAACAGAAACCTGACAATGTCACACACTGAGTAAACTCCAGTAATTCTCTGTTACACTTAGGATCAAATATAAAGACCTGTGTTTGGCTTTTAACGCTCTTCAGTCATGGTCCCTTTTACTTTCCCTGAATTATTGAACATTGCTCTTTTCTACCCATGTTGTAGTTTGGGAAAACTAGCCTTCTCACTGTTCCTCCATCTCTTGCCCCAAAATGTCTGCACTGTGGATGAGCCCTGTGCCTGGAATTCATTTCTTCTCTCTTTCTTCTCTCAAAATCCCTAGTTTCTTTCGAGATTCAACTCAAATGCCTCTTTCTCCAAGTCGTCCTCCAGCTGCTAGTGACTTCCATTCAAATTCACTTTGCGTCTCTTTTATATATCCCTGTATGTGCATGTTTAACTCTCTCCCTGCTAGACCATGAGACTTGAGGCCAGAGTCACTTTTATCTTTGAAGTTGCACAGCCTGTGGTATACAGCAAGCATTTAATAAATTCTTGTTGATGGATAAACTAAGCCCAATTCTACTTAGCTCCCTCTTTCTTCCTAATTACTGTTCTTCTACCAGGTCTTTTTCTCATATTCTACCTATTTTGGTTCTTATCTGGTGTATTTGGTTTGGGGCAAAGTTACCAATGTCCCAACTTTCCAGAACTAACCCCTCCAACCATCATGTCTGGACATGGAAACCAAGGACCTCCTTGCTACAGTCCTCCCAGGTCAAATTCTCTACATAAGCTTCAAGACTTGCTCCTCCCTAACCCTAACCATGGAGCTAGAGAGGTCTCCTCATTCTCACTTGTCCTTCTGGCTCTCAGACTAGAAAGATTTTTCTTTTATGACCTCTCTCCCTCCTTGGAGTTCAACTGGTGCCTCTTTTGTTCCTGGTTTTTTTTTTTTTTTTTTAGTGCTAACATTTAGAATGGAGCTCGTTTAGTCCAACCATCTCTCTTATTTTACAGATGAGGAAGTTGTGGTCCCAAAAGAGGCAGACACTTCCCGAGGCCAGTAAATAGAAGAACCATGGTTCAAACCAAGGTTGGTGGTCTGGTTGGGGAAAATCTCATTCACCCTGTTCTTTCTCCTTGGTTATCTTGGTTAATCTGCTTCAAGTAAAATCCCCCTAGTTACATGGAGGTAAATGATTCTACTTTTAATTGTATCTTCCATCTGGCGCTCTAGACCTGCACTAGACTTTGTGACTCTGGGACCAGAGACTAGGTTTCAGTGGCTCCCTTGTAACCTTGGTTTTCCCTCAAGCTACTTCTATAAGATGGTTTCCTCTCAAACTGAAGATCTGCATTCATTCTAATCCTGTATTGTCTGTTGTCTATCCTCAACTGCTTTCTAAGCATCTTAGCTGACAACATACTCCCCTTAAATCTAGTAACTCATCTGACACCTTTTACCCTATGAGTTTCAATAATCCTTCATTACTTGGAGCAGGTCAAACACGCCAAATGTTCTATCCCCTCTGAGGGAAATGGTCCGCTCAGATTCAAGTTTATAACAACAATCTCTTAGACAGACAAAATATTTAATAGAGCCTTCCCTCCCCCATTCTCAGTGAGACCTAAGACTCTCTCCTCTGTCTCTGTCTCTGTCTCTCTCTGTCTCTCTCTCTCTCTCTCTCTCTCTCTCTCTCTCTCTCTCTCTCTCTCTCTCTCTCTCGCACACCCACACACTTGAGTATACAAACTATGAACACTCCCAGTGACACATCTTCCCCCTGCATAAAGTCACCCCAAATCTGATCTGACATTTGGTAATAATAGCTGGCATTTATATAGTACCTATTGTGTGCTAGGTACCGTGCTAAACCCTTTATGAGTATTTGATCATATTATTATCCCAGTTTTACAGTTGAGGAAAATGAGGCAAACAGAGGTGACTTACTTACCAAGGTCACACAGCTGGTGTGTCTAAGGTCACATTTGAACACCAATCTTCCTGACTTTACCCTATTTGCCACACCATGGAGGTATATCTACTTAATCTAGGGCATTACCTAATTGTTTCTTGTGCTTTCTACAACATGTGTGGGTAAATATGGATTTAGAGTAAGGCATTTAGAGAGTCTAAAACCTGTGAATTACAATATTCATCAAAATCTAATCACTATAAGTTATTAAACAATACGTTATTAAATATTACCTAGTAGTAGTGAAAGGATATTGTATCCAAGGGCCCAAGGCTGGATTCCAGGAATAAAACTTAGAATTCAGAGCTTTATCCCTGCACAGTACTCAGCTCTAGTTGTGAGCTGCACATAGAAAGTTCCCAGGAAGGGGAGCTCATTAGAATGGAAAAACAAAAACACACACAGGATCAGCCCTGTCACGTTATGAGGAATAAACATTTGTTAGCATCAGTATAAACCAAGCCTTCAGAACAATTGCCTTGATGAGAAAATACTGAGTAAGGCTGGTCCTGCTAGCAAATCAATAAAAGGCAGTAAATAGTCTCTGACAATGACAGATGAAAGAATAGGTGTTGTTCAGAAGTCTCAAGGTTGGACTCCAAAAATAAAATGTAGAATGCAGTGTTTTATGCCTTTGCAATAAATACGACTACTGCGTTTGCTCCTTTCCCTTGGCTATGCATACTGAGTTTTCTGGAAGAGGAGCTGAGCAGAGGGAAAAAATAGAAACACACAGAGCAGAGCAAACAGACTCAGACCTATCACATCTTAGAGTCACATCTGACTGCCACCATGGAAGCTCACAGGTGGCCAAAACTGGTGGGGCTGGTGCCAAATACAGAAGTTTGTTTATTCTAAAGGCAAGGAGAAACCATAAAAGATTTTTGAGCAAAGGAATAACTTGACAAAGATGGTGTTTTCATTAATTAATTCCTGAAACATTTATCAAGCATCTACTATGGGCAAGATGGGCAGCTAGATGGTATGGTAAAGAGAGCGAGCCCAGAAGACTCCTCTTCCTGAGTTTAAATCTGGCCTCAGACACTTACCAGCTTTATGACCCTGGGCAAGTCACTTAACCTTGTTTGGCTTGATTGATCAAAGCAAGATCAAACCTTGTTTGATCTGGAGAGGGAAACAGCAAATCACTCCAGTATCTTTGCCAAAAAAATTCCAAATGGGGTCATAAAGAGTCATACATGACTGAAATAACTGAACAAAAATGTTCCAGATACTGTAATAAACAGAAAGTAAAATAGTGCCTGCTCTCAAGGAGCTTATGGTCTATGGAGGAGAAGTAACATATACACAGATAAGTTGATACAAAATGTGTACAGAATAAATGGAGGTGGAAGGGAAGTCGCTAATAAGAGGGTGGGAGTTTGGGAAAAGCCATGTGTTGAATGTGGTACTGGAGCTGAGCTTTCAAAGAAGCTAGAGGAATGAAAGTTTTAGGTGAATCAATCTTGTGATTATTATGGAGAATAGGCTGGAGTGAGGAGAGACAGAAGACTGGTAGGCAAATTAGTAGGGAGTTGCTCTAAGAAAAAGGATGGAAGAAGAATTCAGTCTGGGTAAGGCCTTGAACTGCACTTCTACTGGGTCACCATCAGTCAGAGGAGGAACAGCAGAGTGAGTGTGGTGATAATTCATAGGACAAATGGTGTACCAATGGAGTTTCAATTTTTATCTAGCTCTCTCACAAACTCTTTCCTGTTACTATTTCAAATCATTTCTTCAAATGTTGAGGGAGGGGGGGGTATTTGTAAGAAAATAAGCAATAAATAACTATGTATCATGCAGCAAATGCCCACACCAGGCACTTCCTTCACAATTTTCTCCACAGTCTCCAGGGACTGAATGCTGCAAGTCCCGTTATTCTCTGGCATATTGATCAAACACCATGAACCAGGGGGCAGTTAGGTGGAGCAGGGGCTACAGTGCCAGGCCTGAGGTCAGGAAGACTTATCTTCCTGAGTTCATATCTTACCTCGGACACTTTTGAGCTATGTGATACTGTGTAAGTCACTTAACCCTGTTTGTCTCAGTTTTCTCATCTGTAAAATGAGCTGGAGAAGGAAATGGCAAACTACTCCATTATCTTTGCCAAGAAAACCCCACATGGTATCACAAAGAATTGAACATGACTGAACCATAAATTAGGGTAGAGGTTCCCAAACTTATTTGGCCTATCACCCCCTTTTCAAAAATATTACTCAGCACCCCTCTAGAAATCTTCAACCATTTTAATGATGTTTTTGAAGAATGTGCATTATTTCAAAAAATATAATTTTTTTGATGAAGCATCTTAAATTTAATAATTTATTGTAAATTTGCGAGTTTTTTCTGCATTGAAATTTTGATGACACAATATTATATCATGTAACCATACAGTACCATTTTGTAAACAAGTCACTGTATGCACATATTCCTGCTGATGCATGCTGGACTCTCCAACAATGCATGACACACTTGCCTGCCAGTACTTGCTTGTTAAGACCTGTCAGCAGACTTGACCACTGATCAGTTATAATTTAAGTTTTGTGTGTTTATTTGGAAAAAAAAGTAATCGCTGTAACTTTTACTTTGTTACACAACATTTGGAACATGTATGAACAATTTTTCAAGTTTTTCTTATCTTTTCTTCTTTTCTTATGCTTCCACTACCCCCTTATTTTTGTTCAACTCATCTCCCAACCAGTTGCATCTGAGGCTACTACTTCCCCCACCCACTCCCAGATCATTCCAGCACCCCCAGGGGGCAGTATCACCCACTTTGGGAACCTCTGATTAGGGTATGGAGTGATTACGAGGGTATACAAGTCCTCTAGTTCAAACTTTCTATTCTGACTTATCAGCTTAATCAATTGTAATATGAAAAATGGCATTAAAGGCTTAGATAATTGCATTTCCTGGACAGTACTGTTTCTTTCCACATGAATGCCACTGACACAGTGTCCTAGGATTCACAGGACAGAACAGGAAATATGGACCATTGTTCAGAGGCTGGGTGCTCACTCTCAAGAAAAGGAGAGTAGCCTCTTACTTTAGCTTGTAACCTCCATTTTGAAAAGCATTGCTTCTTAGGCACCAGAGGCTCAAGAAACAAGGACACTTAGATCCTCTTAGCTGTGTCCCAGCTATTTCTCCTCTCTCTCTTTCTCTCTCTCTCTCTTTTCATATTCTCCTTCTGTAGTTTGGCACTCTTTCTGTTTCTTATAGACCACTTTCTCGGGTGCGTTTATGCCCCTTCCTTTTTAGAACATTCACGTACTGCAGAGCCCATCCCTCAGTCTCCAGTGTCTGCTAAAGACACTCCAGAGATTTCTCTCTCTCTGCCTATCTCTTTGTGTCTCTGTCTCTAGATCTCTCTGTCTCTCTCCCCTCCTTCCATCCCCCCTCCCCAAAATGAGGAAATTCCCTCTACCAAGAAGATCAGGACCTGCTCTGTGACTTTTAGTCATAGAGAGTTGTCTGGGTCAGAGAAGTTAAGTAATTGATCCAAGTTCAAGCAGCCAACATATGTGGTAGATGGAAAATGAACTCAGATCATTATTCTACCTACTCTGCTACGCTAACTCCTGCTTATATTCTTGAGAGGCTCTTTACATCTAAATACTTGAGTGAAATGATGATTTCTTTATTTTTTCTTTTTGTTTTTGAAGTGATTATTTCTTTGTTAACAGATTTGAATTCATAAAGATGAGTCTTCTTGTCTCTAGACCTAGTGCTGTATCTACTGTGCCACTTAGCTGCCTGGGGGAAGGATTACATCATCAGGTAACTTGCTATTTTAAACAATTATTCTTGTAAATTAGATGTTGAACTTTGTTGTTTTTGCAACTAAAGACTGCAAGTGCCACCAGCATGTTCCACATTGTGGTATCCTGGGACAAGACTAGTTGCCTCAAAAGTACTTAGGCAACTGATCATGTAAATGTGCAAAAAGTAGCATCTGGAAGACCTTGATGTCTACAGAAATTCCTACTTCCATTTCTTTTCTGAACAGGGTATCTTCTATAACTGTGGTGAACATTTCTGTTATGCATCCATCTCCTTGTTCATGCTTCAATTTATATTGATAACCCAAGAATTCATGAACAAAGTTTTCTTTGTCATGAAATCTTTCATAGAAATTTGTATGATATTGACATATGCATGGGAGTCCCCTTGTTGGAAGAGAAACTATGCAGCATAGTTTGATTCTACTGAGTCATATGGTTTTTTTTGTAACCAACAAATTATAATTAGAAAAAGATCTCCCACTGTCTGTATTTTGGGTCATTTGTGTGATTGCGAAGATGTGGTCTGTTGTAGAGAATTGTCTGTGACTAATTGCTTATACTCTTCATATACTTTCATTAAGGATAGTTTACACATATGGATCAAAAAGATAAAGTTTTAAAGAGATGAGAAAATAAGTATACAGGGTAGTTGTTCCTTATATTCTCTGGTGCATCTTATTTTTTATGTAATAATACCCATTGGCATTTTTTTCAATCCTTTGATATCTTCTTCTT
Source organism: Bettongia penicillata ogilbyi (assembly GCA_023548195.1). Classification (NCBI taxonomy): domain Eukaryota; kingdom Metazoa; phylum Chordata; class Mammalia; order Diprotodontia; family Potoroidae; genus Bettongia; species Bettongia penicillata. The sequence goes on from JAJHZJ010000017.1 coordinate 6,127,555, forward strand.
TTTGAGAAAGAAAATCTTGAAAGCTGATTCTTTAATTGTGTTGTCTCCATTACAGATTTCCAGCAGCTCCTCCTTCACTTTGTCTTCTTAAGTGCCATTTTACTTCCACATACAACACATTAAGGACACGTTTAGTGATGAGAATAGATCATCATAGAAATGTGGAAAAGTCTGCCCATTTTTCATCTATTTGTTCTCCTAGTTCGATTTTCATCTATATATGCTTTTGAGATGATCTAACTTATTAAATTTCACACCAAGCTTCCAATGAGCTCATTTTCACCTTAGTGGGGCACAGAAAGCCCACTACTTCTCTGTGAGCAGAGAAAAGATTCTTGTACCTGACTATATGGGTGTATATTAGATTGATGAGATAAGGGATTCTTAAAGGTACAACATTGTTTCCCCTCATCTAGGGGAGAAACTATTATGAAAGGCAGTGACATGCTCCAGGAAACAGACATAAGCAGAGAGGCAATGCATGTGTTTGGGAAGTAGAATTTGAGTGAGAACATACTGAACACAATTTGGTTAGTCCAGAGACCAAGAGTCATTGAGGTTACACAGTTGATAGGGCTTGTTGATAGAGTCACCTGAGTTATAATGCCTATACATTCAAGGACATATGGAATAGTCTAAGGCACTGAGGACATGTCTGAGCTGCTGGTTATTGCTAGCTTTCCAATGTGGAGAAAAAGTTCCAAAAAGTAAAACATCTATTCCCCTTCTCCCTTGCTCTGTCTGAGCAGGCAGACATTGATTCCAAAACTTTCTATTCTAATTAATACCACTGCTGCCTTAGATAAATATTTGATTGATCTGTTACTGTTCTAGTTGGAGAGTTTTATGAGTTGTTGCTAGGGAGTTGTAAAAGAGGAAGAGCAGCATCCTTTCTCCTCTCAATGAGGAACACAGAAGATAACAGGGAATATGATTAATTGCTAGATTTGATAAACTATACACAAGCAGAGAAAGATCAAGGCATGTGGAGTTGGTCTTTTTCCCTTGGGCTAAAACCAGTCTTAAAAAAATAGCAGTTTGGCTATCTGATAAGACTAGGCTGTTAAATCAGTCATGTAATATTTCCCCCATTGTTCCCTTTCCACATGTGCTCCCAAAGATCCTTCTTCAAGAGTGGACCCAGGGTTGTAACCAGAGAATGGGGTTATGAGTGGTTGGAAGAAGGAGAGAGTAATTAGAAAAAACGGGAGATGATCACATTCCAAGGGTAGGGGCCACCTAAGAGAGAGTAGCTCTCATTCTTCTACATCCTTTTAAATCAACACTCACATAGTCATCCTGCTATATAATAACAACTTTAGAAACAGCAATAAAAACTATTTCAATACTTCATGATTTGCTGAGTAGAAGAAGTATGTTCTGAGTCAGATTATACATTCCTGACAATTTAGGGAAACTGGGTAGCATACCAGATAGAGGCAGGCTTGGAGTCAGGAAGACCTGAGTTCAAATCTAGCCACAGATTCTTATTATCTGGGTTCCTCTGATCGAGTCACTTAACTCTGTTTGTCTCACTTTCCTCATTTGTAAAATGAGCTGGAGAAGGAAGTGACAAACCAAGAATCTTTGCCAAGAAAACCCCAAATGGGGTCACAAAGAGTCAGACACTACTCAGCAACAACGAAGCGCCCACTATGCGTTAGATACTATGCTTTTAAATGCTAGGATAGGAATTTGGTGAGAGACAGATGACATTATTTATTCATGTTACACCCCAGCAATGGGCACCTAAGGTAATGATAATTCATGCTTATTTAGCAATTTTCAGCTTATAAGACACTTTCTTCAAATGAATACAGTGAAATTAGTAGTAGTTTTATTACCCCATTTTATAGATGAGAAAATCAAGATTTAGAGAGATTAAGAGACTCACCAAAGGTTACACATGGCTATTAATTTTCAGATCCAGAGTTAGAAACCAAATCTAATTTATCCTGTTCTTTTCCTATTATAACACCCTAAATATGGAAATAGAGAAAAGGAATAAGCATTAAAATAGTTGCTATTATGTGCCAGGTACGGTGCTACGGTGCTTTTTTAGTTTGCTTTATTTTGTTTTTTACAAATATTATCCAATTTGATCCTCACAACAACCCTGTGAGGTTGATGCAATTTTTTATAAAATATGTTTTTTAACTTTTTTCTCCAATTAAATGTTAAAACAATTTTTAAACATTTGGGTTTTTTTTTAAAGTTTTGAGTTCCAAATTCTATCCCTTCCCCTCTTAGAGATGGTAAGCAATCAGATACAGGTTATACATGTGCAGTCATGTAAAACATTTCCTTATTAGTGATTTTGTACAAGAAAATTAGAATAAAAGAAAAAGAATGAAAGAAAGTAAAAAATAGCATGCTTCAGTCTGTATTCAAACAACATCAGTTCTTTCCCTGGAGGCAGATAGTATACTTCATCATTAGTTCTCTGGGATTGTCTTGGATCATTGTATTGCTGAGAACACCTAAGTCATTCATAGTTCATCATACAACATTGCTGTTATGGTGTACAACATTATCCTCTTTCTGCTTACTTCACTTTTTAAAAAAATATATTTATTTATTCTTAGTTGTCAACATTCATTTCCACAATATTTTGAGTTCCAAATTTTCTCCCCATCTCTCCTCTCCCCCTCAAGACATTCTGCATTCTGATTACCCCTTCCCTCAGTATGCCCTCCCTTCTATCACACCCCTCTCTTCTCTTAACCCCATCTTCTCTTTTTTTCTTGGAAAGTAAGATAGATTTCTATACCCTATTACCTGTATTTCTTATTTCCAAATTGCATGCAGAAACAATTCTCAACATTCATTGAGTTCCAACTTCTCTCCCTTCTGCCCTCTCCACCCATCCCCACCGAGAAGGCAAGCAATTCAATATAGGTTATTCATGTGCAAAAGACTTTCATAAAAGTCATGTTGTGAAAGACTAACTATATTTCTCTCCATCCTATCCCTTATTTATTCTGTTCTCTCTTTTGACCTTGTCCCTCCCCAAAAGGGTTTACTTCTAATTATTCCCTCCTCTCATTTTCACTCCCTTCTATCATCCCCCCCAGTCCACTTCTCCCCTACTTTCCTGTAGTGCAAGAGAGACTTTCATGCTAAATTGAGTATTCATGTTATTCCCTCCTTAAGCCAAATGTGAGGAGAGTAAGCTTCACTTTTTCCCTCTCTCCTCCCCCCTTTTCCCTTCCATTGAAAAAGCTTTTTCTTTTGTCTTTTCTGAGAGATAATTTGACCCTTTCCATTTTTTCCTTTCTCCCAATATATTCCCCTTTCACCCCTTAATTCTATTTTTTAGATATCATCCCTTCCTAGTCAACTCACCTTGTGCCTTTTGTCTATATATAGGTATATAATCCCTCCAACTACCCCAATACTGAGAAAACTTTCAAGAGTTACAAATATTATCTTTCTATGTAGGAATATAAACAGTTCAATTTTATGATTACTCTTTCCTGTTTACCTTTTCATGCTTCTCTTGATTCTAGTGTTTGAAAGTTAAATTTTCTATTCAGCTCTGGTCTTTTCATCAAGAATGCTTGAAAGTTCTCTATTTCATTGAATGACCATTTTTCCCCCTGAAGTATTATACTCAGTTTTTCTGGGTAGGTGATTCTTGGTTTTAATCCTAGTTCCTTTGACTTCTGGAATATCATATTGCAAGCCCTTCTGTCCCTTAATGTAGAGGCTGCTACATCTTGTGTTATCATGATTGTATTTCCACTATACTCAAATTGCTTCTTTCTGGCTGCTTGCAATATTTCTCCTTGACCTGGGAGCTCTGGAATTTGGCTACAATACTCCTAGGAGTTTTTCTTTAGGGCTCTCTTTCAGGATTCTTTCAATATTTATTTTACCCTCTGATTCTAGAATATCAGGACAATTTTCCTTCATAATTTCATGAAAGATCATGTCTAGGCTCTTTTTTTCATCTTGGCTTTCAAGTAGTCCCATAATTTTTAAATTGTCTCTCCTGGATCTATTTTCCAGGGCAGTTGTTTTTCCAGTGAGACATTGTCTTCTAATTTTTCATTGTTTTGGTTTTGTTTTGTAATTTCTTAGTTTCTTATAAAATCATTAGCTTCCAACTGCTCCATTCTAATTTTTAAAGAACTGTTTTCTTCAATGAGCTTTTGAACCTCCTTTTCCATTGACTAATTCTGCTTTTTAAAGCATTCTTCTCCTCATTGTCTTTTTGGACTTCTTTTGCCATTTGGGTTAGTCTATTTTAAAAGGTATTATTTTCTTCAGCGTTTTTTGGGTCTCCTTTAGCAAGCTTTGACTTGCTTTTCATGATTTTCACTCTCATTTCTTTTCCCAATTTTTCCTCCACCTCTCTTATTTGATTTTCAAGATCCTTTTTGAGCTCTTCCATGCTCTGAGACCATTGCATACTTGGGATGTGGGGAGGGGTTTGGATGCCGAAGTCTTGAATTTGATATCTTCTTCTGATGGTATGCCTTGTTCTTCCTCATTCAAAAGGATGGAAGAAAATACCTGTTCATCAAGAAAGTAACCTTCTATGATCTTATTTTTTTTCCCCCTTTTTTGGGCATTTTCCCAGCCTGTTACTTGACTTTTGAGTCCTTTGTCAAGTGGAGGGTATACTTTAGGGACCTGTAAGTTCTCATTTCCTCCAAGGTGGCACAGTCAAGGGAGAGGAGTTTATTCCTCTCCTGGCTTGTGGTCTGGTCTGGAAGCAACCACAAACTTTTCTGCCCACAATCCTCTCCAAAGTCTTCATCATCTCCACCACACCAGTGCTCTTCCTCACCCCAGGGCCACCACTCAGGACTGAGACCCAGATTGGCTGCTCAGTTGCCCCAGGGTCTTTAGGCTCAGGACTCCAAAAATGGATACTGCACTGCAGTGGCTGCTGTCACCCTGGAGCTGGGGCTTGGGTTCCAAAGCTGCTCCCTTCTCACTTAGGTGAAAGTGCTTTTTCACTGACCTTTGAAGCTGTCTTTGGCGTTTGTGGGTTGAGAGATCCAGGAACCACAGGTGCTCCCCATGATTCTGCACCATGAAGCCTGCTCCAATACTGTCTGTGCTATGCCTAGCAGCCAAGTCTGGGCTGTGCTGTGCTCCACTCTGAACCCAGTGTGATAGACCTTTCCTGTTGGCCTTTACAGGTTGCCTTGGACTGGAAGTCTGCTTTACTCCTTCATTTTGTGGTTCCTGCTACTCTAGAATTTGTTTAGAGTCATTTTTACAGGTACTTTGTGGGCAATGAGAGGAGAGCTACTGCTTACTTCACTTTGCATCAGCTCAGGTAAGTCTTTCCAGGTTTTTTCTGTTCATTATTTCTTATAACACAATAATATCCCTTTACAATCATATACCATAGTTTGTTTAGCCAGTCTCCAATTAATGAACATCCTTTCAGTTTCCAATTCTTAGCCACCACAAAAAGAGCTGCTATAAATATTTTTGAACCAATAGATCTTTTTCCCTTTTATGGGATGTCTTTGGGATATAGAGGTAGGTGCAATTTTTATCTTCATTTTATAGTTGAGAAATCTGAAACATACAGAGGTTAAATGACAACAATTTGCCCAGTGTCACATAGGTAGTAAGTGTCTGAGGTCAAATTTGAACTCAGGTCTTCCTGATTCCAGGCCTAACACTCTAGCTAATATACCACTCGCTGCCTCTATTTATTATTTCCAGATAAGTAAAGTGGTTGCTTTTAAAATAATCCATTGATTATTAGAATGTAATATATGCATCCTTTATTGTTTGGAGTTAAATTAAATTAATATCCTCAAGAGTTTTCCATAATTTGACTACTAATTGAGCATCATTCAGTTGTTTCTAAGAAGGCTTCACCTCTTCTTTCAAAGATTTGACTGTAATTTGACAAATGTTAGGGCTTTATCATTAAAACTCCACTCCTCCTACTTAAATATTTGCTGAAGATTAATCTTGCTCCTGCAATGTGAAGGAAAAATGTATATACTTCTAAAAATAGAGAGCTTTTTTTTTTTATAAAAGAGCTCTGTACCTTTTTTATTATTGAGATTCTGCAGAGTTTTAGGGCTGGGGGCAGGTGGAACCTCAGAGGTCATCTCATCCAACTTCCTTATTCTGCAGGTGAAAAAACTGAGGCCCAGAGAGGAAATTGTTGTTCCTTCTCAAAGAGGACCAATGACATCAGCAGGGTGATTTGGATTTAAGTGAGGCAGAACTGTGCAAAGCCATCAGCCTCACTGTCTCCTCCTGAGTCATTGGAGACCAGTAGCAAGACACAAGTCAAGATGGTTTGCAATGGCCCAGCCCCAGAGAGGAGAGTGACTCAGCCAAGGTCACACAGGTGCTATGAAGCAAAACTATTATTTGAATCCAGATTCTCTAACTCCAAATCCAGCACTTTTCTCATTGAACCCTAGATCCACCATTGTGAACCTAAGTGTCTTTCTCCTAAGTGATCTTTTTTCAATGCATGATTCTGAATCATGAATGTCAGACATGGAAAAATCCAAAAGTTTGGTAAACCTGTTCCTCTACCCAAACTGGAGAAGCAGTTGATGCTTTGTTGTCTTCTTCTTTGTGACAAGGCCAGAGCATCCTAATAATATGACTTAAATGAAGGTGTAGATGGAATGTTTGTCAGATGTGGAGATGACATGAAGCTTGGAGGGGTAGGATGACAAAGTAAGGATCCAAAAATCATCTTGACAGATTGGAACCATAGGATGTATCAAACAAGACAACATTTAATAGGCATAAATGTCATGTTCTACTTCAGAGTTTGGGAAAATAAAATGAACAATTACAAGAGAGCTAGACAGCAGTTTTTGTGAGAATATAGGGCTGTTTAAAGACTGCACACTTGACATGAGTTAGCAGTTTGACATAATCAAAATTAATGTAATCTTAGGTTGCATTCAGAGAATATATAGTATCTGAAGTAGGGGAAGTGATAGTCCTACCACATCACACTCTGGTCTGGCCAGACCACTCCTGGAATATTGTGTTCAGTTCAGAGTATCACATTTGAGCAAAGACACTCCTAGCTAGATTATGCCTAGAGGAGATTTATCAGAATGGTGGATGCTGAGGAGGGGAGGAATATAGGGCCTAGAACAAAACTACATCATAGAACAAGAAGCAAAGAAACTTGTATTTAACCTGAAGAAGAGAAAACTTAAAGGGAATATGAAAACTATCTTTTAAGTATTTGAAGGACTAGTATGTGAAAGTAGACAAAAATTTGTTCTGTATGGCCCAAAATTAAGAGGAAACTTTCCAACAATTAAAGATATCCCAAAGTGGAAGAAGCTACCTTGAAAGGTATTGATTTTTCCCTCATTAGAGAGTCTTCAGTTGGAGGCTGGATAACCATTTAGAACTGTCATCAAAAATTAGTGATGCTCGTTAGGTATGAGTAAGCCTAGATGACTGTTCATATCCCTCCCAACTCTGAGATTCTCTGATCCAAGAACACCCTGACTGTGATCAAATATGTTTAAATAAAGCATCAGTATGGAGATGAAAGATGGATAGAAGGTGTACTGGGTCAGGTGGTTGGTGCTGACCAATGTAAATCAGGAGAAAGGTTTTGTGACAAATAGGACATCAGACTAGCACTTATGATGGGTTAGGATGCCAACATTGGAAACTGATGAATGAGTGGTGGCATGAAAACAATTAATATATAAAAATAGGAAATAGTTTCTCCCTGCCCTTCTTTCACTATAGTTTTTTGATCTGGACCTGTGATTTCACTGGCACAGGAAGGACCCAGTGAGGCAATTTCCTTTAGCAGGGGGATTTTTTTATGTATGGTTGGATTAGATGGCCACTGAACTCTTTTGAACTTTGAACTCTCAAATTCTGTGATTCTATGACTGTAATTCTCTGCCAGTACAACTCAGCAAACATTATACAATTTATAGTGCTGAAGTGGCAATAGGAGGGACTGAATGATTAAGTGACTTGCCCAGCTAAGTGTCAGAGGCAAGATTTGAACCCTAGTTGACCTGATCCCAAAGCTGGCCCTTTATCCATTGTCATGCCTCCTCTCATTTTACTAAAATAAGGATGGGTAGTTGAAATGTCAGCTACCTCCTATTGATTTAGTCAAAAAATCTAGATATTCAGTATCATGTATACAAAACAGCTGTATGATTGACTGAATTTTTTCTGCTTTATTGTGGTAGAGAGAATAAGATCTGGACTGAGAATTAGGAAACCTCATTTCTAGTTAAAGTTCTTACACCAACTACTTTTGTGACCTTGACTGAGAAGCCTTTTAGGGGCCTCAGTTTCCTCATCTGTGAATCTGAGACTGAATGTTAGAAGATCATGCAGTCAGAGTTCCAAAGAGCATAGTGAAGGTTTTCTTTGTCGCCTTTCTGACTGGTGCCACAGGCTTGTAGAGACTGACAGGAAATGTGGATGGTAGAATTGTGGGTAGCTTTGATCTTATCTTCAAGGTCACATATGTAATTTTCCTTTCTAATGAAGAACTTGTTTGCCAAGATGATTCACTATAAGAAGAAAAATGCCTAAGGAAAGACTAAGGTTAACCAGATGAATCATTCTACAGAGACTGTAAAAGTGACCCATGGTGTAATTACACCAAGAGCTAATTAATTTTTCCTTAACAATTCCCAGCCCACATGCTGCAGCAATAACTGGTTAGTTTGAGGTGACCTTGCATTATGAATCTCGCCTTCTCCTCTGCCAGATATTTAGAAAACTGTTATTATATACCTATTCCTGTTGATTTAGCATTTCTTATAGCAAAAGTATCCTTCAAGAACGAAATTATTATGAAGAGATGAGAAATAGCATATAACAAACATGGTTTATGCATTTTTTTAAAAAAAGGAAGCAAGAACAAATGAAAGAAGAAGGAAGGAAGAAGAAAGAGCGAGAAAAAAGAAAAGAAAGAAGGAAGGAAAAAAGAAGAAAGGAAAGAAGGAAGGAAGGAAGGAAGGAAGGAAGAACTAGTGTGCTTCAGTGTGTATTCAGATATCATCAGTTCTTTCTCTGCAGACAGATAACATTTCCTATCATGAGTCCTTTGGGATTGTCGTGGATCATTGGATTGCTGAGGACAGCTAAGTTATTTATAGTTGTTCATCTTACAATATTGCTGTTATCAGTACAATGCTTTCCTGGTTCTGCTCACTTCACTTTGTATTAGTTCATTGTAAATCTTTCCAGGTTTTTCTGAAATCATCCTGCTCATCATTTCTCATAGCACAATGATATTATATTTAATTATATACCACAACCTATTCAACTGTTCCCCAATTGATGGGCATCCCCTCAATTCCCAAAACTTAGCTACCACAAAAAAAAACTACTATAAATATTTTTGTACAAATGGGTTGTTTTACTTTTTTTATATCTCTTTGGAATCAGACCTAGTAGGGATATATACTTGGATTTTAAAAATCAGCTAAGAATGGGAATTATGGTGGAAAATGAATTGACAACTGTTCACATTACAAAAAAACATCTGGTGGTTTTAGTAGCCTGAACGTTCAATTTGAGTCAAAAATGTGATGTGGCAGACAAAAAGGAAAAGTCAGCTTAAGGCTACACTAATTGAGGCACAGGGTGAAATCTGAGGGAAATGAATGGTCCCACTGTACTCTGCTGTGGTAAGATCATAAATACTCTTGTTCTGGGTGCTACATTTTAGTAAGGACAGTGAGAAATTGGAATCTGTAAGAAGGAGATTCAAGATGTGAGAGGACTATAATTCATATATATTATGGATGGAAGTCACAGAGAAGTAGGATTTCAGCTTGGTGTAAGGAAAATCTTCCTGACATTTCCTTGGAAAGTATCTTTGTCAGTTTCCTCTCACTGGAGACCCTCAAGTGGAGGCTGAATGATACTTTATTGGGGATGTTTTATGGAGGGGTTAGTGTCTAAGGCAGGGGTGGGGAACCTGTGGTCTCCTCCACCCCTGGCTAAGGTATGAACATATTGAACTAGTTGGCATCTCTCATATCTGGAATATTTTGCCCGTCTCAACTCCACCTTAGCTTCTTTTAAGTCCCAGTTAGAATGCTATCTTGTACAGGAAGCCTTTACCAGCCCTGCTTAATTCTAGTACCTTCCCTCTGTTAATTTTTTTCCTGTTTAAACTGTATATAGCTTGATTGTATATATTTGTTTGCATCTCATCCCCCAATTAAATTGTTGAGCTCTCTGAGCAGGGATTGTCTTTTGCCACTTTTTATGTCTCCAGTGCTTAAATACACTACCTGGCAAATAGTGGGCACTTGATAAATATCAACTTCCAATTTCATGATTCAGTGGTTTAAAAACCACTTTTTTTCACAGTTCTCCATGCTTCTTCCTCAAGTCAGAAATTAAGAAGCTTCCAAAAGGCCTGACCCTCTGCTTCTACATTAATCAAGAATAAACTCTATCTCTGAGTCTCTCTGATCAAGGGCACATACTTAAGACTTATCTGCGCACACAGCAAATAAGCAGAGAGCGTATTGTCCTGGGATTTCCTTGCTGGTGCTGCTCTTGGCTCACTTCCCTACCTCAAGCATTCCGCCAGGATCTATAGTTTCTGTTTGACTCCTTCAGTCTTAACTGACATCTCTGGACCTGACTTTTGACCCACCTGACCTACCATACCTACTAGACTCTTCTTGCCCTGTCTGTCCTCCTGAGACTTGACCTCTGGCCTACTAAATCTGTGATGTTCTTCTAGACAAGCTGTGTGCCTCACTCAATTCCTATCTGAGTCCCTCAGCTTAGGTCTTTCCTGTTACAGATACTGCCTTATCTTGGCCCAGGTGGAGGTTAATGATGTTATATGGGCCCTGCTCTGATGGAGGCTTTTCCCCCATGCCCTGAAGAATGGATCTAAAAAACCTTGGAATTCTTTTTGGCAACCCCACTAATGAGATTAAAGTATAAACATCTTAATAATCATAAATGTGGGGGCTCCATATTTCCTTTAAGGAAATCCCTCCCCCAAGGTATGATACTGTTTCTTCTTCAGTTTCACAAATGTTATCTGCTCTAAAAACTGAACATTTCTGATGTTGCCTCACAGGGAACCACAGCATCCTGTAGTCCCTGTAGGGCTGAGGAGGTTGCTTTTGGTCACATGCATCTCAAAAAACCTCACAGTTTTGCTTGATCTTGATTCCTTGGTAAACCTCCAGAGTCTCCTGAAGCCCCCCAAGGACCTCACACAAGTCATAATAAAGTTGTGGTGAAAGTACCATATTCTGGCTTTTTTTGGCAATTCTCCGGCATTCTTTTGGTGAAAATTCTTTTGAAACCAATTGCAAACATTTAGCAGAGTTCATTGCCTTGGATCCAAACTGGTTGTTAAAGCAAAAAAAAATTTAAACTTGCACATTTTTTAAATTCTTAAGCACCAATAAATTGTAGCATAATTTTGCTTCTTTCCATTTTCCCATTCTGTCACAAGGTGTATCTGTTCCTTGTCTTAGAAACTTAGGTAACTGTCTAATTTCTGCTCATGATGACAGCTGCTAACAAACTCAGTGTCTAATTTTATTGTAGCTAAATGTTAATCGTTATAATTCACTTGGCATTCTACTTGACTTGGGAAGGGGATTGGGGAAAATAGCCATTCAAATAAAAACATATGTTCATGTCTTTCCCCTCTTCCTTCATAATATTTGATGGAAGTTTAAGAGAAAGATCTATGCTGGGTACATCAGCATCTAAGCACAACGCCTTTGTACATAGAAGGCACTTAATAAATGTTAAATGAACTAAAAACTGTTCACTCAGCAAACATTTATTAAATACCTACTGGGTGCTGGGCACAAAACTGTTCAAGGCCCTGGAGATCCAGAGATAACAGTGAAGCAATTCTTGCCCTTAAGGAATTTATAATTTGGGAGTGAAGAGTGGGGAGATAACATGTACATAAATAAATAAATTTAAAATATCTACAAAATGATTTCCAGGAGGAAGGACATTAGCAACTGAGGGGAAACTGAAGAGACCTCATACAAGAGGTAGTACTGGAACAGAGTCCTGGAGGAAGCTAAAGAGTCAAAGAAACCTGAACCCCAACTATTGTCATAACCAGCTGCCCTTTTTTGCTTCTCCCTCCATGAAGTTAGAAGTAGGAAATCAATCAGTCAACCAACAAATATATATTAAGTACCTACTATGTGCCAGGCACTTTACTAGGTACTGGGAATGGTGAAACAATCTGCACTAACGTGGAAATTACATTCTAATGGGGGAGACAAGCATGTACAAAAAATAGCATAAATATAAAGTAGACATCTCTATTTGTGTATATACACACAGTAGATCGTTACAAGGTAGTCTGAAAGGGAAATATTAGAACAGGGGTGGGGAACCTGTGACCTGGAGGTCACACAAGGCCCTCTAGGTCCTCAAGTGTGGCCCTTTGACTGAATCCAAACTTCACAGAACAGATCTTACAGGTTCTCCACTGGAATGCTCAGCATTCAGGGAATGGTTTCTCTCTCTCTCTCTCTCCTCTCTCCCCTCCCTCCCTCTCTCTCTCTCTCTCTCTCTCTCTCTCTCTCTCTCTCTCTCTCTCTCTCTCTCTCTCTCTCTCTCTCTCTCTTTCTCTTTCTCTCTCTTTCTCCCCTCCTCCTCTCCCTCTTTCTCCTTTCCCCTTCCCTCCCTCCATTTCTCTTTCTCTCTTTCCTCATCACCTCTTCTTTCCTCTCCCTCCCCCTTTTCTGTGTATGTGTAGATATATGTATATATGTGTATACATATATGTTTACATTATATGTGTGTACATATATATAATGAAGGAAGAGGGAAAGATATAAACACAGGTTCTTATTTGTCTTATACACAGACATTATAATATATATTTATATAATTTAGGTTTTCACAAAATTATTCTAAAACAATTACAAGAAAGGGCTCTTCTTCCTTAAAAGTCTGCTTTCACATCTATCCCTGGTGCAGGTGAGTAGTCTTTAGAATGGATATTGTCATCAATACTATAACACTCATTAAATTCAAAGAAATTTTCTAAGTATCTACTACTATACAGCACTTTGCCAGGAACTGAAAGTCACAACTTAGATAAAACAGTCCCTGCCCTCATTAAGCTTAAAGGGAAGAATGTGTGTGTGTTCATCCTTCATTGCTGAAAGAGACCATGCCATCAGAGAAATGATGACATGGCTTGCACTTGACTTTGTTTTGAGTAAGGGAGAGCTATGCTGGTCACTAGCCTCACTTCTCCTCCAGAACCATCTGATATTTATCAGGATGACCCAAGATGAGGCAGTTGGGGTGAAGTGACTTGCCCAAGGTCACACAGCTAGTGAGTGTCAAATGTCTGAGGTGAGATTTGAACTCAGATCCTCCTGACTCCTGCACTGGTACTCTATCCACTGCACCACCTAGCTGCCCCAAAGGGAAGAACATGGAAAAAGACAACATATAATTATAATATAAATACAATGCAAGTAGAATATGAGAGAGGTAATAGATAAAAGGATAAAAAAACAATAATAATAAATATAATAATAATATTTTTATATAGCACCTACTGTATGCCAGGCATTGTGTTAAACATTTTACATATATTATCTCATTTTATCCTCAGACAGCCCTGGGAAGTAGATGCTATTATTATCCCCATTTCACAGATGAGGAAACTGACTCAGATAGAGGTGAAGTGACTTGCTCAGGGTCACCCAGGGAGTGTCTGAGGCCCCATCTGAACTCAGGTCTTCCTGATTCCAGACCCAGTGCTCAGTGCACTATGGCACCTCCTAGCTGGAAGAAGTGACTTTTGAGCTGACTCTTGAAGGATGGTTAAAATCATAGCAAGAAAAGATAAATTTAGAACAGTGCCTAGTTAGTACATATGAAAACTAAATAAATGCTTTATATATCTATCTGAAGATGATGTTCTTGGTGTGGGGAAGGCCATATGCAAAGGTATGGAGGTATTACACTGTAGAATCATGTTCTCATGTTATGTCAGATATGACATGTCAGATATATGGCACTGACCATACTTGTCTAAACATTATGTCATCCCAGCATTTACCTCAGGGTTACACATATGATACGTACTTAGCAAATTTGTAAAAATTTAATCAAAAGAAATCTTCCAGAACTTCTACCAAGATCACATTATTTTAACGATAAGGAAACTGACTCCCAGGGATGTTCAGGGACTTACTCAGAATTACACAGCTAGTAACTTCAGCCCACATAGTCTGGAAGGATCAGGTGATCTTGATATGTTCTTCTGGTAATAATTTTTTTAAATAATTGCATTTATTTTTTAAAAAATTGACTGCAAAATTATCATTTTTTTAAAAACACCTTATTGAGGTGTTTGTTGTTACATTAAATTTCTGTCTGAATATATAACTTCCCTCTCTCCTATCTAGTAAACCATCACTTATAACAAAGATATAAAGAGAGAGAAAAAAACCAGTTCCTCCCGGAGTGTGCTGGTAAGCATTTAAGTCAGCTTTCCAAAAATGCATGACACATGTAGATAATTAATAAAACAATAAATCAAGCATTGATTTGCAGCATTTTCCAATTTCTCAAAGTGCAAATGCCCACCCTGATATTTTAACAGTTGGCTCTCCAGAATCAAAACAAGCTGACTCTACTGACCCTGGTTCTGTAAAACAAATGAACTCATTAATGGTGTCTAACAGTACATGCAATATTCTATATCCATTCTACTACCTCTACATTAAAGGAAATGAAGTACATTTTCTCAGCTCTTTTGAGGGAGATGGTAGTTGGGGGTGTGGGTGTCAAGTTTGGTCATCACAGTTATCTTCTAGCAGTTTCATTCTATTTTGTATTGTTGTGATCATTACTTATATTGATCTCCTGGTTTTCCTTGTTTCATTTGGTATCTTTTCATATGAATCTTATTTTTCTTTCCTGAATTCTTCAAATTCCTCATTTTCTATATATAGCAATATTTCATTATAATCATGAAGCACAATTCTTTAGGTATTCTGTTATCAAAGAACATTCCCTTTCTATTTTATTGCTACTAAAATAAATCCTACTATGACTATTTTGACACATATAGGAATATTCTTTCTGTCTCTGACCTCATTGGAGTATAGGTCTAGTGGTGGGATGGATCTCCAGATCATAGAGTATAGACATTTCACTCGTTTTGGGGGGGGAGCATAATTTAGAGAGTAGTTGGATCAATTTACAATTCCACTAACAGAACTTTGTTGTTCGTGTTTATCCTTCATTCTTGAAGAGGACCATGATATCAGGGAGGTGATGCCATGACATGCAAATGAATTGAATTTAGTGAGGGAGCCTCACTTTCACCTTTGGAGTCATCTGGATCCAGTTGCAAGATAGCAATCACATGACTAAAAATGGGTCCTGTCAGTGGGAGACCTTGACCTTTTAAAGCTAAGGTCTTTAACAGGTCTCAGTCTGATTGAGGCAGCGCCCATTCAGTGATTACGGTTCGGTAAAGAATGGCCAATTTTATGTAGTAAAAAAAAAAAATCAGTCTTGGAGGGAAAGACCCTTAGGATTTCTGGCCAAAACACTTTAATGTACACCTGTCTTTCCATAGCTCCTCCAACAGTAAACTAGTTCTATCTTTTGTCATTTTTTCTAGTTTTCTGGGTATGAACTGAAACTTTGGTTCTTAATTTTTAATTTCTCTTATTAGTTCTTTGAAGTAGTCTTTCACATTGTCATTATCCATTGGGAAATGGATCTTGGTCTTATATATTTATGTTAGTCTCTCTAGATCTTGACTATCTGACACTTACTGGAGATATTTGATATTTAATATACTGGAAGAGGGATTTTATTCACCCCTCTCAGTTGCTATAGCAGGGATAGAGTCAGAGACGACTGAGATACCAATGTAGCAAAAAGATGTTAACACTGTCACTTCTTTGCAAACTATGAACATTTTTCTCTGAGTCAGAAGAGGCAACACAATTGGCTGAGCTGAAATCAGCTGGATTAAAAACTGGACATATTCCTTAAAAGCTTAAAAAAGCTAAGCCCTGGAGACAAGCAGAAGACTGAGAGGTGAGGCAGCTGAGGCAAGCCGAGCAGTCTGGGAAGAAGTTCATGTCTTGAATGAAATGAATGAAAAGAAAGGATTTTCTATTCTTTTTTCTTTCTCTTCCTCTCTCTTTTCTTCCTCTTTCTTCTCCTCCTACTTCTCCTCTTCCTTTTCTTCCTCCTAATTCTCTTCCTCTTTTTCCTCCCCCTTCTTCTCTTCCTTCTTTTCTATCTTCTTTTCCTCTTCCTTACCACTTATCCATCAATTCATTTCAAAGCAATTCAATTCAATTATGACATCTGATAAGGAAGCAGTGACCAGAAGAAGACGCCCAACCTAGTGGTTGAAGAGATAGTTCCACATAATTCAAGTCTCATTTGGGGGAGCAGAGATACATCTTCCAGGTAGCTATGGATATAGAAAGGCTTGAGATCAGAAGCAACTTTAAGGAATGTAAACCCTAGCAGTAGAGAAGAGACCTAGCTGTGGACTCAAGAAAGAACTAGTCCCGACAACTTTGAGTTGAGTTTTGTAAGAACTCCCAAGAAAAGAAAGCACTTTGAATTAGCACCAGAGACATAAGAAACCTTGGCCACATTTGTACCTCGATACCATGGTATTTGGGGTTTTGTACCCATTCTTCATACAGATGCTATGTATATTTGTGGAAAATGTACCACAGAATTATGAGGGGGAGAATGTTTTATACTGTTTTACTAGTCTGGTTATTTCATCAGAGCAAATACTTTTGCTTTGGGAAGGGAGTCTTACACAAAGATTTTTCCCCTATATTATCCTAACTGCATGAATTTTTTTTTCCTGGAAATATTCCAGGAAATATTTTTTTTCCACCTACTCATAGAATATTTTATTATCTTCCACCATTTCCTAAGCAGCCATTCCCACATATACGGGTGGGACTGAAACCACCTCACACTTTTAACCTTGATACATTAGCTGAGAACATGCCTAAATCATCAATCACCTATAATACTTAGACTAGGGTGGGGAACCTTTAGCCTCAAGGCTACATGTGATCCTCTACGTCCTCAAGTGAAGCCCTTTAAAGAGCCACATGTGGCCTTGAGGCCACAGGGTTGCTAGCCCTCCCTTAGAGTAAGAGCTGAAAGACCTTCAGAATGGATTGATGTTTCACAAGAACTGTGTTCAGAGAGGCTGAGAAAACCTGGCTGTGCCTCAAAGATTGTTTATAAATCATCAAGCAAGTTGAGAAGGGATAGATTTGTGGGAATTGGAGGAAATGTGGTTTTGTCAGCATACCCTTGAGGAGAAACTGAGGGAGGGCAGGAGAGGTCTCTGTCAGGACTCCCCTGTCCACCCGCATTCCTTGTGGCCAGAGAGTTTTAAACCATCTGGAGGACTTTGAACTTCCCACTAGCATCTTTGCATTTCTCCCAAGACAGCAATGGCTGGTGAGTCTGAAGAGCCAAGGACAGATCAGATTCATACCTCTATGGAGATCCCAGAAAAGAAACTATCTTTAAGGAGAGTTTCCTGTGCTTTTTGTCTCTTCAGTCCTTCAGTTGTGTCTGACTCTTTGTGACCACAGTAGGGGTTTTCTTGGCAGTGATATTGGAGTGGTTTGTCATTTCCTTCTCCAACTCATTTGACAGATCAGGAAACTGAGGTAAACAGGGTCAAGTGACTAGCCCAGGGTTACAAAGCTAGTTAAGTATCTGAAGCCATATTCCTGACTCCAGGTTGGGCACTCTGTCCATTGCTCTACTCAACTACCCCAAGAACTTCTTGTGCACTCTACAAATAACAGAAAACGACTTTAAGCAACTTTCTGCTGCCTGTACTTTCTAAACTAGAGTCCCCTTTCCTCTGAACTTTGTATGCTTTTGTGGGAGATCATGACACGGATGATTGGGGGAATATTTTATTTTTTGTGTACTAGCTTAGTAAGTATCCATTTAAAAAATCTTTTTAAGACTAGCTGACTAAATTAATTCTTAACTGATAATCTTTGGGGGAAGCATCCCAGTGGGGGCTCAAGTTGATGGCACTAAAAATGACCCCTCACTCCTGAAAGGAACACCTGGAACCCTGATGGGGAGATATAGCTAGCTAGCTAAGATCCGGAGACCATACTCCTCTGTGAGAGTAGGGATAAGGATGGCCCAGAGCACATATTGGCTATACAGTGTTCCAAGATTCTCCTATGAAATTTAAATCTAACTGGAATCTTTCATACTCATTCCTACTTTATCATATTAGTTTGGGGATCAATTTGGACTTTTAAGATTAGATCCTGACTTTGTGTTTTAAAGGTATAGTATAAACTTCTTAGAGTTCAGCTAGGTGGCTCAGTGGATAGTGCTCAAAGCCTGGAGTTAGGAGGACATGAGTTCAAATTTCAAACACCTACTAGCTGTGTGACCCTGGGCAAGTCATTTAACCCTGTTTGCCCTAGTTCTTCATCATAAAATGAACTGGACAAGAAGATGACTAAAGGTTCCAGTATTTTTGCCAAGAAAACCCTTCGTGTGTTCGTCCTTCGTTGCTGAAGAAGATCATGCCATCAGATGACGTGACTTGCACTTGACTTTGTTTTGAGTGAGGGAGGGCTGTGCAGATCACCAGCCTCACTTCCCCTCCAGAGTCATCTGAATCCGGTGACCAGATATTCATCAGGATGACTGGAGATGACCCAGGATGAGGCAATTGGGGTTAAGTGATTGGCCCAAGGTCACACAGCTGGTGAGTGTCAAGTGTCTGAGGTGGGATTTGAACTCAGGTCCTCCTGACTCCTACACTGGTGCTCTATCCACTGCACCACAAGAAAATCCTAAATGGGGTCACAAAGAGTTGGACACCACTGAAATGACACAGCAAAGATAAACTTCTTAATGTTTCACTTCTACTTTGAGTGCAAAGCTTTTTTTAAAAATTAACTAAAGCTTTATAAATTGGTGCATAGATCAGAAAAATGGAACATGATTAGTTAATGGGTTCAAATCCTGCATCTTATTATTATCTATGTGACTCTGGGTATAAAAGGCACAAAATAATTTTTAAAAGTTGTTACAGATTCTTACCATGACTTTGGGTACTTTTTGGAACCAATTTCCTCAGTTATAAAATTTTAGGATTTGATTGGATGATTTTAAGGTGGCTTCTGTCTCTTGATCCTATGATTCTGTGGCATCCTGTGACTTGTGTTCCACTTAGTTCAGGAAAACAAATAAAAGAAAATTATATACTAGAGTACTAAAAGAAAGGACAGATGTGATTGCCAAATCATTCTCAATAATATTTAATAGATCATAAAGATCAGTAAAGATATCACAACATTGGAGGAAGGCAAATAAGGCAATGGAGTCTAGGAAATAATGAGCTTGTCTTTGATTCTTGAAAAAGTTCTAGAGCTTATTTTGAAAAAGGATGGCTAGCAAAAATCTACAAAAGGCAGCAGTGATCACAAAGAGTTAGGATGGTTTCATCAAGAGCATGTCATACCAGACTAGCTTTATTGCTTTTTTTAATGGGTTTTTTGGGATAGTTGATCAGTAGGGAGAATTTATATAGATTCTAGCAAAGTATTTGACATGGCTTCAAGTCATTCTTGTGAAATGGACAGAAAATTATGGGCCAGGTGATAGTATAGTACATAGATTATACATAATATAATACATAGATGCAGAATTCTTTGAATGGCCAGACCCAAAGAGTCATTAAAGGTTTAATGTCAAATTGGAAGGAGGTCTCCTATGGATCAATGTTAGGTCATATGCCACTTCAGATTTTTATTGGTGACTTGATTAAAGGTATAGAAGGCATCCTTATAAAAGTTTCTGAAGACATGAAGTTGAGAGGCATATTAACATAATGGATGAAAATCATGATTCAAAAATATCAGCAGGTTAGAATATTGGTTTGACATTAGTAAGATTAAATTTGATGGGGCTAAAGATAAAGTTTTATTCTTGGGTTAAAAATAATCAGCTTTGTAAGTACAGAATTGGGCATGTCAGTTTCCTTAGTATGAATCACCAGTGTCATATGGCAACCAAAAGAGCTACCAACAATCTGTGACTGCATTGAGAAACATAATGTTCAAGACTTGCAAGGTCTTGATCTGTTGCATTCTTCTATGAATACAATAGACCATATGGAGAGTACCACATTCAGTTCTGGGTGCCATATTTTAGGGAGGACATTGATAAACTGGAGGATATCTGCTTTAGGAACAGATTTTTTTTTATCTATCAAAATCAAAATTCTGAAAAGATTCATTCTAAGACACTGTCCAAATAAATCTAGACATCTAGAGTTATGATAATTATTGTTTATATAGCACTTGGAAATTCTGGGATGAAATGCACAAAATAATTTTTAAATTTTAAATTTTTAAAAATTATTACAAGATGCACAACTGAGAAAAGCAAGCATCATGAGCACATTTCTTCCTTTTTTAAAATATTTAAAAACATGACCAGGGCACAAGAGTATAACTTATAATATATTACATATAGCTACATATATATAATATACAATTACATATTTAATAACTTATAACTATTAGAAACAATGAGACCATAACCATCTTACCCATTTAAAGGCAGTATAGTATACAGCAAAGGGTCAGCTAGATGGAGCAGTGGATAGAGTATCAGACCTGGAGTCAGGAAGATTCATTTTGCTTAGTTCAAATCCAGTCTCAGACACTTACTAGCTGTGTGATCCTGGGCAAGTCACTTAACTCTGTTGGCTGCCTCAGTTTCTTCATCTGTAAAATGAGTGGGAGAAGGAAATGACAAATCACTCTGGTATCTCTGCCAAGAAAACCCCAAATGGGGTCACAAAAAGTCAGACGTGAATGAAACAAATAGAAAGACCATTGGAGTGGGTGTCTGAGATTTGGGTTCTAGTCATAATTCAGTCACAACCCAGCTATTTTTCCTCAGGCAAGTCCTGAAATTTATAGGAGCCTTGGTTTACCCGTCCATAAAATACAGATAATAGTATAAAATCTCTCCTTACTTCTTCCACTCCCTAGGGTTATTGTGAATATCAAAAGGGATATTTAACATAGAAATTTTTTGTAAAATATAAAACCCCATACAAATGAACGGTATCATTAAATATGGAGGGTTTACTAACATAATTTTGAATTTGCTAAAAATGCAGAATTTATTCTACTTCAAAAGTCTTAAGGAGTTTGTGGGTTTGGAATATTATTTATAAGAACAGAAGTTTGGCTTTTCTGAGCCTATACAATTTCTGATTTTTGTTCTTAAATGCCATATATATGATACTTACTGCTGGAAATGATCTAACCACATTACCAAGCAAGACATAATTTTATAGGGTTTCAGAAACATCAACAAGCTATGTTGGGTAGTAGTCATATAAATACATAGCTTAGAGATGAAGTCATGGGAGTAGTAGGAAAGAAGACTGGATCTGGAGTCAGGGGACCTCAGTTAGAGTCCTAGTTCTAGAGGTGCTAATTACTACCTGTGTGACCATGAGCAAGTAATTTAGCTTTATTAGGCCTCAGTTTCCTGATATGTAAAATAAGCAGGTTGAACTTAGATGACCTCTAACATCACCATCTGTTTTGCTGCTTCACTCTAAGGATTGGGATATTTTTCCATTCTTGCAGCTGACAGTTTCCACATGTGTTTCCTCCTTCATCAAAACATAAAATACATACATACATACATATGTATATATATTAGTTTTTTTCATAGTACATTTGGACACAGTAAGTACTTAATAATTGCCTCATTCATTCACTCTAAAATATCTTCCATCTCTAATCTTAAAATCCTTAAATAGAAAAGATCCCCTAGTTTATGTGGGTGGCAACTTAGTTTTCCAGACTATATTAAAATGGTAATGAGGGTGGCAGCTTAGTTTTACAAACCATATCAAAAGATATGTACACGGAAGATTTGTCAATGCTTACCATACCTCACCCTTCCCATATGCAAATATTTACCTCCTTGCTGATAGAAAGGAACAATTTTCCAACATCCTTATGACTAGGGGAAAAAAGTGGTGCATCATGGCATTTTTAAGAGTCATATTCTAGATTTGTATTACAAAGCATCATTGTGACTCTAATCCACCTACCAGACCATTGTCAGTCCACCAGCACAACTCAGAATTATGGTCTAATATAACTACCCTGATGTAACACCTAATATTCTTCACTTCTTTATTTCTAAAAAAAAATCCTTCCTGTTCCCGATTCTCCATCACTGGAGATTTTCAGTGAGACCACTTGTCCAGGTTTCTGAGATCCCTTTCACCTCTGAGATTCTGTGATTCCCATCCAGATGCCCCAAACTTACTTGAAAATGAGACCACAAGCTCCTTGAAGTTAGGACCATAGCATAACAGTATGTTGCAGTTTTCAGGTAGCTTAGAAACCATCTAGTTTAGTTCTCAGCATGCTCAGCCTTTCCAAATATAAGTCTCCAGATCATTGAACTGGACACAATCTTAGGGCAAGGTAGCTGTTCAGAGGTTATGGGTAATGTTCAGAATCCAATGGTCTATGGCACTCTTGTCATCACAGTCCCCTCCCCAAGTACAAATATCATGGCTACTATTCCCGTAGGAAGGTCAGTCAGGAGTACATCTAAAATGCCACAATGATGGCAGATGCCTATGTCCTGGTTGCTGCATGGTTATAACCCCAAAACTCCCTAGACACCTCTGCTTCATTCCAATCACAGAAACATGACACAACTCCTAAAATATATAACAACAGTCTTTCCTGAGGCTGCTTCCCCTAAATCGATAGAATCATCTAGATTTGTGGCAGGAGCTCTCAGCAGCATCCATTACACAGAGAAAAAGATTCTGGGATGATTTCCAGGCTAATCCATGCTTCTCCCACCCACTTTCCTCTACTTCTCTTCCTACTATGCTAACATTAGCCTCTTCATTTTACTGTTTCAGAAGAGTGACCAAGAGAGGGATGGGGAAGCAGTTATCCATAGCTTGTGTCTCAGCACCAAACATGGCATTGGGTATATACCATGGCCATATAAACACTTGTTGAATGAATAGATATTAATATGTTTCCAAATAACTCAGCAAAATGGAATTCAATCTCATGTTTATTATTTCATTTCATAGATTTGAAAGGGCTCTCAGAGGTAGCTAAGTGATGCATTGGATAGAGTGCTGTGTCTGGAGTCAGGAAAGCCCAAGTTCAAATCCAGCCTCAGAAACTTACTAGCTCTATGATCCTGGGCAAGTAATGCAACCTCAGTCTGCTTTAGTTTCTTCATCTGTAATGACACCTACCTCCTAAGGTTGCTATAAGGATAAAATGAGATAATATTAGTAAAGAATATTGGTTAAAAATTCAAACCTTGAAGTGCTATGTATATGCTGGCTGTTATTATTATTTAGCCCACTCTAAGACTGTTTCTTCATTTGTAAAATGAAACAATTGGGCTCTTTATTTTTTTTTAAAGGCAGTTGGCAACTAGAGCTTTCAAAAAATGGAATGGGCTACCTCAAGTATTGTGGGTTGGAACTCTGCCTGAAGGTCTGTGGATAACTACTTAGCAAAATACTACAGAGGACATTCCAGTTCAGGTGTTGATTGAACTACATGTGCTCTGAGGTTCCTTTTAACTGTGAGATTCTGTAACTAAGTAAACTCTAAGGTCCATCCTGGATCTAGCAGTCTATGAAAGAAAAGGCAGACCTGGATGGCACAGCTCAATGGAAAGCCAGGACTCAGAACGAGTGTCCAGAGGCAAGGGGAGGGGAAGGTAATGGTTGAAAGGATGGGAATGGAAAGGAGCAAAAGTTCATTTCAGTCCCAGGATTCCAGAGGGCACACTGTCATTTAACAACATACAAATTACATAATAGCAACTTTCATTTCCTTTACCATTCTTCCACCCTCCCACCCAGTAGCTAAAAAGGCGTTTTTTCATTTGCATTCACTTCCTTGACCTTCCTAATAACCCTCCGGTAGGCAGTACAAGTATCTCAGAGGATAAGTGATTAACACATGATGTAGCCTGGTCTAGAAACCAGGTCTTCTGATCCTTTGTTCAGTAGGCTCTTTTTAATATAAGACTTTCAGGTTTGCAAAGCACTTTGCGTAGACTATCTCATTTCATTCTCAAAACAATCCAGTAAGGTATATCAGGTGTCAATCAACGAGCGCTTATTAAGCTTCTATGCGACACAGCTGAGGGAACTAAAGCGGAGAGGGTTTTAAGTGATTTTGGACAGTAAGTTTCTGAGCTTCAGTCATATTCGGGTCTGAATGACTCCGAGTCCAGGGGTGGACCAGCCAACATGAAAGACTGCCATGTAAGAAGAGGGGTAAGGACGTTTCCCCCGCCTCCCTATTTGCTTAGAAACATATTTACTGAAAGGGTTGAAAAACAACATTATTGTCATAAAGGGGGATTTCATAAAATCCGTAACTGGGAAAGTCCTTAGAGATCTTGAATGCCAAATCTCTCTCTCTCTCTCTCTCTTTTTTTTTTTTTTTTACAAATAAGGCAAATGAGGCCCGGAGTGATTTGCCAGACATCATACAGGTAATGAGCATCAGAGGCGGTTCCTGGCTTGGCCACTCAGCACTGCCTTTCTCTGATGAAATGAGCCAATGTAGGCGAAATCGCTCTGTAAGTACTATATACTGAGTTCTTAGAATCTGTGGAAAACGAAACTTCAAGACTGTGCGCCTATCCTATGAAAAAGAGAAAAGGAAGGCTAGAAATGGGTGAAGAACACAGGAAAAGAGCGACCAAGGAAAAGGGGAAAGAGGGCGAGAAGGAGCTCGAGAAGACCCAGAGAAAGGAGACAGAAAGAGAAGGGATGGGAAAGCTGGGGAGCCCGGAGCAAAGACGAGAGCGGGGACAAAGAGGAAGGAAGAGCTCGAGTGGGATGAATCGTGGAGCTAAGGGAAAAGGAGAGAAGATTGCAAAGAGAGAGGCCCTAGAGAGGAAGGGGGTTGGGAGGCTAGGGCTGCGCCCCAGAGGGGAGGCTCGGGAGGAGAAAGTTCCGAGGGGGGCGGGACGGGGGCGGGGCCAGCACGGGGAGGCCGCTGCTCATTGGTGAACGCTGCCCAGCCTCTCCTCCTGTCTCAGCTCGGGCAGAGCCGCACACCTCTCTCGCTTCGGACTGCCGAGGCACAGGCTGCACCTGGGCGGAGCAGAGCGCGCCGGTGACAGCGGCTGGGGAGACGGCGCGGCGGTAACCGCCCGGGGAGAGGAGGCGCGAGCGCCCTCGGAGTCCCAGGGGAAGGTAAAGGCGCTCTGCGCTGCTGGCTTTGGGGACCGGGGCTCGGGGGCGCGGCGCAGCCACCGGCCCCCGACCGACCCCGGCGTGCAAATGCAGGAAGGGAGCGAGGGACGTCAGCCAGAGTTGTCCAGGGGACGGGGCGCCGTGGGGTGCGTTCGGCCGAGTGCTGGCACCAAGGCAGCGCCAAGTGATGGGGACCCGCTGTAGTTTCGCGGCTGCAGAATGGAGCAGGGGGCCGTCCCAAGGTGGGCCAGAGGTTGGGCTGGGCAGCGTCCTAGTTTCCTCACCTGTAAAATCAGGGGTTGGGCTTGATGGCTTTTAAGGTTCTTTCCAGCTTCTGAGTCTTTTGAGAAGGGACACTGAGGCTGTAAGTAGGATGCTTCTCCCTAGACCTGTTTGCTGGGTTGCTAACGCCAAAGCGGAAACAAGACTTCTTGGTTAAGTTCTCTGGTGAAGGGAATAAAGGATAGGGGTAGATAGATGGGGCAGATTTCTTCTTTGAAAATGGGCATTTATTTGAGAATTCAAATGTTTTCTCCACCTAGACACTTACTTATCCACGGAACGACCGAAAGTAAGTGCAGGGAGTGGCCTTAAAGATCACCTTTCTTGTCCAAACCCCATTATTTTACTGAAGAGACTGATCCCCAGAGAAGTTCAAAGACTTGCCCGAGGAAACACAGCTTTGATTAAGCAGACCTGGTGCAGGAACCCAGATCGTCTCATGTCAAATGCTCTTTACTCCACACCCGGCTCTCTGAGTCCCGTGAGATATAACCATTTTCAGTGTGTTTTTCAGTAGTTGGAAAGCCCAAAAGATTTAGGGCCCATTAGCAGAGATTTAAGGAGTGTTGCTCTCCATTTTACCTCACTAGAACTCCAAAGAGTTGGGGGCTGCTGTCTTTAAAATTTGCCAGCAACTAAAATAAATGAAATTGAGTGTTAAATCTTGAAGAGCAGCTGCTTGCTCGGTACCGCATAGGTCACATACTGCCAGTCCCTACTGCACAGTAGGCTGTGATGGAAGGATAGATTAGGGGTGGCATGAGCACCATGAATCATGCTTTAGGTCTCCTGACCAATTCAATGGAGCTTTGTAGTTTAAAGACACAGCTGTAGTCTTTAGACAAACAGAACAATTTTAGTCTCAGAAGAAGGGTGAAGCTAACACTACTTTTCAATATCTGAGCCACTGGTGCTAAGAGGAAAATAACTCCAGCCGTCAGCTAGAGAATGTATGTTGTTAGTAATTGGTTCCCTGATAAATGAAGAAGGCTGATGGGGTGGATGTCCAGCAGCTGGCTTCTTTTAGTTTGGGATATGGTCATTCTAAGTTGCTGTGAGGTCACTGCAGAATAACACTGTGCCTAACTCCCACCACACTCCTCACATTTTTATCCAGGTGCAGTTAGGTGCAAGGTGCAATTATACATTCAGCAACCTTGAAGGGGAAGACAGTTGCAGAAAGGATATAATACCACAAAAGGGTGTGTACCTTAGGGAAAAGGAGTAGTTTTATCTTGTTTGATTAAGGACTGGAGGGAGGTTTATAGGCTGATTGTTTGCATACAATATATGTGTGATGACACAGGAAGTTTATCCTGTCTTCTGTTTGGGACCACTTTGTGTATTCTCTCCTTTACTCCTGAATTGCCTCCTTGAGTCAATACCACCAAACTCCTGCAAAAGAGCCCTTGTATGTGTTGGAGGTAGGGTGGACCTACGGATGTCTCTAGTTCAAGTGAAAGATTGTCTGGCATCATCTCAACCGATGGACCTATTCCTAGTCTTTAGCTTCTGAATGATCCCCAGTGTCGCCTTAAGGATTTCTCTCAATCTGTGCAATGTTATGCATACTCAATAAATATTTGTTGAGAGCATGAATGACCACCTTGTTACCTATATGGATGCAGGGACCTACAGAAATACATACAGAAGTCAGTCTGTGTATCACCACTCTGATACCACCTTTTTGTTAGGAAAGGTTGGTCTGAATGGGGCTGAGTGAGTTTTGAGAGTCCCCAGTGTTTTCTGGAGTTTACTGGTGATAGACTTCCTGGCTATCCAAATAGTTTCCCAAATGCAGCATGTAAGGGCACGTCTGGTTTTTATTACAAGAGATAATATGATTTAATGTTGTCCCTGCTTCCTTCCGAGATCCGAAAAGGGAAGAATCAGATGGTCTTGTTTGACTGGAGAGTTTTTCTCCCTGCATTTTAGTTTTTCTTTGCATTTTCCACTTCATACTATATAAAAATTGAGCTTTCCACCCCCTTGACAAGTCAAGCTAAGCCTGGGATAATCGAGAGAATGAATAGTGTTAGACTTGGAGTCAGAAAGATCTGGATTCAGATCCCACCTCGACCCTAGCTCTTTGGTCACGAGCAAGTGATTTCGTCTTTTCTTAGCCTCGGTTTCATCTCCTTTAAAATGGGGATATTAATCCCTATAACATTTACTTCACTGGGTGATTATGGAGATCAAATGAGATAATGTATGAATGAGCTTTGCAAACCTTTAAGTATCAGATTTTTGTGTTATTCTTAATACATATTGATTATCAGCTTGCAGTGGCAATTTTATTTCGTAAATAAATGAGAATGAGAAAGGAAGACCCGGAAATCCTTCCTTTGATGCTAGTTGAGTGACCCTGGAGAAGCCATTTAACCTCTATGGGCCTCAAGCAGCTCTTTAGGAATTATCCTAACAAGTCTCAGATGGGCTGCAATCGGCATCCACAAGAAATATCCATACAATGTGAGTTCGCAAGCTAAGTCTTTTGTATATAACTTAAAGCTTCAAGGGACCAGACCTAGCTCAACCCCCTTATTTTATAAAAGAGAAATTGAGGTCCAAAGAAATTAATTACTCAAAGAAATAAATCACTGAAGGTTACATGTCAGAACAGAGAGGGGCTGGCTAGCATCACTTGCTGATATTTTATTATAAAATAATATGTTAGTAATATGATAAAACAATATTTTATAATAATATTTCATAGTATTTATATTAATTTTTATATTTGAGGATATATAAGTTGAAAAGAACCAGATTACTTTCTCAGCTTTCACAGCCTGTCAGTGAGTGAACTGTAAACAAAAAAATCTGAATATTGAAACTTTTTGGTTTGTATGCAGGTCTTGATGGCCTACCTCATCACTAGTTTCCTGTGCTATTTTAGTTTTGCTTTTGAAAGAAAGGTGAGATAACTGCTGAGATCACCAGGTCATGATGGGATGCTTTTGAAAGTCTCTGATTTATAGTTTCAGGGGAAAAAATATTAAATGTTGAAACACAAGAGGAAGTTTTCAATCAAAAAGCCTTTTTTTTTGCTGATATATAAATGTATTTGAAATATATGCAGGCAAAGAATCATGATAAATGTATTATTTAATTTTAAAAACCATTAAACCTGTGAGGAAAACAGAAGCCCTCGGTTAGGTTGGTTTGTTTTTAAATGAGATGACTGAAATTAAGCTCTAAGGTTTTACTCCTATCTGTGTATGACTTACAATATTAAGCACCATTAATGTGCCAGGAAGCATGATAGGTCCTAGCAAGTATGTGCTGGTAATATTTAACAACCAGCTCTCCAAATGGGGAAATGTGCACATGATACTTTCCCAAGTCTAGACAATCAACAGAATATTAAATCAAGCCCTTGTAATTTGCTACTTTCCAAGGTTTAAATGCTCACATTAAAATTTTAATAATCAGCTCTTTAGACATGGCTTCCACAAGCCCTTGGGGATCACAAAGATACAAATGAAACAACTGATCTCAAAAATTCTAGTAGAGGAAATAACTTGTATTTGGATGGAGGTGGGAGTGAGGGTGGAGGAGGGGAGGGATCAGGAAAGGTTCCATGCAGAAGGTGGCATGGGCTGAGTTTTGAAGGAATAAAGGTACTCTTAAAAAGCAGTGATAACGAGCACAGCAGAGCAGGGTGTGTTAGGAAGCTCAGGAGGTCCCCTTTGGATGAACCACAGAATAGGGGGAGGAAAATTACAGGGAACAAGGTTGGAAAGGTTAAGTTGGGGCCAGGTTGTGAAGGTATTTAAAGTCCAATTTATTCAGTATGTATCTTAAAGCTTGAAATGGCACTAAGATATTTGAGATACCCTGTATTTGACACTAAAAGCAATAGAGAGTTTTTGGAGTTTATTGAGAAGGGGGGTGATACCTGCACTTCAGGAGAATCACTTAGGCAGCCATGTAGCAGGTGAATTGAAAAAGAGACTTGAGGCAGGGAAACCAATTACAATAGGGCAGGCCAGAGGCATAAAGAGAGAGGCTGAGATGGAGGGCTGACCCTGATGAACGTATGAGAAGTGGAGATGAATCAACGAACTTGGCAGCTGATTAGATAAGTGGAGTGATGGAGAGTTAGGAGGGAGTGATAAGATCAAGATTGTGATCTTGGGTGACTGGAAGGGAAGTGGTATCCTTGACAGAAAAAAGGAAATTTGGGGTGGATTTGGGAGCAAGATAACGAATTGTGTTTTGGACACCGAGTTTGAATTGCCTATGGGACAAGAAGCTTGAAATGTCCAATGGTAAATTTTAGACACTGCAGCCCAGGGGAAAAACCAGGGGGTGGATACATAGATCTGGAAATCTTCTACATAAGGAGATGATAATTAAATACATGGGAAATGATGAGGTCACCAAGTGAAAAGAGAAGGTCAGGACAGAGCCTGTGGATACATCCAAAATTATCGGGTATGATATGAGTGATGAACCAAAAATTGACACTGAAGTGTGGCCATGCAAGTAGGCAGAGAACCAAGGGAGAGTAATATCAAGAATGTATCATAATGTATCCAAAACAAAAGGTGGTCAAAAGAGTGAAAGGCTTCAGAAGGGTCAATAATGATTAGAAATAAGAAACATCCCTCAGATTTGGTCAATTACGAGATCATTGCTAGTTTCGGAGAGAGCTGAGTGATGAGGGTGGAAGCTAGGCTGCAGAATGAGAGGGAATGAAGGTGATGGGTGTAGACTATTTCTCCAGGAGGTTGGCTGTGAAAGGGCAGAGATGATAAAGGATAACAGCTAGGACGTATGGTAGGTTCTGTGGAGGGTTTTTCAAGGAGAGGAGAGGAAGGTGAGCCTGTTTGTAAGGATTATGGCAGGAACCAGTCTATAGGGAAGGGATTAATAAACTGATTGTGGGGAATCTTTTTGGAGAAGATGGAAAAGGATGGGATCAAGAGTCAAGGAGAAGTGTCACATCATCAGATGCTAGAGTAGAGGAGAAGAAGATTAAGGAATCTTGAGATGTAAGAAGGGGAGAGAAGCAGAAGCTTATGGTCAATGGCCTTTTATTTTCTCAATAGAATGTAAGGGAAGTTGAGAATCTGGATGGCTTAAAGAGTAAAAGATTTAGAACAGCCTGCGTTAGGAGTGAGATAACTTGTCAAAGTTGGTAGGAGTGATAGGATAGCTTTGTTACAGTGACGGCCCAGTTCAGATTAAACAGTAGATATGTAGTGGATCTTGTTGGTCATTAGATAGATTATCTCATTTGGTCTGTACTCCATAACTCCTCCAGATTTCCCTATTTCTGTGGAAGGCTTCACCATCCTTCCACTTACAAACCTAGAATCATCTTAGACTCGTCCTTCTTTCTCACTGCACATATCCTACCAATGACCAAGTTTTGTAAATTCTGTCCCTACCTTTCTTTACACTCACATAGTCACCACTGTAGTTCAGGCCTTTTGTCACTTTTTACCTGGATGACTGTAGGAGTTTTCTTTTATAAGGGTTCTTTCCCAGTCCATCCTCAGTGGAGCTGCATCAGCCAAGGTAATCTTCCTAAAGCACAGATCTAATCCTATTATTTCCCTATTTAAAAATTGTCAGTGGCTTCCTGTTCCCTCTAGAATTAAATACAGTTTGGTTCCAGGCTGCCTTTCCAGGCATTTCCCATTATTCCTCTCCCGTATGCTGTGGCCGTGCTGAACTGGCCTCAGGGCTGGTCTCAAACACAGCATTCCATTTCTCCTTTCCCAGGCTCCATGTGCATATGACCATGTCCTGCATGCCTGAAAGGTATTCCCTGCTCCGTCTCTTAGTACCTTCATTTCCCTTTAGGGTCCACCAGAAGTTACTTCTCAGTTTTGCTGATTTTCCTAGTTGTCAGTATTCTCTCATTCCTCCCATTTGGTTTGGCTGGATGTTGTGTCCTCCCAGTGAAAAGTTACATTTTTGAGGGCAGAGACCTTTTCAGTTTGTCTTTGTATCCCTAGAACCCAGTCTACAGCGCATACACTAGAAGCACTTTAGTCAGCACTAGCTGAGTGAATGACCAAATGACTTCTGAATGTCCTGTCTTGCTCCAAGTCTATGAATCTATGGTTTTACATTCAAGTGAGGACTGGAAACTAGTGTCATTAGAGGCAGTGCCCACACTGATGAAATTTTAAAGTATAAACCTCTTTAGAGAGTAACTGAGATGGGGGAGAAAACCAAAGGAATTTATACTGGGAAGTGATGGGTTAAGTATAACTATGTCAGGAAAAATCTGGTGGTTTCAATAAACCACTAAATGGTATAATAATGCTAGAACTGAATGTCAATGCCAAACTAGAAGTATGACCTGAGAAAACTGGCAAGTAAAGCTTCCCTTAGACTTAGCTTTACTTAAGTCGCTGTGAAAGTCCAGTTTGGGGCGTCAGATTGGATTCAGTGGAACAAATCTAACCGAATGAAGGGGGTGAAAATTCATAGAGAGGGTACCATGATGTCACAGAAACAGCAGTGGTCTTGGAGTCAGGGAAGATCTGAGTTCAAAATTCCATTTCTGACATTTCTTAGGATGGACAAGTCACATAACCTTTTCTCAGGATCCATTTTCTTTTTTGTAAAATGGGGAGAATAAGAGAATAAAACATGGCTATTTTGAGGGTTATTAACACAAACCTTAAAGAGACATGTTAGAGTCAGTTGTTAGAATTATGATATGTGTTGATGTTGAGTCATTTTAGTCATGTCTGACTCTTGGTGACTCCATTTGGGATTTTCTTGGTAAAAGTAGAGTGGTTTTGATGAGGTTGAGGGGTGATCGGGACCCCAAAATACCAACAGTCTGGGTCGTGCTCAAATGAATTCAACTCAAGTCTTCTTAAAGCCAAAGAAAACAAAGTTTATTAAAGATTCTCCAAATTGGGTTGCCTCTTAAGGAACCTAAGTTCTATTGTATTCACAAGCTGGCCAGATAGAATCCCAGCAGGACAGAGTCTGAGCTAGATTGCATCTGAGCGCCTTCATGGAGGTGAGATGGAACTTAAATACTGCAAAGAGTATAGGAGGGATCTGGGGGGTGGGGTGGTCTGGTAGTCCAGGGTGATGGGAGGAGGGGTTTAGGAAGGGTCTTGAGGAGAAGTCCAAGGAGGGAATCCAAGTAGGATCAAAGGCTGGAAACAGCTGGAGGCTATCACGAGACAGACTAGGGGGCAGACTAGGGGGCGCCTAGGTGGGAAGCAGTTGGGGCAATCCAGAGATCTTGATAGGGGCTGTATGGGAATGGATACAGATCTTGATGGGAGTGGTCAGCAGCCTGGGGAATGGGGTTTTGATGGGATCAAGGATGGGGAGTGCAACAGAGACCTGAATAGAATGAAAATGAAAAGCCCATGGGCTTCCTGAGACTGCCTGAACAAATGAGAAGATTAGATTTGAGTAAGAAAGGACAGATTAAGTGAGAAGATTCCAGGGGAGCTCAAGGAGGCTCCTAGAGTCTGAACCCGATCAGTTTGCCATTTCTTTCGCCAGCTTGTTTTACAAATAAGGAAATGAGGCAAACAAGGTTAAGGGACTTGTCTAGGGTCACACAGCTAGTCGGTGTTTGAGGCCAAATTTGAACTCAGGAAGCCCAGTGCTCTAGCCTCTGCAACACCTAGATTCTCTTTTGATATATAAGGAACTTTGAAATTCCTTTTTCTTTTTTTTTTGCATAGTCACCTCAGAGTTCTGATGACTAAGATATCCAACTTCTCTTTATATATGATTAAATTTGTTTTCATTGTTTTTGTTGTGTGTCTCTCCTCCCAGCCCTAAAATCCTTTTGAGGTGGCATTAACGTTATTATTTGACCAACCTTGTTAGAACGCTTTAGTCTATTCTGAGAGGAAAGGATCAATTTGTTATCTAGTAGTAAAAAGCCAAGCAGTCAGGCACATAATTGCAGGCCATGGAGTCAGAGCTACATTTAGGCAACAGGGCATCCAGACACTGGAAAGATGGGAGATTCTAAAGAGGGTTTTGTCTGGATGGGATGGATACTATAGGGTGGGAAGAAGTACTCCTTGGTTACTATTTATCTGCCATAGCTTCTAAGGAGGAAAAACAAAAAGGTTACAGCTTTAGAAATGGGAAAAGGCCATCTCCTTCATTTTATAGATGAGGAACCGACCCTGCGAAGTTGTAACTAGGCAAGTTTATCCAGAGAGTTAAGAGTCAGGGAAGGCCTCGAAGGCACCCTTGGGTGTATGTGTTCCACTGAATTCTTGGACTCTGAACACCCAGTCCATAGTATACTATTTTTTTGCTGTCGTTGTCTAATTGTTTCAGTCATACCCTATCCCTTGTGACCCGATTTGGGGTTTTCTTGGAAAAGATCCTGGAGAGGTTTGCTGTTTCCTTCTCTGGTGGATCCGGTAGATCCTGCTTGTCAGGCAAATAGAATTTAAATGACTTGCCTAGGTTCCCGTATCTAGGAAGTATCTGGGCTGAATCTGAACTGAGGTCTTCCCAACTTGAGACTCGATGCACTATCTCCTGAGTGCCCGCCTGCCCGTGCTGTTGTTAGGAAATACTTAAGACTGCCATTCAGTAGCTTTGCATTTTATACTGAGCATAGGGATTTCAGTTGTTGTGGTACATATAAATTTCACCCGGTAAATGCAGTAATAAATGTGATAACACAAATACAATAATGCTTCACTTTTATTGTGCATTTTTCAACTTACAGAGTTCTTTTTTCACAGACAACCGTTCCTCACTTACTGATGAGGTCAGGAGTACGTACCACTTCTATAATACTACAAAAGATGCTTCCATCAGGAGCAGATCACAGTCCCTTCCTCCACCTTAGCAGACTGTCTCGTGAATTTCCATACCATCCAAGTGAATCCTCAACTCTCTAAACTTAGCTAGTCAGGTTGTCAGGTGAGTCTGTTGCCAGTCCTACACTCCTAGCTTCTTTAGCTCTGTAGGATCTGCCAGAGTTTTTATTTTACTGGAATTGCCTTCAAAAAGAGGCTGGGCTGTCTTTTGATCCACCGACTGTGATACCCCAAATCACCCAATCAGGCCCCATGCTAGGTGCTGGGGTTACAAAGAAATGTCCAGCAGGAGGAGAGAACTAAGGCAGGGAGACTAATTTTGGGACTGTTGCAATAGTGCTGGTGAGTGATAATGAGAGGTTGATCCAAGGTAGTGGCTTTGTGAACCGAGAAAAGGGAGGAACGGGAGAGGTGCTGGGGAGGTAGAGATGACAACATCCGGCAGCCGAATCCATATTCGGGGCATGTGACAGCGAAGAGTTGAGATTAATATCCAGTTTTATCTCCCTTCTCTGTGCTTTTGCGTTGGCTGTCTCCCATGCCTGGAATGCCCTCCCTTCTCAACTCGGCTACTTCAGATTCTTTATTTCTTTTCAGATGCAGATCAAGGACCAAATTCTATGTAAAGACTTTTCTGATCCCCTTACTACTCTCCAGTCCAAACGTAGAATATAATAGACCACAAATAAATGCTTGTTTGATTTATTGATTTCCACAGTATCCATAGGGAACATCCATAGGGAACTTCCATAGGGAAATTCACATGTGGCCCACATTTGAATAGTCCAAGTATTTTTTGAAATATTTCTTTTGGGGAATATGACTTTGGCCTCAGTTTCTCATTTGTATGATGGGAGAATTGGCCTAGATGGTCATTTGAGGCGCCGTAATTGGGAAGACCCAAGGTCAAATCTGGCCTCAAGTGTTTGTTAGCCCTGATCAAGTCACTTAACCTCTGGTTGCCTCAATTGTAAGGATAAGATGAGATGATATCTGTAAAAACACTTTGTGAACCTTAAAGCATTATATGAGTGCTGGCTAATCTATTTCTAGCTATGGATGACTGAAAAATAGTAGTCATTTGGGTTCCACTTTGCTGTATAGTAGAGTACTCTACATCTTCAGTCTTCATAATCCCTTCTGTTCGAGGGTCTATAAGGACAGGTGGAAATGACCTAAGCATGGTTAGCGATGATGTCAGGTTTAGTTAGGGTCAACAGGATCTGTGGTGACTTTGATATGTTCTTGACCCCATCTTTGTTTCTCAAAGCTCATGCTGTCGCATTCAACTTCTGGCTTATCAACTTCCCATTCCTCTTTTGAGTACATCTAGTAAGCATAATAGAACACGATTCTGCCTTCCCCAGTTACAAACTCCTGGTGACTTTATCTGACACCATTGTGACCTCTGCTGGTTCCCTCATTCTTTGCCTCTCTGGAAGGAACAATTCTGACCATTGTTCATTTTCTATCACCTTTTTTCTCTATTTGCTTGTCTTCACATATGGGGATTTAGGGGCACTCATACTTGTATGAGGAGATGTTACAGAGCCAATCTAATTCTGTTTTCTTTGTCATGTATCTGTATTTGCCTTCTACTGTGTCCTCAGTGTATCTCAATCTTTGAATAAGCTAGTCACATCTCAATGGCTGGTTAGCTCCTTCCATCACAGTTAAATGCATCTTGAGTTCCCAGTTGCACAACATAAACCATCTATCATTTGTAACGACTGAATAGGGTCAGTCAGTCAATAAGAGATTCTGTGGGGAGAGGACTAAGGGAGGAATGTTATACAGGAGGGGGAGGATAATAATGAGGAAGGAAAGACAGGCTTCAGCTGGATTAGGAAGGGCATTAGAAGATAAAAAGAAGATTTTGTCTTTTTTACTGAAGGCAATAGAAAGGTCCTGGAGTTCGTTGAATAGGAGAAGAACATGGTCAGATCTGTGCTTCAGGAAAATCACTTGGCAGCTGTGTGAAGGATGGACAAGACTCAGTGAAGACTCAATGCATGGAAATCAATTAGGAGGATTTGCCATGAATCTAAGTAAGAAGTGATGAAGTCCTGCATTGAGGTAGTAGCTGTGAGAGAGGTTGTGGAGGCAGAAAGCGCACAATTTGGCGGCTGATGCGTTGTGTGGGGATAAAAAATGACAGAGTGAGGACTCAAGGATAATGCCAAGGTTGTGGGAGAATGGAAGGATGGTGGTGCCTTTGGTAGGAAAGGGGAAGATTGGAAGAGGAGAAAATTTGGGGGAAAAGTTTTGGAGTGTTGAGTTTGAGATGCCTCCATTTCATCCAGTTTGAAATGTCTGTTGGGAAGTTGGTCAAGTGGGACTGAAGCTCAGGGTCTGAGTCATGCACATTTAAAACAAAAAAGCTCATGGAGAGGCAAGAATAATTTTTTTCTTGTTCCTAGTTGGGGGTGTTGGAAGAGAAAATATATTTCCATAATTATAATAACGTTATTTACACAGTAATTTTTAAGGTTTACAAAGCCCTCTATGGGCCTCAGTTTCCTCCTCTGTAAGATATCTTCTATCTCTGCCATTCCGGGAGTCTGCATTGGTTCCCCTGGACCACAGGGTGCTAAGCATACCTGGCTCTTTTCCCCTCTTTGTTAATGATGCCAGTTGAC
Source organism: Bettongia penicillata ogilbyi (assembly GCA_023548195.1). Taxonomy (NCBI): domain Eukaryota; kingdom Metazoa; phylum Chordata; class Mammalia; order Diprotodontia; family Potoroidae; genus Bettongia; species Bettongia penicillata. The sequence goes on from JAJHZJ010000017.1 coordinate 6,164,544, forward strand.
TATGCTGCTGTGGTTATGGATGGGGTAGGGGTTGGAGGATGGTGGTGAGTGTGGGGGGAGGTGATATGCTCAGTCTGGGCTGCCACTACATCAACCCTACAATTGTAAGTGTTGCTGGACTTCAGTCATTCCTTTCTGGCAGAAGTTGGGTTGGTACTTTTTAATCATCTGTGAGCAATCGTTATCAAACTTTAAAAATATAGGGTGAGTTTTTAAAATTATAGGAGAATGGAGTGGTCTGAGGTATCTTTTTCTTGTGTATTTCACACTGAGATAACTTTTCTGGATGATTTTTCCAGTATGAAGACATGGAAAAATCCTGCAGGGACAGGAAGACTTTGGCTCCTAAGAGTCTACTGTTGGTAATGTGCTAGGCTTAAGGGTTGAACATTTAGACCTGAGGTTAGAACATGAACTGAGTAACTGGAGTATATGCTTTCATTGTTTCCACTCCTGGATACCAGGCTAGATTGGATCCAGCCTTAGGAAGTAAGCATCTGACTGGGGATGAAGAAGGATTCCTTTTTATCTAGGCTGATTTTGGAAGGTTGAGCCTGGCTTCTTCACCATGGCAGAGGGTCTGTGGTTGGGTCACTTGGGTCTGGGTATTTCCCCATCCCTGCCCTAGACAGAGCTTCTGAGACTTAAGTAGTAGAGTGAAGTCAATTGAATTAGATGTGGATTTGAAGCCTGGCACTACTGTTTACTTGCTGTAGAGACTATATAGCTGTAACTTAACTTTTCTGAGTCTCTCTCTCTCTCTCTCTCTCTCTCTCTCTCTCTCTCTCTCTCTATATATATATATATATATATATATAAAAATAAAACTATATACCCAAAAGGGGTATATAGTAATGCTTGTACCACTTACTTCATACAGTGTACTATATAAATTGGGTTTCTTTATTGTGTCAGTTGTATCTATAACAAATGATAATAACTACTTTACTTTTTTATGGCAATTTATGGTATTATCTTAATCCTTTCAACACCACTGGATCCTGGGATGTCTCAGAGAGGGTACTTTTTATTCATCGAAAGCACAATGTTAATGGAGATTCAACTTTTTGAGAAGTTATTGTGGTCCATTAAGAAAAGGCGCCGGTTCTGGAGTCAAATCGCAGAGTTGATGCTCACTCTTTGACAAGTCACAACTTCTCTGGCCATCAGTTTCCTCATCTGTAACATGAAGGAGATGACCTCTAAGGTTTCTTCTAGCTCTAAATCTATACTCTGATCATATAACATATTACTTGAGATTTTAAAATTGAATGAGATCTTAGCTCATAGACCACAAGATTTTATAGTTGAAAGGAATGTTAGAAGACTTTATTTCAGAGATAAGGAAACAGATGTTGTTACTTGCCTGAGGTCACACTAGCAGTTAGTAGCAGACTTGGTTTTCAGTCTTGTCTGACTCTCCATGACCCCCATGGGCCATATAGTCTATGGGACTTTCTTGGCACAGATCCTGGAGTGGTTTGCCATTACCTTGTCCAGTGAATTAAGGCAAACAGAGGTTAAGTGGCTTGCCCAGGGTCACACAGCTTGTAAGTGTCTAGGCTGAATTTGAACTTGGGTCTTCCTGACTCCAGCCCCAGCTCTCTATCTACTGAGCTATCTAGCGACTTTTTTGAGCCCAGATACTTTGACTATAAATTTAGCATTTCTTCCACTATACCACACTGTTTTCCTTGTACAGTTCCCAGAAGACCAGTTCTTCCTCTTCTCTCTGTCAGCCTTGGCCAGAATTAGACAGTTGTTGGGAAGATAATGAAAAATTGACTTTTTTCCCCTTAACTTTTGAATTGTTTCTGATGACAGTTCCCTTAATTATCAACCTAATTTAAAAGCGGAACAGCCCCAAATGCTGTGACATCCAGGATCAAAAACCTAAACAGACAGAAAATCATTCTGTGAACTCAGGTCTCCTGATTAGGGGCCAGAGACCAACCAGAAGAAACAAGTTGCTGGAAGGTTGGAAATGTGAATTCTTTTACTTGAAGATGACAGTCTCTGCAGTGATCAGAGATAAGGGAGTAGTTATATACTTTCTGTTGTTGCTCTTTCAAGTTCACAGCCTTCCTTTTGAGTCGCTGGGAGTTTGACCTCAGGAAAAAACTGGGGGCCTTGGTCTGTTTTTAAAAGGAGTTGCATAATGTGACTGTCAAATTTGCTGTTGTATCAGATGAGGCAGAGTGCAAATCAGCTTGTAAAATTTGCTCAGGGCTCGGACTTGATAAAGTTGGGAAGGGCTCAGATAACTTCCTAAATCAGATTCCCCTCCTCCTTCTTTTGCCACCTCCCTCTCAGCGTTCTTGGGTGGATCAAATGAGATAATGATTGTAAAACTTTCAACAGCAGCGCCTAACACCTGATAAGTACAATATAAATTTTAGCTATTATTATTATTAGGCAGCCAGGGGCATAGCGGATAGAGTACGGACGTAGAGTCAGAAGACTCATCTTCCTGTGTTCAAATCCTGCCTCGGACATTTACTAGCTGTGTGGCCTTGGGCAAAACATTTAACTCTGCCTCAGTTTCCTCATCTGTAAAATGAGATGGAGAAAGAAATGACAAACCGGTATCTTTGCCAAGAAAACCCCAAATGAAGTCATGAAAAGTCAGACATAGCTGAACCACAATGTTATTATTAATAATAAATAATATAGCTAATATATCATAAGACATAACTGGAAGGTACCTTTTTCATTTAGTTCCCTCATGTTACATGGAAAGAAGCAAAGTCCCAGAGAGGTAAGTAACTTGCCTTAGGTCGCACAGCTAAGTTGAAGATTTACCTCTGAAGGTCTGAAGGATTTATATGTAGCATTATTGTTGTCCTTATTTTTTAAAAGGATATTTTTATTGATATCTTTTTTTAATATTCTGGTCATTGGCAAATACCTATCACCCTGCTCCCCTACCCAGGAAGCCAATTCTTGAACAAAGACGAAAAAAATAGCTCCAGAAAACAAACGCATCGGTGGAATCTGACAGTATATGCAGTTCTACAAACCCATCATCCCCCACCTCCTCAAAGAAGGGAGGAAGTAAATTTTCCCATCTCATCCTCAAGGTCAAAAGCTGTAGTTATTTGCAAACCTACTCTAGATGCCCAGACCTCCTGATGCCCAACACAGTTCTCTCTCCACTGCCCTAGATCAGAAGAGAGTCTTAGCTGATAAGTTAACCCTCAATGAAGAAAGGCAGGATGTGGAAGCAGTTAATGCAATGGACAGGGAGTCAAGAAGACCTGGCTTCAGTTCCTGCCTCTGGTCCTTACAAGCTGTGTGACTGTGAGCAAGTTGCTTAACCCTTTCTAACCCTTTTCATCTTTAAAATGGGAAGAACATTGATCAGAGTTGTTGAGGTTCAAATGAGATCATGTTTGTGAATTGCTTTGCAAACCTTAAAAAAAAATAAGCACTCAGCTATTATTGGTGTTCATTTCTTACAGAGTTTAACACAATGGTGTTTCTTTGGTTTTCAGTAGCAATTCCCATGACAGGAACTTGAGATCACATGCTTCCTGTCTGAAGGCAAACCCTTCAGACTTCCATGAGGAGATAATATCAGCATGAATCTCATGCATATCTTCAAAATTCTTAGCAGCTAAACTGTGACTCCTCTTCTTTCCCTCCCCCAGCCCCAAGCCCTGGACAGAATCTTTAAGGGATTTCTTGTATCCCATTGACATTTCTCACCCTGCCTGTCAAGCTTTTCTCCATTGTCTATCAAGAGTGAGAAACCTGTGGCTTGGAGGCCACTTATAGCGCTCTAGGTGCTCAAGTGTGGCTCTTTGAGGATCTGGAGGGCCACATATGACCTGGAGGGCACAGGTTCCTCACCCTGGCTAGATGAACCTTCTTATTTTGCCTCATTGTCACTACTCCCCAGTACATTCAAAGGGGCTAGACACATCTTTGCCTTTCTCTCCCTTTAAAGGGTCCTTGGATTTAGAGTTACAAAGGATTATCTAGTCTAGCATTTTATTTTACAGATGAGGAAATGAGGTCCAGAGAAGTTTATGTATCTTGCTCTAAGTCCTGTACATATTTTAGGGGATTTGTGATCCCATTTGGAGTTTTCTTAGCAAAGATGCTGAAGTGGCTTGCCACTTGCTTCTCCAGCTCATTTTACAAATGAGAAAACTAAGTCTAACAGGGTTAGACTTACCCAAGGTCAATGCACCAGGAACCAGAATTTATATAGCAGTTTAAGCAAAGAACTTTATATTGGGTTGTCTCATTTGATCCTTACAACAACTCTCTGAGGTAGGTGCTATTATTATCTCCTCTTTACATTCAAATGAGGGAACTGAGGCAGAGACATAGAGACATAGGTATTTGCCTATGGTCACAGTTAGTAGGTGTCTCTGTGGCAGGATTTGAACTCGAGTCCTTCTGACTCCAAGTTCAGAGTTTTCTCCATGTTTTCTCCACTCTACCTAGTTGCCCTGTCTAGGTTTTTCAGGTCTTTCCAGGACTTTTGACATTCCAGAGTTATCCGTTCAAAGAGCTGAAAGTTGAACCTCCTGACTCCAAATCTTCACTCATATTTGCCACTTTCCCTGGGATGCCCTCCTTCTCTCTGTCTTACTCCTGCTCCAGTAGTGTCCATCTTTCAAAGGCAAGTTAAAGCCCAGTGTTTCTGAAAAGCTTTCCCTGACTGCTCTAACCTCGCCTCCATTTATCACCTCCAAATTCTCACACTTTAACCTTTGAATTTTTCATCATTATCCAGCTTGTTTCATTTCATGTGCCTTAATTTTGTGTCTTGAACTAGACTGTAAGTTCCGTGAGAATAATGCATATGTGCTTCTTTATCCTCCACAGCACCTAGCACACTCTAATAGCACAGGGGTCCTGAGCATCTGCCAGGGGAACCTGCATCATCAAGGCCACATGGGCCCTCTAGGTCCTCAGGTGTGGTCCTTTGACTGAATCCTTAAAAACAGAATTTATTCTGTAAAACTTGGACTCAGTCAAAAGGCTTCACCCAAGGACCTCTAGAAGGCCACATATGACCTTGAGGCTGCAGGTTCCCCTGGCAGATGCTCAGCTCAATAATGAATTGATGGAAATGGGAAATGGGATGATAGGAATTCACAGAAAGGAACAATTTTTTTTTTTTTTTATTCACTGTGTTCCATTCCACAGTTTCTCAATTTTAGATGGGTCATCATGTATGCAGGACTCTTGATGGCCTGGCCAGAACACAGCTCTTCAGCTGGCTCATTTATTACCTGAAGAAGAGATGGTAAAGTGGTCTCTCATCAGTCTTTACATACATACTTAAAAAGCCATCATATTAATGATCGAACTTGTTTTATTTCCCCTGAACCTCAACTTTCCTTGCCTTTACTATTTCTGTTAGCTACATTACCTACCCTGTCTCTTGTGTTAGAAGACTTGGTGTCAGCTTGGAACTTCCTTTTCCTTCATCTCTCAAGTCTAATCAATTAATCTAGGCCCACAGATTTTGTTACTGTAATTCTCTTGTGTCTATCTATTCCTTCCTTTCTCTTCCTGTTGCAACCTCCCTGATTCACTCATCTTTCTAGATTATTACAATGGCTTCTTAACAGGCCTTCATTTCTCCACTCTCTACTCCAAATCATCCTTCTTATGCCTGGCAAACTTATCTCACCTATACATATATGTGTGTGTACACACACATACAGAGTCATGCTATTTCTTTGTTCGAAACACTGAAGTGGCTCCCTGTTTGTAATGTTCAAATGAGATATTTGTAAATTACTCAGCAGAGTCCCTGGAACATAATAGGTACTTAACAGATATACACCCACACCCACCTACGCATTTATTCATTAAGCACCTACCTAGTAAAACCATGCTGTTCAATATACATTTATCTCATATTTGTATATCTACCTATCCAAATATAAATATATGTATTTTAGTATAAATATCAAGTTAAGTTTATATTCCTCTACAATGCAGTGCGCCCCCATCTTAACAAGCTTTATTCTGAACCATTCCCTTGTATGCTCTGGGGCAGGGGTGGGGTGTTCAGGAGGTCTAGAACCCTTGGTGTGAAGACTTGCTGAATGAACCCTTGTCAGAGCTGCTCATCCACCTTTGGTGTCCACCTGGCACTCAGCTCTCACCTGTAGGGGTGTCTCCATCAGGCATATGAAGACTTCTCAGGTGGAATGGGCAGATGAGAACAATTTGTTCCAATGGACATGAATGGAGAACTTAGAACCTAGTTAGGCACTGAAGATGCAGTATTGTGACTTTTGTCTTACCATCGAACTTGGATGACTCTGGGAGGGAGAGTTTGGCTGACAACTTTGGACACCTCTGCCTCACTTAAATCCAACTCACCTGAGGCAAGACTTCATTGGTCTTCTTCAAAACAGACCCCAAACACATCTACCCTCTGGGACCATATGCGACATTCCCATCTTTGTTTTAGATGTTTCCCATCTTCATGCCTTTGCTCACGCTATTCCAAGTACCTAGAAGTGGCTTTCTTTGGCCTCTCCCTATGAAACTGTTGTTTATTCCTTAAAATCTAAAACTGAAAATCAAGGTCCATATACTTTCCAAACTATGTTAGCTTCTCCTCTAGCTGCTGCCTAATTCAAATACTACTTCGTCCTTGAAGTCCTCCTTGATCCCCTTGAGTTGGTAATGAACTTCCTGGAGCCTCTGGGACCACTTGGTTTTATGCATTTTAATGTTTTTTACAGTTGTCTGAGGATGGATTCTACCCCCTATCCCTCAGTAAACTACTCCCCCAATTGCAGTGTTTGTGTTTTCTAAACTTCATGGCTCCCTCACATCCTAGGATGATATTTTATACATTAAATTATTGAACTGGATTGCCGAACAGCTGTCCTTTGTCCATAATGGATAGGACAAGAGGCGGTGGGGAAGTTTTTAAGTATCTCATTGAAGAATTGTTGTATTCATGTTGGTGAACAGCTGTTCTCTCTGTCCACAGCTGGTGAGATAAGGAGGAACAGAAGGTAGGATTTGGGATAGATTTTAGGGAAAGCTTTGGACTATAAAAATCATGACAGACTCTTCCAAAAAGAAACTGTGAAACTTTTTATCTCTGGACATATGAAAGAAAAGAATAGATAAGTTTCTTGCTGGAATTTTTTAAGGAAACTTTTGAAAGAACGGTATCTTTTTCTACATCAATGTAAATAGTGTATCCATTTGACAAACATTTTTGATATAAACTAGGAACAAAGGTATCTATATTTTCCTAAAGTTCCATTTTTTATATTGCATTGATAAATTTTATTTTGATGCTACTGACTACTCAACACACAAACTACCAGCAAAGTCAATTCCCAGAAAACAGGTCAGCAAAATAGTATTGGATCTGACACATGCAACCTTTTGCTTTTGAAATCACCATTTATTTTTAAAAGGAGGGTCATGTGATTCACCTTTAATGAGCTCGTGTCAATGCTGTCCATTCATTTTAACTGATTCTGGTGGCTGTTTAATATTTTTGTTTCTATAGTTTGTTGCTGTTGTTTAGTCATTTCTCTCATGTCTGACTCTGTGACCCCTTTTTGGGGTTTTCTTGGGAAAGATACTATATTGGTTTGACATTTCTTTCTCCAGCTCATTTTGTATTTGAGGAAAACTGAGGCAGACAGGGTTAAGTGACTTGCTCCAGGGTCACACAGCTACTAAGTGGCTGAGACTGGATTTGAATTTATGAAACTGCGGATTCAAAGCCCTGGACTCTATCCATTGCACCAAATGTATATGTCATTCTTTTGATTCTGCTTTCTGCAACATCCAAGATTCTAATTTTTTGAAGATTTGCATTTGAAATTCACCCACCACCATCTTCCTTAAGACCAATCTTAAAATCCCAATTTGTTCTTCTAGATTAGAGTATGTCTCAGATTGGGGCAGCTAGGTGATGCAATGGATAGAGCACCAGTGCAGGAGTCTAGGAGGACCTGAGTTCAAATGTCACCTCAGACACTTGACACTCACTAGCAGTGTGACCTTAGGCAAGTCACTTAACCCCAGTTGCCTCATCCTGGGTCATCTCCAGTCATCCTGAGGAATATCTGGTCACTGGATTCAGATGGCTCTGGAGGAGAAGTGAGGCTGGTGATCTGCACAGCCCTCCCTCACTCAAAACAAAGTCAAGTGCAAGTCACATCACCATTTCTCTGATGGCATGGTCTTCTTCTTTGGCAATGAAGGACAAACACAAATATTCCTCAGATTGCTGTCTAAGAGCTGTTGGTGATTTGCTGTCAAAAGAATTCCATAGGACTCTTTTCTCCCCACCTCCTCCAACAAAGTGCCCTTGAGCCCACTTAAACATCCTTCTCCTCCCAACAGGCTGTAAGAGACCCTCAAGTTTGTACTTCCAGTACTTTCAATGAGCCTCACTCATGGGACTCTTATGTTAGAAGAGCTGGGATGTTGTTTTTGAACTAGGAATCCTAAATTTTTCAAAGTTCCCTTAAATTGTATGTAAGAGACCCATAGAACTTAGCTTCAGAGAAAGTGACTTGCCCAGAGTTACTTAGCTAGTTAGTAATGACAGAGTAGGGACTTGCCCTCTGATTTCCCACCACCTAGACCAGGGCTGGAGTTTTTAAAATACGTTATTCTGACTGTAGATTAAGCATAGTATAGTGGGTAGAATTGGGAGTTTTGGGTTTAAACACTGCCTCAGACTATGTACTCACAGACAAGTTACTTAATCAGTAAGCATTTATTAAACACTTGCCGAGTGCTGAACACTGTATTAGGGTTACATGTGCATTAGAAAGCTGGAGTCAGAAAGACTTGAGTTCAAATCCAGTCTTAGGTACTTAATAGCTGTATGACCTAGGGCAATTCAGTAGCCTCTGCTTGCCATAATTTCCTCATCTGTAAAAGGGGATCCTAAGAACACCTATCTTCCTGCAGTTATTGTGATGACCATAAGAGATAGTGTTTGTAAATCACTTAGCAAAGGGGCATGATAGGGGCTCTATAAATCCTAAGGCTCAGAGCCTCAGTTTCCTATCTCACAATGTAGCTGTGAAGAAAACAGAACAAAGGCTCTGTCAGTTTTAGCTTGGATGATTGCTTCCTGGCTTCCTGGATTGGGGAGGGGATGGAGGGATAGAATTTGAAACTCAGAACTTTAGATGAAAAAAGCTAGGAAAACTAATTTTATTTACAGTTATATTCCCATCAAATATGTGTGTTTATAAATATGTATCAAATGTGTATGTATATATATATACATATACACACACATATATACATATATATACATCCCTATATATACATATATATACATATATATATATATAAACTTCTAATAAATTTTCTCAAACTATCGTTGAAGAAAGAAGAGAAAAAGAAAACCCGGGGACTTGGAAAAGTTCAAATCTACTGAATAGTACATTGTAGTTTTTATTCCAAACATTTATTACAAACTGACTAGATATAATGTAGCAGGCAGTGGGGAAGATTCCAAAGTTAACCGCAGTCCCTGGTCATCTGAAATGCACTGTATCATAACAGGAGATAAAACATGTACATAGATATCTGAAATACAGATTAAAACATGAGAGATTCGGAAAGCCTTGTACTGAAGGCCAACTGCCACAGCATAGGTAACAAAAACTGCAGCCTACTGAAATGATATATTCCTCAGTGTCCACTAATGTTCACAATAAGAGGGCATAGGTGGCTGGCTCCATGTTCTCAAAGGTTCTGCCAGTGGAACATAAAGCCTTGGAGCTAGAAATGCTTCAGGGCTGGTTTCTCTGTTGTTTTTTTTTCCCCTGTATTTTTCTATCAAGGACCAACTGAGCCAAACCCAACAATAATATCAAAAGATTAGCCAGCATGTAATGATATTTTTGACTGTAGCAGTTCATCTGACTGTGTACTGATATGTGACATGGTTGTATGCTCTTGGTGGAAGAATACCCACACCAATTAAATCATGCATCATTTACAGTTTTGAAGACATTGAGGGAAAGCTAGTACATTTTCATCGTATACTGGATAGAAAATTGGGTTTGGAGTGAGAGGACCTGAGTTTAAGTCCTAATTACATTAACTTCTGCTTTTTGTGACCTTAGGTAAGTCAACTAATCTCTAAGCCTTGCTTTACCCATCTGTAAAACAGTGATAACAATGACGCTGCCTACATCAGGGTTGCAGGTGCTTTGTCAGCCTTAAAGGATTATATAAATGGGAGCTAATGTCAACAATCACAATAAAATAATGTAGAATATCTTCAGAATTTCTCTTTATACTCCAAATGGCTATACCTGCTAGAAATGGCCCTGCTTATGTGGTTTTTGTTCCTTTGGAATATAGCTTTGTCTTCTAATATCAAAGCCTCTCCTGATTCCCCTTAACATTAGTGATTACTTCCAACTTATACTGTCTGTGATTACTCCCAGTTTATTCCGTAATTACCTTGTTTGTCCATATTTGTTTATGTGTTGTATCCTCTTAGCTTATGAGCTCTTTGAGGGCAAAGATTGTGCTTTTGTCTTTTTAAAGATTGTGCTTAGCATAGTGTAGTTGGCTTAATAAATGCTTATTGACTTATGAATGTGTCATCACAGTGTTCATAATCATATCAGGATGAGATCTGGGTTTGGAGCACATTCCAGGGACAATCAGTATTCTCTCCTATATATCTGTCCAACCCTGTATTATAGCTCAGCAGATATCTGTTCCTGGAGACACCTATGTGTAAAGTATTTCTGGGTGGGAGAGGGGGAGGGGATCATGACGCATCCAGAGCAAATACGATTCTAAACAACTGTTCCTGAGACAAAGATTTAGAAACAACTCAGCTGCAACGCAGACTAACCCTAAAAGTAAATATTTTTCCCAAGAAAGAAAAAAAAATATGTAGTCCTGTCTCAGATTCAGCACTCATTCCCTGCTTGGGGAGATAAACATGCTTTCTGAGAGTCTGCCTGTAATGCAAACGATATTTCTCTAGAACTGGGAATGATTGCCATCTTTGAGAATTTGAAGGGTTGTCATGTGGAAGAAGGATTCAGCTTGTTGTAGGCTCACAGAGGGCAGAACTTGAGGGCTGTAGGTGGAATTTGTAGGGAGATTAATTTCTGCTCAATGTAATGAAAAACTTCACAACAGCTTTGTCATGGTTCATTCATTTCAGTTGTGTCCAACTCCTCGTGACACTATTTGGGGGTTTTCTTGCCAAGATGCTAGAGTGGTTTGCCACTTCTCTAGCTCATTTTATAGAAGAAGAAACTTAAGCAAAGAGAGTTAAGTGACTTGCCCTGGATCACACAGCTGGTAAGGATCTGGGGTCATATTTGAACTCGGGTCTTTCTGCCTCTAGACCTGGCACTTTTTCCTAACTGCCCTGTCTAGTTGCCCTCCTAACAGTTTAAGAGTTGTTCATAAGTAGAAGGGGACTGACTCAGGAGGTTGTGGACTCCCTTTCAGATAGAGGCTTTCTGTAATGCATGGAGTGGTCAGGAGAATTAGGGAGTGGGAGGATATCCTTAATTAGATATGGGCTAAATTAGATGGACTTTGAAGTCCCTTCTAGTTTGGGTTCTGTGATGCTCTGGGGCACAAGACAGTCAGAACCTATCAGAACTTAGGGGAGTATGGACTTGTTCTTGAACTTGGAACAAAGAATAGATGCATTTTGCATGTTAATTTAATGCATTATCTCCTCTCCTTCCTTTTAGTTTCCTTTTCCCTCTCACTGTCATTGCTACCCCTATTTTTTCCTATCCTCTACTGTTGCCCACCAACCAACACCCTTTGCTTTGAGCACTATTATTAGGAAAATTAGCCTTTCATTGTATAATACATTGAGCTCTACAGAAGAAAGCTGCCTACTGTATTATAATAATTTCTTTTAATTTTTTTCAATAATCAAATATTTTTTTCACCTTCCCAGTCTTGAAAAGAAAAGGAAAAAGAAAACCTTTGTAAGAAATAGTTATACAGAGTTAAACAAAACAAATTCTCAAATTGGCCACGTCCAAATACATCTTATTTTGTACCTCTCTTACAACAGGTAGGTAGCATTCGTTGTCTTGGTCATTGACTTGATCAGAATTTTTAAGTTTTTCAAAATGGTTCCTTTTTAGTTGTTGTTCAAATATAAATTATCTTCCTGGTTCTGCTAAACTCACTCCATACAAATCTTCTCACATTTCTCTGAAACCGTCTCTTCATTTTTTACAGCACAATAATATTCCGTCACATTTATATATCATAATTTGTTTAGCCATTCTTCAATTGATGGGTACCCCTTAGTTTCTAGTTCTTTGCTACCACAAAAAGAGCTGCTTTAAATATTTTTGTACATATAGGATCTTTCCTCTTCCTTTGCTCCTTGAGGGTATAGGCTTAGTATATTAATTTCTTATATGACTTATCTTGAGAAGGGAAAAAACTCATTTAGGACTGGCCTCCATTTTCAGCACTAGAAGGGGGAGACCAAGTGAAGTAGTAGAAAGCACAGGGTCCTGGCTTTCTTTTGAATGTTCACTCTGCTCCTTGCTTGCTGTATGCCCTGGAAGAGGCAGTGAGAGGTATGATGGAAAGAGAATTGTATTTCAAGAAGACTTCAAGGGTTCACATCTCACCTCTGATATATCCTGGCTCTGTGACCCCAGGCAGGTCACTTAACCTCTCAATAGCCAGACAACTCTCTATGAGTCTTAAGTTGTAGGAAAAGTGTCCTGCGTCATTAGAAGGAGTTCCTCACAGGTATATATCTACAATGATAAAAACACAGGCCTGTTTAAAAAAAAATCCCCAGTCCCTATAGGATTCTTTAGCATTAAATAAGGTAACATGTAAGGCCTCACATACTTCTTTGAAACCTCAGTTTCATTTGTAAAATAAAGTGGCTAATTTTTATAATCTCTGAGGTCCTTTCCAACTCTAAATTCTTTGATATTCCCTAAGTGGCACAGTGGAGTTGAGTACCAGACCTGGAATCAGGAAGACCTGAATTCAAATCTGGTTTCAGATGCTTACTAGCTATGTGACCCTGGGCAAGTCACTTCACCCTATTTGCCTCAGTTTCTTCATCTGCAAAATGAACTGGGAAAAGGAAATGGCAAACTACTTCAGTAACTTTGCCAATAATGCCTCAAATGGAGTCAAGAAGAGTCAGACATGTTTGAAACTGCTCAACAACAAAATGAACTCCAGTATTTTAGAAGAATGGTTGAACTGGCAATAACCAAAAAATATATTTCTTTCTTGCAAGGTCAGATCCTGTGCCCTCCCAATTAAAAAAAAAGAGTTAAATAAATTCTTGAAGTTGTTGGAGCAGGTATGTGTTACTTTTGTTAACTACTATTATGACAAGAAGATCCATTTAGGATTTGCTGTTCCTTGTTCAGTCATTTTCAGTTGTGACTCTTTACAAACTGGGTTAAATGACCATTTAGAATACAAGTTACTAAAAGGCTGTGTTCCATATATTTTTTATAAACGTAGGCAGGGAGAAGAGTCAGTTGGCGCATGGAAAAGGATTTCGCGTAAGGCAAGCAGACTTTTGAACAGGAGCCCTTTTCCACATCCTTATAGTACATGGAAAACATATCGTTTTCAAACATATGAAAATATCATTTTCATCATGGTGAAATGATGAATCATCAAATTTCATCATTTGATGAAAACATATCATTCACAAAGCTTTGTTGTGTTTCAGGGGAGGACAAAAGGATTTACTAATCTCTTCATCTTTTGTCATTGTGGGAGTCTGAGATCAGTCAAATAATCTTTTGGTTGTCTTTGGAAAAGAACTGGGGCAAGAGAAGGCACAGTAGAGAAATTAGATGTGACTTCTTGTGCACATTGAAAATGGAAGCTTATGCTAAAATGGCATTTACTAAAATGGCAAATACAGGACCCTTTTCCTTCTGCCACCATACTTCTAAACTGAGAAAACTGAGGCAGAGAGACTTGAAATCTGGCTTGGTCAGAGCACTCAGCATCTCCTGACCTTAATCTGAAGTTTTTATCTTTGAGTAGCATGTAGGGTAGTGAAAAAAAAAATCATGGATTTAGAGTCAGAAACCTGAACTTAAGGTGAGGTTGCCCCATTTATAAGCTGTATGACCTCATTTCCTGAGCCTCAGTTTCCTCATCTATAACCTGGGGTTAATAACCCTTGTACTTCCTCCTTTCATAGGTTGTTTTGTGGGTCAAATGAGAGAATGTGTACCAAGTGCTTTGTAACCACAAAGGACTATTATGAGATGAGTTAAGTTGGTAATTATTTCCACCACCCCTAAGGCAAGTATTGCAATTAAATTTTTTTTTGGCTGGTACAATGTTGAGCTTAAGAAACATCTTATAAATTTCCTTACATAGAAGATGGCTGGATTTTGAGAGCATCTGAATGTTATGACTGGCCTTTGCTGCCTCCATTCAGATGGCATGATGGGGAAAATTATTATTCAATTCAGGAAGAATACTGGGCATTGTTTATTTGTAGTTGGATTAAATCCAGTAGTGTCTATTAAATCTTCCAAAGGAAGATCTCAGCTTTCTTCATCTGAGAACTGGAAGCAATTGTCCAAGCATCTGCGCCCCGTGGAAGGCAGGGAATAGGGCTGGTGCTTTTTCTTAGCGGATTAAGAGTCTGTACTTATAATCATCAGGTGGCTATTGGTGACCAGAGATTGAGGAGGATCTCTGTAATCCACTATCACTCCCTGACTGACTTGTTTTTGAGTTAGAGTAGGAAATCTGCCATTGAAAACTTGGGTTGCCCTTCTTGAGTGCAGTCAAGGGCATAGAGTCTTGGGAAGGGCTGTGCTAAATGTTTGCTGTAGGTGAGGTCTCCTGAGTGTCATTGATAGAGTTGTAACCAGCCAGATGCTGCTTGTCACAGTTCTTCTGGGCAAAAGCCCACTTGGTAGAGGCTAGAGCAGTGGAGATAGGAGGGGAAACCTGGAGACAACAGTGCCCTCTGACTCGTGGGAATTTAATGAGTGGGAAGTGGAAAGACTCTTTACCTCTGACAGGTAAAGAAAGCAAAGCCAGTTATTTGAACACCAGGGTAAAAACAGATTTTTTTCAAATGAACCAAGATTTACTAGATTCACTGATTCATTAGATTAAGGGTGTTTATGGGTAGAAAGTGATGTGCTGAGGAGAGTGCCTTGTAATGTATTAAACACTATGTGTGAGCTCTGATGAGGACAGGAGGAAAGTGTAAATAAATTGATGATCCTGGTACAGGAGATCCAAAGAGAGTGAGATCACTCTTGGATGTGGTTATAAGGTTTGGCTTTCTGGAAGATATAACACTTAAGATGATCCTTGAAAGCTGGAAAGGATTTTATTAGGTAAAGATAGCTGGGAGTTATTCGTCAGGCACTGGGGGACAGTGTGATCAAAAAGATGCATGCTTTTGAAGGTGGAAGAGGGTGGAGCAAGTTCTAAAAATGATAGTAATCCAGTTTGACTTTGACATTTCCCAAAGTTTCACTTGGGGAAAAACATGGCAAATCAGATGTTTACTTTTCAGACAGTTCAATCCTAATTTTTTTAGTGTTTAACTATTGCTATGCCATTTTGATTCACCTTAGAATTGCAAAAACATTTCTCCTTAGGTTGTCCAAAGGTAAGACTGAATTCTTTAGACCAAATTTGTTTAGTACTTAGTGCGTTAGCCTTCCAGGTTTTGGGTGGTACACACTGAGGTCACTTTTCCGCCATTGTGATTTTTGCATTGAGAGGGTGTGGGTGTTCATTTGGCCTCAGAAACTCTTCTTACCTCCCACTTTGTCTTTTCTTACCCAGAGACCTGTTTTGATTTGTTCTTGTGAGTCATGATATACAAATAAGATAACATATGTATTTCTTACCCAATTAGATAGACACTGGTGTGTAGCAATGGGCATTGGTGGTCGGGATTGTAATGTTTGTAACCAAAGTGATTTCTGATACTTAAGGTGAGATTTTAGACCTAGAAAGGACTTAAGAAGTTATGTGTTCCTCCCCTCCCCACTTCCGTTTTACAGATAAAGAAACTACAGCCCAGCTGAAGATCAGAGAGTTCAGTAGCAGGAGGATCCGAACCCAGATCTCTCATTCTAAATCTAGTGCTCCTTCCTTCCTTCCCTCCCTTAAAGACTTTTTTTTTTTCAAATGTACTCAGTGTCTGTTTAGGCAGTGCACCTTTTGACACACCTCCTTGTAACCCCTCTCCCACAACAACCCTGTGAGGCATGTACCTAATTTACACATGCTGATGCTGAGCTCTGAGACTGCAGTGCTCTTCCCACTATGTAGTGATGTCTCTAGTTATAAAGGAACTCATGACTAAAAACCCGTTTGTTTAGTTAGGATGATAAAATCTTTTCCCTATTGATTCCATATTGGATAGACTCCCTGTGGTGAAATTAAGGGAAGACATGGTCAAGAGTGGAATGGGCATGCATGAATGAATGGGATGCAATCTGCATTACTGAATGTATGAGGTCACAGATCTCAGCTTATATTGCCAGGGTCCTGAGAAGCTACTCTTTTGGAGGAATGAGAGCATTGCTTGGCATAGCATTGAGGGCAGGGGAGAGTAATATGCCTTTAGCATATTGAACCCCTCTTTCTTGCCTCTACTCGTCTAATGAAAAAGGAATCTGAGGGGGTTGAATATTTTAATTTCTTCTAGATAGGAATTCTCCTTAATAGCTATAAAGACTAGAGAGAATTGCTGTATTCCATTTTGCTCTTGGTATTTTTTTTTCCTTCTTGAATCCTGAAAAGGCGTGTCTCCTACCTTGGTGTGCCTTTAAACTCCACTTTCCAGTTCTCTGGGCAATATGTTATCCTGCCTCCCCCAGTCAGTTTTATGGAGAACTCATCTGGTCAAAATATGTTTAAAGCTTTCCCTGAAAGAAAGATTTCCTCCTCACTACATATGATAAAAACCTGGTATTACCAGCCCATAATATATGGCTGTAAGCTTTCCAACACTAGCATTATTAAAGAGAATCTATTTAATGAAATGGCCCCTTCTTGGAAAATTTTTTCTGTCACCTGGTGTTAGCATTTCAAGAAGGGAAAATTAAAGATTAAATGGTAAAGTATCCCACCTTAATTATAGTTCAGATTATATTTATTTACAGATTTAAAGGACTTTGCAACTCTGTAACATAAGTAGTTAGGAGGTATAATGGGTAGAGTGGAGTGTTGGACTTGAAATCAGAAAGATCTGAGTTCAAATGCTGCCTTAGACACTCTTTTAGATATTACAACCCCAGACGAATCATTTAATTCTGTGCACCTCAGTTTTCTCATTTGTAAAATGAAGGAGTTGCACTTAATGGCTTTAAGGTTTTTTTTAGCTCTAAATCTATCATCCTTTGACAGATATTCATGTCCATATTTTGCAGAAAAGGAACTGCAAGTCTAGTGATAATAGAGCTGTTACCCTTATTTGACAAATAAAGAAACTGAAAACTGCCCATATTAATAGCAGCAGACATTTGAACTTAGACTTTCTCAGTCCAAGTCTAAATCTTGCGTTTTTTTCTATGAGGCCATGCTGCCTGTCCTTGAAAAAGGAAGTAATATTTCCTTATATTTGTACAGCTCTTTACTTCTCAGAGCACTTTCACATCTGTGTTTTATTTGATTTTTACAACAACCCTGTGACATGCCTAGGCAGGGCAGGTATTTCTTCCTCCCAGATGGGTAAACTGATCTGATCTGAGAATTGACTTGCCCAGAGTCACACGGTGACAGGGCCTAGATAGAATTCAGATTTCTTGCTTCCTAGTCTATTTTTTTTTCTCCAAGTCATATGTGTGTATTTTAAAATAATCTATTGATGCATAATAATAATAGCTTGTATATGTGCATATGTTTATACATATTTTTGTCATTTAGTCAATTATTTGTGTCCAGCTCTTTGTGACCTCATTAGGGGTTTTCTTTTTCCTCACAGAAGAGGTTTGCCATTTCCTTCTCCCACTTAGGTTACAGATGAGGAAACTAAGGCTAACAAGGTTGAGTGACTTGCCCAGGCTTATACAGCTAGCAAGTATCTAAGGCTGGATTTGAACTAAGGTCTTCTTGACTCCAGGGCAAGCGCTGTATCCATTGAGCCATCTCCATAGACATATGTGTGTATATGTGTGTGTTTAGACATATGTAGACATATATATGAATGTGTCTGTACACATGCATGTGCATTATATGTATCTGTCTATATTTGCATTAATGCTTACAAAGTATTTTCTCATAACAACCCTGTAAAGTAAACAATACAAGTGCTATTTTGCCCATTGTACAGATGAGAAAATAGAGACTTAGTGAGGTTGAGTCTCTCAGTCATACCACTGATAAGTGTTGCAGCCAGAACTGGAATCCACATTTTTTGATCCCAAGTACAGTGTTCTTTTTGCTAAAGAACTCTGTATTTATAGCAGTTGGAACATGATAGATACTCAAATACCTATTCATTTTTGTTGCTGAATAAGTGTCTTGTCCTCTGATGGCTGCACTAAGATAGGATCCTACTATGTGGCTTTATGTCATTTGGTACCATAGGATCTTAGGATTTAGAGCTGGGAGGAATCTTGGAGGTCATCCAACTGTTCATTTTGCAGTTGATGAAACTGAACCCTCAATCCACTTGTTCGTTCCGTTTTTAGTGGTGGTGTCTGACTCTGTGACTTGATTTGGGATTTTCTTGGGAAAGATGCTGTAGTGGCTTGCTTTTTTCCTTCTCCAGCTCATTTTACAGATGAGGAAACTGAGGCAGACAGGGTTAAATGTTTTGTTCAGGATCACACAGCTAGTAAGTGTCTGAGACCAGATTTGAATTCAGGAAGATGACTCTCCCTGACTCTAGGCCTGGCACCCTATCCACTCTACCTCCTAACTGCCTTAGAAGATTTAAACTGATTTGCCCTAGGTCACACCAGTAGTAAGTAGCAGAGCAGGGCTTTGAACCCTTGGTCTCTGGTTCCAAATTCAGTGTTCTTTTCATTCTACCATAAAATATCAAAATGAGTCAAAACAGGCTTCACATACCATCTAAGAACTCAGATCTGCCCACAGATATCTAACAAGTGGTCAACCAGTCTTTCCTTGAAGACCCAGCAAATGGGAACCCACCCTCTCCCAAGCCAACTTCATTGCATTTTAGAATAACTCTTAATTGTTAGGAAATTATTTTTTCTTTAAATCAAGGCTTAAATTTGCCTCACTGCAAAGTGTGCCATTGCTTTTCCTTCTGCCTTCTGAACCCACGCTGCTTTTAACCTTTCTTTTGTTTAATATCGTCATCTGCAACAAATTATAGTAGGATCTTTGTATATTCATAGGAAAATTTCTGGACTCATATTTGATGCTTTTTAATATGCTAGCTTTAAATATATTCCAGCGTCTTGGATTTTCTTCCTTTGGAAAAAATCTGTCATTCAGTGAAATTCAATAAACATGTATTGTACACCAGGGTATACTGGAGCCAACTCTAACCTAGAGCCAGTTGTTAAATTTTCAGTGTGAGTATACCTTGGAAATTGGAAAAATGCTACAAATCAGAACTTGAGTCCTCATTTTATTGATCATATAGAATTAAGAAAGTGATGAAAAAATATTAACAATGAGATTAAACTTCAAAGTGTATTGTATGTACAGTTTTTCTTTTTCTTTTTTTTTTTTTTTTGCAGAATAGGTTGTTAAATATTTACCAACACACTCCTAATTAGGCTTCTGCTGTGTATAAGGCATTGCATAAGGTGATTGAGAGAGATGCAAAGATAAAAATGAAATTATTTCCTACTCAACCCCAATTTACAATCTAGTTGGGGGAATATGGCATATATAAAAGAAACATACAGTAAATGATAATAAGTGCACAGGAAAGCTACATCCTAAATTCTGCTTAGGTTTTTAGGGAAGGGAAGGAGTCATCTTCATAGAAGAGATTGTATTTAAGTTGTATTTTGAAGCATGTATGGGATTTCATAGTATAGTCATTTACTATTTACTTAAAAAGTCACTTATTGTTTACTTAAAAGTTTACTTTAAAAATTCCTTTCCTATTTACTTTTAAAATTTTACTTTAAAAAATTCATTTACTATTTACTTTAAAAAACCACTTAAAAGACAATGTGGATCATCTAGTTTTCATTTTATCTTCTGGAATACAATTGGAGTATTAGTTACTTTGAGAGGAGGCCCTGGTGCCCTGTCTGTAGGAGTATACTTGTCAAAAATGTGTCTGGGATTTGCCTTAAACTTCACTTTATGCTTGTGTTTGAGATTACTACCTCCCAGTAATACAAGCCTGATTATAAACATTTATATTATCCCTCTTTTTGGCTTAAATCCCATTCTTTCTAGGGTACAAGTTTCTACTGTTCTAGAGTTTTAGGGCAGCTCTTTGCTTTTGAGTCCCATTATTGATATAATCTCATTTCCTAGGTGTATTTGGCTTGTAAATGAGTGCTTTGGTTACCAAGTCCTTGGGATTGGGTCACAGGGCAGAGCTGGCCAATTGCAGGAGGAAGCTTTTACAGTGCAGGAAGGCCAGTTAAGGAATAGTGTACACTAAATTGAAAGTAAATAGAGCCAGACCTGAGATTTGTACAAAAGTATGGAAAGAATAGGTGGGCAGTGAAGTCAGTGGAACTCCAAGTGGCAGACAGGAAATGATGTGAACGCATTGTGGATTTCATCAACACGGAGTGTCCAGTCAGGTCTGACCATGAGCAAAGAGAGTTCACATATAGTTTTTCCATTTTCAGTGAACACAATTGCTTGCATTTATTTATATAACACTTAAGGTTTGCAAAATGCTTTAAAAATGTCTCATTTTATTCTTACAACGTTTCTGGAAGGAAGGTGCAAGTTTTTACATTTTGCATTTTACAGATCAGAAAACATGTCAGTTTTCATTTAAACTTGGGGTGTTATGCCTATTCTGTACCTCTTATCTGTCTGATGCATTTCAGCTGTGGACAGCTCCCAGCTCTCACAGGTGTTATATGGTAAACAGATCTATCTGAGAAGCTGTGGACTGGAGGAGCTTTCTTTCATTGGAGAGATAGGAAACCAAGGCCCAGAGAAAGGTCACAAATAGTGCCTCCTGTTCTGTATTCAGATATCCATGTTAGTTTTGTTGTTTTTTTTTAAGAAGGGGTGAGTTGGATTAGAAGTGTAAATTTTGCTAATGTCAGCTTTGTTCTGTAGGCAGAATGTTAGTAACACTTAGCAGAGGATTTATTGTGGTGGCAATAGTGTGGGGAACGACCCCAGCATGCCTTCTTGCATCTCATTTCCTTTAAAGGATAATCTATCTGGGCTGAAAAATGCTTTGGTTATTTTTAGATTGCCTAGTGGGGTGAGAAAAGGAAAGGGATTTTTTAAGGTCAGCCTAAACTATTTTCCCCAAAAGGCCAATTGGATTTTTTATGGGAATGCCTTGTTAGGATTTAGGTTAGGTCATCTAATATATAATGTAATCATATGGGTTGGTTTTATAGTTACAATTAGGGTGAGCCCAGCACATATGTTTTCAAAGTTAAGTCTACACTTAATATTGTTGGGTATCAAAAGGAAAAAAAAAGATGTACAGGGTTTGGGGATTGTCTGTAGATTGAGTTGTGACCACCTATATTTCTTCTCCTTTTTATTGTATGCCAGGGACCTGCCTTCTACCTTCTGTCAGCACACATTTATTACCTTCCTTGATTTTATTTTATTTTATTATTTATTTTTTCATTATTTTATCGTTTATTTCATTCAATTAACAAGATTTTTTTTCCTCCGACCATCCCCTTATAAGGGAAAAAAAAGACAAAATCTTGTAACAAGTTTGCGTAGTTGAGCACAGCAAATTCCTTATAGTCCTTGTTAAAAATTTTATGACTCATTATGCAACTTAAATCTAAAACTCTTTCATGAGGTGGGGTAGGGTAGTTCATTTTTGGTCCTCTGGAGTCATGGTTAGTAATTGCATTTATCAGAGTTCTAAAGTCTTTCAAAGTTGTTTGTCCTTTCATTGTTGCTGTTACTGAATATATTGTTCTCCTGGTTCTACTACTTACTCACTTCACTCTGTATCAGTTCTTGCATATTTTCCAGGATTTTCTGAAATCATCAACATCATTTTTTGTGGCATATTAATACTCCATTACATTCATCCTAATAATAATAATTCATGTCATGACACCTTTCTGAGGTAGGCTGTACAAAGATATTTTATTCCCATTTTACAGATGAGAAAACTAAAACTTGGGTCATAGACATGCCATTAGTTTGTCAGATAACAAATGACCCAGCAAAGTTAACAAAAACTGCTACCCTCTTATCTAGAAGCATCTAATAAAATTCCTTAGTTGACGTGTACAAAGTGTTTGGCCCTTTCAGCACTGTACCTGGTAAGAGGTGCTAACTGAAGGAATAATATCTTTTGCCTACTCCAGTTAATGAGGTAGTGAGTCAAAAGAGCTGAGTAATTCTCCAAGGCTCACTTGACTCGGTTGCCCCTAGCACTGTCAGAGAAAGCTGATTAGCAATTTTAGGAAGGCGGATTCCATCCTTATAAGGGATTTCCATCCATGTATGGGTTTGGAGGTACAGAGGGACTGTATTCAAATTCCAGCTTAGTGGGAGTTTAGATTTTCCCTTCATTTGAGGTTTAGTTTGCTTAGCTTTAAAATGAGGTGGATGGGAGGATGTTAGTGTCTCCAAGTCTTTTTGAGTAAAATGATCCCTTTTGAAAATAAAAAATTTCAGACCTTTTCCATGATAGTAATTGTAACTGTGTTAAGGAAATATATCAGAATGCTAGTATGAATTCAGTAATACTTTTAAGTGAATGTATGTTTTATAACTCAAAAGAGCATCCACATACATTTGAAAAAAGTTATACAAATTGTGGTAAATTAATGTAATGGAATTTTTTTGTGCTATATAAGAAATGGTGAATGTAATGGATACAGAGAAGCATGAAAAGCTCTACATGAACTGACACAGAGTAAAGTAGAGCCAAGAAAACGATACAGAAAATGACTACCACAATGTCAATAGAAAGACCAACAAACATCCCCACACACATCAAAAGTAAATGTTACAAAATTATAAAGAACAAATATGACTTGAAAGAAGAGATATGAGAGGATACCCCTAACCAAGCTCTTAGAGGAAGTGGGTGGTTCATACGTGTTGTACATTGCATATATTTTTTAGACTTCATTAATATATGTATTGCCTATACTGTTCCTCTTCTTTTTCTTTCTTTTTATCTTCAAAAAATACTATTTCCTATATGGGAATACTCTCTAGAGAGAGAGAAAGGGAAGGATTCTGGGGAAAACTATGATGATGTAAAAAAAAAGACAGCTTATTGCATTATCAATATTGAAAGCTAACAAACTTTGTTGGAGACATAGTTCAAACCTAGAATGACTGCTAAAGAAGTAATTGAAATAAGATATGATGGTTTGTTGTAAGTTTTGGATAGAGACAGGAAGGAGAGAGGTTTCAGTGGTAAATTAAAACTGAACCAGTTTTGTGTAATTAAACAAAAGCACAACAGCTTTTTTTTTTCAAAGAGATTTGACTGGAAATCATTACCGAAGGTAGCATTCTGGGCAAAGTGAGTATATTTAGTGAACTTAGTGACTTACTTATTCATTGTGGTACAAATAGATACTACAGGGTTGTTTGTGTGTGTGTATATATATATGAGTATATTTGTTTTTAAACAGAGAAGGTCATTTCTACAGTTGAGTTAATTTTATGATTTTAGGTTTTCATTACAGCCTAGTTAATGAATTAGCTCTCTTTCCCTCCTTTTCCTTACCACTCCATTCCTAGGAATTTGGACGCTGTGAAAAATCTTTAGAAAGGAATCAACGTTGAATGCCTGTTAGTGTTTCTCAGAGTATTTGACCTTCAAAAATGTAACACATGCCAGCTCCCAATTTTCAGGCTGACTTTGCTGAGAGTTGGCTCCAAAGCTCTGGATGATTTCAATTTATGGTGTCAGGAATTTTTGACCTACACCGTAAACTCATTCATTAAGTCTGCAGATGCTTTTGAGAGATGGTCTGTTGGTGTGCAAAGAATGCTGGACTGAGGAATTAGGAGTCGTCCCAGGGTCCAGGTCTGGCCTGACCATTAACTTGTTCTGGGCAAGTCTCTTCATTTCTGTGGGTTTCATTTTCATAGAATCATATTAGAAAGGGCCAAAACTGGAAGGGACTTGAGAAACCATCTAGTTCAAACGCCGAGTGGTGTGAAGTTTTTGCCCGGGGCATAGAGGGAGAAGCAAGGCTCATGGAATCTTCATTAATAGGGTTCACATTTCTACAGGATCATAGTACTTAATGTTGGAAGGGATCTTACAAATCATATAGTTTAACCCCCTTATTTTTATTGATCAGTCAACCAGCATTAAGCCAAATATTATGTGCCAAATACTGTGCTAAGCACTCTGGATACAGATAGAACAAATGAAACAACCTGTGCTTCCGGAGAACACAGTCTAAGAACACACAGTGTCTGAACTGGCTTTCAAATCCATATCCTTTGACTCCAAATGCCGCATTCTGTGATCAATAAGGAAGGAAAGGGAAGAAGCATTCATTATGTTCCTTCTATGTGCCAGTCACTGTATTAAGAGCTTTACAAATGTTTTCTCATTGACCCTCACAACAGCAGGTATAATGATGCTCCCTATTTTACAGTTGAGGAAACTGAGGCAGACTCGCCCAAATTCACAGAGCCAGTAATGAGGTGGTATTTAAACTCAGGCCTTCCTCATTCCAGGCCTAGCACTTTGTCTCATCAGCATGAATTTCTTTCTTTGAAAAATTAGTGTTTTGCTAGTACCTACGTGATGGGTACAAGGGCACAATGGATAGAATGCTGGCCCTGGAGTCAGAAGGACCTGAGTTCAAATCTGGCCTCTGATACTAGCTGTCTGATCCTGGGCAAGTCACTTAACCCTATCTGCTGCCTCAGTTTCCTCATCTGTAAAATGAGCTGGAGAAAGAAATGGCAAACTACTTTAGTATCTTTGCCAAGAAAACCCCAAATATGGTCAATGAAGAGTTGGACACAACCAGAATGACTTAACAACATAGGGGGTACTGCTCATCTTACTTGAAGGATTTTAGGTCCAGGTCTGTGTAGAATGCCCCATCACCCAAACAAAGCATGGTGCATAAACAAAGGGAATGCTTTACTCCCTATGAATTCTAGGCTGAGCTATTCTTGGCTTCTTGGCCTGCGTAATTAGTGAACAGCACGTAGATATATTGACTTTTATTTTAAGTTGTGTGGAATGTCAATTTAACTACCTTGTTCTAATATGGGTCCCAGATAAATTGTGTTCTACATATGCTGACAAATGGAAACCAATCTATCAAGTAGATTTGAGACTTCCATCTCCCAGGTGTGTATGTTTAAATGGACTTGCTGGTGGCTGTCAGTAAGTCTTCTCCCCTCCCACTCCCCAGCTTCCTTCCCATCTTTCTTCCATATTCCTATTCTGAGTTATAAGGGCTGAATTATAATTAAAAGGGCTGAGTTATAAGGACTACTTAAGCACAGTTTTCCAGTTGTGGCACACATGAGAAATCTTCCTTTTCCATTTCGAGCCCTTGTAAAAAGCCAGAGGAAAGGGAAGATTGGATGGGAAAAAGACATTGGGATACAGTGAGTTTTTAGAGGAGTTTTGAGTTATGTTCATAGAATGAATGCTAAAGTTGCAAAGGAACTTGGAGGTGATTCAGTTCTCCCTCTCATTTTACACCTGAAGAAATTGAAGCCCAGAGGTAAGGAGACTTGGTCAAAGTTCCCCATATAGTAATAAGCATTAGAGTCAGAGTTTGAATCCAGGTTCTTTGACTACACATCCAGCATTCTTTCTAGGTATTGTTTAATCCAGACTGCCTTTTCACATGATAGCTTCTGTTTACCTACTGCTTTATGATTTATAAAAGATAGTCTTTAACCTCCTCCCCTGCCCCCACCCCAAAGGGAAATGTTTTGGTTTTTTTAAGCTGAACCTGTAATTTCATTGGTATTGGGAACTCCCAAGGAGGAACCTCTTTTTACTAATATAGATTGGCACCTTCTGTATAATTTATAGAGGCTTTTCTGGTGGGTATTGAAGTTAAGTGACTTACTTAGGTCACATGGTGTGTGTGTGTGTGTGTGTGTGTGTGTGTGTGTGTGTGTGTGTGTGTGTGTGTGTGTGTAAAGTGGGACTTGAATCCAAGTCTTTCCAACTGCAAGGTCTGGTGGGTCAGTGGCTATAGCCATAGTCTTCAAGTCAGAAGACCTGAGTTGGAATGCTGCCTTAAACTCTTACTAGCCATATGACCCCAGGGTAAGTCACTTACTTTCCTCAACCTCTTTATCTATTAAGTGGAGATACTTATAGCACCTATCTTCCAGGGTTGTTGTGAGTGTCAAGTGAGATAACAATTAAAAGTACTATGTAGACTTTAGTGCTCTATAATTGCTAATTATTATCATCCTTTAGTAGGTGAGGACACTGAAGCAGTTTCTTCAGTTGACCAGCCCATGACCACACAGCAAACATGTTTTGAAGTCAGGGTTCATATGAAGGTCTCCCAATTCCCAGGCTTGACAGTCAGAAAGACCATGGGCCAGCTTCCTTTTCAGCTACATCAGCTTGCTGAAGATGAATGAAATATATAGTCTAGGAGTAAGTACATTGGACCAGGATTGAGGAGGGCTGGGTTTCCAGTCACTAACTCCCTGTGACCTTGAAGGCACTTTTCCTCACTGGGTTTCAGTTTTCCTTGTCTGCTAAATGAGACAGTGAGACTAAAGGTTCCTTCCTGTTCTAACTTTCTCTGATTCCTTTTATGATGGTTTTAGCCATTTTGAGAGATCCTAAAAAAAAAAAGAAGGATGGCCCTGGGGATGTAGAGGCCAGGGATGGTGTCCTATTTGTAAGTTTCAGCACTTGGTTTTTTAACCAACTGGGAAACGGAGCAAAATGTAGTCTAGTTATGACATCATGACTAGCCCATAATCACTGTTTGCTAATGGAACAACATAGGTTGTTTGAGTTTAAAATATGTAAACAAAGTAATGAAAATTGGTGTGACCAGTTCTAGAATGCATGCACATTTTAGGAGATGGGTAAGGATATGATAATAGTTGTAATAACTAATATTTATAAAGTACCGTACTCAGTGCTTTATAATTATTATCTCATTTGATATTCGCAATAATCCTGGGAGGTATTTATCCTCATTTTACAGATGAGGAAACTGTGGCAAGCAGAGGATAAGTGACTTGCCTAGGGTCGTGCAGCTGGTAAGTGTGTGGGACTGAATTTGAATTCAGGTCTTCAAGTCTCCAGGCATAAAACTCAAATTCACTGTGCAACCTAGATTTACAACTTCAGTATCATCCTGGATTCATTCTTACTTAAGCAACACATATCCAAGCAGTTGCCAAATCTTGTTTCCATCTTTAGATCTTTCATACCTGCTCTCTTCTTTTTTCCTAGTATTAACAGCTACCCTGGGTTGGGTCTTTATTATCTATTATCTGACCTTCCTGCCTCAATCCATCCTCGTGGCTGCTGCTAAAGTGTTCATAAAGTTGAACTTCAAGAAGTTCATGTCACTCTCCATATAAACTAGTAGCTCCCTGTTGTCTATAGGGCCAAATATAAACACCTCTGTTGGGCATTTAAAACCCTTCACAGTCTAATTTCAGCCTCTATTTCCAGATATATTACTCCCCTCTGCAAATTCTACAGTCTCGCTAATTTGGCATTCTTATTATGTATCATAAATAGTACACCATATCCCATCTCCGTGCCTTTGCGAAGACTGCACCATTACTTAGAATGTACTTTCCTCACCTTCACCTTTTAGACTCCCTTCTTTCCTTCAGTGTTAGGCCAATGACCACCTTCTACATGAAGCCTTTCTTGGTTGCCCAGCCCTCTTTCTAACTTCTAGTGCCACCCCAACCCTAATTAATTTGTGTTTATCTTTATATAACTCCCACAGTGCCTTGTACTTGGTAGACATTTATTTACTTCTTCAGTTGAATTCACTCTTATTCAGTTCTATCAAGGTCATCATCCACCTGTGTCTGGTTTTTCTACCATAAATGTGAATAACTCAATCCTCGGGGGACTGTCTTTATAGCTTCTGTTGTAATCTAGAAAGTCTACAAGCTTGTTGAGAGGCAGTATGGTGTGGGACAGGGGTCAGTGCAGCCTACTTTCATGTAGCCTTGAACTAAAAATGTTTTTTATGTTTTTAAATAAAGCTTTATTGTATTGTGATCCATTCTTGGCTCACAAGTGTGGATTCAGCCTTCCAGCCACAGTTTGTTGACCTCCTGCTACAGAAGAAAGTATGGGGTAGGAGAAAAGGCACAAGGTTTTGAGTCAGAAGATATGGACTTGAATTTTACCTCTGCTGTTTCATATCTTTTACTCTTCAGCTGTATTAAGAAAAGTGTAGCTTCTAGGAATTTGGAGGTCACAAACTGCCTGTGGTCAGGAAGGTGGTATAGTGGATAGAGGGCAGGGCCTGGAGTCAGGAAGACCTGAGTTCAAATTCAGACACAGACAATTAACTAGTTGTGTGACCCTGGGAAAATCACTTAACCCTGTTTGCCTCAGTTTCCTCATCTTTAAAATGAGCTGGAGAAGGAAATGACAAACCTTTCCAGTATCCCTGCCAAGAAAACCCTAAATGAGGTCAGGATGAGTGGAATGTGAATGAAGAACAACAAACCACCTGTATTCTGCTTGTTCAGACCCTGTCTCTATGAGTGTGTTCTGTTCTGGATGCCTCATTTTAGGAAAGACCGTGAAAAGCTGGAGAGCATCCAGGAAGGGCACCACCAGGGTCAATTCGTGCCAAGTAGATCAAAGTAATGGGGGGCGGTGTTTAACCTGAATAAGAGAGGAGGGAGGAAGGAATGAGCTCTCTTCAAGTATTTGAAGGGCCACCCCTTTGGAAAATGAATGAGATTTGTCCTAACTAGCCTCTGCCAGCTGGTGGAAGTTTCAAAGAGGTAGAACTAGGCTTCATAGAAGGAAGGTGTTCCTAAGAAGCAGACCTATCCCAAAGTGAAATGGGCTTCCTTGGGTAGTAATGGGTTACCCCTTGTTGGAAGTCTTCAAGCAAAGGCTACAAAAGCACCCGAGAGTATCTTGTAGATGAGATTTTGTTTAGGTGTGAGTTGGATCCAATGGCCAGTGACATACCTTCCAACTCTGAATGTTGTCATCGTGTGATTTAATTTCCTTATCTTTGACATTAAGGGATTAACCCAGAAGATTCCTGAGGTTTCATTGACTTCTAAATCCTAGAATAGACTCTGGGACATTTTGGATTATTTGTCATTTTTGTGTGTTATGGATAAAAGGGATCTGTTTCTTAAGTGACCAGAACTGTTTTCTTAACTGCTGTCATGCATTACAATCCTTCTCTTACCCAGGAAAAAATTTCCACTCATTTGTTCTTGCTGTCATGGGGATGTCAAGAATAATTTACTTCTTTTCAAGGAAACTCCTTATGTGAGGGTCACTGAGTTAGCAATTTTTCTTTCCTTCCTCCAGGGAGGTACTTAGCATAACTTTTTGTGCAGCATTTGCTCTCCTGGTGGGAGATGGAAATGGAGTGGCCTTGGTTTCCTGCATGTTATTCAGACATAGGTTAAAATTGCATTATTAATCTAAGCAACCTGTATTTTATGTAGTGGGAGGGAAATCTTGGGGTGTCATCTTTGGTCACATTAACTGAAAAATAGTGTCCAGGGTGAGGGAGGTAACTTCCCTGTTCTCTTTGGCCTTGCCCATGTTCCATATGGAGGATTGAGTTCATTCCTGGATGCACCATTTTAGGAAAGACATTGACAGACTGGAGCATGTGCAGAGGTGGGCTTCCAGGATGGGGAGGGGACTAGAAACCAGGCAGTAAGCAGGGGTTCTTAAACTGTATATATATATATGTGTGTGTGTGTGTGTGTGTGTGTGTGTGTGTGTGTGTGTGTGTGTGTGTATGTATGTGTATGACAGAGAGAGAGAGAAATCCTTTTTGCCAATCTGGTGAAGCCCATGGACCCCTTCTGATATTAAAGTATCACTTTATGGTTTGTAAAAGCATTTTACATATGTTATTTCAGTTAAGCCTTACAGCAACCCTGTGAACTATTATAAGCCTCATTTTTCAAACAAGGAAACTGAGACTTAGAGAGCTTGAGAGACTTGCACAGAGTCACATAAGCTAGTAAGTATCTGAGGCAGAATTCTAACTCGGGCCTTCCTGACTCTGGGTCCAGGATTCAGTCTACTATGCCAACTAACTCCCTTCTCAGAATGTTTTAAAATGCATAAAATAATATACTCAAAATTACAAAGGAAACCAAGTACACTGAAATGCAGTTGTCAAAATATTAAAAAAAAAATTTTTTTAAGTGCACAGACCCCAGGTTAAGTACTTCTGTCTTAGGGGGACAAAATAGCCATTGCTAAGTATTTGAGGGGCTGTCATATGAAAGAGGCATTAGATTTGTGATCCCAAAGGGCAGAAATGAGTAATGGTTTAAAGCTTCAACAGTAGAGGATAGATTGGAGAAGGAATGTCAGCTGTCAGTTAGTGAGCCGACTAGTTGTGTGCCAGGCACCGTGCCAAGCTTCTGAGGCTACACAGAAAGGTGAAAGACAAGTCTCAAGTCTAATGGGGCTCCCAGGCTAGTGGGTGAACCAATATACGTAGTCATATAGATACAGGATATAGATAGATAGATAAGATGGATATAAGAGATATATGTGTGTGCATTTGGGTGTGCGGTGATATACATAGAGTAAAAACCTAGAATTGGCTGGAAATTCTGAGTCCTCCATAAAGGGAGGTTTTGAGAAGAGGTTTTTGCTCCACCCTCCAGCCCTCCAGTGTCCAGTAGGCACTTGGTGATGTAGAACTGCAGCTCAGGAGAGTAGATAAACATCAGTGTGCAGATTAGGGGGTCATCTGGATGATCACAGATGATGTAACAGGGATTTCTGTTCAGGTGAGGGTTGATGTAGATGGCCTCTCAGATTCAGAAGACCTCATTTCTAAGCTCACTACCAGCTGTTTCTAACCAAGGCATTCTAGCTGGGCTGCTGTGAATGTCACTTTGTCATGAGCATCATGTTGCTTCCGTTTTGAACTCTGTAAAAGAGGCAGGTGGACTGTATGATCTCTGAGGCTCCTTCTAATTTAATTCTGTGATTTTCAGTTGCTTCTGGCATCCGATTTTTCTCCAAATTGTTCCTTATTGCAGTTGAAAATATCCTCTTAAGTGACTTTTTGCCTCCAATTTCAACCCACCTCCCCCCTTCCCAATCCAACATAGGTGCCAAAGTCATTTTACCAATATACACATTAGAGCACTTCACCTTCCTTACTAAAAAATCTTCAGTAGCTCCCTTTTACTCCAAGGACAAAATACAATTTCTTGTCTGGCCTCTTGGACTATCCACATTCTATCTCAAATCGACTTTTCCTGTCTTATTTTTACTATTTCCTTTCATTCACTCTCTCATTCCTCAATCAGACTGCCTGGGTATGGAACTTGGAGGCCTAGAAAAAGAGATTCTCACCTCTTCCTCACTTCCATGCATTCTCATAGGCCTTTTTTGGGAACACTCTGACTCTTCTCTTCCTGTGAGAATCCATGTCAAGTCTCAGTAAGGTGCCACCTCCTCCACGAAGCCTTTACTGATCACTCTAGCTGAAAGTGTTTCCTCCTTCACATTTTCCCATATTACTTGGTTTGGTCTCCTCCTTTGTTCTGTCACATCTTACCTTTTAATTATAGATAGTATTAATAGAGGGATTTAAGAGTGTTTAGAAATATCTCATTTCATCTTCAAAATAACCCTGGAAAATAGGTGTTCTTACAATTCCCATTTTACAAAGGAGGAAACTGAGGCAGACAGGTTATCCAGAGTCACACACCTTATCATGCTTATTTGTGTACATGTTGTAGCCTTCATATTTGAGGGCAGAGACTCACTTTTCATTTTTATATCCCTACCCAAGTATTTTGTGCTTAATAAAAATGTGGTAAATTGAATGAATTGGGAACACTTCCTTGGTTCCCAGGCACTATTCTTGGTGCCAAAAGATGAGCTGGTTTTTTTTTCTAAGTAAACAGTGAAGGAGGGGACAGAAGTGGAATGGACAAAGTAATGTCAGTTCCCTTGTGCTTTGTGTACTAACTAAATGGTGAGTTTTCCTTTAAATATAAAGTTGATGCTTCTGACTTATAGAAGGAAACTTTGAGTTGCCTTTCTAGTAGTGATGTTGAGTTCCCTGTCCTGCTTTTGAGAGTTGGGCTAGGATAGAAGGATGTAGTTTTGGCAGTGTAGCAGCATTTTTCTATGCATAAACCAACTGACCCAAAGAAGAATAACCCTAGCTACACTTGAGCCTACTAAACTGACCTGCCTAGTAATTCTGGTTTCCAATGTTGGGCCCTTCAGTCAAGGACTTCCCAGTTAACTTTTTAAATAATCAGGTGAGCATAAAGCTCTCAGGCTAATCTCATTATCAAGAACCTGTTTCAAATATTTTGGCATCTGATTCTCTTTAGGTAAGTTTTCCCTCCCTAGACAATTTAATAAGTTTCTTTGCCAAAAAAAAAAAAAAAAGTCATCTGGTGGCTAGCCTTTTGCTGACATATTTTTCCAAATTTGCCTAGGCCTTTCCTTGGATGACAAGTACACAGTTGGGCCATGAAAACTTGAAGCTTTTCTAGCATTTAAAGGACTGTAGGATCATGGGATTTGGAGTTGAAAGAGACCTTATAAGTATTTTAGTCCTGCCTCCTTTTACTAGTGAGGAAATTGAGGCCCAGAGGTAAAGCAAGTTGACCATGTTTGAAAACCCAAACCCAGGGGTAACCTCTGTGCCATGGTCAGGCTATGGAGAACTCAAAAATTTATCCATCTTTGGCTGAAAAAAAATGATGAGCTTGATGTTGCAGGGATGGATAACAATGTTCGGCTCTGTAAACCCACAGAGAATCTCCTTTTATAACTTTTTGGGTGAGGGGAAGGAGAACTACTGTTCACTCATATCCTGGAGATGCCTCACCCCAAAGGTCTCTCCTGTTTGGTGAGTCCCTTGCCCAGGCTGCCATGTCATTTGAGGTCCTAGCCATGCTGTCTTCATTTCTAGTGCATTTGCTCTCTTTGATTTCTCCACTCCTCAATAGTAACCTTACTACTCTTGGTTTCCCCAGCCCCCTTCTAGCTCCCTTTTATGAGTTGTCTTGGCCTGTTAGAATGTAATCTCCTTGAGAGTAGAGAATATTTTATATTTGTATCCCCAGCTCTTAGCACAATGCCTAGCCCGTAAGTCCTTCTTTCCTTCCTTCCTCCTCCTTCCCTTCCTCCATCCCCCATAACCTAACAAATCAACTAAGGTGCTTTGGGAAGTTGTTAAGGAGGGCTATGGAGCCCTTTTGGGGTGCTGTAAAGTTGGGTGGTGGTGCTGTTTGGTACCATATCAGAAGTATGGGGAAGCCCTACATAGTCACTGTGAATCTTACATGTTGCCTTTAAAAAAAAAATAGATGAATAAAGTCATAGAATGTCAGAGAGCTGAAAGGGAACCTTAAAGATTATTTATTCCAACCTTTTCTGGTTGGATCGAATGAAGGTCACAACCAGCTAAGAGTAGAGCCATTCTATTGATTGCAAAGCCAGGAGGTCTTTCCACTGCCTTTTGTATGGAAGTGAAACACCATGCAGGTAACTAACTGTTGGTGAAAGACCATCCTATTCTTTGGGAGGGAATGAGAGTCAGGGGATAGTGAATATACCTTCACCCACAGCTTCCCTAGGGATTCATTAAACCTGGCTTGGAGTAGAAGAGCATTGGATTTGAAGTCAAAGACCTATGCTCACACCAGACTTTGCCACGGAACCATCTGTAACCCCTCAGGCAAAATCACTTAACCTCAGCTTCCTCATTTTAAAATGAGGGGATTGGGTAAGACAATCTCTTAGGTCTCTTCTTTTACTAATATTCTATGATTCCCATGAATTAATCAACAGACATTTATTTATTAAGCACCTACAATAAGCTCAACACTGTCCTAGATACTGGGGATATGAAGACAAAAATGAAACAGTCCCTGCCCTCAACAAAGCTTACATTCTATTAAGGGGGAAAAAAACCCCCAGATATACCGATGCACAGATACAAAAGAGATACAAGATAAGTTTAACGTCATTTTGGTGAACACTAGTAGCTGGAAAATTGAGAGAAAACCTCTTATAGGAAGTATCTTTTCAAGTGAATATTGAAAGAAGTAGGGATTCTGCTGGGCAAAAAAGAGGAGCCAGTCTTGAGGGACTCCCAGTGTGAAGGAGGCATGGAGAAAAGAGACAAAAATCTGTGCATGAAGAACCCAAGCAGATGGGTTTGCCTGTGATGTAGAGTGCACAAGGGAAATAATGTGTAATCAATCTGGATAGGGTAGGCTGGATGCTGAGACACTTGAGCCACATTAACTCTCTATTCCTTCCTCTGTAAAATGAAGATACTACTCATTATCTGATAAACAGCCCATTATAAAGAACTACATACAGCTTTTCAGTGTAACTACTGGTTTGCAACTTTCTTGAGTTGTAGAAACATGTATTTTTCCTTTCAGTCCACCAGCTCAAGACTATCTGTCAATTATTTTAATTATTCCCCTTTGCTCTCATGTTTTGTCTTCTTTCTCCCCACTTATCCCCAAAATAAACTGTCTCCAAATGAGCCACTGATATTCAACAAGAGTTTGTCTAATGGTCAGGGAACTGGGGATTACAATGGGAGTATAAAACAGAGCTTCTCAAATAGGAGGGGAGAGAGTAAACACACAGTAACAGCATTCAGCAGAGCTGGCCATCTATGGTTGTTTGTGTTCATCCTTCGTTGCTGAAGAAGACCATGCCATCGGAGAAATAATGACATGACTTGCACTTGACTTTGTTTTGAGTGAGGGAGGGCTGTGCAGGTCACCAGCCTCATTTCTCCTCCACAGCCATCTGAATCCAGTGACCAGGTGTTCATCAGGATGACTGGAGATGACCCAGGATGCACTGGGAGACTTTGGGCCCTTTAGGCCAAGGTCTTTGCAGGCACCCACTTAGGGTGAGGCAACACCCATTCATTGAATAGGCCTGTTTAAGAAGTAGCCAGGGCATGGCCCCTTTAATGAAAAAAGACCCAGCCTGGGTGGGAAACAGCAACAGTTGCTATTGATAATCACTCTCAAGCTAAGAGGGTCCAGAGGAGCCCTCAGGCAGGGCCCCAAAGTAGTCCCAGTTTCAGAGTGCAGTAGGTTTTGGGTGGGGACAGGGGAAGGGAAATAGGAAAGGAGCTAGTGAAACCCAAGTCGACTGAGCATCTTTTGGCGATCCAAGTTTACCTTCCTTTGGAGAGGGGGAGGCAGACAGGAGAGGAAGTGGTGAGTTACCCAGCTAGCATTCAGCCAGCTGCATCTAGCAACCCAGAGTGATAGGACAAGTATTATTCCCATTTTACAAATGAGAAAAATGAGTCTCCCTGAGATTAAAGTGAATAGTCCAAGGTCAAACTGTCGTTAGGTGGGGGAGGCAGGACTCAAACCTGCTTCACTGATTCCAGGTACAGTGTCCTTTCTTCTCTACTGCTACAAGGAAGTAGCATTCTGACTCCATGACCTTGCCTCGTACTTCTCCCCTGGTGTTGCTAGATGTTTTGAAAGTCTAATTTTTCTCCCTCCGTTCGGTACTTTTTTTAGTGAAAAGCTAGGGGTGGCCAACTTGGAAGCTTGCCTCAAGCCATAGCTCAGCGTAAAGCTATAATGGGGGAATCAAATAGCAAATACCTGGTGTTTGCTGAACCTTCCTTCACCTATATTAAAATTCTACTTGTTAAGTAGTATGGATGGATTCCAGTAGAACATTTTAATTGTCTGGAAATGAAATTGCATAGACTTCTATTTCTAACCCTTGCCAATAGTCAGGTTTCCCAGCCCTACTTACCTGTGGTATGTAGATAGATACTTTTTTCCAGAGTCTAAAAGCTTGTCAAGAGAGAAAAAATTCTTCATCTTTTTTCCCCCTCTGGCTGTTAAATATTGACTGTCATCTTTGTGTGTGCCCCAGTTTGGAGAGTTGGAGTTATAACCAACTGGCCATTCTCTCAGGAAGAGGAAGAACAAGTTTTATTGAGCTTGGAGACCATTTGGATTTGTCAGAGTTCTCTTGAGGCATGTTGTAAATCTCATAATGGGCCAGGGATAAATGAATGAATAAATAAATTATCCTACATACTTGATGTTTATTTCTTGAATTCCATAGGGTGATGCTCAACCATTGCTGCCTTGAATTCAGCTGAAACTATTGGTCTGCAACTGAACTAAAGGGAGACGGAGAGAGAGAGGAAACCATTGTCAAGATCATGTGACTTTACCCTCAAGGAAAGCAGCATCCCATTGAGAACCTGTCCACAATAGGTTTACGCCAAAGTCAACCTTCTCAAGTCTCACAAATCAAAACACGGAGTAACTGAAGACTTTTTTTTTTAACCTTTTAATGACTCTGGATACCTTCCTAAAACAGTTTGTGCCTTGAGCATTTTGAACTTAGGGGTTTGTTTTGTTTTTACCAATTTTTACTCCAGTCCTTTCAAGATGATTGACTTAAGCTTCCTCACAGAGGAGGAGCAAGATGCCATCATGAAGGTACTTCAACGAGATGCCGAACTGAAGAGGGCAGAAGAAGAAAGAGTCAGGTAAGATTCAGATATAGGAGTGGGCGCCAAAAATGTTAACAGAGAAGCTTTGGCTTCTCTGACCTCAGGTGATGATCCGATACTTACAGTAAGTAACAAGCCCTCTGGACTCCTTTTTGAGCCAAAATATCCACATTACTGCCTAAACACAGTTTCTTATCCTTTAGTGTTTCTGCTGTGAATGAACTGAAAACAAAACCAGAATGTTTTCTTAAAAATGGCAAGCATTTCAAAGTGGAAATTATGTACTTTTCCAACACTGTTGAATGGGCATAAAGACAATATCAAAATAGTCTTTGAATTGAACTTAAATTTCTTTCACTGGATCTGAATCCCTGGTAAGGTTTAACTTTGTTAAGCCTTTCTAAAATTTGTCATAAAATGATATTGGTATCTGTGATGGTTACGCTGATGAGTAAGTCTGTCTTGCAGTATAGGATTTATTTACTTGTTTACCACTGCAAACATTTTTCCTAGCCTAGTTACTATAGTTACTACTCTTTTCACCTCCATAGTATATAATCAGAAAACAAGTTAAATGGAATAGCATGGAATGACAGAACAGAAAGCGGGGTTCTACAATGTACATTTCCACAATCTACAAAGCTAAGTTGTAACTAGGGTGGAGTGTCTGGAGCTTTGTCTCAGGCTGTTGAATTTCTAGGGCTGATAATATAGTCCTTAGCAATGTGTAAATAGTTATGAAGAATAATTAATTAAATAGGAACCGATCTGATAGTAGGCAAGGGTGAATTGTTTCCTGTCCCCTCTGTTCCTCAGATATGGGTGTGTTACATTCAGCTTTTATCCGAGCACCATAGTACTTGCTTCCTGATGCAAAAAATTTTAGTTATGACTTCGCCTTAAAGGTCATATACTCTAGTCTCTTCATTTTACAGACAGAAGGAAGTTTTCCACTATACTCTGCTGCTTCCTCAGCCTGTTTAAGTCTGGCCTACATGAATTCTCCTTACGTAATCTTCAAGCTGACTTATTTTCAGCTATAACCATATTATGTTATTGATGTTATTAATGTTATTTGTATGGTTTAAGAGCCATCTAGGCATTAGCTTTAGGGCAGCTGAGTGATTCTTTGGATAGAGTATGGAACTTGAAGTCTGAAAGACCTGAGTTCAAATTCTGCCTCAGATACTTATTAGTTGTATGGATCCTGGATAAGTCATTTAATTTATCTAGTTATTTGTTAAATGGGAATAGTCATAGCACTCACCTCCCAAGGTTTTAATGAGTATCAAATGCAAACCTTGCTAGTTAGTATTGGTATAATAACTATAAGAACATTCTGAGACACAGCTTCCAGGAACATAGTACTGCTATAACTTCCCAGAGGACAGTAGGTACCATGCAATAGCTGAAAACAGGGCAGTTCTTTGGAAGTCAACTGCCCAAGTTGGTGTTTCTCATATCAGAACCTTCAGGGAAGTCTTAGGAATCAAATGGGATAGGATGTTATACCATCTGTGGAATATAAATAGGGTGAGCCAATCTCTTTTGTGAATAAAAGATTTTACAAGCTTTAAAGCACTTTATCAATAATGTGATCATTCTACATCAGAGATTCTTAAGCTTTTTTGTGTCATAGACCTTTTGGGAAGTCTGGTAAAATCTTGGGGCTAATTCTTAGAATAATATTTGTTGTCTACATTCAAAATGGAAGAAAATGACAAATTTCAGTTTGAGGTTAGTGAAAAATAGAGATGTAATTTTTTTTTTCCATTGAAGTTTATGGGTTCCCTAAAATCTAACTATTGATCCCAGGTTAAGAACCTTTGTTAAGTAGTGAGCAATATAAAAGTAGGTGAAAATTTGTATGGCTCTTACTCTATGCCAGGCACTGTGCTGAAACATTTTATAGTGAATAATAACAGGTAACATTTAAATGGCGTTTACTATATGGCAGGCATTGTGCCAAGCACTTCATCATCATCATCGTCATCATCATAGATAACATTTAAATAGCACTCTGGGCCAGGCACTGTCCAAATTACTGTAAAGTTCTTAACTCATTTGATTCTCACAACCACTCTGGGAGAGGTAGGTGTTGTTATTATCTTGCAGATGAGGAAACTGAGGTAAGCAGACATTAAGTGACTTGCCCAGTCATAAGTGTCTGAGCTTGGATTTGAACTTGGGTCTTCCTGAAATTATTTTTTAAAATGAACATTAGGGGAAGCGTTGGAAGGGATAGGAAGTTACAAAATATGTAGTTACAAAGAGGGTGGGTGGGTGTGGGTATGCTTGCATCCATGCACAGAAACATAATCCTGTCTGATTTACAGTAAGGGGGCATTTTTCAGATTTTCTGTTTATCAGTTTCAAGCTAGATCGTCCGTTTTTCTTTCTTTCTTTGCCAGCTGTCCTGGTTAGCCACTCTTCCTTCTCCCTTTTTCTTTTCTTGAGTCACTGTTAGATGCCCCCTCTACAGGATTGTGTCTGTGGCCATTATGCCACACTGCGGGGATGGCTGTGCTCTCCACCTTCTCCCACATAAGTAGCGGGCTGCTATATGCAGTAGCCTGACATTTCCACAGTAGCCTCCCAGGCTCAAGCAGACAACCTGTGGAGCCTGATGAAGCTCACTGGGCCACAGGGGAAGCAGACCCACAACTTTGGCCTCATTAGTTTGCCTACTGAGTGAGCCATGTGCAGCCACCCACAGAGATAGCAGATTCTGCCGTGCTCCTGCTAACTCTCATTGTATGTTGTAGCTATGGAGAAAGATAGCAGCCTAGCCATTTCAATGGGCTTGGTCTGCAGAATCAGCTTTTTCAGGGAAGGGGGAGAGAGGTGATGCTAATGACCCAGGTTTCCATTGTACCCTGAAGTTTGCAAAGGGCTTTCCTCTGAAGCTCCTACAGGGGAGCAGTGGGTGAACAACTGGGCCTGGAGTCTAAAGGTCCTGAGTTCAAATGCAGCTTAAATGCTGGCCAGTTGTGTGACCCTGGGTGAGTCATTTAATTAACTTACTACTAGTTTGCCTCAGTTTTCTTCATCTATAAAATGGGGATAATAACACCTACCTCCCAGGTATTAAATGAAATAATAATTGTAAAGCACTTAGCATAGTACCTGACACATAGTAGGCACTTTAATAAATGCTTTTTTCCTTCCTCACAATAAACTTTTGAGATTGTTGTGTTCATTCTTGGTTACTGAAGAAGACCATGCTATCAGAGAAACGATGACATGACCTGCACTTGACTTAGTTTTGAATGAGGGAAGGCTGTGCAAGTCACCAGCCTCACTTCTCCTCCAGAGCCATCTGAATCCAGTGACCAGGTATTCATCAGGATGACTGGAGATGACCCAGGGTGCACTGGGAGACCTGCACAGAGGTCTATGCAGAACTCACTAAGGGTGAGTTAACTGCCCATTTATTGAATAAGCCTCTTTAAGAAGTAGCCAGGGCATGGCCCCTTTAATGAAGCAAAGAAAAGTAAGACTTTGGGCTGGGAGGGAAACAGCAACAGTTACTATTGATAATCACTCTGAAGCCTGGAGGGCTTTTGAAGGTAGTTTTGAAGAAGGGCTCCTCTATTTTTCTATAAAAGTAGTAGGAGGTAGTAAGGGTGTTAAAAAGTGAAGGAGACTATCTTTGTTGCCTGTATTAACTAGCCTGTTTGTCTTCTGCAAGAATTTCTCAGCAGAAAGCCTGCTATCCCATCATAAGGAGGAGTAGGGAGCTCTTGAGGAAATGGGAAGTCTCCCAGATACACTGATCTGCTCCGGGCAGTCTGAGAAGTCAGGGTGGGGAGAACAGGCAGAGAAAGCTGAGTGGGGCTAGGATTTCCCCATACCTACTTCTCTTGAATCATGAGATTGTGGGCCTGGGGACCTGTCACATAAGGAGCCTGTGGTAATGCTGTCAAACATGAGTCACAAGGCCCCCTGGGACATGTGCGCTGACACTAGGAGGGTGGTAGACTCAAAGATGTAGAGCTGGGAGCGACCTTAGTCTTTTTAACGATTATCCAGTGCAAGCATTGCATTTTACAGAGGAGGAAATCAAAGCTCAGTGAGTCACTTAAATATGAAATGCCAACTATATGCTCTGTGCTTAGCTCTGGGGATATAGAGAAAGGCACCAAACACTTCCTGCCCTCAAGATGATTTCAGTCTAGAGAGGATAAGTCACTTGCCCAGCATTGTGTAGTAAGAGGCAAAGGCCAGGTTTGAACACAGGGCCTCTGACAGGTCTGATGTTCATTACAATGAATAAAAGAGAGAAATAATAAGTTTCCTATCCATTGTTGTAATGTTTAGAGCTGGAAGGGACCTTGGGTATTATCTCCTTTGATCTCTCCCTTCTACAAAGGAAACAACTGAGGCTGGAATTGGGAGTCTAGGTGACCTGAGTTCAAATAATGCCTCCAACCCTTCTTAGCTCTATGAAACTAGGCAAGTCAGTAAACTTCTCTCAGCCTTTCTTTAGTCACCTGTAAAATGGGGAAAATACTAGCACCTCACAGAGTTGTAGATAAGATTAAGTGAAATAGAGAGAGAGAACTTTTCAAACCTTTAAAGAGCTCTGTAAATGCTACTGCTGCTGTTATGCTACTATTATTTTTACTTTTACTACTACTTTACTGTTATTATTTGTAGTAACAATTACTTGTAGTTGCTAGAAGAAGGGATACAAAGACACTCTCAAGGTCACTCTTAAGAACTTTGGAACTGTTTGTATGACATGGAAGATACTGGCACAGGACCACCCAGAAGGTGCTGTGTTCTCTGAGTAAGGCAAAAATGGAAGCAGCCCAAAGAAACATGAGATGCGCTAATCTAGAGAATTCACCCCAAATATTCTCATGGACTATTTGTTCCTGGC
Organism: Bettongia penicillata ogilbyi; assembly: GCA_023548195.1. Lineage (NCBI taxonomy): Eukaryota > Metazoa > Chordata > Mammalia > Diprotodontia > Potoroidae > Bettongia > Bettongia penicillata. Next base: position 6,206,193 of record JAJHZJ010000017.1, read on the forward strand.
CTGTGGTAGAGCATTCTGAGCTCAGGTTGGTCTGATCAGCCAGTTGGACATGTTGTCTAATAGAGTGATGTCATTTTGGTCCTCTGAGAGCAAAGGACAACAACCAATCAACAACCCTCTTGTAGTAATTACTTGTAGTAGTAATAACTATTGCTACTACTACTGCTGCTACTACTACTATTGCTACTGCTACTACTATTACTGCTACTACACTATCATATACTAATATACTGCCTAGAGTAATACCTTTGGCTTGCAAAAGTATCACAGGCAGTGTTTTTTGCTCCTACCCTGGATTTATAATCAGGAAGATCTGGTTTCAGATCTCATCTCAGTACTTGGTCTGTGACCATGAGCAAGTCATTTCTTTTTTTTGGTCCTCAGTTTCTTCACATCTACACTGAAGATAGTAGTGGTAGTAGTAGTAGTAGTAGTAGTTAGTAGTAGTCTTAGTAGAACCAACTAGCCTTTCTATAGTGCTTTGCAAACATTTTCTTTGTTCCTCATCACAACTATATACCAGCTCTCAGGGTTGTAAAGCACAGATGAGATAATGCATACATTGAAAACTTTAAAATGCCAGATAAGTGGAAGTTATCCTCATTGCCATCATTACATGTTGATCCAGGGCCAGCACTGGAAGAAAATCTCTCTGTAAATTGATAGGGCTGAACTCAATGCCAGTTTCTCCCACCTCTAATGCTTGTATGATTTGGTCGTTTCTGTCTTTCCCCTGAATATTCCTGATCTTGAGGGCCCCAGTCTGCCCTTCTCCTAACTCTTCCCTGTTGTTCTGTGGCTCAGTATAAATATAGTGGAGGAACCTCTTGGGATATTGTGATATATGATGAAAATGGCCTCAAAAATGCAGAGCTCCCACTGGAACCCATCCCTGTAGTGGGGGGAGTATGTCACCACTGGCACCAGGGAGTCTACAAAGGCAGAAATGCTGTGGTTCTCTTTGCACCAAGAACTGGCCTGTGGTTTTGGGGGTTTTCTTTCCTGCTGCTTTGAGGAGCATGTAGAGGTGGGGGTAGGGGTGGGGAGGGCGTGGCTACTGTTGATGTGGCCCTTGTTTCTCTGCTGGGAGGGAGACAGGGTTGGAAGGGGGTAGTGGTGGAAAAGCTGATGTGATTCAGACTTTGGGTGCTGCTTGGCTGCCAGCTGCCAAGTACCTCATATTGATTTAGGTGTGGTCAGGCCTGAGCACCACAGTTAAGATAAGAATGAATTTCACTGAAAGCTGATGGACACCCCTCTTGTATACCCTAAAGATATAAAAAACAATCTTTGATGGGGGAGAGAGGGTTGGAGAGTGCTGAGGTGTTGGTGAACTGTGTGCTCCACAGGGTCACAAAGAGTCAGACAGAACAGCAACAAAAACACTTGGATTATGATGAATTTTTTATTATCTGCTTTGTGGCTTATCTGCAGTATAAACTAGATTGATTTCCCCCTGACACTATCATGGCTTGGGAGGTGTCTGCCTCCCTTCAGTGTGTATGTGTATTTTAATAGTCACCTACATAAGACACAATTGGGAGAGTAAATCTGTTAAAAAACATCATCTAGTTTTTCTAATTGTATTTACTTCTGAGTCTATCCCCAGTGTCTAGCATTGTATATATGTGCTTAGTTAGCTTTTTGAGTTTTTGAATTATCTACATCATAAAACATAGGGGTTTATCATAATTTGTTGATCTCCTAAGAAACTAAGTATTCCACTGCCCAATTTTTACCTAGAAGGATGTATTAGTTAAACTTTAACAGGTTTCCAGGTCATAAGGAATAGACATTAAAATGATAAGAGGAAGCCTTATTAGATACAAAAGAAACTTTCATCAATTAGGATTTGAGGCATACATATATGTCTCAATTGCATATGAAAAGGCCATCAAAAATTTAATTTGCTGCAACCCGTCTCTATAGCTTTGTTCCCAGATGCCTCTTTGCATAAGATCTAATAGGATTCTGGAATAAACAGAATATGTAAGTAAAGGTGAAGTTCCTCCCGGAGGGAAACTATCTCTGAATTGGAAAAGGTTGTTTATCAGGAGAGGCTATGCCTCTCCCAGGTCTAGACTGGAGTAAAGTGCCTTGAAGCCAAAGTTCTGTGGGAATCCAAGAAGTGAGAGGTTTGCCAGTCCTAGGGTAAGGGTCATTGCCCTTCCTGAAAAGAAGACCCTCGGCATTAGCCAGAGAAGAGTACTAAACCAAACCTGAGGCTGAAGGTGAAAGTGCATGTGTTCATCAGGGCGTGAACTCAGGTTGTCCAAGCAGAGATGCCATATCCTGTGAAGACTAGAAGGGTCAAGGAACCTGCCGAGAGGCCAAGTGACCTGCTTGGTCTTACTTGGAGCTGACTCCAGTAAGAAGATAGCTCTGCAGCTGAGCTCAACCCAGCCTAGCAGAAGATTGATCCAGCTAGCTGAGACAGCGTGCTTTGTGAGGAGCCAGCCAGCTAACACTAGAGAGATTTGTCAAGCATTAATGCTGTGACACCCTTCTCTGAAGTGAACTTAGTGAAGTGAAATTAGCGAAGACTTTCCAGAGAAAGAAAGGACATAAAATTATGTCTTGACATTGCCTACATATATGCCTCACTCTACTTTAAATTCATACCCATTCTCCTAGACTGTGGTATATTTATGGAACTGTGTGTCCTAGATTTTTGAGAAAATGCATTGTAACTAAAATATTTATAGCAACTCTTTTTGTGGTGGCAAAGAACTGGATGGAAATCGAGAGGTTGCTCATCAGTTGGAAAATGGCTAAACTAGGTGTGGTATGTGATTGTGATGGAATACTGTTGTGCTATAGGAAATGATAAGGAGGTAGTTTCAGAAAGCTTTGGAAAGACCTATATGAACTGAAACAAAGTGAAATGAGAAGAACCAGGAGATCATTATGCACAGTAACAGCAGTGTTGTAATGATCAATTGTGAAAGACTTGGCTACCCTGATGAGTACAATGATCCAAGACAATTCCAAAAGACTCATGATGAAAAAATACTATCTACCTCTAGGGAGGGAACTGATGAAGTCTCAGTGCAAATTGAAGTATACATTTCTCACTTTCTTTAATTTTCTTGCTTTTTATGGGAAATGCTGCTAATATATAAACAGGTTTTGCATGATTTCACATATATAACTGATACTATATTTTTTGCCTTCTCTGTGGTTATGGGTGAGGATGCCAAGGAAGAGGAGAATTTGGAACTCAAATTTAAAAAAAAAAAGAATGTTTAAAAATAAAGTTGGTTTTTTTTTTACAAAGAAAATGTTTTGAAACTGTTATTCTTATGACTATGTTTTAGTAAATGCCTTTTGTATATAAGCTAATTGAGTCTGCTAGGGCAGTTAGATGGTACAGTGGCTAGAGAATTAGGCTTGGAATCAGGATGACTCATCTTCCTGAGTTCAAATCTGGCCTCAGACACTTACTAGCTATGTGACCCAGGGCAAATCCCTTAACTTTGTTTGCCTAAGATGCTCATCTGCAAAATGGACTGGAAAAGGAAATGGCAAACCATTTCAATCTCTTTGTCAAGAAACTCCAAAAGGGATCATGAAGAGTTAGATACGACTGAATCAACTGGACAACAACAGTAATTGAATCTACTAGCTGACTGAGGGGGAGTACACCAGTGGCAGCTCATGAACCAAAGTGTTGGGGAGGAAAGCCAACCATAAAGCACATGCCCCCCCACAAAGTTGCCCCCAGAACTGTGAGAATTATAGCAGTAACCCTTCTGGGGACCAACATGACAGTATTACTAAAAGTTAGAAGAATGATCCTAGAGAGAATATTACACACAAATAAGGGAAGTGACCTACCTATCCATGATCATAAGCTAGTAAATGTCAGAGCTGTTTCTGTGCCAAGTCTGCTGACTTCAGATAAAGTGTTCTACTACATTGCCATCACTAGATAGCTTTTTAAGTTTCCTTCTAGCTCTGATTCCGTACCTAACAATAGCTAGCATTTCTATGGCACTTCAAAGTTTGCAAAATGCTTGTTGTTGGTAGTAGTAGTTGGTAATTCTGCCTTTTCTCAGGTTTGGATGGTGGGTGGCCATATTGTAACTAGCACGGAGGAGGAATGAGAGCTAGGCAATTGATAAGCTAGATGTGAGATAAAAGTAAACCTACTTCTTTTTCTTCCTATTAACATAACGCATCCCTCCCTTACTCAAATCAAAGTCAAGTGCAAGTCATATCATCATCTTGATGTCATGGTCCTCTTTGAGAATAAGGGACAAACACAAGAGTAATTAACATAATGAGTCAGCCTGATGTAAGCCACTAGGTTACACAGTGGATAGAGCACTGAATCTGGAGTCAGGAAGACCTGAGTTCAAATGTGGCCTTGGACACTTACTGGCTGAGGGACCCTGGGCAAGTCACTTAACTGCTAACTGCCTCAGTATCCTCATTTTTAAAATGGAAATAATAAGAGAACCTACCTCCAGGGTCATTGTGAGGCTCAAATGAGCACATTATAAAGCTTAAAGCATTATATAAATGTTAGTTATTATTAGTACCAATCATAGATAAGATGATGGGCTTGCCATCAGGAAGACCTGGATTCGAATCTTACCTGGAATCTCAATAGGTACATGCCCTAGGCAAATCATTAAACTTCTCTGTACTTCAGGCAGTTCTCTGGGATTTATCTGCTAAGTAGCCAGTGAGTAGTGGTGGAGGGAATTCCCACATCAAGAGATCCCCACCACTCAGCAGTCCTCCCAAACCTATAATTGCATTTTAGTGCACTGTAGCTGGCATTTTGTACATTGCAGAAAATCAGCAAAAACTAGGCTTTCCTCTAGGAGCACCTTTAGAAGTTAGATTAGGAAAAATTACCACAAGGAGCTGGAAAGCACAAGTCTTTTTGTTGTTAGTCAAATAGCATTTATTAAATGCCTTCTACATGCCAGGCACTGGGCTAAGTGTTGGGGATACAGAGAAAGGCGAAAGACAGTCCTGGCTCCCAAGGAACTTATGGGCTAATGGAGGAGACAGCAAACAAGTGTAGTCAAGCAAGATAATATATAGGATAAATTAGGGGTCATCTCACAGGGATGACACTGAAGGGTTAGAAGAACTGAGAAAGGCTTCCTGCCAAAGGTAGGACTTCAGCTGAAACTTAAAGGAAGCTGGGGAAGTCATGGTGGAGATGAGAAGGGACAACATTGCACGCATGGAGGACAGGTGGTGAAAATGCTTGGAGTAAGGAGATGAAGAGTCCGGTGAGGGGACAAGCAAAGAGGACAGTGGCCCTGGATCTTAGAGCACCTGGAGGGAAGAAAGGTGCTTATTGCAGAGCAAAAGGTTGAGTGTTATTAAACTCTTACTATTGGTTTTGGTGCTGGTTGTAAAAAGATAAAAATGAAATAGCTCTTATTCGCAAAGATCTTAATATTCTGTTAAGACAACCCATCCATGCAAAGTTCAAGTCTTTGTTCTTGAACAGAGTTATTTTGGTGTAGTGTGAAGAATATTGGTTTTTAAGTCAAAAGACCAAGGTTTGGATCCTGGTTCCAATCCTTTTTAGTTCTGGGACAAAGTCACCTAGCCCATTGAAATCGCAATGTCCTGCTTCATCTGTAAAATGGAGATACTAATTGTGGCATAACCCAGGGGCAAGGTACTTTGGAAACCAAAAAATCAAAATCACAGAATTTGGAAGTTGGAATGGGCCTGATTGCTAACCCTGTACATGAAAGGAATCCTTGTGATAACATCCCTGACGAAATTACAGCTTCTTCTTGAAGACCCCCAATAAGTACAGAACACGCTATCTCCTAAGGCACCCCATTTCACTTTTGGGCAATGGTTGTAAATGTTAGCAAAAGATTTTTTTTTAAATTAGTAAATTACTAAAAATAAAAATTATTAAGTTATTAAAAGTAAAAAATTAGTAAATTATTAAAATAAAAAATTAGTAGAAGTATAACATTTTTTCCTGACAGTAAATCTAAATTGACTTCTTTGCAGCTTCTACACATTCATCTTCGTTTTGCCTTCAGGTGCTAGTCAGAAAAAAACTAATACTGTGACAACTTTTCTACAAGGTAGTCCTTCAAATAACGGAAAACAATGATTATGTTTCTCTGCCCCTTCCCCGGGTCCTTCTACTTGCTCCTCTTAAGGCAGAGGTTCAGGGTCCTTCCTCTTGGTGGATTCTCTCCTCTGGACATTCAGTATCTTTTCTAATCTGCGGTGCCCAGAACTAACAATAGGACTCCAGATGTGGTCCTGATGAGGACGGAGTACCAGGGGATTATAAATTTCCTATTCTTGGAAACCAGGTCTCTCTTATTGCAGCCCAAGGTTGCATTATCATTTTTGACTGTCACATCCTACTGCTGACTCATACTGATCTTGCGGTCCTCTAAACCTCCCCAGATCTTTCTTAGAACATTCCTAACCATGTCTCCCCCATCCCATGCTTGTGAAATTGTTACGGGTTTTTTTGAAGTTGGTTGTAAGTGTAAGACTTTACAGAAACTGTTTTTTTATCATTACTGATGGACATGGGGGAGGATGTTGTCTATGTGTCATTTGTGAAATCAATAAACATTTACTAAGTCCCTACTGTGCACACAGCACCGTGCTTGGTATTAGGTACACAATTGAGGAAGACAAGGTCTTTACAGTTAACTTGAGCTAATAACTTTGGCTGTTTTTCTTAAAAACAAGTCTCTCTGTACATGGTTGGCTCATATTTATAATTAGTCTTTCATCATCTAAAGATGAAATTGTTCGTATGGTGCTTCCTGTTTTGGACTTCATGCCATCAACAGGAAATGCGTACTCGTATAGACACACTAGCACGTACCCACACCCCCAGCCCCCCAAGATCTGGTGGGCTGGGTGTTCTTTCCGTAGATGCGTTCGACTGACCACATCTTATGATTCTTTAACTGCCTTTCTAAAGGTCTTTGTCTTGAAAATGAAAGGTTTTCTCTCAAATTACTTTAGTGAGATTTTATGTCAATGCTACTAATGTATTCTCAAGCCCCTGTTTCTGGCTAAAATCATGTTGACTATGTAGTTGTAAGACCAACTACTGTTGGTCAGATGCTTGGCTTTTCTTGTTTCCCAGTTTCATTGGGCTAATTGCTAAAAAATATGAAGTTTTCTTGATTACTAGTAATTCTCATTTCTATCCTATTTTACTCTGAAGGCCGCAAAAGTGCTTTTGACCCAGCAAACTTGTGTGATGGATAATATAATTCTTATTATTCCCATTTTGTTGTTAGGTCTGACTCTTCATGACCCCTTTTGGGTTTTTCTTGGCAGAGATACTGGAGTAGTTTTCCATTTCCTTCTCCAAATCATTTTACAGATGAGGAAATGGAGCCAAACAGTGTTAAGTGAGTTGCCCAGGGTCACACTGCTAGGAAGTGTCTGAGGCCAGATTTCTTCTCAGGAAGAGGTGTCTTCCTGACTGGAGCACTCTATCCACTGTGGCACTAACTTGCCTATCCCCATTTTACAGGTCAGGAAACTGTGTTAGAGTATCTAGTCCTCCCCTTATTTAAATGTAAAATGAGCGGGTTGAACTAGATACTCTTAAGACAGCGGTGTCAAACTCAAATAGAAACTGGAGGCCACTGGACCTGTTATTTCTTCCTTGTGAGGAACTCTCCATGTGGAGAGTTATTATTACATTAGAACATTCTGTCTTTTATATGTTATATCTTGTGTAAGGTTATTATGTCATCTTACATTATATCTGTATAATAGAATATTACCTAAGTTCTATTGTATTTTTATTTATTCTGTTAAATATTTCCCAATTACATTTTAATCTGGTTCAGGCACCACTGGAGAATGTTTTAGTTGCAGGCAGTGGACATCGAGTTTGACTACTTAGCTATAAAAAAAACCTTCCAGGTCTAAATTCTCTGAGTCTTATGATTGTAGCGGGTTTCCCGGTTCTGTGCATGCAGTGAAGACACGTCCAGGGCCACTGTCTTCTAGTTTAGTGCTGATTTAATTAATTAATAGTCTTTAATTCAGTAACTCCACAAGTATTTTTACTGAGTGCCCACTATGTCCTGGAGTACCTCACTAGGTGCCATTTACTTTTGGTTTTGGTCTGATTTCATCCTTGTGGGGAACTCTTCATGTGGAAAGTCTCTCCACCTAGGCTGACTGGCAGCTCCGGTCATTAGTCATCTTGGAGAGTGAGTTACCTGAGGGCACCGAGAAACTTGCCCATTGCTACACAACCAGAGTGTGTCAGAGCTAGTGCTTGACCCCCACGTCTCCCAGGTTCCAAGGCTGACCCTTTATCCACTACATCATAATGACTTTCTATGTCACTGGCAAGTAAAGAAATAGAAAACACAGCTTGGATCTTTAAAGGGAGTATTTCAATTGAAGAGACAAAACAATTTCAAAGGGACAGTTCTTAAAGTCACTGAAATCTTCTGAGCCTTAATTTTCCTTCTGTGTAAAAATGGGCCGATGGTGATGTAAAATATAGAAGTTAGATAATAGTTATGGAATTACAAACCTGTCTTCTCTGACTGTAGATCCCACGCTCTTCCCAGGATATCATAATACCAAATGTAGAAACGTGAATGGTTATTATTACCCACGTTCTGGGGCTGGTGTGAGGGAAGATTCTCTTTATAAAGTTTAAAGCACTATAAAAATGAACTGTGATTATTCTTTTCCCCCTCAAACTGGAGGATATTTTAATTGCAATATCATGAGGTGGTCAGGTGGTGCGTTAGCTAGAGAGGCTGGACCTAGAGTCACAACAATATAAGTTCTAATCCAGACTCAGACACACTAGCTCTGTGACCCTGAACAAGTCATTTAACCTCTTTACCTCAAGTCTCCTCAACTGTAAAATGAGGTTGATAATAATAGCATCTACTTCTCAGAGTTTTCAGTTGACAAGATATTTGTAAATTTTGTAAATATTGTAAATTTGAAAACCTTGAAACACTATCCAAATGCTATTATTTTTATTTAGCATCCATTAGAAATTCAATAGTGACTTTCAGAAGGAAGAAGTAGATGTGTATAAGTTGTAGAAAGCCTCAGTGGTATCAGTAGGTTAATAACTTTTAAGGGACAGCAAGGGGGTGTGGTAGAAGGCAGACCTTGGAGTGAAAAAAAAATCCCGAGTTCAAATTCCATATCCGACATTTTATTAGCCGTGTAATCCTGAGCACATCCCTTAACCTCTCCGCCTAAGTTTTTACCATCAGTAAAAAGCGGTTGATGTTGATATCTTCTAATATCCCTTCAAATTCTAGATCTTTGATTCCTAAGAATCTTTATCTTTGGGGGAGTTTTATAGTTTGAGGATACATAGAGAGTTTTATCTATGAAATCTTGCAGTGAATCACAGAATGCTACAATTTGGAAGAGACTTTGAAAGTTATCCAGATCAGACCTCTGTCTGATGAAGGAACTGTCTCTACAGTTTTCTCCCCAAGTAGTCAAGAAAAAAGGGGGAGGGAGGGGAAAGAGATTGTTTTATTAAATCTAAGATTGGTAGCCATTTTAGGAGAATACGACTTGCTGTTGTTTCACAGCATTTTGCTTCTTTCCTTCCCTTTTAACATAAACAAACAAGAAACCCAAAACCCTGTTCCTTGTATATAATGACTAAGAATTCCGAGGAAGCCAAATGCTGCCTGGCAGTCACGGGTTTTGTTCTCATTCGCATGGTCCACAGACTTGTTGTCATCGCTACATGATCTGTCTTCTGTCTGACAGAAGCTTAGTATTGAAACTGACTAAGGTTTAGACAAGGATCCCTTCAAAATCCCTTTTAGGAAAAACTCTGGCTAAAATGGAGGTGCTTGGGGGTGGGTATCAACCAGTTGATGACTGAGGCTACATGGCTGAAGTCATTCTGGAGTTTTTTGAGAACTTTTAAGTCAGCTGAGAATTGTTGCCATTCTGACTCACTGCATTCATCTAGGAGCGATGGGACCCTTTTTTATGCTCCTTACCCCCAACCCCCAAACAACCTCAGACTTGAGATGGACTGCATACTTAAGCGCTGAGGAAACCCTTCCCTTCCCTAAAGATTTGGAAGCAGGAATTAATTAATGTGCTCTCTGGGCTCAAGGTAGAGGGGAATAAGTATTCACATAGACTCTACTATGCTTACAAATATCGTTTCATTTGCATCTCACAGCAACCCTTTGAGGTAGGTGGCGTTGTGCTCATTTTGTAGTCAAGGAAACTGAGGCAAACAGAAGTTAAGTGACATGCTCTGGGTCACACTGCTAGTCTGAGGTTAGATTTGCACTCAGATCTTCCTGACTGCAGGTCCAGGGCTCGATTTGCTGTACCACATAACTGCCTATCTATAGTACATATCAAGGCAGCTAGGTAGTAAAGCGGATAGAATGTCCCAGCCTGGCGTCAGAAAGACCTGAATTAAAATCCAGCCTCATGTGCTTACTACCTGTGTGACACTGGGCAAGCCATTTCACCTCTTTGCTTCAGTTTCCTTATGTGTAAAATGGGGATGATAATGGTGCCAACTTCCAGGGTTGTTGTGAGGATATCCACTGAGATAATAATTGTAGAGTGCTTCGCATAGTGCCTGGTGTATGGTAAGTGCAATACAAATATTATTATCCTTATTAATTATCCTGGTTGAGGAGATGACATTTTCAGTTCTTTCTTAGTCTTATAATTGAAGTATCTGAAGGGCCCTCAGAAGTCACCTAGTACAATACCAACCTAACCATCAATCCTATGTTGCTACACATTTCAGCTACAGTGGTCCCGCAGTCTGTGCGTAGAGAGACAGGGAATTCAGTGATAGAATTCACCACCCTCCCAGGGGCCCCTTCTGTTTGTAAATGATTCTGATTGTTAGGAAGCTGAAAATCTGTCCTCCTGTAATTCCCCACTTTGGATCTGATTCTTCTTTCTAGGATCAAGCAGGTGAAGTCTTATTGCTTTTTCCTTGTGACCCTTTTAAGCTAGCTCTCATTCTCTAACCCTTAAATCTTCTCTTAACTGACTAAACTTTCCCAGTTCCTTCAACTCATCCTTTCACGGCATGGTTATGTGTCAAGGGATCATAGATTTAAGCTAGGCATCTAGACCAACTCCTCCTTCTATGGATGCAGAGATCAAGACCCAAATGTGGGTGACTTGCCTCACTTAACATGAGTAATGTCAGACAAAACTATTCTGACTTCAAATAATAATAACAAAAAAGGGCACTTATATAGCCCTTTAAGATTTGCAGAGTACATTACAAATAAAATCTCATTTTATCTTGGTAACGTCCCTGGGTGTTATTATTATCCCCATTGAGGATGAGGAAACTGAGGCAGACAGGTTAAGTTACAGTTTATATGAAGGAATAGGAAAAAAAATATTAAGGGGAGAGACTGAGAATATTCTGAGTTCGGCTTTTATCTCTGATTCATTTAATGATGGGAAAGTAATTTAATTTGTCTGATTAAATGAGCCTCAATTTCTGGATCTGTAAAACAGGAATAATATCTGTTGCCCCTACCTCATAATGTTGTTACAAAGTGAAATAAAGCAGATAAAGTGCTTTGCAGACTTGAAAGAGGGGACACACACACACATTTATTATTTTTATTATTTGTCCAGGCCTGTTATTTCATCTATGTAGTTAGTATATTTTCAGTATCTCCTCATTATAATCTACCCTGTATTCAACTGTAAGATTAATATTCCTATAATGCAAATCTGACCATGCTACTACCCTCTTCAGTAAACTTTCATGGCTCCTTATTACCTTCAGGATCAGATATAAATCACTCTGTTTGACATTTGGAGACCTCCACAACCTGGCCCTCTCCTACCTTTTTCAGTCTTCTTAGACTTCACTCTTTCCACTTACTCTGTGACCCAGTGACGGTGACTTCCCTGATGTTCCTCAAACAAGACATTCCATCTCCAGACTCCAGGTATTTTCATTGGTCCCAAGCCTGGAATATTCATTACATCTCAACTTCCCAGCTTTCCTGACATCCTTCAGGTCCCAAGTAAAATCTCACCTTCTACAAGAAGCATTTCTTGGCCACCTGTTAGACTTGTACCTTCCCTCTATTAAATGTCTCCAACTTATCATGTATATGTTGTGTTTGCATGTTGTCCACTCCACGAGACCTGGAGTTTCCTGAGAGCTGAGACTAGCTTTTGCCTTTCTTTGTATCTTGTATCCCTAGTGCTTAGCACACAGTCTGGCATTTAGTAGATATTTAATAAATGTTTATTAACTGAGTGACTGCCTGAAAATTCTCCTTACAAATGAAAATAAATAACTCATCTAAAATTTATTATCTTAGAAAGTGACTTGTTTATGGTCACTCAGTTGTTACTGAATTAGCAGAACAAGACTTGGTTCCAAGGCTGACCCTCTATTCACTATATCAAATTGTTTCTCTGCTATCATTATTTATTTTTATTAATGGAAATACAGAAGTGGAAAGTGTAGGAAGGGTTGGAATGAGCTATTGAGGCATGTGAATGACAAGGTAGAGAGATAAGCTAGATGTTTGTGGTAGCCACGGGGAAGGTAATTAGGAACGGGCAAGAATGGTTATTCTATAGCTCGGCACAGTGGATACAGCATCAGGCCTAGAGGCAGGAAGCCCCGAGTACAAATCTGGCCTTAGGTATTTACTAGCTGTGTGACCCTGGGCAACTCACTTAACCCTCTTTGCCTCAGTTTCCTCATCTGTAAAATGAGCTGGAGAAGGAAATGGCAAACCACTTTATCATCTCTGCCAAGAAAACCACAAATGGGGACACAAAGAGTCAAACATGACTGAATGACAGAAACAAAACAGTGGCTTATTGGAGAAGCTTCTAGTTCCATGTACAAGCTTGGTGTAATGGCAGTCTTTGACTTTCTGGATAGAGACTCGCTGAGGTTTGTCCCGGTTCTGATGCAGAGTTTCGAGTGAAGCTGGGGCTTTGCTCAGAGCTTAATGTCCAGCATAGGGGGATGTGGAGGGATGGGGAGAAGGGGTTGAGTCCTGGCCCTCAGCAAAAGCCACAAGGTAAGCAAAACTTATCTCCTGTCCTTGCCACCTTTACCCCTGTCTTTCCCTTCCGGTGCCAGGCACTCAGCATCCAATGTTTCTTTTCTCTCAAAAGCGGATCTCAGATGGCACTCTTGAGATACTCATTCACATCAGAATGTAAGAAAATGCCTCATCTGGCCTTAATATGTTACTCTTCCCCCAGGGATTTTTGTTTTTAGAGGGGACATGCAGTTTCAAGCCAGAGAAATGAATCTGTTTCTGGAATTTCAGGGATCATGGATGATGGGAACTTTGAATTTTAAAAAATCTTGGCTCTGGTTTCCTGAACTTTTGGTCAAACAGGAGCAAACATTTATGAGACGTCTAGGCAGTTTGTGGGACCATCTGAGAGATTGGATGCCGCCTGTTTGGGTGGGGTATTTATGTATTTTTTTAATCGGTAGCACAATGAACTCATTTATCCAGCGTGCACCCTTGACCAAATGAAGACTTTTTTTTCCAGGCATTTGCCTGAAAAAATTAAGGATGACCAACAGCTGAAGAATATGAGTGGCCAGTGGTTTTATGAAGCCAAGTCTAAGAGACACAGAGATAAAATCCATGGAGCAGACATAATTCGGGCATCAATCAGAAAAAAGAAACCACAGACAATTGGTGAGTTTTGAAGTACCTGCCTTGTATTTGGAAGGCTGAGGAAGGGAAGGTATGAGACTGTAGGGATGTGGAAGGGGGTTAGAAGTGCATGTCAGGCTCATCCCTGAAGTTCTCTGACATTAGAGCCAAGTTATTATCTTTAACAGAATTTTTTATGATACGAGATTATGGACCTATGATTCACATTCACTTATACTTTTTATATGAATTGTTTTAGATCAGAGATTCTTAGGTTGGGGTCTGCAACTTGGAATTTTTTAATTGTTCATTTCCTTTGTAATTCTATTTAAATTTATGCATTTAAAGCATTCTTCTTAGAATAATTATTGTTTACTAGACTACTGAAGGGGTTGGTGATACGAAAAGTGTAAGAATCCCTGGTTTTAGCCCTGTTTAAAATCCCTGTAAATGCCTGTAATCCCTGGTGCTCTGTAGATAAAACCAATGGATTTTTTAAGATGAGTAGTTCTGAACTTCAATAGGCCAAGCTGATAGATTCCACGTTAAGCTCAGTATCAATACCCTAGTCTGGGGAGGTGGAGGAGGGCACACCAGGTCGACTAAGGAGGGGCAGCTGGGTCCTGGTTGGAAACAGCTGGTCAAGATCCTGTGCTGATCCAGGTAGGGATACTCAGTCTTTAAAACAAACAAGATTAAGCATGGGCTGGCTGGCTGAGTTTGAAAGAGAGATAGAGACAGACCCACAGACAGGCAATAGGAGGCCACAAACTACATTAGAAAGAGCTCTGGTTCTAGAGTCATAGGATTGGGTTCAAAGGACCCATCCTTGGCAGTGTCTGTGTGACCTTGAACAATCATTCAATTTCCTGGGGCCTCATTTTTCTCATCTGTGAAATGGAAGGTTGAATGAACTGGCCTCTGAGGTCCCTTTTGGTTCTGGATCAATGGTCCTATGACCTATACTTCTCTAGAATTGAGATCTATTTAAGTTGGAGCTGTAGATGCCTAAAACCCCTTCCATCTCTGTTTAAGTGGGAATTAGTACATCTTATGTCCTCTGATTTTCTATCGACTCATTACCTTTTTCCTGCATGCTGGGAGGAGGCAGTGTGGGTTAGTGGAGAGAATAATGTACTTGGGAGTCAGAAGATAGGGGTTCTAGAACAGGCAGTAATTCGCTGTGTGATCTTCTGCAAGTCACCGGACCCTTTTGAGACTGTCAAATGAAAGTCCTAAGATTCTATGAGTCTAAAGAAAAATGAACATCTCACTCCTCCCCCCCCTTTATTTAGTACCAAAAGGCCCAGAACTGAATAGGAGGTTTAGATTGAAATAAGAAAATATGCAGTGGCTTTAATGATTCTTAACTGTGTGCTGCTACAATATGTATTTTCTAGTGATGCTAGTTTAGTCCCTCATCACCTCTGATCTGCTGCTCTATTGCAATCTCCCTGCCTCCAGTCTCTTGCCTTTCCATTCCATTCTCCACATGGTTGCCAAGGTCATGTTTCTAAGGCACAGTTCTACCATATCATTTCCCTATGTGATAGTGGTTCCCTCTTACCTCTAGGATCAAGGGCAAATTCCTGTCTGGCATGTAAAACCCTTTACAACATCATTCCATTCTATCTTCCTAGGCTTATGATACATTATTTTTCTCTCTCTCTCTCTGTCTCTCTCTCTGTTTTTCACAGGCTGTTTTCTGGGTCAGGAATGCATTCCTTCCTCACTTCTACCTCTTAGAATTCCTAATTTTCTTTGAATTTCATTACCTATAAAATTCATTCATTCATAAATTCATCCAACAAACATTTATTAAATAGAAAGTATGCTAGGTATTGGAAGAGCTACAAAGTTTAGATAAAACATAATTTCTGCTCTTACAGAGCTCATAGCATCATTTGAAGGTAGAAATACATCGATAACTGCAATTTCCCATACTACAAAAGTTCATGTAAAACAATGTGTGATGTATAATCATGAAAAAATTCAGCTGCTCTTAAAATAAAGTTAGTCACTAAGTCTTTGGGTCCTAATGGTGGCAGAAACAAGAAAGAAGCTTAAAATTGGGTGGAGAATAGTAGCATCATTTTGTTGGTGCTACTGTCGAACATGAAAATAGGAAGAGCTGCTCATAGTTGGATAGTGCCTCCTGACCCACTTCCACATCCCTGAAACTAGAGCCAGGAGGAGTAGGTAGGTAAGTCATGATGTAATATCCTAGGGGATGAAGGATAGAGGGGTAGCACCTTGAAGGACATTTTTACTTTTTGTAAATGCACATATTTCAGTGCCTGAAAATTCAGTTCTCCATGTCCTGTAGATTATTTATTTAGAGATGTGTCAAGTGGCATGTGTTCTACTAGACTGCTTAAAGCCTCGGATGGACAGTATTGCACAAAAAGCATAATTTTGAAACTTTGCCTAGGGCATCCAAATGCTTTATCCCTGATCTGCCTGAAACTTGCTCAGAGCTAAACGAAACGCTATTTGTCTGTTAGAACTTGACTCTCTAGAGGAAATTTGTGCCTTTTACTCTCTGTCCAGGCAGTACCATGCCCTTGCTGGGTTCCCCACAGATTGCAGTAGCCCCAGGGGCTGACATTTGAAATTAGAGAAAATGAGTTACTAAATGCCTAGGCAGTGTAGCCCATTGGGCAGAGAAATAACAAAAACACACTGGTTTGTTCTACCCCTTAGTCACTCTTCTCTGGTCAAATTAAATCCAGTGAACACATTGCTATGGGTGGTGGAATCTACCAAGGTGGTCTCTGGCATTTATTCTACTCAGGGAGGAGCAAAATGAACTGTCTTCATAACTCAGAGGAAAAAATTTTCAAATATAGTGAAAACTGTAACCCACTGAAGTTGTCCTCTGCTGTAGGGGTTCTTAGCCTCTTTCTTTTTTGTCATGGACCGCTTTAAAAGGCAGTTAGTCTGGTGAAGCTTGTGGACCCCTCAGAATCTTGTTTTTAAATGTTAATGATGTAAGATTACAAAGGAAATCATTTTCATTGAAACAACCATTATGAAAATATTTTAAAGACAAGTTTACTGATTCTCTGAAATCTATCCCTATGCTTTTTTGGAGTATATGGACCTGGGGTTAAAAACCCCTGCTTGGATCATACGATCATATATTTGGAACTGAAAGGGACAAAAGAGTTCAGTGAGGCCAACCCCTTCATTTTACAGATATGGAAATTAAGCTACCAAGAGGTTAAATTACCACAGAATCATAGACTTAGAGGAGTCATTGACTTCAGTTCCATCATTTTATGAATTAGAAAAAACCCTCTGAGAAGTCACCTAGTTAGAATGTGTCGGAAGTGGGAAGCCAGACTTTCCTGCCTTTGAGTGAGATTGATTTTCTATCCATTATGCTATTTTGACTTTCATTCAGGCCATAAACAGGAAATTTACAGAGATCCTAAGGGAGGCTTGAAACCTTGGAACTCACAAAAATGGTTTTGTTTTTCCTTTTTCCCTTATGTTTATTAAGTGAAGCAACCTGGCAGCTTGTCCTCTCTATCACTGCCTAAGTAAGTCTCCTCCGTTCTAAGAAAACTTTCTCTTGGCCCTGACATCCTTTCCCAGTATCAGTCTATACTATGTCTCCTATTCAGAACCACACTCCTAGAAAGTTTTCTGAGTCCTTATTGTTTCCATTTCCTCACCTCCCATTCTCTCATCAGTCCCTCGCAGTCTGGCTTCTCACCTCCTCATTCAGCTGAAACTGTTCTAAGGTTGCTAATAGCCCTTTTTTCCAGTCCTCTAGTTGACTTCTCTATAGCTTTTGATATTGTGGTAAACACCACCCCCACCTCCTGGACATTTCACCTTACCTACTCTGACATTAATCTTTTCTGGTTCTCTTTCTATCTTCCTCTGACTAATCTGTCCTTATTCCACCGCTAGATGGTGCAGTCGATAGAGCACCAGTGCAGGAGTCAGAAGGACCTGAGTTTAAATCTCACCTCAGACACTTGACATTCACTAGCTGTGTGACCTTGGGCAAGTCACTTAACCCCAACTGCCTCAGCCTGGGTCATCTCCAGTCATCCTGATGAGTATCTGGTCACTGGATTCAGATGGCTCTGGAGGAGAAGTGAGGCTGGTGCCCTGCACAGCCCTCCCTCACTCGAAACAAAGTCAAGTGCAAGTCATGTCATTATTTCTCTCTGATGGCATGGTCTTCTTTGGCAATGAAGGACAAACACACAGGTAACCCATTATCTCCTTTAATATCATCCACTTCTCACCCAGAATTTGTGAACATTCCCTAAGGCTCAGCTTTGTCTTCTTTCTCTGCGCTCATTTGATGGATCTCATCAGCTTCTAGAAATTTAATTATACACATATGCAGTGATTCCCACATCTGTGTATCTACCTCTGTTCTCTCTCCTAGATTGGGGTCCAGTCATGTATCCAATGCCTGTTAAGTATCTCTTCCTAGATGGCCCATTGGCGTGTCAAAGTCAACCTGGCCAAAACAATTCCCCAAAGAAACAATCAAAAAGCAACTTACTCCTCTTCCAGATTTTCCCATTTCTTTTTGAAAGTGCCACCAACCTTGAAAGTGCCACCAAGCTGTTCTCATCTTGGAGCCTCTCTTCCCTCCAAAAGAGTAGTCAAGCTCATTACTCTGCCTCTTAGGGTGTCTGTCCCCTTCTTTTCTATCACAGCCACTATCCTAATATTTACTTTGTACGTATTCTGTGTATATTTATATATACATGCATGCACATACGTACACACATATCCACATACTTTCATACATATATATACATACTTGTATGTATGTGTATATATTTTATATATGTGTGTGTGTGTGTGTGTATTTTTCCCCAGCAGAATGTAAGTTCCTTGAAGGCAGGCATCGTTTCCTTTTTTCTTCGGATCCCTAGTGCCTCACACAGTAACTAGCATGTGATGGGCCAAGGGTTCTTAATTTTTTTGTGTGTGTAATGAAGCCCTTTGGCAGGCTGACGAAGCCCAAGAATCTCTTCTCAGAATGATGTTTTTAAAATGCATAAAATAGAATACCTAGGATTAGAAAAGAAACTGATTATATCAAAATAGTTATCTATTTATCTATCTATATTTTAAAAATAGCAAGTTGCATGAACCTAGATTAAAAATCCCTTATAATAAGTGCTTAATAAATGCTTATTGATTACACAACTACTAAGTGTTGGAACTGAAATTTGGAGTTATACAAGTCCAAGATCCCCAGGTTGAAGCAAATCATGACAAATAATGATGATGGCAGCTAGCATTTATATAGTGCTTACTGTTGTGTGAGCACTGTGCTAAGCATTGTATAAATATTATTACAACTCTGTGAGGTAGGTACTGTTGTAATCGTCATTTTAGAGAAGAGGAAACTGAGCCAGAGATTAAGTGACTTACCCAAGGTCATACAGCTGGTAAGTATCTGGGGCCATATTTGAGGTTAGTTATTTCTAACTCCAGGCCAAGGGTTCTATCCACTGTACCACCTAGAGTTTTCATCCTTTGCTCTTACATTTCCATGTCTAGCTTTTGTAAAATATGTAGTGGTCTTTTTCAGAGGTTTTTAGGATCTGGACAAATAAGTTGTGACACAGGGCATTTTGTTAAATCTGGTTTAGAAACCAGAAGAAGTGAGGTAGAAGGAAATAACCTTTATTTCCCTTTTAGAAGCTCCTACCATGAAGTATGTTTTAGTTCTTAAGATGTCTTCCTTGCCTAGATAAAATTTCTGCAAACTTTGGGCTGCAGCAGAATTTTGCTGACTGTTTTCCTTCAGGCTCAGCCAATCCCCAGCATCCTCATGAGAATCGGCTCATTAGGACAAGCACGTGACTCATATAGAGATTAATGGGAGCTTGTCACTGACACTGCAGAGGACCCGTTAATGGCTCAGAGTGAAAGTCTGTACAGAGTACAGTCAGGACAACATCTTCTCCTTGCAGTTTGGTGAGCCATAGGCTCTTATCCTGCTTGTTAGAGCCTCTATTTCCCTTTGGGGTTCTATGAAAAAAAAATGTTTTGAAAGCCTAAGATGAAAGGCTCCCAAGAGGTGTGTGCCTTCATTACTCTCTTTTAATGGCAAACCATTAGCTGTTTCTTTTCTATTATCTCCAGTCTCTCAGCCTCTTCTCTTTAGACTTTTCCTTTGCATCTGTCACATTTTAGTTTCTGTTACAGATACGTGTGTATTTATTTTATTCTCCCACTCTTCAATTCATTCAACATTTATGAAGTGCTGCTTACTGTATGTTAGGCACTGTGGGGAATGAAAAGCTTAAGTAAAGCTTGATCCTTTTTTTCATAGTATTTAAGGAAGATGGCATACATAAAAGTGACTATAATATGAAATAATTCAGTCCGAAAGATGTAAAGCTGGAAGGAAAGTCATTGAATCCAACCTCCTGATTTTACAGATGAAGAGAGGAAGTGACTTTTTAAAGTCATGACTCACATGCCGCTTTTAAACTTAGCCCTTCTAACTCCAGAATTAACATGCTATGATAAGGGCCTGTGAGGCTTAGTGGATGGATCTGAGGACCATAAATTTTAAGAGCTAGAACAGACTTTGAAGGACATTGAGAATAACCACCCTTGTTTTACAGGTTAGGAAACTGAGTAGCGGTGTGTGACTTGGCCAAGGTCACATGGCTAATAGGTATCTGACATGGGACTCAAGGGCTGTTGTGAGGGTCAAATGAGAAAACATGGGTAAAGTGCTTTGCAAACCTTAAAATGTTTATTATTAATATTATTATCAATCTTTCAATGTCTCAGATAACTCCCTAAGATTTTAAGCAGCAATATGTTGTAGTCTGTATTGATAAGAGGGAATTTCCTCACTGGAAATTAGTCCCAGATCTGGGCTGAAAAAAACAATGCAAGCAAAGTTCTCTAAGGGGGAAGGTGGTTGTCTCCTTGAGGATCAGGAAAGGCTTTCCAGGAGGAAAAGCACTGTAATTGGGCTTGAATGATTGAGTAGAAATTCAATAGACAAATGGAGAAGTCTGGACAATCTAGGCATATGGAACATTATGACCTGTGAGATAAAGGGACAGGAAAGTGTGAAGTAAGTTTGAGAGACATAGTCCAGGCCTGTTTGACCGCAGGGTACAGGCTACATTGGGGAAGTTGTAGAAGACTTGGGAAGGCAAATTGGGACTAGATTATGTAAGTGTCTTTAATGTTGTACAGAGGAATTTGGACTTTACTCAATAAATGATAAGGAGTCAGTGAACATTCTTGAGTAGTGATAGGACCAATTCTTTGCATAAGGAATAAATAGATGGTAGATTTACACCCAGAAGAGACTTCCAACTCCTTCATTTTACAAATGGGAAACTGAGTCCCAAAGAGGTGAAATTAACTTGCCAAGGTCACCCAGCTAGTAAGAGAAGCACTATTCCAGTTCCTCTTACTTCAAGACAGAGGTGGCTAGGTAGTACAAAAATAGGCGGCCAGGCTTGGAGTGAGGAAAATGAGAGTTCAAATCCTGTCTCAGACACTTACTATGTATAAGAAGGAAATAACCTTCATTTCCCTTTTGGAAGCTCCTACCATGAAGTATATTTTAGTTCTTAGGATGTCTTCCTTGCCTATATAAAATTTCTCTTAAACTTAACCTTCACTTAGCCTTTGTCTGCCTCAATTTCTTCAAATGTAAAATGAGGGAGTTGGACTTGACTGCCCTTCAGGTTCATATCAGCTCTACATCTATGATCCTATGACTAAATTCAGGGGTTTTTCCCCACTGTTCTACAGCTTACCCCTAAATTTGTCTGGCAGTGTTGTGTAAAGGATGTTTTAGAAGTGGAGAAAGGTACATGGAAGATTCTTGGGCATAAGGGATTCATCCTTTTATCTTTATATGTATTCTCAATATAAGTCAACAGTGTGATGAGGTAGGCAAAATAATTAATGTGGTCTTAGCTGTATTAATAAAATTATAGCATCCAGAAGGAGGGATGTGATCATTTTACTGTACTTAGCCCTGATTACCTCATGTCTTAGAGAAACATGTTCAGTGCTGCTAGCCACTTTTGAAGAAGGACATCCACGGCTTGGAGCACATCTAAAAGTCAGTGTGCCTTGAAGAGTGAGGGGACTCAACCCCATTCCATGTAAGGAACAGTAGAAGGATGGGATTGCTTAGGCTGTAGAAGAGAAAACGGAACAGTGAGGATATGATATCTTACTTCAGATATCTGAAGCTATCACGTGGAAAAGGGACTGACTTCTTTTTGCTTAGCATCAGATGGCTAAACTAGGGCCAATGAGGAGGCAGAATTTGGCTCAACAATAGGAAAATCTTCTTAATAAGTAGAGCTGTTCCAAGATTGAATGGCTAGTAAGTTCTTCATCACTTGAGAATATCTTCTTACCATTCCCTACCCTCCGTGAAATTTTTATTTATTGTTCTATCTGTTCATTAACTATTTCATTCATTTATCTATCCATTATCTCCAGTCATCCTGATGAATATCTGATCGCTAGATTCTGATGGATCTGGAGGAGAAGTGAGGCTGATGACCTGCACAGCCCTTCCTCACTCAAAACAAAGTCAAGCGCAAGTCATGCCACTATTTCTCTGATGGCATGGTCTTCTTTGGCAACAAAAGATGAGCACTCACAATTTATTTACTTACTTCTTTGTTTATTCGTCTACTCATTTATTTATCTGTCCCCTCCACCTGCTTCTCCTTTCCTCCAACTAAGCAATTAAAACACACAGACCAGCAAAACAAATTCTCACATTAGCGCTGTCCAAAAATGTAGGTCTCATTCTGCGTTTTAAGATCATCCCCTCTCTGGCAGGAAAACTTCTGCATCTCTATCATGCTTATCTTCAGACCTCTGGCATTAGAATTTTTTATTGCTCGTATTGATGACGGTTCTAATTTTTTTCAAAGTTGTTTTTCTTGATGATGTTTTTGTCTTTATAAAACTTTTTCTGCCAGTTCTGCTCTCTTCAATTTGAGATTTTCAAGGAAAGACTGGATGCCCATTTGTTTGGGATGATGTAGAGGGAAGGCATGCTTCAGGCTACCTAATGAACTCTGAGGTCCCTTCTAAGCCTATGCGTCTATGAGTCTTGGCTCTACTACTTGATTTTGGGGCAGATCACTCTCTACGCTTGTTTCATCATCAGTAAAAGAGAATAATGATGGGCAAATTACCTATTTGTCAGTGTCTTTTGTTTTTGTCTTTTTGGGGATCAAAATGTATATAAGTACATTGTGAACCAAAAAGTGCTCAGCTTTTTTTTTATTGTTGTGGTGGTGGCTGTCCTCGCAGGAAAGCAGGAATGGGAGGCATTTTTCAACAGCCCCATTTCCCCGATGACGATATTGAGTCCCAGAGAGATGAAGGGAAGGAGTCATGTTAGGTCACACAGCTTGTAGAGCCAGAACTGGAATTTAGATATCCTGCAATGTCATGTGAGCAGTCAATGTGAAGTACTCCAGGAGTTTGAAAGAGGGAAGTTTTAGCAGAGGCAATTAGGCAAAATAAGGTAATTAGGCCTCAAAACAGGGATCGTATTTTGACAGGCACAAGGAAGATGAGTGTTCAGCTTGGTGGGAATTTGCTTGGTGTAGTGAATGGCGGTGTCCTAACCCAGGTTCCAGGATCCCAGCTTTGCAGCTCAAATCAGCAACTGGCCAATAATAGCTTTACGGGTTGTAGAGGCGATAACCTTGCTGTCTTTGTTGGCTCATATTTCAGCTGAGCAAAGCCAGAACAGAGGAACCAGAGTGAAGAAGACCTGGGTGAATAATGTCCACAAAGAGCCATTGGGTGTAATGGATGAGAAAGAAGAAGATATTGGCGGGCAGTCAGATTCAAGGTAAGAAAGGGCTTACAGAGGGAGGAACCAGTTGTTGGTCTCCAAGCTTTGTCTCTGTTTCATCCAAGGGTGAAGATGGGACAGTGTTAAAGCTGCTACATGTGGATGTGGAGGAACAGGTGCAGAGAGAGAGAGAGTGTGTGTGTGTCTGTGTGTCTGTGGGTTTTGGGGAGGTGAGGATTAGGGAAAAGATTGCAGGCTAATCATATTCATAGGCAACATCCGACTGACTCAAGTTTGGAGCAGAGAGTGTCCTAGCACATGGAGGGAATGGGACAAGAAAGGATGAATTCCCTTGCTTGGCAAGTCTATGACCACCTTCCATGGCTTGTAAAGGTCTTAATGATTCCAGGAGTTAGAGAGTTGCTGCTCTTTCAGGATCATTAATGAGAATACCTTTGTCTAATTCTCTGTGCAAGGGCTTGGCTCATCAAATGAGATAAAGCCTATTGGGTGACATGTACATGTAAGTTGTGGTTATTGAGGGACTACTGTAAAGAACATTATGGGAAATAGGACTTTTGCGGGATCGGGGCAGAGGGTGGTGGGAGGAGAGTGGTGGTGGTAGATGGACAGTGATGACTCCATTAAGAGATGTCAGTTCTTGATTATTTTTCAGTACTGTTTAGAAGATGAAGATAGTTCCCAGTTTAATGACCTTGTTTTCCTATGTGCTGGTACTGGATTTGGAGTCAGGAGAGATCTGGGTTCTAATCCCGCCTCTGATATTTGCTGATACTTTCTGTGTAACCCTGAATATTGTTTAGTTAACTTTGATGAGTCTCAGTTTTCTTGCCTGTAAAATGGGGAAAATAAAAGGCAATTAACTTATAGGATTATTTTCCTGTTATTCCGTGAAGCTAATCATTGGGCACTTTGGTTTTTTGTTTTTGTTTTTTTCAAAAGGAACTGAAGGAATGAAGATTAGAACAAGAGTCATTCACACTTGTATAGGGCTAGTGAAATCAACAGCTGTATGACATAGGCAGCTTTTTTTTAAGCACCTACTATGTGCTATGATGGCCTAGTGGATAGAATGCTGGGCCTAAAGTTAGGAAGACCTGAGTTCAAATCCAGCCTGGGGAATTGGGGAAGAGGGGAAGATGGTACTATGTGGCCAAACCCACACGACAGATACAAAAAAAAACTGTCCTAGGTTTAGGAACTTTGAGAGCTTGTTAATTGGTCACAAATACTTGAACTCTGCCATTTTCTTGTATCTTCTGTCAAATTTATTCCAACTCTATAAAATAAATACTCCTTCTTGTACTCCAAGAAAGATGATTCAGGTCTGGAGTTATAGAGATGTGTAACAGGTGTTCAGGTAGCATCAGTGCAGAGGGCTCATTTGTCCATTCAGCAGATATTAATCAAACACCTACTATGTGGAGAGTCTGTGCAAGGTACCAGGAGAAATGCAAAGTTTATATGGAACAAAGCTCTTCTCCTCATGGAATTTACAGTCTAATAGAGAATAAGACACAGATACAATATAGCTGTGATAGACACTATTACATGAAAGTGCATGAGTGCAGAGTGGTATGCGAGTGGCCATTACTGATGGTGGGGAGCAGGGAAAGCTTTGTGGAGAAGATTTTGAATGGAGTTCACTAATTGAAGAAGAGGAAGGAGACCATTCCAGGCATTGTGGGAGAGCATAAGCAAAGCCCAGAAGTAATGAGACCACAGAGGATGTCTAAGGGAGGCAGAGTAGTCTCTACTGTCTGGAATATTAAATGTATGGAGGGGAATCAAAGGTGATAGATAGATGATAGCACAAGCAAGCAAGAATCAGTCGGTGAGTAAACATTTATTAAGAGCCTACTAGGTGCCATCACTATACTAAGTGCTATGGATTCAAATGCTAGCAATCTATTTCATAGGGGAAGACCACACAGAAGGGGGAACTAAGAAGTGGGGGTGGGAGAGAGGAAGGATACCAGATCCCACTGCATCAGGTGATGAGAGGAGGATTTGAGAGAGAGCCCAGGTGTGAGTGGATAGGTATGAGGAAGCATGGTTGGCACCCTTCTTAAAAGGGTGAGAGTCCTTTACCAATGAAAAGAAAAGGGCCCCAGGGCAGATTTCGTAGAGTGACAATGTGACAGGCAGAGAGGAGGAAGATAAATCACAAAAGGTAGGGTGGCATCAGATTCTGAAAGGCCTGTATTCAAGGCACAAGAGTGTACACTGTACTTGAGAGGCCGTTGGGTTTAGGAGGATTCAGAAGCAAGGACGATTGGTACCTGACCACAACCTGGTCAGAAACATTTGGCCAAGGAGGCTGAAAATCTGTAGGTTTGCCATGCCCTTGTCCCTGGAAGTCCAAATTAACATCTGCAGCAGGATCTATGAGCCTCTGGATCACTAAAGGAAAAATGATGTGGAAGAAGAGCCTGACTGAGATTATGCTGTCCTGTCTTGAAACCTTTGTGTCTGCAGGGTTTTCTGCCTGATATTGATGGGACTCCACGTTCTTGCATCAGAAGCTGAATTTGTTCAATTTGGATGGTGTGTTTACTAGTTGCTTATAACTGAAGACTATTTATTATTCTTTTAAAATTTCAAAAAGTCTAATCAGGTTGTGGAAGTAAATCTGGTCTGCGGAAGTGTGCAGTGTGTGAAAAGGGGGAGACTCCACCTGTCTGACTGAAAGGGTGCATTTGAGGGCTAATGTTAAAATCGTGTCTTTCCTTCAGATTCAATTAGGGTTCCACCTTCCAGCCTCTCTTCCTGGTTCCCCTACCTATTGGAGAGTGATTTCTCTTTCATCAGATACGTCATAGCATTTCCCTGGACCTCCCCTCTCCTTTGCTCACAGTGTCCAGTACTCATTAAGTACTGCGTAAATGGTTTTTCATTCATTCATCTCACTCTGCCTGGTACTATAGTTAAAATATTTGTATTATATTGTATGCTTCTGGAAAGTAGGGCCTGTTTTATATATGCATATCTGTGCACATATAAATGTAAAAAGGTGGAGAATAAATCAATTTGATAAACCTAGGTGATGCAGGTGTGGAAGAAGTGTCAGAGATGAAATCCAGCCTAGACCCTAACTGTATCATTTTGGGCAAACCACTTTAATCAATATTTGCCTCAGTTTCCTCATCTGTAAAATGAGCTAGAAAAGGAAATAAAGTACTGCAATATCTTTGAGTTGGACATGATTAAAAATGACTGAATAACAAAAAATTACATATGTATATATGCATGTGTGGGTGTACAGTATATATGCACACATGTATATATGTTTGCATGTGTATATACATACTTACATATAGTAGGTAGTATAGACATATTGTGCATTCTAAGGGCACCCATGAGTAAGTTTAGGATTACCTACTTCTTTCCTCCATTATCATGGACAAATGAAAGCCCACTGAGTTGATTCTCCCTGATTTAATTGAATGCAGCAAACCTTTATTAAGCACCTGCTGTATATGAAGGCACAGTGCTGGTTGCTGGGGTCACAAGGACACTGCATTTCCATTACTTGGATGACTAGGGAAAAGGATATTCATGGTTCCCCATGCCTTTCTTACCATTGCGCTTTTCTGCTACAAGTTAAGGAGGGAAGCAACATTGGCATGGTGGAAAAAAAAGATGAGAGATTGAATCCTGGATCTGCTACTTTGCTGTCTGGTGACTTTTGACAAGTCATTTCCTTTTTCCAGGCTTTAATTTCCTCCCCTAGTGAAAGAATGAGCTGAACTAGGTGACCTCCAAGGTTCCTTCAGTTCTTTTTTCTGTGCATCATTCAGATAGAGTCATGGTGTTTGTCTCAACTCTGCCTCAGTCACTGGGGAACCTCAGGTATCCATTTCTCAGTCTCCTCAGTAAGTTGGGCCTGATAACCTATTTGAGTTGACTCACCAGGATGTTCAGAGAGTAAATAAAATTTTATATGTATACCATTCAGCAGTTCTTGGGAAGATAGGAGCTGTATAATTTTGAGATCTTATATTTTAATTATAACCTGAGTATAGCTTGACTTTAGTTGGAGAGGCATTGGCTCAGTGGGAAGAACCTTGGATTTTTTTGTAAGTCAGACACCTAGATTAAAACCCCAGCTCTGCCATCTGCCCCTTGGGTGATCTTTGCAAATTACTCTACTTTTGCAAACCTCAGCTTCCTTGATTATAAAGATAAAGTGGGTAAAGTAGATGAGTTGACCCCCAAGTTCCATCTGGGCTCTCTCTCTCTCTGAGCTTAGGAGTTCATGTTAAAAGGCCCAGGCACTTGTAAATAATTTGTGTGGGTGGGTAGTCTCCCAGAACCATGAATTTAGTCTTCCTTCTTTTCCTCTTGGAAACTAACTTAATTTACCTGGTATTGAATTCCTGTGATACTTTCTCACATAAACTTTAACCTTTGTGAACTGGGTGTGTGAAGTATATTTGGGGAAGCTTACATTTGAACAGAGTGAATTTTAATAGAATGACTCATTATCTGTCAATATTTTCTCAGCCAAAAGTTGAAAGTTAAAACCATGATCCAACCACAGGTAGAAGATGGAAACTTTAGTCTTGAGGGGGGTTTTCTTAAGAGGATCCTTGATCCAGTTCTTCCTCATCCTAGACACATTGGATGTGCATCAGCTGGGGCTCTGACCTTTGAAGAATCAAATTCTTCCAGTTCCAAGTATTTATTCAAAGAGGGCACAACTAATTCTTAACTTTTCGAGGTCCATCTGCCAACATGAAGTCATCTTTGCATACATAGTCTGAGTCACCGGGAAGTGGAGGAAGTGAGGGATAGTGTTCTGAGTATAGTAGCAAAATGAGAACTTAGAATTTAGAATGATCCCATACAGATCTGTTTCTGGCAGTTGATTTCCCTCAGTTATGATTAATTTCCCCATTTTCTTTTTATATATTGCCTCAAATGTAAAGTGGAAGGAGAGTCCCATGGGGCGCTCTCTTTGAGGGATAAATGGAAAAATTCAAACTATTCCAAGTACCATGGAAGTACATCATATTAAGAGAGGATCTCTTCCGATACGGAGCAGAAAACTGACAGTGAGGTATGGGAAGCTCTTTGTCATTAGTGGAGGAGACATCCTAACCCCAAATGAATAACAACACAGTTTGGACCCTTGGAAAATTTTAGTCTAGGAAACAAGTTTAGTACACCAGGCGAGTGGTCCATGGCAAAGATGCTACCCGTCTGGTAACTGGATCTCTTGATGGCAGTATTATTAGAGAAACCATCGAATGAGAGCTGAAGAAGTAGTTTACCTCTCTTCATTATTCTTTCAAATCATCTTTCCCAATCAGAACACAAGCTCTTTGTGAGCACGAACTACTGTCTCCCTTTTCTGTCAGTAATCCTAGCTCAGTGCTAGGCACAGTTGAAAGATATCTGTTGTGTTGCAGGGGACTTTGCTGAGTACTAGCAGAGTTAGAAAATTGAAGCAAAAAACAGTCCTAGCCCTCATGGAGCTTGTAAGCTAGGTAGGAGACAAGATACAATCTCAGATAACTGTGTTTTACATTTATTGTGATGGATGCATTAGAGTATGGCAGACAGTATTGTGTGAGGTATGAAGGTATGAAGCCCTTGCCAACTAGGGGAAATCAGTGAATGCTTCAAGGAGGAGGTGACATTTGAGTTCAGAGGATCATTGACAAATCTGGAAGAGACTGAAAATTCAGACTTTGAAAAAGCCCCCCTACTGGGGGGCTTTAAAGGACCTCCAAAATCTATTCCTTATCTCCATCTTTAAAGAGACCTCACAAGTCCAGCCTCTCCACCCTTTCCCCACTACCAGACTTTGGGGACTTTAAAGGATGAGTAGAAATTCTCTAACCTAGCTTTTCTGAAATAATAAGGACTAGGATACTTCAAGAGCAGTGGACTTGACAGCAGTTGGTCTATGGTTTATAGAACTGTGAGGTCAGTGTGAGTTCTAATAATATTGTGGTTCAATCGATTCATCATGTCCGACTCTGTGTGATCCCATTTGGAGTCTCCTTGGCAGAGATAATGGAATGGTTTGTCATTTCTTTCTCCAGCTCATTTTGTACATGAGGAAACTGAGGCAAACAGGATTAAGTGACTTGCCCAGGGTCACACAGATAGTAAGATTTGAACTCAGAGTTTCCTGACTTCCAGTCCAGCACTCTATCCACTGTACTACCCAGCTGCACATGAGGATCGGACACTGAAGGTCTAGCAGATATTTAGCTTAGAGAAGATTTAGATGGGGGACATGTGGACTGTCTTCAGGCAAGCAAAAGGCTATCACCTTAGATATATGATAGGGTAAAGCTAGGTGGTGCAGTGAATAGAGCTCCGAGCTTTAAATCAGGAATGACAAAGTTCAAATTCATCTTCAGACACTTACTAGCTATGTGACCCTGTGCAAGTCACTTAACCCTGTTTGCCTCAGTTTCCTCATCTGTAAAAATGAGCTAGAGAAGGAAATAGCAAACCACTGCAATATCTTTACCAGGAAAACCCCAGTTGAGCTTACAAAGAGTCGGACACAACTGAACAAACAAAGACATCACCACATTAGAAGAAGGATTCAGTTTGCTTGCTCAGTTTGAGCCCAGAGAGGGGCCCCAGGAGAAGCAATGAATGAGAGTTACAAAGAGAGACAGATTTAGGCTTGATATAAAGAAATTGGAGCTATCCATGGAATAGGCTACTCCAAGCCTGATTGGAGGTATGTAAACAGAGGCTGGATGATTTCTCTGATTGGAAATGTTTAAACAAAGCCTGGCAAGTATATTATAGAATTATTTTTTTAGTTATGAGTTGAACTAGATGACATCCGAGATCCCTTCTAGCTCTGAAATTCTGGGATTCTACGAACATAGAGACGAAATGCCTGGATTAACGTCCCAGCTCCAACATTTAGTAACTGCAGAAATGAGGAAAATTTGGACATCTGATGAAGTGGTCTATGGTCTGCGCAGTCTGGGCCCTGTTCTTAGAGGCAGCTAGGGGGTACCATAGTGCTCAGAGTCCTGGACCTAGAGCCAGAGGTTATTTTTATTTAGTTGTTTTTAGCGCTGGCCAGAGTTAAGAAGACCTGAGTTCAAATGAAGCCTCAGATACGTAATAGCTGGGTGACCTTGGGAAAGTCACTTAACTTTTGTCTGCCTCAGTTCCCTCAACTGTAAAATGTGGATAATAATAGCGCCTACCTCCCAAGGTTGTTGGAAGGATCCAAGGAGATAGTTGTCAGGCACTTAGTGTCTGGCACATATCGGGTGCTATATAAATACTACTATTCTTCACCTCATCTCCCTCTTTCTTTCTGTTTCACTCCCCTTTTACTCTCTTGAAGATCTGTATCCTCTTTTTTTCCCCTCTAAGAAAATGGCTCTAGACCAGATTTTCTGTGAACTCTGTGGCATTTTGGTGAGGCCTGTTCTTAAAAAAAAACAAAAAAACAGCTCATAATTGGAAATGATCAATGATCATCAAGTAATCAATTTTGGTTAGAAATTAGTAAGAAAAGAAAGTTGTGCATTCTTTTCCCTACCAAGTTCACAGATTCCCTGAAATCTTTCCAGTTTCCTTAACCAAAACCCAGACTGGAACTAGAGACTTCAGATCTCTTTCTCTGACCCCCCCTAAAGCAGAGCCATTAGGATTGGGAGACATTCCCTGCCCCCAAGGAATTTGTGTATACACACACACATATACATACATTACACATATATACATATATTGCATTATATATGATCTATAATTATATCATATATAATTGTAATTAGATGGAATTAGCGTTTGAGGGGCCGCTGTGTCACATTGTTTAATAGTATCAACTTTGTGGGCCATTGAAACTCTTCAGATCTTTAAAAAAAAAAACCCCAAAACATTAATTGCTCTTTAGCTATACCTTGCCCTGTGCACTCCTATAGTTTTTTTTAATCTTTTTTAACTCAAGTGAAAAACTTTGCATTTTTGCTTATTAAATTTCATCATATTAGATCCAACCAATTGTTGCAGCCACTTAAGAGGTTTTTGCATCCCAGTTCTAGTATTCATGCACCTGTCCTCTTCTGTAAAATCAAATACAGCTAATCTTTTTTGGGGGGAGGGGGTATAACTGAATTCACTTTGTTAATAAAAACAAGCTCTCGTTTCACTCACCACAGGGAACAGAAGCCAAAGCCCAGTCATCCTAGAGGTGGTCACAGTATCACTTGCCATGTATTTGGCATTTTTTGTATTCCCAGTGCTTAAAACAGTGCCTGACATAGTAGACACTTAATAAATGCTAATGGAATGACTGACTGAAACAGTAACTCTTTCAAATCAATCAGCAAGTATTAAGCACCTAGTGTGTGCTAGTCACTGTGACTGTGGGTGTGAGGAAGCGGGGTTGGTGGTAACAGTGGGCACAGTTCTCAACAAGCTCTCTTTCTAATGGGGGCCACGATGGATAACAATTTCCCCAATTAAGTAGATAGTGTGAGCTTTAAACATTGCTGATTTCCTGTTCTTGCCCCTTTCCACGCAGACATTTCCTCGACTCCACTTTAATGAGCTATAAATATTCTATCTATTCTTGGTATTTCAGTGATTGACCATCTGTGTGTTCTACCCCTGACAGATGACTGAGTTCCTTTCTCTCTCCTGTGATTCTGAATATTTGGAACAAAAGTCATTTCGTTTACTATTAAAATATTGATTCCATTTTATGTTCTTGCAAACAGTGGAGGCAGAGAGAAAAGTAAAAGTCTTCTGGTACTGGCCCAGGTGACTTGAAAGGAGCTGAGGATGAAGGGGGAGGAGGCTGAAGGTCCAGAGGAGGGATAAAAGGCAAAAATTGCTTCCCGAAAGGTGGTTTGCGTTGTGGTCTTCTTGGTCTGAGGAGGAGGAGAAGAGGAATATGACTGAGAAAACCTGGGGTTACACAGACATTTAGAGGCAGAATACAATAGCATTAGGCTGGGACAAAAACATACTTCCCAATTGTGTGGCTCACGTTAAGATCTCTGTGTCTTCTGGCCAATGTAGAGTTGTTATTTGTTGTGTATGACTCTGTGACTCCTTTAGGGGTTTTCTTGGCAAAGATACTGGAGTGGTTTGCCGTTTTCTTCTCCAGCTTATTTTACAGGTGAGGAAACTGAGGTAAACAGGGTGAAGTGACTTGCCCAGGGTCACACAACTAGTGAGTGTCTGAGGTCAGATTTTGAGCTCAGCTCTTCCTGAGTCCAGGCCCAGCATTCTATCCACTCTACCATCTAGCTGCCCTGGCAGAGAGATGGATATGTGCAAATAAATAGTTTTACCCCTCTTCCCTCAGGCTAGAATCCTAGGACTTAAAACTGAAAGGGAATTTATAAGCTATCTTTTACCCCTTTCTGTTAATAGAGGGAAAATTAAGGCCTGAGAGGGGAAATGACTTGAATCCTTTGCCTGTGATACCATCCTTCCCTCTTATCTGGGGGCTGTTGATTCTTGACATCACCTGCCCCTTCCCTAGGTTACCTGTGTCCAGGTTTCCTTATTCCTGCCTCATCTCTTGGGTCCACTCTATTCCTTCATAGGAATTGGCATTGAGTTTAGTCAAGAATAGGTAGATTGCCTTTCCTTCACAGCACCCAGCCACCTGCTGCCCCCCTCTAGCCCTAGCCCTGGAGTGAGGATCCAGTCTGATCCCCAGTGCCCTGCCCTATCCCTCCTTATCTCTCCTGTACTTCTGAGGAGCCATTCACCCAGACAATGTGGGAGCATGCTCTAGGTTGAAAGGTCCTTTCAACATGTTACCTTATGTGTTCTAATCAGTCAACCAGTCCCACCGGCTTTTCCTGCAGGATACCTCTCAAGTCTACCCTTTCCTCTGTCCCTCTGCCAAGTGCCTTATCTAAGACTTGGTCATTTTCTTTATTACTGTGCCCCTTCCTTTTCAGTAGAGAGAATACTGGACTTAGAATCAGGGAAATTTCTCTTCCTGAGATCAAGTCTGACCTCAGATACTTAACTATGTAACCTAGGACAAATCACTTAACTTGTTTGCCTCAGTTTCCTCATCTGTAAAATGGGCTGGAGAAGGAAATGGCAGATCACTCCAGTATCTCTGCCAAGAAAATCTCTAATGGGATTAAGAAGAGTCAGACATGACTGAAAAATGGTTGAATTACAACAATACATCTCGGACTTCTGTCCCATGGTTCAGCTGTTGCATCCTCCTTGAAAACTCTCCCCATCACACTCTTGTAGAAGCAGTAGCACCTGACTGACTCTGAGACCTCCAACTAATCAGCCCCATCCTATCTCACCCTCCAATTTGCTGTGACACCGATAATGGCTGCTGGTTCCAGTTGGATAATTTTCTCCAAACCCTGACTCTCTGTCCTTTTTTGAATTCCCAGTATCCTTTACCTGCTCCCTCTTCCTGCGAAATTTAGGCTACAATCATGTGTACTCATACACACACACAGACATTCTCTGTCTTTGCCTTTCTTTCTCACATCCTTTCTATCTCACTTAGGTGCATGCTTTCTTTATGTTAAAGGTTTCATTCTCTGAATAAATATTTCTTTTGCAGGACCACTGTGTTGAATCCAACTCCTTCCATCTCAGATGAGGCCCAGGAAAACCCAAGGAAGTCGTCTTTGTCTCCTACAAAGGTAGATTGAATTCAATCTTTTTTTTTCCTAAAGAAAAAAGTTATATGGGAATGAATATTGCTTCTCACTTTACCAAAACGCAGTGAAACAAAAATTTATATGATGAAAATATAGTTGAATATTTATTTTAATAAAGATATAGTTGAGTAATAATTGAGGATGCAGCATGAAACAGCCTACAGAATGCTGACCTTGAAGTCAGGAAGTTCAAATCCCACTTTTAACATTATTTTTATCAGGTCTTCTTAAACTTTTTCCACTCTACCCTTTCAGCACTTCTTAAACTGTGAGTGGGATCTCAACCCGCAGTTTAAGAAATGCTAATCTGTATGACCTTGAGTAAGATACGTGATCTCTGAAACTGTAAAGTTCTTTGCAAACTTTAAAGTGCTTAACAGGTATTATTTTGTGCTAGAAAAATACTTTATTTTCCCTACATTAAATGAAAGATTTGTCTGCTCTAATCCATGGGGAAAATAATCTGTTTTTCATTTTTTTAGACTATTCAGGCCAATTTCCTTTTTCCAAGAGGGACAGTGGCATATTTGTTCCATGTAAATCCAGCCTTCTCCCTATTATATTGTGCCTTTAAGTTTGCCTCATGAGAGGTACCTCTAATTTATAAAATCACAGACAGAAAACTCCCTAAAAGCCAAGATTCTCTCAATAGGCTCTTTGGTCAGTTGCACTGTGGTGATTCATTTGTTCATGTTCGTACCGGTGATCTCAGGATCCCAGAGGACCCCATAGCACTTTCAGAGTAATCTGTAAGAAAGAAGAGATGACATTTGGTTTTGTTTTAGACGAATTTAATGAGGAATTTCGTGCCATGATGAAATAAGGACAGAACCACAAGCCACAAGACTTGAGTTCAAGTTTAAGTTTCTGCCTTTAGTAACTCCATTTCCATAACTCATTCACCTGATTAAACCTTACTTTCTTTATCTTTTAAATTGGGATAATAATACTTATATAGACTACCTTATGTGATTGTCATGAGGAAATTTTAGGTATGTCAACAGGTATCATTATTTCTAATGTGCCTTTCAATGGGAAAAAAATCCACAATTATAGTGTTAGTTATACTTCACAGAATTCTGATATTCTTTGATAATTTATATTTTTTGCAAACTGTGCTTTATAGTTTTTCATCAACTAAGATATTTGATTAACTTAGCATTCCTATGTCTTAACCATGCCAGAAAACAGAGAGTTTATTGGAATAGCTCAAGTATTGAATGTTTTTGTTTATAAAATGCATTTGCCACTGTTTGGCCACTTTGGAAACAAGTTTAATAAACAATATTTTTCCTCAGCTAAGGAAGAACCCGTTTAATAGCGCTGTGTTACCAGAGGATACTGTATCTTTCCAAATCCCAGATGAACCATCAGAAAATGGACAAACTGGCTTACTTCAGACTTCAAAAGAGGGTAAATATTATTTTTATGGACTGGCTATTTTTACCCTTGTGCTCTGAGGACTAAGGGATCTTCTCGGAATTTCTTTTGCAAAAAAAAATGACAAGCAAAAGAGAGTTTAGATTCCTGATGCTTTTCTGGATTTTCCTTCAGCACCTCGTTCCCTGACCCGAAGTAGGGGTGATCCAGCCTTGGCTCTGTCCCTTATGGTATGGTCTGTTTCCATGCCCCACTCCCCCAATTCCCATACATAAACTGATCGTTTTTCCTCCAGTGACCTCAGTTTGGCAGTGGACAGTGGGGGCAGGGGAGGGTGGGGCTATTTAATTTGGAAAGAATATACTGACAACTGTTTTATAATGACAAAGGTAGCTAGGTGATACACTAGATCAAGTGCCAGACCTGGCATCAGGGAGACTTCCCTTCCTGAATTCAAATCTGGCCTCAGACCCTGGGCAAGTCACTTAACCCTATTTGCCTCAGTTTCCTCATCTGTAAAATGAGCTGGAGAAGGAAATGGCAAACCATTCCAGTATCTCTGGCAAGAAAACTCCAAATGGCATTTGACAGAGAGTCCGACAACTGAAAAAATTATTAAGCAACAAATTGATAACAGTCAACTTAACTAGGTAGCTTTCAACCCTCAAAATATGCCTTCCTTTGGAGAGGAAAAGGGAGAGGGAGAGGACAGGCTGAGTTGGCTGAGATATCTGAAAGGTAGTTGGAGATGGGAAATTGGAGGTCAGCAGTTAAGTCAGGATGAGAATTTTGCATTTTGCTTAGACAAGAGGAAGCCACTGAAATTTTTAGAAAGGAGAGGAGGGTGCATTACTCAGCCAGATCTATATTTTAGAAATATCATTTTGACAGCTGGGGTAGATAGATAGATTGGAGTCGGGAGAGACTAGATGTAGAGAGACTAGCTATGAAGCTGTTGCAATAGTCTAGGCAAGAGAAAATAAGGGTTTGAAGTAGGCTTGCTCTGTGGGTGGAGAACTGGCGGTGGATGTGAGAAATACTGTAGAGGTAGGATGAACACTCTTGGTAACTGTGGGATAACGTGAAGAGTTGAGAATCGCTCTGAGCTTGTAGACCTGGAATTGGCTACATCCTCAACAGAAGTAGGAAAATTTGAAGGAAGGACACATTTGGGGGAGGAGGGGGAAGATAAACTCATCTTCCTGTTTCTGAGAGGCAGTGGGATGTGGTAGAAAAGGCATTAAATTTGGGTTTAGAAGACCTAGGTTTTTAGGTCCACTTCAGCTGTTTACTGTGACACATTAATTTAATGTCACATTACTGTTTAATGTGACCCTGGTCAAGTAGGTTGGCCTTCTCTGTACCTCAGTTTCCTCATCTGTAAAATGAAGGGAGGGG
The DNA here is from genome assembly GCA_023548195.1 of Bettongia penicillata ogilbyi. Classification (NCBI taxonomy): domain Eukaryota; kingdom Metazoa; phylum Chordata; class Mammalia; order Diprotodontia; family Potoroidae; genus Bettongia; species Bettongia penicillata. Next base: position 6,243,083 of record JAJHZJ010000017.1, read on the forward strand.
GCAGCTAAGTGACACAGTGGATAGGGCAGCAGCTCAGGAGTCAGGAACACCTGAGTTCAAATTTGACCTTAGATACTTAACACTTACACGCTGTGTGACCCTGGGCAAGTTACTTAACCCCAATTGCAAATAAATGAATGAATAAAATTAGGGTGTGGGATTAGATAATCTATCTTGTCTCTTTCAACTCTAAATTTGTGATCTCATATCTATGGCCCATCTAAATATAATCCCATATTTAGAAGTAAATGAATTTTTGTAGGTAGTTTAACCTTAAACTTGAACTCATACCTTAACTGTAAATTTGAAATGTGTGTCACTTTTCCCCAAGGTACAATGACTCCACCTTGTAGTGTAAAGGCTGCTCCTCTTTCTTACTGGGTACTTTGCCATGTTTATGCTTCATTTTCAGATGCATTGTTTTATTCAAAGGAAAGCAAGTCCACCCCATACTTTCCAGACCAAATATTAAAGGAATCAAAACCAGTTGTTCTAGGACCTGTAGATGGGTCTCCCATGAAGCCGCCGATCCCCAAAACGAGGAAATTGATTTATAAAAATGTGTCTAATCTACAACCAGATGACAATCAGTCTCTTCCTAAATTGGGCCAAAGAACAGATTCCCTCAATAACAGAAGTGCCCCGCGAGGGATCCTGAAACGGAATTCCAGCTCCAGCAGCACCGATTCAGAAATTGTTCGTTATAATACCACCTTGGAACCCAAAAGCAACAACTGGCCAGCCCAACTTGTTATTCATGAGGGAAATTCTGAAAAGGATGATTCCACAGAAGATGAATCTTCCCAGAATCTGCTGGAGCCTTTAAAACATGTGAGATTTTCAGCAGTGAAGGAAGAAGTCTCTCAGGGTCCTGAGCTGAGCCAAGGCAAGGAAGTGGGAGAGTTTGGCCTTTTGGAGTCTGACATACCCAGGAGTGGACCAGAAGGTGCAAGGGACTTGCAGGAGTCTACAAACAAACCTGTGTTTTCCAGATACAGAAAACCAGCCCAACACATGAGTCCAGCCTCTGACTCTTACCAGATTAACGGAACCAGCCCATCATCTGAGAACATCTATGATAAGCAAACCCATTCTCATTCAGAGTTTTTAACCGAAAGCCTATCTCTCAAGGAGCACTCACCCTCTAACAGGGAGTCCCAAAAGGCATCTTCAAAGCCGTTGAGCCTTGAGTCAGAGCTATGCAAAAACCCTGCTGGTAAGAAAGTTAGCTGTTACTTAGGGGCTGCTAATTATTGTTTTCATATGGGTTCAGAATCGCAAAGCTGGCCCTAAAGAGACTGATTATTTCCTTCTAAGAGTGTGTCTGAGATTCTTTCTAGTAGCTGCTTACCTGATAGTGTACCAGTTAACAAGGAGATTGGCATTTTTATCAAAGGATGGATAACTACTCTCACAAACAGAATTCTACAATATTAGAGATGGAAGGGGATCCTAGGGGTCTAAGAGAAGCAGAAATAGCACAGGTGATCCAGCTAATTGTATTTTTTCTATAAAAATTGAACTCCAGTGAAACAACTCTGCTTTTTATTTAACTAAACTCAATTACCACCTTGGTTTTACAACCTAAGTAGAGTGCAGAATAAAATTTAAAGTTGTGTAAACTCCTAGGTACAAAATAAATTCCCTTATTCCTTAAATGTTTACGTTGCTGTTCCATCTGTTTGACTCTCTATGACCCCATTTGGGGTTTTCTTGGCAAGGATTCTGGAATGGTTTGCCATTTCTTTTGAGGTTAACAGAGGTTAAGTGACTTGCCCAGGGTCATGTAGCTAGTAAATGTCTAAGGCCAGTTATGAGCTCAGGAAGATGGATCTTTCTGACTCCAAGCTTGGTGCTCTGTCCACTACCCCACTGGGCCACCTAGCTATCCCTGAAAACCCCAGACATTTGTCCTATTCTCGAAGTCGCATTGAAAATTCCCTGGACCTATGTTAAATGAGTACATTTTCGTCACACTGAGCTCTTCTGAAGTAACGAGGCCCTTGTCTGAAAGTAGCTCTCTTAGTAATCTTAGGAGAAGCTCTGAACGCTTCACTCCCAACCCCCCCACCCCCACCCCAGTCCCTTCCTCACTCTTCTCCTATTCCCATTCTCTACTCTTTCCCTTTCTAGGTCAAAAATGGGGTGTAGGGGTGGGATGAAGAGGGTCTTTCTCCAGTGGTATAAAGTCTATATTTTAATAGCATGCAGCTTTTTCCCGATCAGAAAAAAAGTTATCATAGCATCTAAATTATTATTTTACTTAACTTCTCCCTTAAAAAAAAAGAATATTTCATTATGGACCTTAATGTACTAAGCCCTGTGGTTTCACAACTTGCTCAAAGATCAACCCTTTTCCACATTTAGTAGCTGTGGGACCCATTAGTAAATCATTTTACTCTTGACTTCTCAAAGTTTCCTCTTTAGAAAGACAGATTTTACCAGTACTGACCATAGGTATGTTGTCAGGAAGGCCTTTGTAAACCTTAAAATGAAATAGAATTGAGAGTTATTCTCATACTATGATTTTCTTGTAATATTTTAAATACATGCAGCCATAAAATAGAACATTTAAAAACACAGTTTCATAGTAATTTCCTCACAGTGTCCAACGGTGTCATATTATAAGAAATGTTTTGAACATTTCAACATGAAACTTCATCTCATACCAGTTGTTTTTGATGTCCCTTAGGAAGATAGTAGGATCTGGAGATTTAAAGGATCTTAAGGATCATCTATTCTAGTGGTTCCCAAACTTTTTGGTCTCAGAATCTCTTTTGCTCTTAAAAATTCTTGAGGACCCCTGAAGGATTTTTGTTTATGTGGGTATGCATTGATTAATATTTACTAGATCAGAAATTAAAACATCCTAGTACTGTCTTTACCTTTAGGACCAAGGGAAAGGGTCTCAGGGAGCCCCTGAGTCCAAGAACATTCTTTGAGAACCACTGAATTACTTCATTTTAGAAAGTAGAAAACTGAGGATCAGAGAAATTCATTGACTTCTAGTCGCAGAGCCAAGATTCAAACCTAGATCTTCCTATGCCAAATCCAGTGTTCTTTCTGCCATACCAAACTTGCTTCTCAGTCTATCAGTCATTAGACAAAATATAAAGTTATTTAATAATAAAAATAGCTAGCATGCATATAGCTCTTTAAGGTTTGCAGAGTTCTTTATGAACATTAACTCATGTTATCCTCAAAACAACCATGGGAGATAGATGCCAGTCATTTAGTCATAAGATAAAATACAGTTATTTGCTAAAAAATGATGATGATGAGTAGCATTTAAATAGTGGTCTAAGATTTGCAAAACCCTTTACAAAAATTATCTTTATAATAAACCTTGGAAGTAGGTGCTAGTTATTCTGTCATAGGAGAAAAATATTTATTATTAGTAATAATAAGAAAAAGAATAGCTAGCATTTATGTAGCTCTTCAGAGACAGCTAAAAAACGCAGTAGATAGTGCACTTGATCTAGGGTCAGGAAGACCTAAGTTCAAATCCAGACTCAGTCTCTAGCTATATAATCCTGGACAAGTCACTTAGCACTATTTGCCTTAATTTATTGGAGAAGGAAATGGCAAACCGTAACCAACTCTTCTATTCTATTTTAAATGATTTATCTAAAATTAATTTTTGTACATTATTCTATACAGAGAAATACATAATTATAGAGAAATATAATTATATATATAAAATTACAGAGAAATACAGAATATATATAAATTACAATTTTGTAAATTAACTCTGATGTGTGTGTATGTTTAAATGTCTATGTTTTTGTCTTTGTCTAGCTCTGTATACCTGAGTTTAGAGATACAGAACCTTCAGAGCCCTGGGCCTTGATGAGCAATAACTCTGTTCCTCCCAGTTCCCCCTTGTGAAGGGGTACAGTGGGCTTTGAGATTATTAAGTGAAGAAATGGCATTCCTCCCTTGCCTCATAGTACCCTCAGTCTTGGACTCAAGCTTCTTGGCAGCAGGAAATGGACAGGGCAGCGGTGTGTTATCCCTACCAGCAGTCATTTTGCTTCTCTGCTGCCTGTTTGGTTTGTAAGGAGTACATAGAGAGTAAAGAGAGTTCTTTGAAGAACAGCGGAGATGCATAGTATTTTCTAGCCATTGTGCCTCATTCCTTTCTCATTGGGACATTTTGGAATACACTGGCTTTTGATAGCTAGCCAGTTTCTCCAATATCTGGCAGTTTAATAAAACATTTTTCCAATTCATTAAATGAGCATTTATTAGAGCCTATAATATTTAGCACACTGTGTCAGGGAAATGAAAAGTGTGGGCAAGATGCAGTTCCTAGAGCTTATACTTTAATCAGGAGTGTTAACCTACAGACAAATATATACAAAATGGTACATGATAAATCCAGAAAGGCCTCAAACAAAGGACTTTGTGGGATCTGAGAGGGAAAATGTTTTTATTAGCCTAGCTTTTAGTAATTATAGAGCAGCTGGGTGGCACAGTAGATAAAGCATCAGGCCAGGATTCAGGAAGATCTGAGTTCAAATTTGATTTCAGACACTTTCTACCTGGGTGACCTTGGCCTAGTCACTTAACTTGGTCTGCTTCAGTTTTCTCATCAATAGAATGGGCTGGAGAAGGAAATGGGAAACCGTTCAGGTATCTTTGCTAAGAAAACCCCAAAGTGGGGTCACAAAGTCAGATGCGACTGAAACGACTGAACAACAAAAAAAATGGTGAATTGCAGTTGAAAGGATTTGGTAGGAATTTAGTAGATGTCTGTACTATTTTAATAGCTGTCATGTGTTTTCCTACTCTTTTCTCCATTATCTCTCAGCATTGCTGACAGCATTAACAGTACAAATACAGACCTTCAGGTGAAAAAAAGAGCTTTGTGTCCAAATGATTAAAAAGCATAACTTAGTCAAACTTAGTATTAGCTAACCTGTTTGCTCTTTTTTAATTTAGAAAAGCATTTTTGTTACAGATGAGTATCTACATTGGGTTGAACCTGAACCACCTCAGGTACAAGATCTCAGTCATTCCGCAGATCATCAGCAAGGTAAGCATATAGATTTCAAGGCTCTAAACACTAAGACTTGTACTCAGTATGATCAAAAAGCCACCGAGATAATGAAAGCGACTGACAAATCCATCTCGAAAGTCCTAGACTGGTTTAACAGAAGTTCTAATCCTGAAGCTCAAATACCATCATTTCCACATCCTGAAGAGATGTGGTTTGAAGGAAAATCGGACTCAAAATTACAGAGTAATAACACCACAGAAATAGAAAATGCCATCCTCCAGCAAGATGGCTTAAAGTCTCCAATTTTCACGCAAGGTGAAATAAAGACTGTAGAAACTAGTTATCCATCTTGCATAAAGGAAGATCCATTATCTTTTGAAAATGCTAAGAACAGTGTCATAGAATTCAAGAAATCAGAAGATGGAGTTTTACCTAAACAAGTTGGTAAAGAGAAAGGACAACCATCACCACCATTCAGAAGTCAAAATCAAGGAAGTAAAAGTATTATTCTTATTCAAGACACAAAAAATCCAAATGAGGAAATAGAGACACATTTCCTAAATAATGATTATCCCGTTAACATTTTCAAAGGATTAGATGCTGAGTGCCAAGTGTCATCCAAAGTAGAGGATTCCTCATACAAAGAAAAACTGAAGTTTTTTGATAATGGAAAAAACAGAAGCAACTCAAAGATGACTGTTGACTCTTCTGAGAATATTGGAGAACCCATGTTAAAGCATAACATGGAAACCAAAAGTAGTAAATTGAAAAAGGCTGATTATCTCTCATTTCCATCAGAGGGAGAGAATATCAGGTCACCAGTTCCTGTTGCTAATGAGGGATTTAGAGAAAAAGAATCTAATTTTTCCAGTCATGGTAAGCTGTCTTCTTTCAAGAAGCCAGAAGATTTGCAGCAAGGAGCCAGTCATCTATCTGGGAGTCAAGTACAAAGGGAGAAATATAAAAGAGTAAGTGATCGGATATCCTTCTGGGAAGGAGGAGGGAAGACAGCTGAACCAACTAGTAGGGTGCCCAGTTCAGCAGGAAACCAGGTACAAGTGCCTGCTACAGTAAGTTGGCCTTTGAAGTCAGTGGATTTATCTGTGAAAAATTTGCCTGAAGATCAGAATGAGTTTTGCCAAGTCATTGCCAAAAGTCATGGCCAGAAGAACGACCAGATATCTTATGGCCCTGGCTTCCATACCTCGGTTAACTCTGAAGGGTTCAGGCCCCAAGTAATGGGAACATCCAGAGGGTATCTCTCAGTGGACCAAGTAGGTGAAATACCTTCATTTCCAAGTGAATCTGTCAAAATTCCTATGAGAGATAATTTGCAATTCAAAAGGGGCAGGACATTTCCAACATTACAACCCAATTCTCATGAAAGGAATGAAGCCTCTTGCTCTTTGGAAAATGACAGATCTTCTGTAGCCCAACGAAATATTAACTTTAATGTTTGCACCTTAGAAGAAAGGATGAATGAAAACTTCCCAAAGCAAATGAACAATTCTTTACATTTTCAGAACTTGAGAAACTTTTGGGACAGGGGAACTAATTCAGATAGTACAAACAACAGCACTCATCCAGGTAGTAAAAAGTCATTGTCCTTAGATAGCCAGAAAGACAAGGAGTTTGATGAAACTGAGCTAACAAAAGCAGAAAGTGCCTCAGCAGGACAGGACCTTCTCAAACAAAACAAAGTATCCTATGAAGAGGAAATAGTGGGGTGGGATTCAAAGCTGATTCCTCAGACACTTTCAGATGAAGCCCCGTTTCCACTGAAGTCACCAGCAAAATCCATTCAGTTGCCAAGGAATGTGCCATCAAAGGAAAATGTAGATGAGCATTTAGACTGGTTGGTCCCTCCAAAGTTCAAGGAAGAAGGCTATTTCTCAAGGAATGAAGTGAAGGAGTCAGTCTTGAAAACCAATGTTCTGCCTAAAGAATACCAAGACACCTTTAATAGAAGTTTAAGGAAACTACTTGAGGGAGCTCCATCACTGTCATTTCAGCCAATGGGTGACAAAGATACTCCAGAAAATGGTCATGAGCGCAATCGTCTTGCAAATGGAGTATGTGTCCAGGAGACAGTTTTGACTGACTTTGAAAAAAAATCTGAGTCTCCACAACAGGGCCCAAAGACAAGCACAGTCAGCACACTAGATCCACCAGAGGCTAAATGTAAACCATTTATTTCCAGTCTAGAAAAATCCCTCAAGGGAGCACCTGAGCTTCCAGACTCTTCTAGTCAAGCCAAAACTGTTTCCATTGGGGCTAGTTCTTTGTCAAACCAGAGAAGAGTTTTTGAAAAAGTGATGGAGTCAAGTTATAACAATTCATTTCATAAGAGGGAAGGGGAGATACCTCTTGAAGAGGTGGGAGATATCTCAGATTATACTGTGGTCTCCCCCAAAATAAAAAACGATTGTAAAGTAAGTCAAAAGGAACTATTCCAGGGACCTTCTGCCTCTTCCCTTTCATTATATCACACTGTTAATCTTAAGGAGTCTTTTGGTGAGACAAGCAACTCTCCCCAAGAGATGTCTTCTTTCCACTCTGCTTATTCTGCCCTCTGGGACAAGGGAAAGCCCCCGCAAATGGAAATTTCAGAGTCTATAGAAAAAACAGTCCTCCCCAAAATTGAGTTGAATGATTTGAATATGGCATTGGAAAAGCTTCACAAGGAAGTCCAAGAAGATGTAAAAAATTCCAGTAGAGAGACAAGGGCGGTTCCTGGGGAGTGGCAGCCTGAGTTCCCTGAAGAGGCAGCAGGGACACATAACCAGAAAAACTCTACACCTTGGATGGCCAGAAAGACAGTGGTTCCAGATGAAAAGCATGCCCAACCTATTGACATGAGCCTAGAAGAACCTAGAGAAGAAGCATCAGGTATATGTTCTGCACATTGTTGTGATCTACCTTACCTGAACCAATCTCTTACCCAGCCTGACCCTACTAGTTACCAGCATTCCAAAGAATTGTCACAGGAAATATCAGAAACTCTGACAAAAACTGTCATTCAGCCTAAAGCTGAGCTCCGAGAATTCAATATTGGCTTAGAAAAACTCCTTAGAGAAGCCTCAGAAAGTCCTCCCTTGGAACTGGGGAATGATAGAACAAAGAACTCTGAGGCTAAGTGGTTAGATGAGTCAGCGCTTTCTGGTCAGACTGATGAAACCCAATGCTCAGATTTCCTTGAGGAAGTCAAAGAAACAATAGAAAAGTCTTTAGGTCCTTTAATAATGGAAAGTGCATCTGACTTAGGTTTCCAGAAAATCCTTAAGGAAGCTTCTGTAACTTTGCCTACAGTGACAGAAGAAAAGGGAACTCTTAGTATCGAGGCCTCACCATCAGAACAGGGAATGCTGTCCAGAAAAGTGCCCCATATGTATTCATGGAACCTAGGAGACGCTAAGGTGAAGGTTAAGAGTAAAGTTTTGAAACCAGAAGGCCAGAAATTCGTTAAAGACAAAGCAGTGGCCAGTGGAAAAGGAGGTCCACAGGACTCTGAAAGTAGAATTCATAACCCTGGAACCATGCCAGCAAAGAATGAACTTAGACATTTCATTGACAGAGGGACTGTTGACTACACATGTGGGGCCACAAGAGAACAGGATTTTCAGGTCATCAATGAAGACCTATCTGAAAAATGCCATTGGGTCACATGCAGGGACCCCAGTGAGTCACTTCCAAGAGAAAAGACACGTTCTTCTAAAATAAGCAAGGTTAAACTGTTTCTAGCAACACCATACAAAAGAGAAGAAGAAAGAGAAAGCTCTTCTGGTTCGGATTTTTCAGATGAATATATCAGTTCTAATACAGACAGCCAGAGAAGTTCTTCCCGTGAGCATTTTGAGTTTTTAAAAATCTCTGATTTTTCTTTTAAAGAGAAATATGGCTATTGTTATGTGAATTTAACTGTGTAGAAGCTGGCTTTGGGGTCGTGGAAGACTTGAATTCAAGCCTTGCCTCTTGCACAGACTAAGAAGTTATCTTATCTCTTAGTGCCCCGGGTCACTTGTTGAGACACTGCTGGTCTCCATCAGTAATACTAGGAGTGAATTTTCACTCCAGGAGTTCCCTACACCGATGAAATCACTTCTGGATACCATTTCATCGTTCCCCCCCTGCCTCGCTCCAAATGTAGAGTTTTATTAATTACGAGATCACTTAAAAAATAAGATTAATTTGGCTTTCTCTAACATATAACCCTTCCTGTGTTTGTTTAGGAGTTGTGAATGGCTATCCTGTGGAGGGGGTAGGGATTAAAATGAATCTTCTTGTAGGGTCTAGACTTGTTGCCTCATTTGCAGAAGGCAGCAAAATCCAACAGAAAGAACATGGGAGAGGTAGCTAGGTAGGCAAGTGAATAGAACACTGGCCTTAGAGTCAAGAGGACCTGAGTTCAAATTTGGATTCAGGTAGTTACTAGCTGTGTGACTCTGGGCAATTCACTTAACCCCAATTACCTCTCCCCCTTCTCAAAATAAAACAAACAAAAAAACCATGGGATATGGAATCACAGGACCTTGGATCCATTCATAACTTTGCCACTTACTACCTGTGTGACCTTGAACAAAGCAGTCAGCTTCTTAGGGTCTCAGTTTTCTTTTCTATAAATGAAAGGATCAGACTGGATAACTTCTAAGGAAACTTCCAAATCAAAATTTATGATCCTTGATACCATGATGACTGGGACTTTAAGAAGAAATACATCTTTCTGTCTTTCTGTCTCTTATTTCTGTCATTTTCAGTCATGTACAAGTCTTCCTCACCTCATTTGGGGTTTTCTTGGCAGAGATACTGGAATGATTTGCCATTTCCTCCTCCAACTCATTTTACAGATGAGAAAACTGAGGCTAACGGGGTTAAGTGACTTGTCCAGGGTCACACAGATAGTAAGTATCTGAGGCCAGATCTGAACTCCAGTCTTCCTGTCTGCAGGCCTGACATTCTATCCATTGTGCCACTTAGCTATCTGCCCTCCATCTCTGTCTCTCTCTCTCTCTCTCTATATATATATATATATAGAGAGAGAGAGAGAGAGAGATGAAAGAAACAGAAAGAAATACATATATGTGTGTGTATTATATACATATAATACACACACATATATGTATTTCTTTCTGTTTCTTTCATCTCTATTTCTACATGCATACATCCCTATCTCTCTCTCCCTGTGTGTGTGTCTTTCTCCATCTCTGTCTTTCTGTCTATCTATATACATTTATCTCTATGTATCTGTCTACCTGTTTTAGGAGTGTGCTGGAACCAGCTCAGGAGAGTCATGGTTAAATTTGAAGTATGAACTATTTACACCTCAAAAATTGGCAAATGTTACAAATCAGAGCTGGATTTATTGTTTTGTAGTACTCAAGAAAGTGATGGAGAAGATGTCAGTAATGCAGATGAATCTAAAAAACTTGTCATGCACGCATTTTTTTCTTAAGGCCAGTTGTTGACCATTTAGCAGCACACCCCCTGTATCTATCTGTTCATCTGTCTATCTACATCTGTGTGTATGTATGTCTTAACTCTGTACTAAAAAGATTCATTATTCCCTCCGTGTAGATTCTGCTTTCACTGACCCCTGTTACAGCCCCCCTCTGCTCTGAGGAGACAAGTCTTCATGGGCTGCTATAGTTACTTCATGGTGGTTTTTAGTGATGAGCCTTTATAGGCTAAGCCTTGGACAACAGACATGTAGTCCATTGCCAGCTTCATGCTTGGAACTTTTGCGTCTTGGAGAGGACCCAACAGGGCTTAGGCTGTTCTGGCAAAGCCTCCAGCTATCCCAAGTCAGCTCAGGAGCTGAGGAATACTTTAGTGGGGAAAAAAACCATGTATCACAGATACATTCTATATGTTTGGGCGCATGTAAACAAATGCATAAGGTGAATTCATCGTTAACCGTCCTCTGTTAATATTTCATTATATAGTCCCCCATAAAAACTCATCATATTTGAGTTTTTGTTGCTTCTGTTTCCTTTAAAAACAAACGAAGTTGGGGCTAGTTAGACTTGCTAAAACATTCTCATGATAGGGGAATAATGAATATTTTTTTATTTGCTTATGAGAAAACGACTAACTTGATGGAGCTTCTTCAAATGGGGCTACCATGGGCCTGATACTTAGGTTTCAGCAACAGTTTCATTGTAATGTTGGTTAACTACCGGGGAGCAAGAGCCATAGAATTGCTTCTTCTTCCAATATCTCATCTAAGAGGAAACCCTAAAATGATTCCTCTTGAGATGGTTTGAAATTTGGGAAATAATTTTCATCTTGTATCTGAGGGAATCTAATAATCTCCACTACCCAGAGTGTGTGCTGGTTCTCATTGGACAGGTTCATCTGCCTGCCTGAATCCATGGGAATAGGAAAGGGAAATCATAATAACAAAACTCTAAGTCCTGTTTAAATCTTTGAGCCTAATGCTGGCTCAGCTGACAAACATCTGAGATCATTGCCACCTGTGGTTCCACAGATTTGGGAAGCTACTCTCAGTTTTCACAGTTTTGTCATAAAACATAGATATCCTTAATCCTAAATTGATTAGTATATATCCCATTTTGGCAGGGTCATCAGAAGCAAATAGTGTGAAATGAAATGATTAGCATGAATCATGGGTAATGGAGAGTGCTCTAGAGCCTGACCTAATGGTACCATATCTTCCCATAATCAACATTTCTCCCAACACCCCCCCCACCTCCCATGGATAGCTAGAATTTCAAGAATTTTCTGTTAGCCTTCTCATTCTTGGTAGAAATAGAATGACTCCTCTCTGTGGGGCGAAATTGCAAGTTTTGGGTTAATCTGACCAACAGCTGTTAGGTTCTTTCAGCAGCCAGTTGAGGATTACACCCATTTGTGCCAAATGATTCACATTATTACAGAGTTGGAAAGGACCTCAGAAGCCATCAGGTCCACCAGAATAAAAATCCTTTCTACAATATCCCGACAAGTGGTCATCCAAGCTAAAGACTTCATATGAGAGGGAACTCCCAGCTTTCTCAGGCAGCCCATTTTCACTTCTGGATATTTCTGATTATTAGGAAGTTTTCCTTTACATTGAGGTGAAATGTATCTCTGTGTGGCTTTAATCCATCAATGAAAGTCTATTAAGTAGCAGCTGTGTATCAGGCACTAGAGATACAAATATAAGAATGAAGAGAATCCCTGACCTCAGAGAGCTTACAATCTAGTGGAAGGAATCTACTTGTTCACTTGTTTAAGCAAATGAAGGAAGTAACATAAGTGCTGTGGCAGGGCAGGTATGGGTAGGGTGTGGTGGAGAGGGTTGGCCTAGCCACTGTAGGTATCAGGAAAGGTGATGCTTAGACTGAGCCATGTTGGGAGATATGGGCTCCAAGAGGCAAAACCTGGGACGTAGGATGTTCTAGATAAAGGTGACAGCTTGTAGTAAAGACAGAGAAGTGGAATGTGGAATATTCTATACAAGGAATAGTAAAGGAAGGGAAATAAGGGAACAAGCATTTATTAAGCTCCTACTGTGTGCCAGGCACTCTGCTAAGTAATTTACAAATATTTCATTTGATCCTCAAAACTCTGGAAGATAGGTGCGATTATTATCCCCATTTTGCAGATGAGGAAACTGAGTCCAACAGGCAAAATAACTTACCCAGTTAGTGAGCATTCAAGACTGGTCTTTAACGTAGGTCTTCCTGACTCCAGACCTAGCATTCTCTCCACCGCTTTAGTGAGCTTCCAGTTTGGCCAGTAGGCTAGTTTTGTTGGAACATTAACAGGAAAGAGCATAGTGTGCATTCACATGGAAAGGTAGGACAATTCCATCAGAATGTTTCTAGCTCTGCCCTGTGGGGCTAAGCAGAACAAATTAATCATTTTCAGATCTGATGGAACTAGGAGCCATGGGTAGAAACTGAAAAAAGGCAGATTGAGACTTGATTTGAGGAGCCATCCCCAAGTGGAAGGGCCTGTCCCCTCCCTTTTGGCCCTTAAACAAGATCTAAATGACCATTTTGTTGTAGAGGCAAGCCTTTTTATGCAATAGATTGAACAGACAGTCTCAGAGGTCACTTGGAACTCTGAAATTCTCTGATTCTGAAAATAACCCACCATGAGACAACCTTGATTTTGAAAGAGAAAAGAACCTTTTTTTTGTGCTGATTGTGCCAACTCTTTGAAGACAGTACCTTCACAAGCTAGGCATGATCTAACAGAAACCTCCATTCTCACAGAATACACACATATGGTAACGATGTAAATCCTAACCTTGAGAGGAGTTGAAGTTCATTTTTTTAAAAATTCAATATGTTGCCTCAGTGTTGACATATGAAATGGCAGATTTTCAGTGGGGCATTATCCAAATCATGGAAACCCCAAAAAGGTCAATACTGATAAGTGGTAATCCTAATTATTTATATTTATATAAATAATATCTTATTTAATATTTATATTAGAATACCTTTCTAAGTATTTCTTAACCAGCACAGTATTTAGCTAGGTCCTAATTAGGAAAAAGCATGAATCCCCCGAAGTTTACGCATTTGAAATTATGACTATGTACAATATGGTCATTGGTTTCATCTCAATGAAAATATACAGTGTGAATTTGAAAAATGTAACCACTTCAGGGAGATTATCATTTGCACTAACTGGGAACTACCTGTAACTTAAAAAAGAAAGAAAAAAAAACCCCAGAAATCCTAGTGCATGCTTTATAGGAGCAAAATTCCTTTTTTATGGGAACTTGGCATTCCTTAGCATAATTATACACAAAAAGGGCTTGATACTTTTCAATAGGTAACATCCCCAATTGAAATGTTAATTAATACCTAAGATGGTGGTGGTGAGGGAAGGTATTGGGCAGTGTTTCACCATTTTTGTCTCATGACAGGTTCAGAAGAAGAGACAAATCCTGTTTTGAAGGCTTTGAAAAGGAATGCTGATAGGAAAATGCCTTCCCAAAGCCTAGAGGACATTCCATCAGACACATCAAGTGAGATCAAGCTTGCCCTGCTGCTCATGCCTCATTCTGAGCTTTCACATGCCTGAACGCTAGGCTTTGGCCCAGCTGCGTGGAGTTCCACACCAGTCCCTAACTTGGGTTTAGGCAGGATAGACTAACCTTCTCAGAGGGGACTAGCAAACTGACGTTGATGAAGTTCACCCAAAGGTGGCTCCATGGAACTTTGCTAATCAAATAATAGCATGGGGAAGGACTTCTAGAATCTTTTTGGTTTTTTTAAATGATATTGTGGGAACCTGAGATTTAGACCTAAAAGAAAGGTCTCTTGTCTAGTCTGACCCCATCATTTTCCAAAGGGCTCAGACAGGGGAAGTGACTTGACCAAGGTCAAGTAGGCAAAAAGCAGCAGAACTGCTATTTGAAGCCATATCCCTGTGAATGCCTCTTTCCACTACTTACCATTGTCTCTTCAGACATCCCAATTTGACTACTTACTTGACCACCACCAAACTAAATATTTAAAATTAAATTTTTTTTTTATTTTTTAAAAATAATAACAGCATGTAACATTGCACCACTATTTACAAAGCAATTCCCTTTTAAGATCCTCACAAGGCAGGTTGGGAAGTGTAACATTATACACACACACACGCAAATGTGTACATATACATACATACACACATACATATATGTGTGTGTATGTGTATATACATATATATATATATATATATATATATATATATATATGTTTAAAGCTATGATTTCAGCAAAGAACTCAGCAGATGAGCACCTTACTTGCACATTACAGTCTGAGAGAGTTGTCTGGTGCACTGAGAGGCTAGTGACTAACTCAGGGCAATATGTGTCAGAGGCAGAATTCAAACCCAGGTCTTCATGACTCCCAGGCCAGTTCTCTATCCACTACAGTATGCTCTCCATAGTTGGATGATTTTTCACATTTTACCAATGAGAAAAGTGAACCTCAGAGAAACTGTGATATGTGACCCAGGGTAAAACAGCCAAAAAGTGACGGAATCTAGATTCAAACTCTGGCCTCTAGACTCCCCATATTGAGTTTTACCCCCTCATACCACTCAGCTGTGGTACCATGTAGCTGTTAGGGTACATGGCTTTTGTGTTAGATGCCATGCAACTACTGCATAATGTGGAGATAGAGAACCAGTTCCTGACTTCAGAGACCTTGTTTCTAAGTTGTGTTTATTCCCCTTCTCCCTCCACACCCCACTGCAACAAGCTTATCCTTTGTCCTCTATTTGAACATAAGGTCTTGGTCACTCAAAGACTGAGCAGCCATGCTGCTCCCCAATGACTGTGGATCATATTGCCATGAGCAAATGCTCATTTGACTAGTCCATCAGCCAGCAAATATTTCTTGAGCATGGTACAGAGGTGCAAGTATTTCTTGAGCACTTACAAAGAGGACAGCAGTGTACAGGGATATTCATAGAAACTTGGGAAGACCAGCTGCCACTTTCCTTTGCTTAAATCTAGGTGTTTATGTTCACCATGAACCATCAACAAAGGGTCACTCCAGTGGCAAACCAGGCTGAATTCATCTAGTTGTCAAATAAGCGTCTCTTCCAGACTCTCTGTCATGTCTGCCTCTCAGTCAGTAAAATCAGTATTGAAACGAAAAGCAACGTCTTCGCTACCAAACAGCTGCCTCCATCTGGAGCATCACACATCCCTGAAATTTGTCTGCCTGACTCAGATTTCAATATCAGTCACCTAAAGAATCTTAGAAAGGATGCTAGACGTTGTCTCACCCACTGCAGGAATCTACCCTACAGGCTTTTTAACAGGTGGTCTTTGCTGGAATGTTTCCCATGACTGGGAGCTCCCTGCTTCCCATGGCAGCCCATTTCTTTTGGGAACAACTCTCATTGTCAGGAAGTTGGCTGTTCCCCCCCTTCCCCCTTTTATTGTTAGCACTGAGGAAAAAAGTCAAGAATTGTTCCATTTGGTAAAACTGCCTTTTATATGGTGGCCATTTCCATTTTTTAAAGCATTCAGGGATGCTTAGGGTTAAACCAAAATCATATTCACACTGACTGGTATCCCTGCACACTCCATTCCAAATGCTGATACCCCGCTCTCACTGCAGCCTGCCAAAATTCCACTAGCAGTTGGTCCCCAAGCGAGGTCCCTTTGCTTGCCTTCCCAAGGCTTGTGGAAAGGATGATGCACACACACAAATATTTGTCATGGGCCGTGGGTTTGGGAAGGTGTTAGTCATGACCAGCATTTTTCCTTCTTTGTTCATTTCAACGGAGCGTGTTCCAGCCCTGTGCTTTCAATGCTGCTGCCGGGCCGTCGCTTGCTCTGCATTAACCCACTGACCCTTGGGAGTCATTTTTACAGCATTGTACTGATGTAAACTGCATCAGCTCTGAAACGGGAGCTCCTGCTGTGGCACCAGGCTCGAGCGGCTAATCCAGAGGGAAAGTATTGGGGGGGGGAAGACATCTTGTTTGGTCCTATAGGCTGCCTTCACCCTACCCCCCTCGCTCCATCCTGAGTAATTTCTGCTAACTCCTCGGGGGCAGCCGATGAAACGCCAGTTTCCCTGAGATGCATGTCATTAACTGCGTGTCACTTTCTCCTGCACAGATCAAGGCAAAGTAGATTTTCTGCCAGAAGACTTAGTGCGTAGTGCTGAAGATGGTAAATATATTATCTGTCTATGCATGCCTGTTTTAGGCTCTGGGGTCCCTTTGACAGCAGCCATGGTGACACTCACTCTTGGCAGGTATAAATAAGAACCTCTGCTTGCCATCCTGTGATCAGAGGTGCCTAAGGAACGTGGGGTTTTGGTTCTTTTTGCTTCATGTATGACTGGTCTTATTCCAAATTCTGATGTCGATTCCTTCAGGTCGGTGAGAAACTCTTAAGAATGAATGCCTCGACTGAGAAGGCTGGGGGCTTTAAAAGAAAAAAAGAAAATTGTATTTCAGGATATTTGTCTTGGTTCTTTTTCAGTGACGTGTTAGAAAGAAAAAGCCCCTAGAGCCAGTGAGGAGTGGTGTTTGGGTGGGACTGGTTCTATGGGTGAATTATTCATACATTTGGCTATTGCTGTGTTGGGGCTCTGCGAGGAACCGCATAACAGAGGAGGAGCAGGGCCTTGTTTTCTCATCTGTACAATGGGGCTAATTAGACTGGCCCCACCTCTTTTATGGAATGGGACTATTGTGAAGAAAGCAAAATGTGATCTGCAGTTTTATTCCAGTCACGAAACCCAGGTTACTAAAACCTAAGAACCTTTTGAAAATGAAGAGACTTGGCTTTAAAACAGAGGTCCTCATGCCTTTTTATGTCATTGATTCCTTTGGCAGACTGGGGAAGTCTACAGACCCTTTGTCAGAATAATGTTTTAAAATGCTTAATTGAAAGAAATGCTAAATTTTAATTAGAGATTGGTTTAAATAAAGATGTATTTTTGCCCATGGAACCCCTAAAATATATCTGCAGGCACTTGGGGGTCCATGGACCCCAAGTTAAGACATTTTGCTTGAAACCGTCAACAGTCCAGTAGTCTTAGTCTAAATATCGATACAGACGTTAGACTTAGAAAGAGGTGCTGATATAATTTGGTGCAGCTGGAAGTCGATTTGAATAACATTGATTCATCAGGGGTAGGGAAGAAGACAGAACCGAAATGAATCTTCCTTTTTTTAAGGCTTGGAAATGTGACTTTAGAATTTACCAACATGTTTTTTAGATTCACACAGAGGGTCCTTTGTTATTGAAACCTGCTAGTGTTGAGTTCAGTCACAGAAGTACATGCTTTATAAGCCTCGCCACATCAAAGCAAGAGGATTCATTTTTAAAAGTCCAGTACTATCGAACTTCAAAATATCCATGATTCCATCGGTACAGGTATTCCCTCTACTGATGCAGATGACAACCCACCCCTCCAAACCTAAGTAGACAATCTATTCAGTTTTCTCTGACACCTCTCCTTCCCTCCTAAAAAAAGAAGAAAGCATCTGATGTCGGACCTTACAGTGATGAGAATATATTTTCCATCTCTGACATTTAGCTCTAGTGATATCTTATTTAAAGTACTTGCCTGATTCTTATTTTATCCTTATAACAAGCAGTAGTCATATCCCCATTTTACAGATGAGGAGGACTTTGGGGTTCAGAAAGTTTGTGTGATTTCCTCAGAGGCACAAAACTTTCTTAGTGGGAGGGTTGGAACTTGAATCCAGGTCTCCTGGATCCTAATCAAATACCTTTTCTGGTGAATCATGTTGCTTCCCTTTAAACAAATGGTTATTCATGCCTGTTTCTACTTGGTGGACTTTTTATCGGTAGTGAAGACCTTTTTATAGGTTGATAATTTCACAGATTTCTCCAAGGTCAGAACTGATCTAAAATGTTCCATGAGGAATTACCCTGAGAAAGAGAACAGGAGCTCTGATGCTATCTGATAGAGTCCTTAGTCTTGATTATATATGTTACAACTTTGTCTTTTCATGTATTTTTAATCACTTTGTTAAAAATGTTATCTCAATGTTGCTCTTCTGAGCAGATCAGAAAACAGATCAGCAGCAAGCTACAAATGAATCCATACCAGGAAGTGAGTAGTTGGACCCTAATGTCTAACACCTCAAAGAGTAGAATTTGGGCACCATATTAAGTGTCTAGCTCTATTAAAATAACTAACTCCATTAATAATGCTATGTGTTCGTTACTAAATACCTGCAGCTCACAAAACTATTTCATTGTCAGGGTCTGAATTGCAAGCATGAAAGTGCTCTCTGGAGGACATTAATTCATAATTTGTCTTGAGGGTAGGGCTTATAAATGGGAAAAAAATATGTTGAGTCTTGTTTGCCTTTTCAGAAGTTTATCTAAAGCTCACTGAGTCCTGTTGGGTATAATGGCCTGGGTGGCCTGCTTACAGTTAAACATAGTCCATTTAGGGCCACGTGGCTCTTAAACGTGGTCTTAGAATGTCAGAGCTGGAAGAGACCTAAGAGACTAAACTATTAGAATATAGACTGTTCTAGAATAAGCTTCTTAACCTGTTTTGTGTCATAGACTCCTTTGGTAGTCTGATGCCTCTTTTAAGTACATAAAATAAAATCCATAGGATTGCAAAGGAAACCAGTTATATTGAAATAGTTATCAAAATATTTTAAATACTTAAATATTTTTAAATTTAAATATTTTTATAAACCAAATTCATAGACCCCATTGAAATCTATTCACACACTATGGACCCCAGGTTAAGAACCCCTGATCTAGATAGAAGATTTCTTAAAGACAATGTTAGACCATGTAATTTAGAGTCACAGAGTCCAACTTCCTTCATTTACAGATGAGAAAACTGAGGTGAAATGATCATCTCACAGTCACATAGCTAGTCACTGGCAGAACCAGGATGGAAACCTAGTATTCCTGACACCTGGTACAACCATCTTTCAATAATAGCCATCAGCTGCAAGTTTCTTATACTTTTAGCATCAGACTATAGAATGAACAAATTGACACTTTTTGTGTTCCATTTCATATTAAGCATATGTGTTTGGATATATGCATTGACATTCACAGCCATATATAGGCACCCACATATTATGTATAATTCTAGCTGGTCGTTCCCATTTGGCCTTGAGCATTTTGGAGTCAAAAGAGATGTTAAATCTCAATTGAGATAACTAATGTCAGAAGTGCTAATACAGTGATAGGCAGAGAATTCAGAATTTCAAAATTAGGAGACCTGGGTTTGAATCTTATACCTCCCACTTACTGCCTGTGACTAGATAGATTAACCTCTCTGGGTTTCATGCTTCTCATATATAAAATAAGGAGTTGAACCTTTGAGGTCCCTTCTAGCTCTAAATCTATGGTCTCGTGAGAACAAACAAATGATATGACTAATGTCTTCCAGGGGCTAACGTTCCCCAACTGCCTCGCAAGTAGTTCCTAAGAACCGTAAATGCTAGTTCAGATTTTTTTAGACTTTTAGCATTTTTCAAGATGCTTTCTCCACAACCAACTACCCTGTGACAAGACAGCCACTGTGGAGAAAGTAGTATTACCCTCATCTTAAAGATAAAGGAATAGATGAAAGCCTGAACAGACAAATAAGACTTGCCCAGCATCTCCTAGTGGCAAAGCCAAGACTTAGATGCAAGTATTTTGATTTTCTCATTACTATACCACCTACAAACAAAAAACCCTAGTTCCTAGTGGCTTAGAATCATAAAGTTAAGATCAGATAAGACTGTCATCTAATGGAAACTTTGACTCTCCCCCAGCACATGGCATAGTATTCTGCATACACTAGGCTGCCAATAAATGTTTCTAGATCTGGACTTGACATCTCAATGGAGGTGCTGGCAATTCATTTGAGCTAGCCTCGATGGGATGTCACCTGTAGCCTAGAGACTGAAATCAAAGGTTGGCCTATTCAATTTTCCTTCCAAACCCGAGTTGAAGGTTCTATGTTTCCTCTGCTTCAGCTCATGACATGACAAAAGACTAGAACAGAAAAAAAGGAAAGCAAGCCCAGGCTTTGAGCCCTTGTCGGGGCTCTAGCGGAAGAAGCGCAGCCTTCTGCCTGCAGACGTTTGACTTTTCCATTTGTCTTTTGAAGTGTCTGCGGTAAGGCATTTTATTTTCTCTTTTTGGCTCTTGCCCCAAGTTGGCCTGAAAAGTGAAATAATAGACATCTCTCCCTCTCCCATAATTATCCAATTGGCTGAGCATTTGGAGAAAGCAGAAGCTGAGTTATGTGTGGGTCCAGGTTCCTATACCTCTCTATAAATGAAAGTAGAATGTTTGTCCTTCATGCTCAAAGAGAACCAAAGTGACATCACCATGTCAGGGTCAATGTACAGTGTGTCTGGCTGTGGTGGATCATGCCAATATGCGTTTGGAAGGTTACACTACAGGCCAGGCCCCTAGAAAAGAAGGTCCAGGGCCTGGCTCACAAATTGCTTCCAACACATGCTATATTCCCAACAGCCACTCCTTTACTATATTTAAGCCATGAGTTGTATTTTTCTCCACAAGATTCAACCTTTTGTGCCTGTTAAAAATCATTTGATGAGGATATGATTGCAGCATTTAAATTCTGAGCAGAAATAATTTAGGCAGGTATTTACTTGACCCTTTAGGCTCACACAAGCACTTTACCTATATTAGCTCATCCAAATCTGGCATCAGTCTTGTGATATAGGTAGGTAGTACAAAGTGTTATCCTACATGTGCTAAGCTGATACCCCAGGGAAGTTTGCCCAAGGGTCAAATTGTTGGGAAGGAGAAGAACCGATGCTTGAACCCAGGACCTTCTATCTGCCAAGTCCAGCACTCTGGACTTAGTCCATTAACTTAGTCCTAAATTCATTAATTTTCTGCTACCTTAAAAAAAATGTTTGAAATAGGCCTTGTTCTAAAACTTATTTTAGGCGCATGATTGACAAAGTTCTCAGAATATCCATGGAGTCATTTTCTGATTCCATGGAGCTTAAGCTCATGTGGAAGTCAGCAAAGTTCCCATGAAATGTATGTAAAAATGGAATTTTACCAAAGCAGGTAACCATTTGAGTGTAACAACAAATGGGCCATTCATGTAAGTGATGCTACTACCTTCCATCAGAGGATAGCAGAGCCAAGAAGGGACCCCAGAGACCAGCTAGTTCAGCTTTGCATCTCTTCTAAGTTTTTTATCTGCTAGTTATACCTCTGTATCCCTATTGTTAGAAGATACTCTATAGAATAATCATGTCCAGTGAAATAGCCATTAAAGTCTGTTTTTTAGTTTGTCCATTATTGTATATTATTCAGGAGTACATTATCAAGAACCAGGGCGCAATTGGAACATATTTTGGGTCACTAACATGCAACCCAGGTCCATTTGACTATTTTAAATTGATGTCATGGGATCATAAATTTTGAGCTAGAATGGCTTTTAAAGATTGTCTTCATTTTGTAGAAGAGGAACTATGGTCCAGAGAGCTTCTGTGACCTGCAGGTAAGAAATAGCAATAGTAGGAAGTTGAACACAGATGCTCTTATACCAAATTCAGCATTCATCCTATGAAAAGCTACATACCCATGCTATGAATGGTGTGGTTTGTGGTAGCAAAAGATTTAAAATAAGAGAAGAACCTATCATTTTTACATGTAAATCCTTAAAATTAGGAATGGGGCATATCTATAAAGTACCTTCAAATCCAATTTAGGAGTATCTGAGCAGCGTTTTCAAGCTCAGGGTTTTCTCAGTACACTGTTTGGACAGATCTGTTTGCAGACAGTGACAAATAATTGACACAAAGACTTTGATTTTCTGTGGTTGTGAATGAACCATTGTCAGAAAACTAGCTTTCCCATGTTGAGGTACACAAGATCAATGATTTCTCCACTGCCATCTGTCATTTAGGGGCCTTAGAGAGAACTCTGGACCTAGGGCCAGGAAACTGAGTTCTAATTCCATTTCAGACTATTAAAAGTTGTATAGCCCTGGACAACTAACTCGCTTAAGTTTTCTCAGCTGTAAAATGAAGAAGATAACACTTTTAAGACTTATTTCATAGAGCTCTTTTGAGGGCCAAATGAAATAATATATGTGAAGTGCTTGAACTTGGAAGTGCTACCTGTACATGTGGCAGTTATGAATATCAGTATATTTATATTGAAATCCTTCGATATTTAAGGGCAAGAGGACTTTCAGAACTGAATTATGTTAGAAGATTCAGACAATCCAAATGAAATAGTTTCTCAGCCTGTAGCATGTCTGAAATGTATAGTGTATCTCAGGGAGGTGAACTAATAAATTGCAATGCGAATTCCAAATAAACCAAAGGTGAGCTTGCTCTGTTCTAATGTAAATCAATAACTAAAAACCAATTTGCACTGAAAAAACTCTAATAATCCAGGTCTAGTTCCAGAAATGTTGACCTGACATAGATTTTGGAGATTATCGTGTTCAAACCCCTAAAATTCTAAGCTGAAGTCTAGACAGGGCAAATGACTTGGCCTGGGTCACTCACCCAGTAACTGGCGGAGCTCTAGGAATCCATATCCTCTGACTCTTCAGTTCAGCGGTCTTTGAATCTCATGTTTTACACTAGTTTAAAATTCGGATTTGGTTCAGCTCCTTGTTAGATATCTGTAACTAATTTATCGACACTGCATGTATGTTCATCATGTTCCTGCATGTGGACCTCTGTTTCTTTAGTCTCTCAACAAACATACCTCTTTGATGAAATGTTTGATTTTTAACTTGAGTGAAATATTGCTGCCTACCAGTGGTGAGAATATTTTGAAAACAGACCTGCTGCTCTTTAGTTTCCACAGTGCCTTCACATCCTGATAATCAATTTGCACATCCCGAAAAACTCAAAAGGATGAGCAAGTCTGTTCCAGCATTCCTCCAAGATGAGGCAAGTCCACATTTTTTAATATAAGAAAAATGACATTTGCCAAGTGAATTTTTCCCTCTGGGTTTGTGTGCTTGTAGTGCTCTCCAGCACTACAGATGGAAGTGGTCAAGTGTTGTTGGTCTTTGTTTTTGTGGTTGATAGAAAGTGTCTCAAGTTCAGGAGAGAGGAAAACCATGTCTCATTTGACTATCACCAGCTCCTTTGTCAAGTGGAACCCCACTTGGGCGCCAGAGCCTTCCCTATTCCCCAAAGTAGCTAGAAAATTGAGGTTCTGAGAAGCATTTATCATGGGAGGACAAAAAAGATAAATATTGTTCTCTATGCTTGAGAATTGATCTGGAGCAATTTGACTTGGGTGGTCCATCCATGTTTTTGATGAAAGTATTAATTTACTAAAATAAATAGGCTTGGAGTTAAAATATGTCCATTGATTTTAAGGGGTAACTTAAGTACTACTGAGTGCCTTCAAGCTATTTAAATCTCATTTGCTCCTGGTCCTATTAGAGTGCTGAAACCTTCCCATTTTTAGCTTTGAAAAAGTGTGGAGATGGTTTTGGTTTTTTTTTTTTAAATCTCAAAAGATGACAAAGGTGTTGAACTCTCATCACTGAGAATTTAGAACAGGGTAGGCACAGTGCCTTATCATCTGCAGGGGTTAAAAAGGCAGATTCTCTTCCTGCCTCCAGTTACTACCTATCTATCCACCTTCTCAATTCAGTAAACATTTGTGAAGCACCTTCTACATGCTGTACAAAGCTTTGGGGATACAAAAAGGGCAAAAGACAGTTCCTGCCCTCAAGGAACTTACAATCAAATGAGACAACAGGTAAACGTAGATACACATACACATACGCACACGCAGTGTTTTTGTGATTACTTCTCATCTGAAGGATGATTCTCTAAGAACTGACCAAACTAGAATGTTTTCCTAAAGACATAAAGAATGAAAGAGACTGGTTTTGGAAACCAGCCTCTGATACTTCTTTGTTTTCTCCCAGTTTTATATCATTCCATCTTTCAGACAACATAGCATACCTCGTTCCAGGGCTGCTCAGGCAGAAATGAGTCAGAGCTTCCCACAAGGCTTGCCCTAAGCTGAATTCTATGACATTCAGTGCTCTGAATCTTCCCTGCCTGTGACATTTACCCACCCTTGTTGGGTACCTTATCCCTTCCTCCCATCCCCTACTTTTCATGTGGTACCCTTTGTTTTTTTTCCTATTTTCATCAAAACCTCCAAAGCAAAGTCCTGGTAGCAATCGTTTACATCTTAGTATGAATTTAAGCCACTGTGGTCCTTCCCTGAGGTATATTTGTATTTCATCCCTCATTAAGATAAGAAATTTCATCTCTTATTAGAGTTCTAGGTATCTCAGGAATCAGAATGGGAAGTATATTTGGGGGATAAGAGGTCCTTTCCAACCAACTTCTGCCCATGTATCACTCTATCCTTGGGTTAGATTCACTGTCCTGTAACCATTCAGTGGTTGAATTTTTTTAGGAGTGCGAGTTAAGGTTTCCTTTGTAACATAACATCCATGCTTTTCAACTACCTCTAAAGTGGAAACTGGAAAGGAACCTGTGGAGTTCATGTGGTTTTATGCTGCCATTAAGTCCAGTGTTTTGTCCTCTGACAAAATTGGGTAATATGCTGGTTCATTGCTATGGTTTTCCTCATATGGGTTTTTAAGTGTCTGTGATTCTGGCTATGTATGCAGAAGTAACAACAGATTAAGATAACAACAGATTAATATATAACATATTTTAAAATATAAAAGAGAAGACTTTTTTAAAAAATGAAGAGCTCATGTTTGGGAATTATCTCATGCTGATTGCATCAGTTCTAGAGCACTACAGAACTCCATCAAGAGACTGAGGCAGTAATCCACACAGAAAACCCCAAGTGAATGAAGATTGTATTATGATGTGCCATTGGAAGGGCAACCCATTGAATGAGCATCAGTACCTCCATGTTGGAAAGGGGCTACAGATGGACAGTGAGTTTGACTGAGGAATTGAATAGAAGGACATCAGACAGGACTATATTTGGGAACTTACGTCCTACTTTTGTCCCGAGATGCTTCCTGATGACAGAGCCCTTCTTATCTAATACCAGTATTCTCTTGGTAATCACAGATTCACAGAACCTATAAGTTGAAAGAAACCACCTCATCTAAACTATACTGACCAAGAATTCTCTCTGTATCATCCCTGACAAGGGATCATTTAATGAAAAGAAAGCCATTAGGTCTCCATGCAGCCCTTCTAATCCCTTCAGATAGCGCTAATCATTGGGAAATACCTCTCTACATGAACCCTAGATCTGTCTCTGCAACATTCACCTCTTAGCCCTAGTTCTGACCTCTGAAGGAAAGCATGAAAGGTAATCAGATCCTTCAACATAGAATACCGCCCTTCTCAAATCTTCTCCAGACTAAACCTTCCTTCAGGTCTCAGCTAAGGTTCCACATAGTGCTTTTCCCTCCGAGATGTTCTATCTCCAATTTAGCCTGTATATATTCATTGTGTACATAGCTGTTTGCCTGTTGTGTCTCTCCCACCGAACCGTACCCTCTGCTTAGATTATGAATGCCTTGAGAACAGGGACTGTGTTTTGCTTTTCTTTCTATCCCCAACACTTAGCACCGTGCCTGGCACATAGCAGGCACTTAGTAAATTATACTCTATCATTTATTGTTCCCACTTCCTTGAACCCATCACCATTTAGCACAGTTTCCAGTCTCCTCACAACCTTGTCTAAACTCAGATTTTTCAATATCTTTCCTAATGTTCCTATCAAAGATGCCCACTGTCACCATTTCTTTTTAGCACACTATCAGAAATACTACATATCAACATATAGGAGAGATATATTAGAAGATACAACTAACAAAGATTCCTTTACATAATAGAAAGAAAAATATTAAATATTTAAGATGAATCTAATGTGAGACACACGAAGACCTATAGCAGAGGAAATATAAAACTTTAAGAAGATTTGAATAAATGTTTAAAGTTACCTTACTAGTGGTTGGATAGAATGATAATGAGGACACCCCTGCAGGACATTTACACATTTAACACCACACCTGTTAAAATCCCAATGGAGTATTTTATAGATGTGGGTAAAATGACAGTATAATTTGAATGGATAGACAAGAATACCAAATATATTGCAGTGGTGGTAATGGTGAGTGGCAGGGTGATGATAGAAGGGAGGCAAGCTAATAGACTTTACAATTTATTATATAGTGACAGCTATTAAAATTGCCTGTCACTTGGCTAAAAATAGACCGACTAATGGAAGAGACTAAAAAATTCCAAAAATTGAGCATGTAATAAAAGATTAATATATGCTGAACTTAATAAAATTGAGGGGGAAGGGAGAGAAAAAATTCATAAATGATCTTGGGAATATTGAGTAATAACAGGGAGAAAAATTTAGATAAATGACATCATTATAAATTCCACACAGACTAACAAATGTGAATATATGCTCATCCATATGGTAAAATAAAAAATGATAAAAATGAGAGTATTTTTTACCACTTAAATATGTAGAAGAAATCATTTGACTTTCTTAATGCTACAAATGTATATCAGGGACAAGTTATTAAGTTCAGTTATGTAAAAATAACTATGCACAATGAAAGTCAGTGGAAGTAAATGAAAAGCAACAATGGGAAAAATATTCCTAATAAATGTGATAGGTTAAAGATTTTTTTGAAGTTATCAGAAACTCTCAATCTCCAGTGGGCAAATGGCCAAAGGATAGGATAATATAGAAGGTAAGCATTTTGAAAAATGTCCATCACTGCCAGTCATTAAAACAGCATGTTGTAGAATACCTGTGACACACTCCATCTTAACATGCATTAAATTAGCAAAAATAAAAATTATCAAATTCATGTGGCTGTGAATCATGGAACATCACAGTCTCAGAAGAATCACAATTGTAGGTGACCGTAAGGGCAGATATGTGGACAGATCCATGGTGGGTTAAAGAACAATGAGAATTTGCACATGGGATGTAATAGATAACACGTCATTATGGATGCATAGAACCAGAAAAGATACTGGAACCGAGGTAAGGCTACAGTTAAGATTAACAGATGTGCAATGGAGGCCTGAACTAGCATCCAGAAATGAAAAGAACCAGAAGAAGGCCTCTAGAGTATCAGGTGAATCTTTGACAGAAATTACAGCAAGAGGTGGACGAGAATTGCAGAGGATATGAAGGTCTGTATGGCTTGTGACTTGTACCAGTATAAGCAATACACCGCTGGTGAGGTCAAACATCCATCAAAGTTTTAAATAAGAAGGAAGTTGTATCGTTAAACTTGAAGTGGTTATTGTGGGAGATGAAAGTGAAATAGGATCATTTCTGCTATCTCCTTTCTCTTCAGCCCTGGACAATTTAAAGAATCATGGGGGAAAAAAGACAGCATTTTTGTGGCAGTGATGGAGTCCACTCTTCTCTTTTCCCCTTCTCACCCCATATAAGAATTGGTTTCATAGCATTGACCTTGAATGGCATGGCATGAGTCTCTTGGCATGAACTAACTTCTTTCTCTAGGAAGGTGTTTAATGGATACCTCTCCCCACCCCACCTTTAGTTTCCTAACTGCCTCCTAAATTCATCTCCCAAAATAGGAGCTCACACTGGGAGCTTAACCAGAACGTTGGAGCCAGAATGAACCCTAGAGAGCCATCTAACCTAACCGTTTCTTTTTACAAGTGCAACCTAGTCAGGGGAATTATTTATCTGAAATCCCATGGCAAGGTAACGACAGAGTCAAAACTGGAGACCCTTAGTCTCTTAACTTTCAGTACAGTGTTCTTCCCAATATTCTGTGCTGTAAAAGAAAACCTAGAAGGGGGTTAGTACTATAAAAACTAGTATGCAGAGATCCAGTGTGATCTAGTGAATTAGGACTCCAAGTCAGAAAACCATTTAACCTCTCTGAACTTGAGTTTATTTATTTTTAATAGGACATTATATACTATATGTCCTCTATGGTTCTTTCCAACTCAAATCTATCTATATGCATGTGCATTTAGATGATGCCAACTCATGAGTTTAAGACAGGTTCTGAAATTAGCATTATAAATTCTTTCCTGGCCCCTATATCCCCAGTATTTTCCCCTATAAATTGCATTCTTCAAATTCCCAGTCTCTGGAAAAATATTTTAAATAAGCACTAAAGTATCAATGTGATGTTTTAAGAAAGACATACACCATGTCATGTAAGTTAAATGTATTACTACTTTTTTGAATTTCAAATACAATGAGTATACATATATATATATATATATATATATATATATATAAACACAATAGTACATGGAAATTTGTAAGATTTTAAAAAAGAAAATGGGATTAATCTAGAATAGAAATAGATCTATTTTTCCCCAGATTAAGACTAAAATAAATGATTTGATCTCTAAGTTAAAGGACATGTTAATAATGAAAGGAATATAAAATATCTGTATCTTGACCATGGCCCTTGAATCTTCTCATTTGGGGTAAAATTAATATCCTACATAGAAAATAGAAGCCTTGGAGTGTGGAACATCGAATGTTAATGTTGCATAACAGCATGACCTTGGGGTCCCCTCACCTTGGTTCTAACACATTGGTGAGATTCTCCCCCAGGCATTTCAGTAACTCAGTCCCCTTAGATGGGTTTGAAGCCAGAGGCCCGCCTTATACTCAGTTTCTCCCCATGGCAGTGTTTAGAGTGAGTTTCCAGCGTACCTGGGAAATGCCACAGAGCAGTGGGATTCTAAGAGATAAGACTTTACCTCTCTACTCTTCCACGTAGATTCTGACCACAGTTTGCCATGGCCCTAAATAACTTCTGCATTATGTGATGTCTTGTAGAGTGATGAAAGAGAGACCGATACCGCATCAGAAAGCAGTTACCAGCTTGGCAGACACAAGAAGAGCCCGAGCTCTTTAACCAATCTAAGCAGCTCCTCTGGCATGACATCACTGTCTTCTGTATGTAAACAAAGGCTCAGTTCTAATGGTTCCCTGCTTTCGCTCATCGCCATCCCTGCCCTCTGTAAACCAGCTCTGCTTTATTTTTGCCATTTCCTTAACCCCAAGCTCCAGAATGCCTCTCTCCTTGGCAACTGGCCTCTAACCAGCTAAATGTTTTTTCTTAGTTGTGCATCAACTTTAGAAGAAATAGCTCCATTTAAATGTCTGTGTATGTCTCAGAATACATGACTTCAGATGGCCAACAATATATGATGCTTGACAAAATCACAGGGAAGCGTCTTGAATAGTGTGTGTGGGTATTCGTGTGTGCATGCATTTGTAGACATATGTGTGTGTGTCAGTGTGGCCTACTTGGCTGGTCACAGGCTTAGCAGGTATTTTATTACAGAAATTAGTTGATAAGGATCTGTGAAAGGCCCCACATTGATCAGATAGCTAGCATTTGGGTTTATGCCATCATCAAGACGAAAACTTCTTAACTTTTTTTTTTTTATGTCATGGGTTCCCTTTACATTATTTGGTTTATTCCTTGGACCCCCTTCTCAGAATAGTGTTTTTAAATTAAAAACAAAAGAAAAATACATAGAATTACAAAAGAAACAAAGGTTAGTGAAGATAAAGATGTATTCTTTCCCCATCCAAAGTTCACAGACCCCCTGAAATCTATTTATGAAACCAGGTTAAGAACCTGATTTAGGTATTGTAGCAATATCTAGGACAACTTCCCCTGACTCCTAAGGGTCAGGCAGCTTGAACCCCTGACTTTGGAGCACATGGATAGAAATTAAGGGGAATGATGGCATGGCAATGATACCCAGGAAAACTCATCACTAGATTGCATTATGACCTTTTCGTTTTGATTTTGAAAATCTGTGTGTATGTGTACATGTATGTTTTTTGGATCCCTCTCTTTAAACACTCAATTTTTGAAAATCTAGAGTTACAGAAAAGAAATTCTGCGGGTGATTCATTCTTTCATAGGGTTCATGGTAGAATTCCAATCAACATAAAGCTCCCCTAACACATTTAAGATATTCAGTTTAGTGCAGAAAACATTTTTAAGTGCCCACCATATACCAGGTACTTTGCTAGGTCCTGAGGACCCAAAGAGGTTTCTGCTACCCTTAAGGATCCTATAATTAGGAAAGAAAGAGTAGAACAGGGGAGGTGATAATTGATTGTCATATAACCTTTTCAGACCAGAATAATCTCTTGCCTAAAGTGAGGTACATTAAGCTAGGTATTACGAAATTTCTAGGCATGCCACTTAACTGTGCTTAAACTCTGATTGACCTTGGCTTTATTGAATCTGTTCCTATTGAATCCCTATCAATATAATCTGATTGCTTACCTCCTGTGCAGTTTTTTAACTTCTTCCATCATTTATTCATTATTCATTATCATTCCTTCCTGAACTTTCAGAGTATAAGCCCAGTAAGCAGTTTTTCAGACTTTGTGATTTGCTAACATAGCGAAATTCCTCCCTGGCAGCTTAGAAATTTGATACAAGAACTTATTTCACTATAGTCTGTGTCTGATATATCTTGTATATTATCTCTTTGGCCATTAATAAAAAAAAATAGCCCTAAAAATAGGCTTACTTATAACCACATGATTTTTTTAAGCTTGCTTTCAATGAGCCATCCTGTGAATAACTATATCTTCTTTTTTAAAAAACCATATGAAGGTCACCAAAATTCATCTGAAATGTTAACTTTTATTTCTTTGTGCTCATGTTTGGTTTGCTGGGTTGAAATCTTTCCATATTAGATTGAAATACATAAATTATTATTTTGTCTACAGATGTATATTACACCCAACCAGGGTTATTTCTAAAATCCTTTTATATGCTCAGCAGCTAAACTCATGAAAATCTTGTTTCTGGTACTTTCAGGTGAGTGGAAGTGCAATGAGTGTTTACAGTGGGGACTTTGGCAATCTGGATGTTAAAGGAAGTGTTCAGTTTGCCATTGATTATGTGGATTCATTGATGGAGTTCCATGTTTTTGTGGCCCAGTGCAAGGACTTAGCAGCAGCAGATGTTAAAAGGCAGCGCTCTGATCCGTAAGTGAATTTTGGAGTTTCCTGTATTCTATCAAGTTCACAACACCTTGTCCAAGTAGGAAATGGGAGGAAATATAGTGGCAGTGTTTCCAGTTTTTTAAATAATCTTCTAGGGAGCTAAATTCAAGAAAGAAGTTTGAAGAAAACCATTTATAGGTTTTTTAGAACTGAACTCCCTAATCCGAACCAAAACATTTTAAACTAATGGGACTTTCTAAGGACTTGCTGAAAAATAGTCAAACTAGGGTCAAAATCCTGGCAGGGAGGTAGTTAAAAAAAAAAAGAGTTGAGTCCACTTGGATAAATTTTCATGTCTGAAAAAAGACTTCACTTCAAATAATCAGTTTTGTTGCCCTTGATTTCAAAAGGAATAAAAATGCTATTGTCCTAAAATGCTGCCTCCACCGAAATCCAACTCTGATATTTCTCTGTGGTATGGAGGTGGGTCTTGGTTCAAAATGTGTGCCAGTGGAGCCCAACTTGGCAACTTATATCAATCTGGAAAGGCTTCAAATCCAGGCCTGATGACAGTGTGTCTAAATACAGCTAACTCTCAATTAGTGTGAATACATAAATTATTATTTTGCCTACAGATGTATATTACATCCAACAAGGGCTAGTTCTAAAATCCTTTTATGTGCTCAGTAGCTAAACTCATGAAAATCTCATTTCTGATGCCTTCAGGTGAGTGGAAGTGCAATGAGTGAATTCCCTAGAGGTGGTTAGCAAATAAAAATTGCCACAATTTGAAGATATAATGATGTAAAATATAGTGATTGATTCCAGTCCAATGGAAATATGCAATATGAATAATGCAGCCATCTCAGAGGATTCCTTATTTGCAAATTTAGAGAGGCTCATCCCTAGAGAGTTGACCATAAGGTTTTTTTTGGCCATAGCCAAAAAAAGCAGAGGATGAGATGGATAGATAGTGTCATGGAAACAAACATGAACTTGGACAGACTTCAAGAGATAGAGGAGGTTGGGGTCATGTAGAGTAACATATGACTGAAGAAGCTGAACAAGCCCAAAATTAGAATGTTATTAGGCTGTCTCCTGTGGTGGGGAGACTGTAATATGAACAGATAGAGCTGTTCACAAAGTAATGAAGTATTAAAATAGTGAGAAAGTGCATGCTGAGTTTTCTCCTTCATATATTAATTTTGAAAATATCATGTGATCCACTAAGCCCATTTCTTTGGATTCCTTGAAAGATAACCTCATTATTCTGTTTGATGCTATCATGCTCTCTGGTAGGACACCTTTTCTTTTCTTACGAATCTAAATCAAATATAAAAGACTTCAACTTTTTTTTTTCAAATTAATGGCATTTTAGGGAATCTCTTATTAATGTTTAGTAGGAGAAGCTTATGATATTGCTAGATATCTATTTAGATGGTTTCCTGAGAGTCTTTGAAACTCTAAACCTCTACGTATAGTTACCTCTGGTTTTCTGTTCCCTAAAATGTCTTGTAATCTTAGAGAATCACAGAATTTCAAAGGTGAAAGGGACTTCTGAGGCACTCTTGTTCAACTCATACCTGAAAAAAAATCTCTTACAGCATACTCAACAAATGGTCATTGAAACTTTTCTTGAAGACATCCAGTGAGGAAGAACCACTACCTCCGTTTTACTTTTCACTAGCTAGTTCAGAGTTTTAGGAACTCTTTCCTTGTTTGTTTATTCAGTCATTTTTTCAGTCATGTCCAATTCATTGTGCCCTATTTGGGGTTTTCTTACAAATATACTGGAGTGATTTGCCATTTCCTTTTCCAGATCATAAGGAAACTGAGGCAAAAAGGGTTAAGTGACTTGCCCAGGGTCACACAGATAGTAACTTTCTGAGGCCAGACTTGAACTCAGGAAAATGAGTCTTTCTGACTCCAGGCTGAGCTCTCTATCCATTGGGCCACCCAGCTGCCTCTTACAGAAGCCTACATGGGCCTTTCCACAGCTTCGACCCATTTTTTATATTTTAAATACTAAAAAAAAAGTTGGATGAGGAAATAAAATCACTGTTTTCTTCTCATCACCTTATCTTTTCAATTTCTAGATATGTAAAGACCTATTTGTTACCAGACAAAGGTAAAATGGGCAAGAAAAAGACACTTGTGATGAAGAAAACCTTGAATCCTGTATATAATGAGATATTGCGGGTATGTATGAACAGAATATGTAATTACGGTAACTTTCATTTATGTGACATTCTTGGGTTTATGAAGTGCTTTACCTATGTTATCCTGTTATAACAGGATCCTCATAATGATCCTTTGAGGTCATCATTTTATAGATGAGGAAACAGAAATTGATTGTGATCAAATGACTTGTGCAAGGTCTTGTGGTCTGGAGTGGAATTTGAATTCAGGTCTTCTTGATTGCAAGTCCAATGCTCTAAATCATAAATGATAATATACATTTAAATTCATTCATTTGCCAAATCTTTACTAAGTACATGTTACATGCAAAGCACTATACATGATGCTAGGAGAAATAGAAAGTTAAAATCTTGAGGGGGAAGTGCATAAACAATCACTATAAATAAACCCATAGTAAATACTATGTAATGTCCAAAAGAGAAGTGATTGTAAGTGACTGGGGGATCTCAGAAAGTCTCAGAGATAGTGGCATTTGGAATGGGCTTTAAAGGTTGTATAATATTTCAGAGGTAGGCCAGGGAAGGGGTGTCTTCACAGGGCACAGAGAAAAGAATGCCTGGGTTCTTCCTGGATCAGTTCAAGTAGTTCAGTTTGCTTGTGGTATAGAGCAGTGTTGACAAACTCCTACAAAAATGGGGGCCATTAAACCTTACATAAGGATCCTGATAGGCTGCCCATTGACTTAGAAGATCACATATTAACCTTATCTATGTCCTATTGTATTTTCAAAATTTCATTTAATAGTTTCCTGTTACATTTTAATTGGGATCAAGTTGCATTCAGCAGTATTGCAGGCAGCAGTATTTGATCCCTCTGGTGTAGGGCGTGTGCAGTTTAGGTTTTCTAGAAGTATGTGATACACACAAAGCAGTCAGTTCTGTGGGGCAGAAGGAATAAATAAGGGCAAAAATGCCTTTGAAGGAAAAAAAATGCACAGAATTCTATCCAGGTGAAGACTAAGCTGAAATGCTGGCTACTAGCTCCATTATCATCCAGGAAGGAAATAGTCAGTTCTTAAATATCCATGTGTAAATCATTAACCTTGTAGAAAATACTAAGTCACAGACCAAGGGACATTCCCTGGCATCTCTAGACATGTCTCTGGGGCACTTCCTCCTACTCCAAGTCAACTCACTAGACTAATTTGAATGGTTTAAGCAAATGCTTTTATTATAAGTAATTAAATCTGCTATAAAAAAGAAAATAGATAACTGACTTCCAAATCCAAGTATAAGTGGCTTGGAAATTTTTCATATCACTACTTTTCTAAAACCCTTTGCAGACATCCATCATTAGGTGGTTCTAAAACACAGAGTACTAGACTTGGAATCAGGAAGACTTGCATTTGAATTCTGCCTCAGACCCTCACTAGCCATATGACCCCGGGCAAGTCCCTCAGCCTCTCTCTTGGCCTCTGTTTCCTCATCTGTAAAAAGGAGATAATAAGAGCACTTCCCAGGGTTGTTGTGAGTGTCCCCAGGAATCTCAGGGTAATTTTAAGCTATTATGTTTAAACTATTAAAAATAAACATGTTAATATTTAAGCTTTTAAAACTTGAAAACTGCACTAATACCCTGTATATCAAAAGCATGTAAGTTAGCTTTTTTTTTTCAAGGTAAGGCATGACCCTGGGAAGCAGGAAATTCTATTTTCTAGTTGAAAAAAGAAGTTCATTTTCTTATGTGTAAAATGAAAAACAAAGAAGGTTTTGGTTACCATAAGGATTAACTGCCTAGGACCAAAGACATGTGGTCCTTAAAATTGCACCAGTAGCTATTCCTCATTCCCAACTGAGGCGTGCACATACACACATAAATATACGCACACACACATACATATTTATACACACATGTACATGTGCATACACACACATATACCCCCCACATATATGTATGAGTGTGTGTGTGTATTTATGGGTGTATGTGAGTGTGGGGGTGTGTGTAGAGACAAATGAAAAACCCAAGAGACAGAGTTTCTTGGTAATTAATCATTAACCTGTTAATTATACTAACAGATAATAAATTGATGGTCATAGTTTCTCTCAGTAAGCAAAGACACCTAATGGAGATACTTAATGCCTTAATACGTGCTTGGAAAAGGGGGTCCCCTGAGAGGTAAAAATCAACTCTCTTAGGTAAACAGTTAATGAGGGAGTGGATGTTCAGATGAGGCGGACAGCCCTCAGCCTCTCTTGTTCGAAGTGGCTTGATCATGAGACTCAGCCACCTCCAGCCTCCTGGACAGAGAAATCCTTCTCTATCAAGAACACTCTGGCTGGTTTTCTCCTTCATAAACTGGGTTACCCTAAACTCCAGTGGAGGGGTGTGAGGGCATTACTTAATGCTTTCGGGCTGGAATTCACCTAGATTAGATTCTGTTTACATGCTAAACAGAAGTAAGTTCTTCCTGTTTGCTGAGGTCCTGCCCAGTCCTGAGGAGCTTGTTCCCAGGAGGATTTGGGCAATCTCATCTATCATCTGTCATCCTTCAGAGACTGACTGACTTATAGGGGCTGGTCCCTGAATGAGGAAATAGAAAAAGCTTTAATCCTAATTTAACAATTAGTTACAATAGAAAACAATACTATGTGTCTATGTGTGTGTACCCACATACTATGATTTCTCTTTCTAGAGAGGAAAAAGGTCTCCTCTTTTGAGAGGAGTAGATTTCAGCTACAGGGAAAACAGCATTGTATTTAGCCTACCTTTGGAACACCAGTAAGACTTGATATATTGTATGAGAAAAAAAATCTGTTCTGTGTTGATGACTTTTTCTCCATTCTCACCATCCTGTTAACTATTTACGGACCATGTGACCTTAGACAAATCTCTTTGCCTCTCTGAGTAAAATGGCCGTAATGACATACCCCCTAATTCACTCATGAGATAATAATCATAAGGGGAATGTTTTGTGAATGGCAAAGCATAATAGAAATATGTTATCATGGGTGTGAAAAGACTGAAACCGTTCCTAATTTTTGCTTTGTTTGCTGCAGTATAAAATTGACAAGAACAGTCTGAAGAATCAAAAACTGAACCTCTCCGTCTGGCATCGGGACACGTTCAAACGCAACAGTTTCCTTGGGGAAGTAGAACTTGACTTGGAAATGTGGGACTGGGACAACAAACAGAGTAAACAATTGAAGTGGTACCCTTTGAACCGTAGAGTAAGTTCTCAGTTATTTATAGCATTCTGGTTTGGCA
The DNA here is from genome assembly GCA_023548195.1 of Bettongia penicillata ogilbyi. Classification (NCBI taxonomy): domain Eukaryota; kingdom Metazoa; phylum Chordata; class Mammalia; order Diprotodontia; family Potoroidae; genus Bettongia; species Bettongia penicillata. The sequence goes on from JAJHZJ010000017.1 coordinate 6,279,886, forward strand.
GCACCCAAACTGGTTTTCTTGGCAAAGATACTGGAATGGTTTGCCATTTCCTTCTCTAGATCATTGTACAGATGAGGAAACTGAGGCAAACAGTGTTAAGGGCCTTGCCCAGGGTCACATGGCTAATAAGTGTCTGAGGCCAGACTTGAACTCAGGAAGATGAGTCTTTCTTCCTAGCCACACAACGCTACAGTAAAACCTGATTAATAGACACCCAGCTCATTTGTCTTTGGCAATCTTTGCAGTCAGAAATAGAGCTAGTTTTTTTACTCTTATACTTTTGGTAGCAAAAGGAGGTGTCTAGAAGACCACATGGAGTAGTGGAAAGAATGTTGGGTGGAAGAGGTTGGTAAAGGGTCTGGGTTCAAATCTTGACTCTTATTACTTAAATGATCTTAGAAAAGTCATATTCCATGAGGCTCAGTTTCCTTGGCCATAAAAGCAGGAAGTAGGACCAGATGATCTTTAAAACTTTTTTCATTATTAAATTGTATTGGAGTCAATATGGTGAGCAAGGTGTGAGTACTTTTAGACTTCTCAAGCAGACTTTCAGCCCTAACCCTAGCCCTAAAATTTTTTTCCCCTCTATTTTTGAATGCCACACATAAAATATGTTAATAAAGAACACCAGTGAACTGACCCTGGGTTCCTGAAGGGATCTTCCCCCTGCCTACCCAGGAAGCCAGGATAGGTCCTGCTAAAGGAGAAAAACTCCCAAGTGCAAACCCTGTATGTCTGTCTTCCAAGAACCAGATGGATATGTTCAGATTCATTAGATTATGGGTTCTTCCAGGGCAGGGACTGTCTTTTGCCTTTCCTTTTTATTCCCAGCACTTATCACAATGTCTGGCACTTGGCAGAGCCTTAATAAGTTTATTGACTGACTAACATAATAAAGGTTTGACCTGGGGAATTGTCTGCCAGTTGATGAATCAGGTCTTGGCCTTAGAAACTCAGGAAGAGCCTTTATAAGGCATGGAGAGGCAACTGCCTATTGAATTAAAGTGATAATTAGAAATCATTGTTACCTACCTTGGTACATTGGAAAGATCCTGGATTGGGAGTTCAGCATCCTCGCTTCAAGTTTGGGCTCAGCTACTTACTAATTTTGCGTCCCTGGGCAAGTCATTTACCTCTGTTAAGTCTCACTTTCCTCCTCCATAAAATAGAGATCATAACATTTGCAACCTACTTGACAAGGTTATGTGAGGATCTACTTTTCAAAGATGTAAAGTGCCTTGTAAATTTTTAAACTGCAATTGAATGTAAGCTTATTATATATATGTTACATATTGTCACATATTACACATTATATATGTTATAATATTGTGTAACATAATGTATTATTACATAAGCTTATAATTAGTAACAACAATGCTAATTATATTTAAATGATTCAAGCAAGCATTTATTAAATCCTTACTTTATGCCAGGAACTGTACAAAGAAAAACTGAGAAAAGAAAGAAAAAATATCCCCTGCCCCCCAAAAACCCATATTCTAATGGGTGTAACAACATATGAATCTGAGCGTACAAGATAAATACAGAATAAATGGAAAGTGACCTTAGAGCAGAATGGCATTCACATCTGGGCAAATCAGGAAAAGCCTGCTTTGTAAAAGTCGTCCTTGAAGTGAGTCTTCAAGGAATTCAGATCCTCTAAGAATACAAGAGTAGGAAGGAGATTATTCCAGGCATGGGAATGGTGATGGGGATACAGTATTCTCTACAGGATTCCCTTAAAGGGATTTGAAAGGGATGAAACTTCATTTATATTTTAAAATAATATTGTTCCAATTATTTAAAAGTATTCTCAAATTCTAATATATTCTAATTTTTACTGGCTCTCTTCCATTAGAGACAAATTAATGAGTTGAGTTTAATTTTGAGGCCACAATGTACTTTTGCTGTTCTCTTTTCCTGCCTTATAGAAGTGGCTGGTGATAAGGAGAGCTTTGTGTGCTGGGTTATAGATAGGACTGAACCACCTTTATGTCAGAGAATATCTAGTAGCAAAAGTTTTCACTACCATAAAAGCAAGAAAAGTGAGGGGGGGAGGTGTCACTCTAGGTTTACCCACCTTAAGAATGTAGACCTGCAAGTATTTAATTATGTTTTGCCAGCTGTTAGATGGGGTGAGGGACCCAGGGTTCTATCCCTGATATTTTGAGAAATTTTAAATTTACAGCATCTATGCACATGACTTGCCTCATTCAGATCCTGTATCCGACCTTGCAGCAAAATAGAAGACCTTATAGTTTATATCTCACCTCAAGTGAATTACAGACAATCTGTGCTTGGTTGTCAGCAATGTTTCTTAATTTCCAGACAGCACCAGTTGCCCTTGAAACAGAAAACAGAGGTGAAATGAAAATAGCCCTCCAGTATGTCCCAGAGCCATTCTCAGGTATGTACTTCTGTCCGTGATGGCTCTCTGGTTTGGAGTCATTCTAGCCTGCACCCTCCCTCTCCACATTGAACTTCCACTGCATGTGTTTTGAGCACTGTCATGGATGCTTCTGGTATCATCTTCCAGAACGTTACCTACAGCACAGGGGACCAATCACTATTGAGGATAACATTATTCTTACCTGTGACATAATGACACTGTTTATTAGATGCAGCACACACCTCTGCTTCATACTCTACTGGGCATGTTTCATGTCTTGGATGTAGATAGGTGCTGTTATCAAAGGTCACTTAGGTTATTTATTAATACCTCAAATGACAGAGGGGATGTATTCTCTTCTATTGGAGATCAAAAGTAGAAATGATGTAGGTTCCATGGGGTAAAATTTCATTTTCACTAAATATTCGCTAAACACTTACCACATGCAGGGGTTGCAGAGATAGAAATTGAGCCTTTTACTAAAACTCTAGTAAAGGGAATTGGACCACAATGAGAGGTTTGAACTAGAAAATCTCTAAAAGTCTCTCTAAAATTGCATGGGTCAGTCAGTCTTGATTCCCTCTTTCCTCACATTTATGCCTAGCCAATTTCACCTTGTTCATTTTGACGCATTATTCCAGCACTTCAAACTCACTCTCGGTCCTAGTTCTTACATCCAGGACGTTCTCCAAATCACAGAAATTAGATTCTTTTGAGCTGGACCTCAGAAGCCATCTCATCCAACCTATACCTCTCTGATCAAGAATCCTGGCTTCAGACAACTGCCTTGCTCAAGAAGTTGTCACTCAGTTGTTCCTAGTGAAGGGAAGTCCCCTCCCTCATCATTTCCCAAGGCAGCCTGTTCCATTCTCAGTTAGCTCTAATCTCACCAAGGTTTTCCTGGCATCAAACCTAAATCTGCTTCTCTCTACCATCTAAAAAAAATTTCCTCATTCTGCTCTCTGGCTCCAAGCAGAGCAAACCTCACCCTTCTTTTATGTGATAGTCCTATATGTACTTGAAGACAGCTTTTATGTCTCCCCTCAAGTCTTCTCTTATCCAGGCTAAAGTCTCTCATTTTCTCTAGCAGTTCTCATATGGCATTCAATATCCTCAAAATATGATGGCCAAAAAAATGCTCTTTTCTAGATGTAGGCCGACCAAGACACAGTAGAGCACCTTCTTCTTTTGGAATATTGTGTAACACTTTATCCCAAGTAAGATCACGTTAGGTTTCCCAGCTTCCATGTTATCCTGTTGACTGATGTTGAGCATATAGCCCACTAAAAACTCCCATAACTACTATCTAGGCATGACTCCCCCATCTTAGGAATTTGACAATAAAATTACTAGTACTGGTACTGAAGTGCTAGACTTTACAATGCCACCTATTAAATTTCATCATTTGGCAAATGTTCTATCTTCCATTACCTTTTTAGATCCTGACTCTATTATCCATTGTTTTAGGTATCTCTGTCTTTATGGCATCTGCAAATTTGGTAGACACACCAACTATGCCTTTATCCAAGTCTCTGTTTAAATATTAAGGACACAGGGCCAAACATAGATACTTGATTAGAGATTCCATTTCAAGGTGACATCTTCATTAACGACTTCTCTTGAGTTCCATTCTTTCAGCCAGTTCCAAGTCTACTTAAGAGTATTAAAATCTAGTCCTGCAAAAAAATTGCAAGAGAGATTTTCAAATGTTTTGCTGAAGTCTTTCCCACCCTTGTGTAATGTCAAAATTTAATAAGTATGCTGTCTGTGTCTTAGTCCATTTCTTTATAAACAAAATTGTTGATCATTGCAGGGCTGTATTTTGCAATTAAAATTGTATAGTAAGTCATCCGGGTATTTACTCTTTAGGTACCTAGTTAAGAAAATAAATCATTAAGTAGTTAGAAAAAATAACACTAAATCCTTGTTAATGCTTCTCACCTTAACAAGGGGATGGTTTCAGTTTGTGGAGTTGATCACAAGAACTAGTCTAGTTTGCAGACAGGACTTCAATGAAGATGGCTTGACTACTATCAAGCTTAGGGTGCTGTTACTAAATGGTGGTTAGATGAAAAAGAGAATATTCTGGGATAGGCACTAGGACTTTTTCTTTCAAAGGAAAGGAAAGCATCTTTGTCCTCAGGTCCCCCTAGACCTTATAGTGCTTTGCCAGTAAGAAATGTGACACATCCCCTTGAGGTACTCAAGTATATCTCAATCCCCCATTTCATCTCTCTCTGCCTAGAGCATATAAACATGGTCCTAGGAAGACAGAAGTTAAGATACACTTCATTACTTCCATGCTTCTGTAATCACAGGTCATTCCCACCTAGCCATCCTGTGATTGCCTTTTAAGTGTTTTCTCCTGTAGTGTATTCACAATTCATCTACCCAGCATGCATAAGGAAAGTATTTCCTCCCATTTTTTCCATTTGGATACCCCAAATAAAATCATTTCTGAAAAAAAAAAAAGAATTTAGTTCCATGAATTTAAATTCTTGATATTGTGAATATTAGTATGTTTCTAAATTTTCTTATAGGATAACATTTGGTAAACAATTTTTAACCTTACTATACTTACTTTTCTGGAGACAGATAGCATCTTCATTCACAGATCCTTTAGAGGTGATCTGAGTGTTTATAGTACTCTGAATAATTTGTTTATTCACAATTATTCTTTGAATAATATTGCTGTAACATATATGCACATATATAACACATACGTACATACACATCTCCAAAACAGCAAAAACAAAGTGTGCCAAAAGGAACTCCCTTAGAAAAACTCCTTATAGCATGGGATAAGGGATGGAAAAAAAAAAGAGAGAGAGCAAAAAGTTAAGTTGTGTGATACTTGGTCTAAAACAATTCAGCTGGGGAATCATTGTGGGGCCCCCCATATGCATCTTTCAGGTATCAGAAATTGAATTATGTAAGGCTTATTGTAGCAGGGAGAAGTCCAAACTGATCTTTCCACTAAAATTCAATCATTTGATGGCATCAGCTCAGTCTTTTCCCCAATTCCTTCTCTACTCTAGTTACCCTTTTTCTCCCCACTCCTTTGACCTGCTACCTCTTTGATTGAGTCTTCAGATTTCTAGCCTGCCTTAACCCCTTCTTCTCCAGTTCTCTTGCTTCCCTCAGCTCCTTCTCCTTTATCGTGCTTTGCTAGTTGGAAATAGTTTCCTAAGGAAGGGGTACAGGGAAGGGCTGTGGATTTCAAAGATAGTTTTTATTTTCCCTAGACCCCAAGATCTTAGCCCCAATTTCTCTCCAAGTGCTCCTTTCTACCCGCCTTTTCCACCAGTTTAAAAGTTGAATATCTACCCCTTCTTCTGATAAGGTAATCTTAACAAATGCCAAATGATTAACTAAGGCCTGTGGAAAGAAATTTTTTTTTGACTGAGGGAAGCAGCAGCTAGAGGGTAAGTTTTCCTCCTAGTTTTGAGACTGAAACTTTAATTAGGAAATGATCCTGAATACTAAAGGTCTGTAAATTCAGATGTAATTGGATCCCCAAACTAAAATTTAGATTATGTTCAGTTTGCATGTTGAGAACTGTCTGGCTTCTTGGCCACCAAAACTGGATTTTAAATGTCAACCATTTCCTGCTACAAGAAAAGGGGAAGGAACTTTGATATTCATGAAATTTCAATAAATTTAGCAGATAATTTTTTCTTGTTCTTCCAGAATCTGAGGTCCTAATCCCAGTTATCCACATAACCCTATGTTAGCCTTAAGGTTGGAGATTCATTTTATAATGAATCTTTTAAATTTTTAATATTGTAGGGGGTTTCAGGTTAGCATCAGCATCTTCCTAAATTGTCCTCTAGCATGGCTTCCCTGACTTCCTTTTTCTTTCTGTAAACAACTTCTTTCTCTTTATATCAAAATCTCCTTGTAAGCAGAATGGGAAGAGATCGTTATACAAACTTAGGGCTACAATTCTTTGCTCTCTGATGGTATTCTGTTCCTTATAATTGTTCACTCAATATCTGACATCAGGGCAGTATGTTTAAAACTGCAAAAATAAATTTTTCTTCTGTAAGGTATACTTTGATCAAGGTTTCTCTATAGTAGCCTTATGCATATTACTCTTGTAAGAACTCTTTGGAGAAGAAATGTTCAGAATTTGAAAATACAACTCTCTTGATTTAGAACAGAATGTGAGCTCTCTCCATATTCTGAAAAGTGAAAACTAGCTAGACATAGAAGGATTAGCTCTAAAACCATAGACTTTAGGAAGTGCTTGAAATAATTGGTCCTCAAAAAGGATAATACTGAATAATTGAAATTATTACTTAGACATTCTGTATAATAGCGTTTGGCAGAATAGATTCAGGTGTAATCAACTGAATTCTGGTTTCATTTTGAGTGGCACAATTGTGATCAGGCAGCCTTCGATTCTCCTGTTTTATAGATTTAATTGTTAAAAACTGATGTAATTAAAAAAAGACTTTCACAGTATATCAGATAGTAAGATTTTTTTTTTTAACCAATCGTGCTTACAGCTTGAAATAATTAGGTTTGAGAAATAGTGATGAGTGCTGAACTCTGGCAGCAGACTAACATTTGAGCAGTGTCAATATTTTAAGACCTTGATAGAAGAGAGTAAGCGTGATTTAATTTGGAAAATGCTTTGACTTGATCTTTATAAAGGACATGGCAGATCTCAAGCGTCAGTTGGGCAGTGAAGTCATTTGCAGGCTGCTAACTAAGGCTGAGAGAACTCAGAACCCCACTCCTGTGCCTCAGTAGGGGTATAAGCTACTGCAAGCATCCTAAAGATTTTTGTAATTACTGAGAAGATCTTAACAGATTTATGAGGGATTTATCCCACAAACATCTTCAATATAGTGGGACTAGTAATAGGCAGTGCAGGTTTCTGTCGCCTTCTGGGAGAATGAGAGAAGAGATTTGATCTAGAAAATACTTGAATTTTGACTACTCAAGAAATAGGATTTGGTACTGATAGGTAAATTGGGGGGATAGGTCACCTGAGTTAAAATTACCTATGTAACTGGGAAAGTAAAGATTTGAGTAAGTCTCTGAGTTTCTTTAATGCAATATGTGCTAAAATTATAAAGAGATTTCATGGAGTAAAATATACTCTGAGCTATGATTGAATGTGAAGAAGGTAGGAATTGAATAAGTATAAAATAAATGTTTAAGAGGAGAATATCTAGGAAAGAAGGAAGGTGTGGTTTTCCGACCACTGGAAGGATATATGTGTGTACATATATACATATACATATGTATGTGTGTGTGTATATACATACATGTATATACACACACACACACAAGACAGATTATAGGAAGAAACTGTAAACATGTTGAGAAAGGCTTGAGGACATTTTCTGAAAGAAGGATGATATAGGGAATTTCAGGAGTCTTTTTTATTTGATGACTGGAATTTCTTGAGCTCCAAATCAGGGGATTGTAATATATGAGACTGCCAAGTGGGAAAGTGGGGATAAGAATTTGGTCAAGTTCTTCGAGTAGTTTGAAGGAAAATAATAAAAAGTATAATCTTGCCATATGTCTTTAAGAATGAGCTGAGCGATAACAGTAAGTTTTCAGTCTTGAAGCTCTGCCAGAAATGTTTGAGATTTTACATGTTGCGACCAGCAGTTATAAAACTCGATTTGATTTGTCCTGAAATTGAATCAGAACGTGGTTTTGGGGATGCTCCCCTGTTAGGATAATTTTGTTAGAATAATGTTTAAAAAGAGGGATTAGACTTTCCTTTTTTGAAGGTAGATTAGCTCTAAAACCATAGACTTTAGGAAGTGCTTGAAATAATTGGTCCTCAAAAGGATAATACTGAATAATTAAAATTATTACTTAGACATTCTGTATAATAGCATTTGGCAAAAATAGATTCAGGTGTAATCAACTGAATTCTGGTTTCATTTTGAGTGGGACAGTTGTGATCAGGCAGCCCTCGATTCTCCTGTTCTATAGATTTAATTGTTAAAAACTGATGTAATTACCTTTATTAAAAAAGACTTTCACAGTATATCAGATAGTAAGATATTTTTTTACCAATCTTGCTTACAGTTTGAAATAATTAGGTTTGAGAAATAGTGATGAGTGCTGAACTCTGGCAGCAGACTAACATTTGAGGAGTGTCAATATTTTAAGACCTTGAGATCTAGCCTCATGTTCAGGTTTCCTTCAACTCTCTTGTCATCCAGAAATATCATGGCTTTTGTTAGTCAAACTCGTTCAGAGTTTGTTCTGTTTCATTGAGGAAAGTTAATTTTAATGCTATATAATTTATTTATTAATATTAATTTGTAATATTCCCTTCTTGATTCAAAGGGCTATCTCTCCTGCTGGGTTAAAGAGAAAGTCCTCAGGGCCCATTCCAGCTGAGGAATGTCATCCCATTCCAGCCCTTCCCAAGGTTTAGACTGGGCTTCTCTGTTTTCCCAGGGTCAACAGAAGCCAGCTAAGCTAGTCTATACTACTAGCAGTAATCCAGGCATCCTTGCTCCCTTCATCAAAGTTTGGGGGGACCTGACTTTCAAAAGAGAAACTTAGCCAGAGAAGTCCTGAATGGAATGGTTCCCCTTGCCAGGACTCCCCTTCCCCTACCAGGAGGAATTGTGAATTCTTAGCCTACCACTTCATTAAATATTCACCGATCAGGATTACTGCCAGGGGAGGTCCCAGCAATTGCTGTCAGGGAGGCAGACCTGGATATAAAGGAAACTGAAATACTCTTCCTGCTCCCTTGGCATCTTGTTCACTATGAAAGAGAGACTGTTGACCTCAGTTTCTTGACTGAGTCAAGGCTGTCTTGGGGAGCTTAAAGGATATACCTACTGATTGTAGCCAGCTCTGAAGGTAGGCTCTGAAGTATCTCAGGCCCATCCACCAAAACATGGTAGCCTTCACTACAGCCAGAAAGCAGCAGATCCCCAAAGTGGTGTAGGTCAAAAACAAAGCCCCTGCTGAAGTATAGATCACAGCGGAACAGCTTTTAAGGGAATCTAAAGAAAGGGAGCTTGAGTTGCTACCACCACCTCCTTAACAGAAGATCACAGATGAAGAAGAACTAAATGATTACCAACTAAGGAAAAGAAATTTTGAGGAAAATGAGGAATAAAACTGTGCTTAGTAACTGGATAAAATATACCCAATGGGAAGAGAAACAGAAAGAAATTCAAAGAACCCGCTCTGTATACAAGTATGCCTTAGATGTCAACTATGGAAACATCCCTCTCTGGCTAAGATACACAGAAATGGAAATGAAGAATCAATAAGTAACCATGCCAGAAATGTCTGTGATCATGCCATCACAGCTCTTCCCCAGGTCAGTCAGTTCTGGCACAAATACACTTAAATGGAGGAGATGTTGGAAAACATTGCAGGAGTCTGGCAAGTGTTTGAATGCTGAATAGAATGCTGGCCTGAGAAGCAAGCCTGGCATTCCTATATCAGCTTGGAACTGAGATATAAAGAGGTGGATTGGGCACATGGCATTTACCAAAGACTTGTCCTGGTACACCCTAATGTTAAGAATTGGATCAAGTATTCTTACTTTGAAGAAAAACATATGAAGAAGTTGTAGAATTGTTTGGAGAGGAGCACATGGATGAACATCTCTATGTGGCCTTTGCAAAATTTGAAGAAAATCAGAAGGAACTTAAAAGGGCATAAGTGATCTATAAATATGCCTTGGACAGCATTTCAAAGCAGGCAGCTCAACAATTAAACAATCTTTGAAAAGAAATTTGGGGATAGGCAAGGTATTAAAGGCGTCATTATGAGCAAAAAGAGATTCCAGTGTGAAGAGAAGGTGAAGGTCAATCCACACAATTATGATGCCTGGTTTGATTACTTGTGATTGGTGGAAAGGGATGCAGAGGAACCAGACACTGTGCGAGAGGTGCATGAAAGGGTCATCGCCAATGTGCCACTGGTCCAAGAGAAGAGACACTGGAAATGGTGTATATTGTGTTTGTCCTTCGTTCTTGAAGAGGAACATGACATCAAGATGATGACAGGACTTGTAGTTGACTTTGATTTGAGTGAGGGAGGGCTGTGCAAGGTCACCAACCTCACTTTCTTCTCTTGAGCTATCTGAATCCAGGGGTCTGATATTCATCAGGATGGCTGGAGATGGCCCAGGATGCTTTGAGTGGGATGCACCTATTCGATGCCCATAGGCTTCTTTAAGTAGTTCTTCAAGGGATGGCCCCTTAATTAAAAAAAAAAAAATCAGGGAGGAGAAGACCCTCAGGGTTCCTGGGTAAAAGAGAAACTGACTAGTTAGTATTTAAATCCACTCTGTGCTAGGTGGGTGGAGACTTGTTGTCCAGTCTATGATCTCCAGAATGAATTGGATTTGAGGCTTGATCTTTGGGTAAGAAATGTAGCCAGTAAGCCCAGAGGAAAAAAGGCAGCTTTTGGCGGGGGAAGGGAGGAGGAGGAGGAGAGCTGCTACTCACTCAAGACTATATTTGACCTTCCTTTCTACCTCTAGATCAACTGTGCACTTTATGAAGATCCAGACAGGACCAGACAGGTATAGCAAGCTTGTCTCAAACTGATTCCTCACAAAAACTTTACTTATGCTAAAATGTGGCAACCGTATGCTCAGTTTGAAATAAGACAAAAAAAAAAAAATAACCATTTGCCAGAAGAGCTTTGGGAATCTCCCAAGTGTCCCAAAAACAAATTATTTAAAATCTACATTAAATTGGAGTTGCAGTTTTGAGAATTTGACCAACCGGAAACTTTTATGAAAAGTTTGTGGAATTTACCCTCCAAAATTGCACATCATTGATCAAATTTGCTGAATTAGAGACAATTCTTGGAGAGATCAAAAGTCCAGGTGCTCTGTAAGTTAGCTGTTGGCAAGCCACACTTGGACATGCCAGAGGTGCTTCGGAAATCCTGTTTTGATTTTGAAACTGAACAAGGAAAGTCTGAAAAAAAAAGTCTCTACCGGAGAGTGCTGCAACAAACACATGTTAAGGTATGGATCTTGTTTTGCCCTGTTTGAGCTGTCTGCAGGAAATGAAGAAAGGTTAACTCAATGCAGACAGATTTACAAAGAAGCCAACAAAATGATGAGAAACAGTGAAGAAAAGGAAGAAAGACTCACGTTATTAGAATTCTGGTGAAACTTTGAAGATGAATTTGGAACAGAATCTCAAAAAGAGAGAATGGACAAACTTATGACAGAGCAAGTTAAGAAGATAAGAAAAGTATAGGCAGAAGATGGGTCTGATGCTGACTGGGAAGAGTACGACCATTATATCTTTCCAGAAGATGCAGCAACCCCGCTTCAAACTACTGGCCATGGCCAAACTTTGGAAGAAATGGCAACAAGAAGTAACTGTAGAGCAAGACCCAGAGAAAGACACGAATGAGAGCGAATCTTGACTTTTTCCATGTTGTTGCATTTTGGTTTTTTTATAAATTTCTATCCTGCAAACATTGTGAGTTAGGAAACTTTTGGGCAGTATTTTTTATAATCAATGGTGAACCTTTTACATTTGCTATGCCATGCCTTTAAATATTGCTATTAATAATGAAGAGATTGTAAATAAAGGACATAATATTTCTTCGTTTATCTGTTTTGAAGGTAATATTTATGGTGTTTTCAAAATACAGATTTTTTAAATGTCAAAAAAAAAAAGAAAGTTTATAAATCGGAGAGGTCCACAAATGGAGGGCTCACTTTACATCTAGCTAAAATGGGAATAAAGAGTAGGTTATGTTAAGAAAGTTAAGTTCCACCTCAGTTTGTTCAACTATAAGCCACGCGTGATAGCATTATTTTGTAAATTAATAACATCTGATTGGTATTGAATTTTGGTCCAGGCTCCCTAGCGCCTTGTGTCCAAAATGGCCTCCACCAACTGCCCACCAGTTTATTACCTCCACAGTTGTCTCCAACTCACACTGTTCCTCCCCTGCCTCCTCCAGGGTTTTGGATGCCATCCTATCAGTTATCTTCCTCCAACTATACTCCCAGGTGGGCAATCCCCCTGTGCCACCTCCTGTCTTCACACCTGGCATGCCTCCTGTGGAAGGATTGAGACATGCAGTTTGGATGAGATAACATGATGCCTCTTCTCCCTAATACTCCTTTTTTTAAAAAAAATCAAAACCTAATTTTTAAATTTTTAAAAAAATCATCTTTGAAGTCTAGTTTAAAAGGCAAAATAGTTGATTTTCATCATTTTGCTTTGTACTCCCAGTGCCCTGTGAATAGTGACTACTTATTAAGTATTTGTGGGAGTGGATTAGATTTGCATCCCCCTCCCTGGGCCCAGATTGACTAGAGAGAGTATAGATGCCTTTAATAAGATCGTGAATTCTGGGAGAGACAACTGTAGAATATCTGGGCTAAAGTAGATGCTCTGCCTGTGAGGGGGAGCTATCAGAAGCAATAAAGCCAGGCAGAGATTTCTGAAAGTGATCTTTCTCTTATTTTTCTGTTGTAGGTAAAAAACTTGCTACCACTGGAGAAGTGCACATCTGGGTGAAGGAATGCATTGACCTACCCCATCTCCGAGGAAACCACCTGAATTCTTTTGTCAAATGGTAACATCCCTCTCAGGTTTGCTTTGCTCTTAGGGTTGTTGTAGAACAGGTTTGGGTGGCCAGCTTTATTTTTCTACATGGTGATCTTGTATCTCATAGAGAACAGGTTAGAGAGGTAGTTGAGAGGAGTGAAGTATGTATGCACAAGCCTTTGTTTAACACTAAAGTAGGCAAGAGAGAAGGTAATTTTGGAAATAATTTTCAGTAGTACTTACCTATACAACCAACTTTCTACTAACTATATGTTAATGATCTCCCTGGAGGATTACTTGTGGGCAGCTGTTTATTGTCCCCTTAGAATGCTCACAGACCACCTGCCCTCTCAGCCCTGCCAGTGTGCGCTTAAGGAAAATCTTATGACAATATTATGGCTTAAATAAAATATAATGGAAATATGAGGTGGAGGGTGGGGGGAGTCATCTAACTCATTCAAAGCTGCCACTCCTACTTGTATTTGTATGCTCAATACCTAATGTAGTGCCTCACACATAACAGGGGTATAATAAATGCTTCTTCATTGATTTTTGTAAACCATTGATTCCCTCCTCTTTCATAGATAATTAAGAAGTAATTATATTTTCCTTTTTAAAAGGTCATAATTGCCCGTTGTCTAATAGTTCCCCCAATACGATATGCCTGTGCTGAGTTATATAGCAATATAAACAATTCTCTATTGTGAGTAGAAAGGATACAAACACACTGACTGACTTATGAAATGTGGTCTCACCATGTTATTTCTCTTTAAAGTACCATCCTGCCAGATACAAGTAGGAAAAGTCGTCAGAAGACAAGAGCTGTAGGAAAAACAACCAATCCTATCTTCAACCACACAATGGTCTATGATGGTTTTAGGCCTGGAGATTTAAAAGAAGCCTGTGTAGAGCTGACTGTTTGGGACCACCACAAATTAACCAATCAGTTTTTGGGAGGCCTACGGATAGGCTTTGGAACAGGTATGAATTCTTGCATTTTGCAGCTTAATGTGAGCCCAAAACTCCAGTGAGCTTGTGATTTATCATTTTTATTTTATTTCCTATTTTTATTTTTTAAAAAATTTTAAACAAAAATTCATCTTTCTTTCCCTCCTCCTCTTTTCCTTCCATTGAATAAGAAAGAAGAACAAAATCCCCTATTGCAAATATGTATAGTCATGCAAAACAAATTCCCAGATTGGCCATGTCAAAATATAAATAAAAAATTCTGTGTGTGTGTGTGTGTGTGTGTGTGTGTGTGTGTATGTCTATACTTTGAATCCATCGCCTCTCTCTTAGGGGGCAGGTGGTCTATTTTTTCAGGATTCCTCTGGAATCATGGTTGGTCATTGTGTGGATCAGAGTTCCTAAGACTTTCAGAGTTGATTGTCTTTATAATATTATTGCTATTGCTTAAATTGTTCTTCTGGTTCTTTATTTCTTTTTGCATCAGTTTATATAAACTTCCCAGGTTTCTCTGAAACCATGCCCTTCATTATTTTCTGTGGCACAGTGGCATTCCATCACATTTCTGTCTATCTGTCTGTCTATCTATTTATCTTTCTATTTATATATATCTATATCATAGCTTGCTCAGACATTTCTCCAATTAATGAGTAGATTCTTAGTCTCCAATTCTTTGCCACCACAGACAGAGCTGCTAGAAATATATATATATATATATATGTATATATATAAAATATCAGTCCTTTTCTACTTTCTTTGATCTCTTTGGGCTATAGACCTACAAGTGCTATTGCTGCATCAAAGGGGATACATAATTTAATAACTTTTTGGAACAAATACTTTTCAGAATAACCAGATCAATTCACAACTCCATCAACAGTGCATTAATGTACCCATTTTCCCACAGCCCTTAGACACTTGTCATTTTCCTTTTTCATCAACTTTGCCAGTCTGATGAGTGTGAGGTGGTACCTCAGGATTGTTTTAAATTGCATTTTCCCAATTATTAATAATTTAAAGCGGAGATGTCAAGCTCACATGGCTCTGTAAAACTCCCAGTTGCAGCCTGAACTAGATTAAAATGTAAATGGGAAATGTTTAAAAAATTAATAAATATACAGTGCAACATAGATAATTTGTGGTTTTCTAAGTCAATATATAGCTGCAGAGATTTGTTTCCATTTGATTTTGAGACCACTAATTTGGAACATTTTTTATATGGCTAATTGATAAGTTTGATTTCTTCCTCTGAGTACAGCTTGTTCAGATCCTTTGACTATCAGTTGGGGCCTCTGACTTCCCTGTGGAACTTTTTAACATTGTCCCCTGAAATCGAGAGAAATGAGATCAAGTTTTGCTTACCACAAGCTAGAAGTTTATGTATATATCTTTCTCTCTTTTTCTTTCCTTTTCTTTTTCTTCTTTTCTTTTTCCTTCCTTCATTTTTTCTTTCTTTCCTTTTTTCTTTCATTCTTTCTCTAGCCCTCCTCCTCCCTTCCTTCCTTCCATTTATCTATTTTCTGTACATATGTGTATACATGTAGATACACACACAAAATTAAGATTTTCAGCAGACCTTAAAGATCATATGGTCCATTCCCTCATTTTACAGTTGATAAAAACTGAAGCCCAGAGAAACTCAGTATTCTCTTCAGGGTCACACAGCTAAAATTTGAATTTAGCAAAACTAAAATGTGAATCCAAGTTTCTAAATTCAGTAGTCTTCCTTATAGTTGTTTTATCTATGTGGAATTTTGATTACAAATGTTCTAAAATTCTTGGCAAAATCAATTCTCTTTTTCCATCACCTTCTTTCCTCTTGATAAAGAGTGTTTGTATCTTTATAGGCAGAGTATGAAGAAACTGGTGTTTTTGTCTCAGTTGAGTTCATTTTACTAAAGTAAAAAGACTGGTAGACGCAGATGCAAGACTGTGCAAGTGACCATGGAAAATGAAGGGGAAAATGAAGATTTGGAGTAGACACCATGTAGGGTCTTTGATCAGAAAAGCTATGAAATAAGTGAGATGTGGAAAGAATGAAATCATGGTAAAAATAGACCTAAACTGGAAATCAGAAGGCTGAGGTTCTCATCCTAGCTCTATTGTTAGTAGATTGACGACCTTAGATCATTTCAACCTTCTCAACCTCTTTCCTTGTCTATAAAATGAGGTGTTTGATGAACATAATTTCTTAGTCCTTTCCAATTCCAGTATTCAGGGAGTATATGAAATATATAAAGGTTTAGGTAGTAAGAAGAACTTTATGGTACAGGGAAAATAAATGTTATACTTCCTTCATAACAGCTTTTATGGAGCACTTAGCTTTTCCTGACTCCAGGTCTAACATACTGCACCACTAAAGCTGCTTGTATGGTTTAGAAGGATAAAACTTGAGTTAGAAAGTACAGAAGAAATTATCTAGTACAGCCTTCAATCTAACTCCCTATATCTATTAAATCACAGACCACAAACCTATCCCCTGTAATGGAAAAAACATTGGATTTGGTGTCCACAGACCCAGGGTTGCATACCACCTCTGCTGTTTGAAGGGCCTTGGGCAAGTCTCTTAACCACTCTGGGTTTTAGTTGTCCCATCTGTAAAATGAGGGCATTGGACTGACTGGCCACTGTGAACTCTTTGGGCTTTTGACCTTTGATTCTCTGATCTATGAGGTTGCAGGAAAGGAAGGTGCATGGGTAGAGTGGAATTCCTTTGACTAATGAAATCTCAGGTCTCAGCTGTATCCCCAGTTAATTATCACAAAATTCTTTACCCTTTCCTCCGCCTTGACTCCATGCCAGGTAGGGAGGGGAGCATGAAATAAGTATGGAATGTCACATGTAGTGTCAGATTTTTCAATGTGTTGATTGGTTCTACTGAATTTTTTAAAAAATATTTTTAATTTTTTTAACAGTTGAAAAAATTGTTATAAGGATTGTCTTTCTGGAAAGGGAAGGGTAAAGATACTGAGAGAAGTTTAGGTGATGTAAAACAAAAGATATCAATAAAATTATTTAAGAAAAAATTCTTTCTTATACTGAGCTGAAATTTGCCTTCCTCTGACTTCCCCATGATCTATACCACAGTTTTTCTTCATTAATGAAAGTAATTGAGAGTATATTATATGGGTTTAACATGTATTTGTGTTTAACTTCATTGTAACATGTATTCATATATCTCCCTAGTAAAATGTAAGGTCTTTGAGAGCAGGAATTTTTTTCTTTTATTAGTCTTAGTATTTCCAGGGTCTACTGCAGCACTGGTATATAGATAGTACTTAATAAATGTTTAGCAAATGAAATTGAGTGCCCCGCTACTTTTTAAAATGCATCCTTCCAATCTTTCCAGGTAAAAGCTATGGGACTGAAGTAGACTGGATGGACTCCACTCCAGCGGAAATCTCTCTGTGGGAAAGGATGGTGAATTCACCCAACACATGGGTTGAAGACATCCTCCCACTTCGGATGCTGCTCATAGCCAAGCTGACTAAGTAAGAGAAGAGCTGAGCCTCTCAGGTCCCAGGGTCTCCATGGAAAAACAGTATCCTCATTTCCCTATATTAGAAAGTACAAAACAGGCTCCATCACTGGAAATTCCACCACATGGACAAAGGCCATCATATAACTTACCTTGACTGTCGTTGACTGCTAACCTGCATGTGTCCTTGTGCTCCAAAACCAGAAGAATTTGAACAGCTAGCAAATACACAATCAAGACATCACTTGAAATTAAAAGAAGCCCTCTAAGTGTGTCATGTGATCTGCATTGACTAATGATGCTGCTTCCGAAGGAAAGCTGCCAAAGAAATGAAAAATGTGGGGTTGTGTTCCTGAGCTGATGCTGTCTTTTCTGTACCTGCCAGAGTGGGCGGCATTCTCCCTGTACCTGCTGCTTGATCGTCAAATATTCCCTCATTAGTTATAGATGTTTAGAGTATGGAAAGCAGTTGATAATAAGGAAAGGTAATTAATTACTGTTTTTGTTAAAATAAAAAACCCAAGTACGATGATAAGAACATTGGTTATGAGACAAAGCCTTGACCGCGTATAAGATGGAAATCTAGTTGTTACTCATATTCAGAGGAGGGATTCTGTGTTCAGTGATGCTAAATTTTTGATGGGTTATGTACTTACCTGGGAAACCTTCATTTTAGACATATTTCTTTATGCATATGGAGGTTCCTTGAATGTGTAAAAAAAAAAAAATCTTAAAAGTATGGTGGTATGCCACCCATTGGACATAGATGGAACTTCAGCCAAAGTTTTATTGGAATAGGTCTTCACAGGCAAGTTTTATAATAGTATATGTAAAACACTGAACCTGTAAAGTTCTGTCCTTCCTGTAACTGGGCTAAGTGAAAGCAATGTACTTTGGTTATAGATATGCTTAGGATTAGACCATAATTGCTAAATTATACTATCCTTGTTTCTTGTGTATGTGTTATTTTAATAAGGTATTTTATAAAACCTTTAGTCTTCAGAATAAATTATAACAAGACTTCATTTGTACCTTGCCTTGATCGGTTAGCTTATCTTTTCATTTGAATTGAAATCTTTGATGTTTTCAGTCCGACAATTCAAACTGTCCCCTGGGAGAGAGAAGAAGAAGATTAAGATGAAATCCAGTTTTTTACGCTTTCCAGAAAGCATAGCAGAAGTGTTTGCTAGCTTTTGATTGGGAGGTTGGGGGATGGGAGGATTGAGAGGGGTAGTCGTTGAGGGAATGGAGATTTGGGTTTGAATAATGTCAACCAGGAGTTCAGAATCACTGGGATGGGATGGGTATTTTGGAGTGGAAATATGTTATCCTTTGAAGATGAGTTTATCACTTATCAATGTCCAGAGGGGGTCTTCCTTGGGTGAACTTGTCCCAGGGTGCGTCTCTGCTGTGTGTGGCTGGTAATCCAGAGGAAGGAAGAGGTGTGGAGGATACCCAGAAAGGGGCAAGGTAAGTCTTGTGGAGCTGTAGGTGATGAGAGGATGCCTGCCTGGAGCATGGTGGAATGGTGAAGAGCAGAGAGACCTTCCTTTGACTGGGTACCTTCTGTCTTCTCTAAGAGAAAGTGGCAAGGGGCCAGGCTGACTTCCATCTTCCACAACAGGACTTCTCTCTTTGCTCAAGATTTCCACCCCATGGCTCCACCTGCCTGATCTCCCACTGCAGGCTGCTAGGGGACAACCAAAGTGCTTTCCACCTGCTGAACTTGTCAGCCTGGTCTTCTGCCTTCTTCAGAGTAGAAAGTCTCCAGTGCAAGGAGGAGTGACCTTCCCTCTGACCTCAGGCTTTCCATATCCTGCTATGCCTGTGCTCTGAGGGAGAAAGAAAAGGAAAGTCAGTGGAGAGGAAGACTTCCATCCCCCAGCGTACAGGTTTGACTTCTGTCTCCTGTTCTACATCTCCTGCCGAATCTCCAGTCTTTGAAAGAAAGAGGAGAGGAATCAGGCTTTACATCTGACCATATGCCTTCCATCCCCTGCTGCATTTGCATCTGCCTGACTCCAGCTTTTGACAAGTGGAGTAGCATCTCCTACTCAGTGATGAACATACATACACCTTCTAGTTATTCTGAACCTCTGTAGATTATCATCCAAGTCCCATTCCCCATCCCCTACCACTCAATCCCTTATTCCCATCCCCCTCAATTGTCCCACTCCCAAGGTCCAACCAAATACCATCCTCTCCTTATACCATGTCCTTTTTTGGAATGCCTAGGCAACATACACAGGCAACTAGCATCCCTATATTCTAAATTTTTTCCTTTCCCTTCCCACTCCTTCCTTGTACTAGCAATCACTGAGACCTGGCTTCTTCTGATACTGCAGCCTCCCTGGTTGCCCTTTCCAGTCCTGGCTGCACCTTCATTCATTCTTCTGTGCTTCCTGAGTGAGGAAGGGGAGTTGGAATACTCTGTTCCCCACTGTCCCTTCTAGGTTTTCCCTTTGGCTTCATCACTCACTAACCTCACCCTCTTTGAGATCCATGCTATTCATATCTACTACCCAATCAAAATCCTGGTAGCTATTGTCTATCCACCTCGAAGTCACTCCCCTTCCTTCCTCAACCTGTTCAGTACCTGGCTCACAATTTTTCTCTCCTTCCCAATTTCTATTCTCATCCTAGGGGACTTCAATATAAATATTGGCTCTTACCTTAAACACCCTGGTCTCTCAATTCCTCAACCTACTCACTTCCCATGAGCTATTCCTCCACTCTACTTTAGCTACTCACAAAGATGGTCATACCCTTGATCTAGCCATCACCCACAAATGTACCTCTCTATTCAAATTCCAAAATACCTTATCTCACCATAATCTATTGACTTTCCACCTCTCCATCTACCTTCCATTGCATAACCTAGTATTCATCCACACTGACCTCTAATCCTTTGATCTCTCAGTTGTCTCCCAAGCCATGACCCCTGCGCTAGCCACTCTCTTTTCTTTTTTCTCTATCTTGACTTTTCTGTAAAAGAGTTCAACTCTACTCACTGTCCTCTTCTCTTGAATTCATGGCCCCCTTGTATCACTAATTGTCCCCTGCCAAGTTTCAACCTTGGATCATTGCCACCATGTAGTATTTTCACTCCTACATATGTGCTGAATGAAGGTAGGGAAAAATGCACAACCACTACAGATTTATGTCATACAGTCTCAACTGGGCCCTCACTGCTGCTGGGCAATCTTACTTGCCTCCCTTATCAACTCACTGTCCTACTCCCTACAGTAGCTGTTCCAAATGTTTTCATTCCTCCTCAAACCAAAGTTACCAATAATCTCCTAATTGCCAAAGTCAAGGGCCTTTTCTCAGTCCTTATTCTTTAGCTCTGCAGTCTTTGACACCATTGATCACCCTATTCTCCCTAATACTGTCTTCTGTCTAGGTTTTCAGAATACCACTCTCTCATGGTTCTCCTACCCATTTGAGTACTACTTATCAGTCTCCTTTGCAGGATCCTCCTCTAGGGCATGCCCTCTAACCAAACCAATGACACTGGCCTCTTTGCTGTTCCACAAACAAGAAACTCTGTCTCTTGGTTCTGGGGATTTTCTCTGGTTGTCCCTCATGCCTAGAAATTTGTCCTTCCTCAGCCTTCTGACTTGAAGAAAGTCCCAATTAAAATCTCTTCTTCTATAGCAAACCTTTCCCAACCCCTGTTAATTCTAGTGCCTTTCCTCTCAATAATTTCCTGTTTATCTTGTATATATAGCTTGTTTGTACATATTTTGTTGACTTGTCTATCCCTTTGAATTGTGAGCTCCTTGAAGATAGGGACTGTCTTTTACAAACTCTTTTTGTATCTCCAGCACTTAGCATAGTGACTATCACATAATGAGGACTTGATAAGTGTTTATTGACTGACTGGTTAATAAACATAGACTCCACAAAGCAGGCCCTGTGGAGCTGCTGATGGCCAGAAAGTGTGTCTTACTGGAGGGAGATTAAAAGGAGAGAGGAGGTAACTCTTGTAATGCAAGAAATAACTATTTTTGAGAGGAAGTAACTTTTTCCTCTTGGGTTGTTGTCCGTTTTCTAAGAGGACCAAAATGACATCACCATGATAAAGTGAGGTTTCAGTGTGTCCAGTTGTGACTTATCAGACCCATACGGACTCGAAATGCTCTAACATGGGTTGGGCACAGATAGTCCATGTGAATATTTGGGGTGGATACTCCAAATTTGCACGTTCTACATTTATTTTGTGCTGTCTCAGTTCTACTTTGCTCATAGAGCACAGTACCTTTTCTGGTGTGGGCACGCCAATTTGAGCAGTCCTGTGCCAGTGTCTCCCATGTTGCACCGTAAAATCCAAAATTCTTGGGAGAGACTTTGAGAGTGTCCTTGTATTGCTTTTTTTGACCACCATGCCTGCCCCATAACATAGTCTTTTTGGCAAATGTACATTTTACATTTGAGCGAGGCCAGCCCATCAGAGTTGTGCTCTCTGAAGCGTAGTTTGAATGCTTGGTAGTTCAGCTCGAGTAATGACTTCAGTGTCTGGTATCTTATCTTGCCAGAAGATCTTCAGAATCTTCCTAAGACAGTTCAAATGGAAGCGATTCAGTTTCCTGGCATGGCGCTCGTAGACTGTCCATGATTCACAAGTATGTAACAATGAAGTCAGCGCAACAGCTCTGTAGACCTTCAGTTTGGTAGTCAGTCTAATACCTCTTCTCTCCCAAACTTTTCTTTGGAGCTTCTCAAACATTGAGTTAGCTCTGGCAGTGCATGCATCAACCTCATTGTCAATGTGTACATCCCTGGAAAGTACACTACCAAGGTAAGTGAACTTATCCACAGCAATCAAAACTTCTCCATTTGTTGTAACCAGTGGGTTACCATACATGGGTATGGAGGGTGCGGTGGTGGTTGGTGGAGCATCTGTGTTTCCTTGGGGTTAATTATCAGGCCAAAATTAGCACAGACAGCAGAGAATTGATCCACACTTTGTTGCATTTAAGCTTCAGAGGCTGCATTGAGTGCACAATCATCTGCAAACAGAAAATCATGCACCAACACTCCCTCCACTTTGGTCTTGGCTTGTAGCCTTTTCAAACTGAAGAACTTAACCATCAGTGTGGTAGCTGACCTTGATGCTGTGTTCATCCTCACTGAAAGCATTTGTCAACATGGCTGAAAACATCATGCTGAAAGGCATGGGAGCAAGCACACAGCTCTGTTTCACTCCATTGGTGACTGGGAAGGCACTTTTTCTCTTATGCCTCTTCTAAAGTGTATTGGAGGATGGGGGAGTTTTTCTTTTCTCCCACCGTCCCCCCATCATCAGTTGTTTTTCCTTAGTTTTCAAAAAGGATCAGTGACATTATGGGATGTCTTGACTTGCTTGTGAATTGGATTTAAGAGAGGCAGAGTTGCGCGCAGTAGGCAGCCTCACTCTCTCTGAATCATCAAAATCCAGTGGTAGGAGAAAAGTCAAGATGACTGGAAATGGCCCCCAATGCTGCGAACGGCCTTGGCATCTTCGATGCCTGAATATCCTCTTAGTGCTACACAACACCTGCTTCAGCCACCTTCATGGCCACTGGAACAAGTTGTTTACCCATTCTGCCAAGGAAAGTCTTTATATGGTTAGGGTAGATGGTCTCCTAAGTCACCAACAGGTTTAAGATCTGTCATTTACCCTCAACCAATTTTTAGCCCATCTGCTGAGACAATTCACCAGGGTGTGGCCATGGCACATGCTACAGCTTCTTGGAGCTGCAGTTGGGTGAAGGTGGACACCCAAAGTGGATGAGCAGCCCTGAAAAGGGCTTAGTTAGCCCTCACAGAGGTACATCTTGCTAAAAAGTAGCTCACCCAATGTACAAAGGAGGGAACAGGCCTAGAGAGCCCAACAGGGCAACCTGCTCAACAGATACACAGCTACCTGGGATCACTGAAAGAAAAATAGACATTGCAACACTGCAGTGCCTTGGGTGTAAGTTGCATTGGCCATATGCACTCCCTCAGGCTGTGCTTTTCTGCTAGTGTAGTTAATCTATGAATGTGACTGTTCTTTCCACTGACACTGTTATTTGTGGGACAGTATATTTGTTGTGTTTGTCCTTCGTTCCATGACATCAAGATGATGACAAGACTTGCAGTTGACTTTGATTGGAGTGAGGGAGGGCTGCGCAAGCTCACCAACCTCACTTTCTTCTCCTGAGCCATCTGGGTCCAGTGGCCTGATATTCATCAGGATGCTTGAAGATGACCCAGGATGCAATGGGAGACCCTGACTCTTTCAGGCTAAGGTCTTATCACATTCTCCCTTTAAGTGAGATACACTCATTCAATGAATAGGCTTCTTTAAGTTACTCAAGGGGTGGCCCCTTTAATAAAAAAAAAAAATCAAAATGGGAGGGGAAGACCCTCAGGGTTCCTGGGTCAAAGAGAAACAATTATTATTTAGTTATTACATTCACTCTGTGCTAGGTAGGTGGGGACTTGTAGTCTAGTCTATGAGCTCCGGAGTGTATTGGGCTTAGGGTTTATTCTTTGAGCAAGAAATTGAGTGAAATCAGGTTAAGTGAAAGTCCCTCAGGTATGAATTCCCCAAAACCCCCACCCTTCCTGCCAAAGCTAAAATAACCAAGTCTCCAAGGGGACCCAACCTATACAAGCATGAATCTAGAAGGTGGTTAGACAAAAGGAGACATCTCTTCATCTTTCCTACAAGAACATCGTGATAGACTTGATCAAATGCAGTTTCCCCCACCCTGGATGACCAGTCAAGTAATGGTATTTTTTAAAAAGAAATGGCATTAGTCTGGCATGGCTAATCTTGATAAATTAATGCAGTTTCTTTTTGTTCATTGATCCGCTTCTGAATATTCAATAACTCTTCCTTTAATAATACATTTATACGACACTTGAGTTAGGCTTTAAGCCAAGAAAAGAAATGGCTAGAAGGATATTTCTGGGTGTGAGAGCAACCAGTTCCAGCTTTTGAAAGGTTGCCTGGAAGAGCAGGAGCCTAGGAGTTGTGCATAGAGCACAGATATTGTGACATCCTGCTTTTCTTCTCCTAGGTGTATTATGCATCTCTAGGTTCCTTTTGTGTAGACACAGGACTTCAGGTTAACAAGTCTTTGTAAAGAGAAACAAAGGTTTGTATGGCAATGAAAATGAAACCTCTAAACTTAAATATGCATGAAGCCTATCCTGATGCCCATGGGATAGATAGTACATTTTGTTAAAGAGTGTACCCAAGGAATTTTATTTAAGATAAACAGTTATGGGATCTTCAATGATAAAAGATATTGTTTTTCTTGATCAAATTAAAGAAAGAAAAACAAGTAAAATTAACAAACACATTCACTGTCCTCAAGAAACTTACATTTTAATGGAGAAGGCAACACCAAAAAGGAAGCTTAAAAGGGATGGGGGAGTAGGATAGCCATCTCAGGGCAGAGTAGGGAAAATTCAGAGAGTCCAGGATGCAGCCTGTACATGTAGTTGGCAAAGTTTCCTTTCCAGTATTTGATTCTTTCCTCCAGTTATGAATGTTCAAACATGAAAAGTATCTTAAGCACCATAGGATCTATAGGATATTTTTTAAGTTATAATTTTGGCTCAGAGCTCAGTTACTACTTAGTAGTTATACATTATGAAATATTAAGGAACCTGATATGTTTTCCTATTCTCATTGTAAGAAAGGAAGGCGGAAAGGGCAAGAGAAGATTTATTACATCCAGTTTGCTTTGTTTATTCCTGGTTAGAAATTAAGCTGTCAGTTTTCTTTCTGTAGAAGCAGCTGGCTGGTCATTGAGTTAATGAGCGAATGACAGGCAGGGCTTTATACTGTAGGCTAAGAGCTGGGACTGGGTGAAAAGCCAAGCACCAATTGACCACAGTGGTCTTTGCATTGTCTCAGCCCTGCCTTCATTACATCACAGCATTCTGAGCTTTTCAACCAATCATAGAGCTCCCCATGGAATAATAAAAACAGTTTAAGAGTCCTGAAGCCTCCATAGCAACACTAAACATCCTTTGAAATTGCTGCAACTGGAGAGAGACTGAGCTGAGCACCATTTTGGGGAGGTAGTGCTCTCATGCCTCAAAAAGAGAAAACTCCCAGGATGAGCTCTTCGACCTCATCCTCCAAAGTCCCAGGGGTAGGAAACCCATTAAAAGATCTGGATGATGATGATGATATGGATTGTAAAGAACTGGAAGGTTTGAAAGAGGCCTTGGAGAACCTCCGTGGTCTGTCCAGTGAGGAAAAAAATGAAAAAGCAATGTTGCGCTCCCGCCTCCAGGAGCAGTCTCAGCTCATCTGCATTCTGAAGCGCAGGGCTGATGAGACGCTGGAGCGCTGTCAAGTCCTGGAGCAGCTCAACACGGAGCTGGAGGAGAAGAGAATGAATGATGCCGAGCGTCTGGAGGCCCAGACCCAACGCACGATGAAGCTGGAAGCCCGCTTCATGGACTTGGTTGCCAACCATGAGGAGATGATCCGCTTCAAGGATGAGCACAAGAGGCAGAATATCAAACTGAAAGAAGAGAATGAAATCTTGAGGAGGGAGAACAGAGAACATTTCAGCCAAGCCCTAAAGGACCAGGAGGCCAAAGTGTATCAACTCACAGCCCATGGAGAAAAGTTGTCCAAAGAGCTAGAGGCTCTGAAGGGGAAATGTGCTGAAGATGCCGGCCGAGCCAAAGCCCGAGAGAAGGAGCTAGTGGACCTACAGAACCAGCAAGCCAACTCCCATGCTAAGGAAACCAGCTCCCTCCAGAACCAGCTCCACACGCTGGAGGAGCTGCACCGGAAAACCGTGGTCAAGATGGCCAAGACCGAGGAAAAGCAGAAAGGTGTGAGCTCCGAGCTGAGCAGCCGGCTGGAAAAAGTGACCAAGGAGAAAGATGAGCTGCTTCAACTCTCCATGGAGAGGGGCAGAGTGCTGCAGAACAAACAGCTGGAGATCCAGCAGCTAGAGGAGAAGCTGGAGATGGCAGAGACAGCCCGAAAGAACGCGCTGGATCGTTTTGAGCAAGAAGCTGCCACCGTGAATAGCAGCCTGAGAGTTCAAGAACTGAGCCGAAAGGTGGAAGGAATCCAGAAAGCCTATGATGAGCTTTGGCTGCAATCTGAAGCCTTCAAAAAACACAGTCTGGATCTTTTAACCAAGGAGAGGGAACTCAATGCCAAACTCCGACACCTCTTTCCATAAGGGCAAGTCTTGCTTCTGCTGGCCTCAACCAAAATGTTTTCTTCTTTATTGGAACAGTAACCAGCCTTCCATTTATTATATTTCTGTTACACAAAAACATTGTGACCCACTTTATTGTCACTATTTTTGTTGTTTCATCATTCAATTTTTGGTTCCACCACCTAGAATACACAGTTTTGTCAGATGTCATTTGTTTGCCTCTGAAATTCCATCCTTTTCAGGGCTACTTCCCTCCCCCTGACTTTGTGCGGGTCTTTACAGGCTCCTGGAAATTCATTTTCAGCCTTTGAGATGTCCACAGCACGTAGGAATTTCACCTGGTTATAGTTTCCAGAGATGTAAAATTATTCTTCATATGCAATATTTTTTGTTTCAAAAATGGAGATTTATGTCTTTAATATGTACCCAGGGCATATTACAAGTTCATCTGCAAAGTGATGCTATGTCACTAATGCCTGTGGGATAGAATAAATATTGTTAAGTTTTTCCCAGAGTAGGTAGACTTTACCATAGTTAATCTGTTCAAGAAGCATAGTTCACATAAGTAAAATGGGTTTATTTCTAAGCTGGTTTTTTTTCTTTAAAAAAGAGTATTGAAATGGGAAACAGTAGTGCAAAAAGCTGCAGATTGGTTGGTTTAATATTGCCAACACAATATGCTAATGGGAGAAGAGTAACTTAATAATTAAAGTACCAGGGAATACAAACTTCTATATTTTGGCAGACTTCCTTTGTGAGATTATAAGTTTTGTTACTATTGAGTATACTGTGCATATTATACATTAGATTTTTTCTTTTCTGTTAGTATACTTCCTTCCATTGAAATGTTTAGTTTTTAAAAATCAAAACAAAAGATATACTTATGTATTTGGAGTAATGTTTCTGGAAAACCACAGAGCTATAAATAAACGGTACTGTTATATACATCTTGGAAATTTCATAAGTGTCTTTAAAGTATTTATGTGTATATTTCCCTATATTTGTGTAATCAGATAAATTAATGTTTCTGCGCATATTTAATTCTGGGCAATATTTAATTTCTGGGCATAATTTAATAATAATAAACCCTTTATTTTATAGTAATTTTCTATCTCCCCACCCCACACACATCTTATAAGGTTGACTTATCAGTATCAACTTTCTATAGCACCAAAGATTACCAATTATTCTATGTTTTATACATAGCATTGTTTAAAAATAGATTAATAAATAAACATCCAGAAGCTCCAGGGAATACAAGTTCACACACTTAATTTTTAACCACATTTCCCAAACATACTACTGCTTCCCAACACTACTACTCTCTCACTTTCCCAGAAGGATTCAGTATCAATAACCAGTTTGCATGAGGTTCTGTTTCTATACAGAGCGTCCCAGAAGTCTTACAGCGGTTCACATATAATATACACACATATCACATATGATATAATCATAATATATTTATATTATATATGATATTATCATATATAATATCAAATGGATATTTAAAATGATGTGGTTGATGTTAATGCTCTGCAAATAGAATATGTTATTTGTGGGCCTGATATGAAATAGCTGATTCTAAGTTCCTTGAGCAAAGTGACTGCCATATTTTCATCTTGAGGCAGCTAAAAGACATAGTGGACAGAGTACTAGACATGGATAAAGGAAGACCTGAGTTCAAATCCAGCCTCAGCCACTTTACCACTGTGTGAGATCCTGAGCAAGTCACTCAAATTTTATCTTCCTCAGTTCCCCTATCTGAAAAAATTGAGATAATAAGAGCACCTACCTTCTAGGGTTGTTGCAAGTGCAAGTATAAAATAATATTTGAAAAGCACTCTGCAGACCTTAGAGTACTTTGTAAAGGCTAGCTGTTATTATGCTATTACTACCATCACTCTCCCTAGCTCTTAATAAAATGCCTTGCAATAGAGCATGTGTTTAATATTTGTTGAAGTAAATTAACCTCTCATATTTCTCTCATATTGGAAGATAAGATCTATATAAAAAAACTTTAGCTATAATGCCAGATACAATGTGGAATTGCAACAGAGAGGTATGAAGGATTGTAGGTGTTAAGAAGAATGAAAAGATCTCTAACTTTGACTTCTCTTTTTATTTTCCATCATTTGTTCTCAAAGAGGACAAAAGACATTACAAAGGTGAGGTCTTGACTTATGAGTGAATTGGATTTAAGTGAAACAGAGTTGCACAAAGTTGTCAGCTCACTCCTCCAGAGCCATCAAAATCCAGTGGCAAGATAAAAGTTAAGACAACTGACCTTGGCTTTTCTAAATTAAAGTCTTTCCCAGACCAGAACCATCTCTCTAGTGTAGCCAACTGAATATCTCTACCTGTGCATTCTTCCATCCTTAAAACTAAATATGTTCAAACTCCAATTTTTCCTCTATCTCAGAACATGATCATTCTTCCTATTTCCCTATTTCTCCTCATGAAATTCTTGATGAATTCCCTTCATCAGTCAGACCCATTTCAGAAATGTTAGTCATTTCTGATGCCTCTTTCTCCCTTATCCCACAAACTTAATCAGCAGTAAAGTCTTAGGTTTGGAAGGGCTGTCAGAAGTCATCTAGTCCAGCTCCGGCTCATAAATCTACGTCAACAGGCAATCATATCACCTCTTCTTGAACTTGGCCAAAGACAGAAAGCTCACTATTTTATGGCAATCCATCATCTTTGTGGACAGTCTTAATTGCTGCTAATTATAGATTTTATGAGCTGGAAAAGATCTTAAAGATCATCTAAGCCAGGGGTTGGCAAACCACTGCCCTGACCCACTGCTTGCTTTTATTTCCCCAAGAGCTAAGAATGTTTGTTTGTTTGGTTCTTTTTTACATTTTAAAGTTTAATTATATTTTAAAATGTAAAAACCATTCTTGACTGAGGAAATTTTCAAAAAAGGGCAAAATCAGGATTTGGTCATTTGGCAATAATTCCACCCACCCTGATTTTATAAGGAAACGGAGGCCCAGAGAAGTTAAATGACTTCCTCAAGGAAGTCATTTCCAAACCATTATTTTATGATGTTGTTGTTACCCATTTCCTTTTTTCTTAAAAATTATTAATTTATAAATTAAAAATTTATTATTGAAAAAAATATTTTATTTTCTCCAGTGATGGGTAGAGACAATTTTTAACATTCATCTAAATTTTTTTTTGAGTTCCAAATTGCTTCCCTCATCTCCCCCCTCCCTAAGATAGTAAGAAATTTGATATAGGTCATAGATATGCAATCATGTAACATTTTCAAATTAGTCATGATGTGAAAGAAGAAGAAAATCAAAAGTAAAAAAAAACATGAAAAAAATAAAGTGGAAACAGTATGCTTTGATCTTCATTCAATCTCCATCAGCTCTTTGTCTACATATGGATAGCATTTTCCATCATGAGTCCTTTGGAGATCATTGTATTGCTGAGAAGAGCCAAGTCTATCATAGTTGATCATCACGCAATGCTGTTCTTACTGTGTACAATATTCTTCTGGTTCTGCTCATTTCATTTTGCGTCAGTTCACTTAAATCTTTCTGGGTTTTTCCAAAATCTTCCTGCTTATTTCTTATAGCCCAATAGTATTCCATTAGACTCATATACCATGACTTGTTCAACCATTCCCCAATGGATGGGTATCCCCTCAGTTTCCAGTTCTTTGCCACCACAAAAAGAGCTGCTAAAAATATTTTTGTATATGTAGGTCCTTTTCACTTTTTTATGATCTCTTTGGGATGAAGACCTAGTAGAGGTATTACTAGATCAAAGGGTATGCACAGTTTGGTTGTCCTCTGGGTATAGTCCCAAATTGCTCTCCAGAATGGTTGGATCAGTTCACATCTCCACTAACACATATTGTGCATTAGTGGCCCAATTTTTGCCACATCCTCTCCCAATATTTGTCATTTTCCTTTTCTGTCACATTAACCAACACCCAAATCATTATTATGCTAAACCCACATCTGCCCAATGGTAGTTTACTCTCAATTTCCCTTACCTTTTACAGACTGCTTCCCATGCCCATTGTTACCATTCTAGCTTAAATCATAATCTAATTACCTGAACAACTGCAACTAATCTAAAAACATTTTTTTAAAGTGCTTAATAAATTTAAAGCACTGAATTAGGTGCAAGGATATACAAAAAAAAATGAAAAATCCAGCCACCAAATAATTTATATTCTCCTGAGGGTATACCATATGAAAACATTTAAATCTATATACACTTTGGCTATATCAAGCATTTAGCAAGTATCTGCTATGTGCTAGGGACTGCATCAGACACTAAAAATACAAAGATAAAATTGAAACAGTTCTTGCCCTAAAGGAGCTTACATTCTGCTGGGAGGAAACAAATATAAAGATATTTTTTTTCTTGTTGGGAGCTATGTTTTCATTGATATAGGTAACTTCCAGTGAGAAAACTCACTGTACCTATGCAGACCAACAACTGTCCTGCAACTGAGCATATTAAATTGTCCAGGGCGCTAAGAGATTAAGTAATTTGCACAGGGTCACAAAGTCAATAGGCGTCAGAAGTAGGACTTGAACACAGATTTTTTGGTTTCACTGCTTTTTATATAAAATATATATAACTAAGTACTTTTGAAGGAAGTAGGGGAAGAGTAACACTAACTAGGGGCCATAGGAAAGGTTTCCTTAGAGGAAATGGCACAAACTAAGTCTTAAATTCCAAGAGGCAGAGGAGGAGAGGAGGCAGAGCATTTGAGGCATGAGGGATAGCTGTGCCAAGATGGGAGATAGAATGACAAATATGAGGAATGGAAAGTGAGTCAGTTTGGCTGGAACTAGAATGTATGAAGGGGAATAATGTGAAATCAGTCTGGAAAGAAGAGCTAGAGTCAGATTGGGAAGCACTTTAAAGAAATCAATAGGGATTTATTAAAAGCCCACTATGTGCCAAGTGGTATCTGCTGGGGATACGAAGACGAAAGATGACATAGTCCTTATTCTTAAGGAGCTTGCTTCATAAATGCAAAACAAAGTAGTTTATTTTATACTAGAAGCAATAATCACTGAAATTTCTTAAGGAAAGGAGTAATGTGATTAGAACCGAACTCTATAAACATCATTTTGGTAGATATTCAGAGAAAAACGAGATTGGAGGCAGGAAGACCCAATTAGGAAACTGTTGCAATAGTCCAAGTGAGAAGCAATGATGTACAGGTAGGTGGCATGGTGGGTAGAGCAATGGCCCTAGAATCAGGAGGACTTGAGTTCAAATCTCACCTCAGACACTTGACACTCACTAGCTGTGTGACCTTGGGCAAGTCACTTAACCCCAACTGCCTCATCCTGGGTCATCTCCAGTCATCCTCATGAATATCTGGTCACTGGATCCAGATGGCTCTGGAGGAGAAGTGAGGCTGGTGACCTGCACAGCCCTCCCTCACTCCACACAAAGTCAAGTGCAAGCCATGTCGTCATTTCTCTGATGGCATGGTCTTCTTTGAAAATGAAGGATGAACACAGATTTGAATAAGAAGAAAATATTTAATAGCTTGGGAGCAGGGGATCAGGAAGAGCTTCCTATAAGGAGTGACATGTAAGCTAAATCCTCAAGGATTCTAAGAGGCAGAGAAATGAGGAGGAAGTGTGTATTGTAACCTAACCGGTGTCCCTCCCCTCCACCCTTTCCTCCCTTCAATCCTTCCTATATACTAGACATTTAATGGCCAGTAGGGACAGCTAGGTGGCACCATGGATAGACTGCTATGCCTGGAGTCAAGACCTGAGTTCAAATGTGACTTCAGACACTTACTAGCTGATCCTGGGTAAGTCGTTTAACCCAGTTTGTCTCAGTTTCCTCATCTGTAAAATAAGTGGGAGAAGAAAATGGCAAACCACTCCAGTAAAACCTCAAAAGGGATCACAAAGAGTTGAACACAACTGAAATGCCTGAACAATAGCCAATGTCCGCTAATATCAAATAAGAATAGAAAGTATGGATTAGAACCTCACATAAAAGCCTTATCATTCAACACTGCAGAGCCAAAGGCAATGTGGTTCAGGGGTCTGAGTGCTGAATTTGACATTAGGAAAGTCCCATTAGTGCCTTGTGCATCCAGAATATCAACTATGATGCTGATTAAGTTGTTCACCCTCTGTCATCTCTCATTCATCTCTAAAACAAGGACAATAACTGTAGCACTTCACAAGGTTGTTGGGAGAATCAAATGAGAAAATGCCTGGAAAGCACTTTGCTAGCCTTGAAATGTTATGTGTATGACAATTATTGCTAACCAGTCATTGGACAGACTGCTTTTCTGGGCCTTCTTGGAGTTGTTTCACAACATGGAACAGTGGAAGAGAGTTTGGGATTTGGAACTGGAGAATCTGGGTTCAAATCCTGCCTACTTACTGCCTCTGTGACTGTAGGCAAGTCACTTACACTCTCTGGCCTGTTTCTCCATGAGTGGGAAGTCCTAAATTAAGGGAAGGTAGCTTACTATGCTGTTCAACTCTAGATTCAAGAGAATGTTTACACCAGCCTACAATTTTCAACAACAATTTCTCAGAAGGTCTGTTTCCCAAGCCACACATAATATTATAATGATAATAATTAAAATTTGTGTTTGCTGTTCTCATGGGCACTGATTTTGCTGGTACATTGCTATCTCTTGGTGTGCTTGTCTTTGCTTTCATGGGATTATTAAGAGTTTATGCTGTGTTCTTTAAAAATTCTCTTTTCATATTCTTTGAACATTGATTCTCTGGAGAGTGTGTATAAACCCCATACCAGGAAGAAAGAGCGTACGAATCTCTCGGTCCTTGGAGAGAGAGAAAGTAAAGAGAGGAGAAAGATGAGATGAGAGAGTTCTGGGAATTAAAGGGAGAGGGAGGAGAGAGAAACAGAGGTAGAGACAGAGAGAGATAGAATGAAAATGAAAGAGAGGAAAGAGAGAGAAGGAGAGAAAAGGGGTCAAGAGCGAGGAGGAGGGAGAGAAAAAGGAGAGAGAGAGAAGAGAGAATTTTTTTTTTTGAAAATTAGAGAGCATAAACACCAGTTTCTCTTAAGGCAGAGAGGGCAAGTGTTCTCTGAGATCCTTTCTAAACCAAAAAAAAAAAAAAAAAGACAAAACTCAAAATCACATTTCCTAAATTAAAACAAAACCTCCAGAAACAGAGAAAAAGAGGTAGGGAAGTTAAAATCTGTCTCTATTTCTCAAAGCTATTTTTCAAACTGCGAACATATCTTATCACCAAGTTAATCCTAAGATGATGAATTTTTTTGGCCACAGGAACGGAGTCCAAACTATAGAGGAGCTGAATTCTATTAGGGAAGGGAGCACTCATGTTGATGAAATTACAGGTCCTTGAAGTAGTGAATTGGAAATGGAACCCACAGATAGCATTACCACTCACTCCTTATCCATGGTGAGTATGTACTAGGAAAGGGTTCTTCGTTCTACTGTATCTCTTTTTTGTTCCAGTCTGACCTTGTAAACATTTGTTCCTTTTCAACTTACACAAGTTAGCTAGCTCACAGTAGAGCAGTCAGGTATCTTTGGACTGTTTAACAATTTTATCAATGACTGGAAATAATGGCAGAGTTGATGATAATGCTTATCAAATTTTTAGCTACAAATCCATTGGATAACAGCTTTAGGATTATAAAAGATTTTGACAAGTTAGAACATTGGGCTGAATACAATGAGATGAAATTTACTAAGGATAAATGCAAACTCAACTATTTGAGAGTTTTTATTAATTGGTTCATAAGTATGAGGGGAAAAGTGGGACTGAATAGCAATGTTTTTAAAAGATCTGGAGATTTTGTTGCTGTTCAGTCATTTTTTAAAGTTGTGTCCAACTTTTCATGACCCTATTTGGGGTTTTCTTGGCAGAGATACTGGAGTAATTTGTCATTTCCTTCTCTTGCTCATTTTACAAATGAGGAGACTGAGGCAAACAAGGTTAAGTGACTTGCTTAGGGTCACACAGCTAGCAAATGTCTGTCTTTCTGACTCTAGGCTAGCAAATGTCTGTCTTTCTGACTCTAGGCTATGGCCCTCTATCTACCTAGCTTCCTACCATCTACCAGCCCCAAGGTATTTTAGGGTGCTACAAGCTCCATATGAATCAGCAGAGTGATGTGGCATCCAAAGATGCTGATAGCATAGTTAAATTGAGAGCTGGATTCCAAGAATAAGGCAACAATAGTCCTGCTTTCTTATGCTCATGGCAGACCACATTGGAATTGTAGTGTTCAGTTCTGGGTTATAGAGTTTAAGAAAGGACGTTAATGAGCTGGAGAGCACCCAGAGGAGGCAAACAGCTTAGGAAAGGGTCTTGAGCCTGCTATGAAAATGA
The DNA here is from genome assembly GCA_023548195.1 of Bettongia penicillata ogilbyi. Lineage (NCBI taxonomy): Eukaryota > Metazoa > Chordata > Mammalia > Diprotodontia > Potoroidae > Bettongia > Bettongia penicillata. Next base: position 6,314,775 of record JAJHZJ010000017.1, read on the forward strand.
AAAGTAGCTGGGGATGTTTAAGCTGGAAAAGAAAAGACTCAAGGGGAATGTGGGAGCAATTTTCAAATATTTGAAGAAGTATTAGATTTGTTCGTTTAAGAAGGTAGGACTAGGAGAATTGGGTGGGAATTATAAAGGACAAATTTAGCCAGGATGTAAGGAAAAACTTTCTTACACATTCCAAAAGTGGAATGAATGGAAGGTCTTTGGAGATAATCAATTTTTCTCCTATTGGAGGGCTGAGTGTGGGCATGTGTTGGACTAAATAGCCTTTCCACTCTGTGAGTCAGTGAATTTTGAAGGGATGGGAGCACTAGCTTGTGGGAATAGTTTTGTCATTTGCGTTGTGTCAGATCTCAGTCAGGGAATGAATTACATGTAGTTTTCTTCATTTTGTTGGAGCTAGTGTCTCTTAATCCCTGGGTACAGTTTGGTACCAGAATTGTCAGTTTACTCACTGTCCTCATGCTATCCCTAGGGGGTTTATGGGGCTGACCCCTTTCAACCAAGTGGGGCCTTTCAAGGGAAGAGAACAATGAGGCTTTCAGAAGGTCTTACCTGCCACCTTCACACAATCCCTCCTCTGTCCTCCTTATATAGTCCCCATATATTTACTAACAGGACCGGTTTCAGTATTCAGATGTGCCACTCAAGACTCTTACTCTGTCTTCAGTATTTTTCCATGAGCACTTCAGTAAACATCAAGATAGTAGAGCCAACTATATATAGAACATCAATAACTTTTTTAAAAAGAAGAAAAATCACAGCCTCTGTATCTTTTATATTCAAGAAGAAAGGAGAAAGGAAGCCTTAAAAAACAGACCATGTGAAGCATTTTGGGGGGTAGAGAGATTAAGCAGTGATGAGGAATAGAAAATGTTTATTGAAAATGAAAATCCCTCTGAGTGTTCTACCTTAAAATTCAGTGCAGCTGAATCCTACAATAGTATTCATAAAGAAAATGTGACTCAGGCGAGTTGGCACTGCACTCCTCCACATACCCTATATCCAGTCCTTTTGTCCTTTCCCAGAAAATCTCATGAGAAATATATATCTTCTGAAAGGGTAACCCTTTGAAATGTTCTCTGAAACAATTAATAAGAATATATTAGATACCATTCTATATCCTACAGGGCAGACAGTTGGCACAATGGATAGATGCCAGGCTTGCAGTCATGAAGACTCATCTTCCTGAATTCAAATCTGACTTCTGATGTGTACCAGCTATGTGACCCAGGGCAAGTCACTTAACCCTGTTTGCCTCCATTTCCTCATCTGTAAAATGAGCTGGAGTAGGAAATGGCAAACCACTGCAGTACCTTTGCCAAGAAAACCCCAGATACAACGCAACAATTCTATGTGGTGGGCACAGAAAAACAGAAATGATATAGTCCCTGCCCTAAAGGGGCCCACATTCTTTCCAAGGAAATTATATGTTTATTATGTATTAGTTATGTAATTATGCAATTATGTACTAATATGCATATTATATTATAATATATACTATACATAGTATGTATAGGCAAATTCAAAGCATATAAGAAGTAACCGCAAAATAAATTTATTTTGAAAAAGGAAGCGTAGGAACTCAGGAAAAAGCTTTTGTAAGAGGTGTTACTTGAACTGGGTTTTGAAGAGAACATGCAAATTCTAAGCAGCAGAATTGAGGAGAACATAGAAGGTACCTTGTGGAATCCTACAGAGGGAAGATGAGATGTTGTATATGAAGAACAGAAAATAAGCCAGTTGGAACACAGAGTGTGTGAAGGGGAGCAGTACGTCAGAAGCCTGAAGAAGGCTTGAGCAGACTAGGAAGGGCTTTAAATGCCAAAATGAGGATATTCTGAGCAGAGGAATGACCAGGTCAGTTCAGTGCTTTCAGAATATGACTTTGGAAGCTGTGTGGGGAATGGATGGGAGAAGGGAAAGACTTGAGGTTGGGAGACAAATTTTTGTGGTTCATTTTTTTAGTTGTGTCTGAGTCTCTGTAAACCCATTTGGGTTTTCTTGGCAGAGATACTAGAGTGATGAGGAAACTGAGGCAAACAGGGTTAAGTGACTTGCCCAGGGTCACATATCTAGTAAGTGTCCGAGGCCAAGAAAACCCTAAATGGGGTCATAAAGAGTAGGACAAAACTGAACCAACTGAACCAATTGAACAACGAAACAAAATAATGGCAACATCATTATCTCCCCAGTCACCCTCTGGGATGATCACATATTAGATCTCATCATCATCTGAAATTTGGCTTCTCCATGATTCTGAATCTGGATATTCCCTGATTATTATCACCACTGGCTCTGCCTCTGTCTAAATCTATTCTTCATACTTAGAGACTTCCATAGAGACACTGATGACCCTTCAAACATTCTTCCAGCATGTGAAGTTTTGCAATTTCCAAGGTCTACATTTCTGTTCCTCACACATCATAAAGAACGATGATAGCACCCTTGGTCTCATCATCACTTCTCTTTGGTCAGCTTCTAAGATCTGGAACTCGGAAACTTCCCTTTCTGATCCTAGCCTCCTATGCATACATCTTACCCTTTGCCATGCTCTTTGTAAACGTATTCTTCATTTTCATTGTGACATCTAGATCTCCATCTATTCCTGTCATTCCAACCCCCTACCCACAGCTCTGGTCTCACTTCCCTTTCCCTCCCTTTATGACCATATAATTGTCCATTATTATCTTTAAATAGTTATTATACCCCATGGGCTAATTATTTTGTCAGAGTTTCTATTTACCATCTATGTTGTTACAAAAATGTCTAGATAGCCTTAGATGATAGGTTCTCAAAAGAAATGTGGCTTGTAAAAATAATTTTAATAGGCCTACTCAATGTAATCAGTATTTCCTCAGTTCTTTGGGACCTAATGAGTATCAGTGATTGTATTAGTGAGTTAAGTGGAATAGAATTAAGTTTTGATTTAGTTAATGCTTTTAGAATGAGAGCCATGTGGGTTACAATTAATTAATCTACCATGTATTGATGATAGTTTTACTTCTAATTGATTTGTAGGATAGATTTATTACTGCATTAGGCCTTTTTGAAGGATATATGGTAACTTATGTTAGAGATTTCCTGTATTAGCACCACTATGAACCGTGTCAGTAAACTATGCTCAAAAACCCAGTTTCCTTGTTTTGTTCTTATCATAATGTTCTTCTAGCCTATGGAAGGCTCCAAGATATCACTGGCAAAGTCCCATGGCCTGTGGAAAGCCCCAGAATACTGCTGACAAAGTACTTATGGCTGACGGATATCTCCCTTAGCCAATCACAGGAGTTCCCCCATTTCTGAAGATAACCAATCATGAAGTGTAACACCTCATTAGTGATCTTCCAAGGGGCATAAAATGCTCACATGGATGAGCAGAGGGATCCTTGACTACAAGGAAGGTCTTAGATCCAATTGCTTAGTGACCACAAGTCTCCTTAATAAATGGGTCATGCCCAGAGCTCTGTCTCAGTTGCCTTTTGTGGTGGATTGGATTTTTGTGACCCACAGCTTCATCAATCCCTATTAATAGCAGACTATTAGCTATTTCTTCTTTGTTTTCATTCACATTGCATTCCACCTTAGACCTCTCCTATGTGCAATTCATGTTATTATTATTAACACTCCAGAATATTGTACATTTGTTGCTACAGGAAAAAAAAGGATATTTGTATATGGACTTTTAAATTTCTAGGATTATGGGATCATAGAGTTAGAACTAGAAGGGACTTTGGAAGCTACCTTAGTCCACCCTCCTCCTCTATAGAGGGTAACCATTCAGATTTCCTTTACAAACACGGAAACTGAGGTCCCCAGAGATGGACCAGAGTGACTTGTCCAAAGTTAGAAAGTAAGCAGAAGAGGGAATTAGGACCCAGGTCTTCTGACTTGGGACACTTAGCTCTTTCAATGATACTATGTTGCACTGCTAAAATGGGTTGATTTTGAAAAGAAAAATTTCAAAAGGTTTATACATTTTTATTCTATATTCTTTTACATAGAATTACTACATCAAGCCTATAGTTAACATGAAGACTTTTTTTTATAGAATGCTTTCAACTCAAATAGAGATTGATTTTCCTTCTGATGGCTCTATTTAGCTTTGTAATTATCATCGTCCTTCTCGTGACAAAAGCCCAGTTGTAAGCCCCACTCCAATTTTGCACAAGCCAGATCTGAAGAGGGGACATTCAGTCTATATTTGGTTCAATGTAGTGATAATGTCAACATTACCCTCCCTCAAAAGAAAACTTGGCAGTCTTCCTGATTTCCCTATTTTTGTCAATGATATCATCATTCTCTTAGCCAGTCAGACTCCAAATACTGGGATCATCTTTAACCCCTTCCTCCACCATGCTCAGTCACTCACCAAATTCCTTCAATTCTTCCTTCAAAACTTCGAAATTCCTACTGTTAACACTGTAGCCAAGGTCATCTTTAACACTCACCTATAGTATTGCAAAAATCTTTTTAAACTAATCTTGTGCCTTTAATTACTCTCTCCTTCAATTTGTCTGGGGCACGTCTGCAAATTAATCTTACTTAAAAACTGCTTTTGTTATTTCAGAGAATTTCTGAGTTGGATGGGATGCCAGAGGCCATCTTGTCCAACCTGTGTCTAAACAGTATCTCTTTTAACTCACCGTTAACAAATGCTCTTCACTTGAAGAACCTCCAGTGATAATTTAGGGACAAAAAATTATCCCCTAGTTATAGAGGCAGCTTGGTCTGCTTTGAGAAGCTTGTAATTTTCAGAAATATTTTTTTTTTGTATCATGCCAAAATCTGTTTCTATGCAACTTCTAACTATGGCTCCTGGCTTTGTCTTCTAGGGCCAAGCAGAATATGTCTAATCCTTCTTCCACAAAAAATGAAATAGTCTTTGTTCTCAAAGTATTTACATTCTCAGTGGGATTGCAACATGTGGACAGATGGTTATAACGGCCAACCCAGAACAACCTCTCACTCTGAAACTCTCCCCTTCAACTAAAAAGGGAACGGCCATGAGAGGAGCGATGTGAGGAATCAATGAAAGCAGAAGGTTAGAAGTCAAGCTCAAGGTTGTGGAAGAGGAGAGAGACATCAGGGCAATGGAAGATACAGAGCAATTTGTATGGCAAGTGCAAAAGCAAGGACCCTGGTATACACAGGAGGACTTGCTGCACAGGTCCTTAGATCTGCTTTTCTAAAAGGAAAGCAACTTTTGAGGGGTCAAAATCTACTTTAATCAAGCACATACATATCATTCACTTGGTTCAGGAAAAAAAAGTCAGCATCCTAAACTTCAGAGAAAATACAAACAGAGAAATAAAGACCAACAGACAGGGCTTTCAACTGTCTGACCATTATATACATGCATAGTTACCAGAGAGAGAAGCACCAACATCTGCATTTTCAAAGCAGGGGCTCCTTAGCAGCTACCCAGAGTCTTATGGTCAAACAAACACTTCCAATGAGTAACTCCAAAAGCAAAACCTCACCTCAAGAGTACATATACACTTTTCAGAGCCAGAGAGCATCACAACCCTTGAGAACTAGTGCCTCATTAGAAATTAACTAAAGATGTGGGCCTTCCTACAAAACATCTCCCCTTATCAAACTTCACTTAATGGGCAGGCCCATTAATGGGTAGGGAATATCTTTAACTCTCATTAACATAATTAATATTACAATAAGGCTAGTTGCTGAGTACTTCCATCCTGTTCTGGGATAGAGAATGCTCTCTGATAACTATAGGGATTTTAGCACTTATTCAGCACTGCTACCCAGTGGAGCATTTACAAACCACCAGTGTGAGCATAGGGACTTCCCAGGGACCAGATTCTTTTTGCTATACAGAAGTGAGTAAGTGGTCATCAATGCCACTTGGGGGTTAAGTAAATGACTAACACGTATAATAATATATAACACATTTATATGGCATATGATTTACATAGCATTTCCCTCATTTCAACCTCTGTAGTGGTTAATATGAGTAGTATTATGAATTATACAAGTAGGGAAACTGAGGCTTATTCAGGTTAAGCAACTTATCAATGGTCAGACAGCTTGTAAACAGTGGAGCTAGAGCTTGACCCCACTTGTTCTCATTCCCAGGCCAGTGCACAGCATAGTATAGCATAATTTTTAGATCAGGTATATACCAATGGTATTTTTGCTACTTTAAAAACAGAAATAGAGTCCAGAAAGACCTGGGTTCCAGTATTTCCTCTGACTTGTGGTTGTGTGACCCTGTGCAAGTTCACCTCTCCATGCTGTAGGCCAGTGGTATCAAACTCAAATAAAAAAGGAGGCCATTAAACCATCCATAAGGATCCCTGTGGGTCATAAAGGGGCCAAGGTCTCCCAGTGCACCCTGGGTCAACTCTAGTCATCCTGATGAATATCTGGTCACTGAATTCAGGTGGCTCTAGCAGAGAAGTGAGACTGGTGACCTTACATAGCCCTCCCTCACTCAAAACAAAGTCAAGTGCAAGTCATGTCATCATTTCATCTTTTGATGGCATGGTCTTCTTCAGCAACAAAGGACAAGCACGATAATGATAATAATAGTCTCTTAGAAAAATAACCCATTATTTATTGATTTATTCCGCTAAATATCTCCCAATTCTGTTTTAATCTGATGTAGGTAGCCACATCTTTGTTGCCTCTGTCTAGTCAACTCTCTAAGACAATATGTTGCTGAGAAGGAGTTGACCAAATAAGTTTCCTCATATCATTTCCCTATATCAGTGAGTTCCTTATATCAATGAAATCACAGGACCAGTCACTATTCTCCCTCTCCCCAAGGAGAATATTTATTGAATACTTGATCATAAAGAATTTTTTTTATATTAATCTAACAAAAGAAACTAAAATTTGACTAAAAATTTTAAACAAATTAACAATTTATCTTTAAAATGACATGTTTAAAAAATAAGACAAAAAACTAAACTCTTTTGGCTGACATTTGAATGTTCTCTGGGTGTAACTGACATAACTCATATTTTAGCAGCATCTTTAAATTTATTTCCCACTGTCCACATCTTTCACTTCTATCTTTGCCTTTCACTAGAATGAAGCTCTTTTTTCTAACTGCATAGCTAAAGCTTTGCCTTTATCTTAAAGCAGATAATAGGTAGAACAGCAAATAGATTCCTAGGCCTGGAGTCTAGAAGATCAGAGTTCAAATCTGGTTTCAGATACTTATTAACTGTGTGACCCTGGGCGAGTCACTTACCTTAGTTCCTCATTTATAATATGAGCTAGAGAAGGAAATGGCAAACCACTCCAGTAACTTTGCCAAGAAAACCCCAAATGGGGTCATGATGAGCTGGACATGATTGAAATGACTGAATAAACACATCTATATTATAGATTTGTGAAGACCGTGAAAGAATGTTGTGGAATAATTTTGTAAGTAAGCTATAACTGTAAACTGTAAAACCACTCTAACTGCAAGTTATAAAACTACTATATAAAGTATTATCATGAATAATATACTATACTATACCTGTATATTTTAGATAAAAGCATCTCTTGTATTGTTATTTTTTAGCTTTTCACGTTGTGTCCACAAGCATTTGTCAAGTATTTCCCTAAGTAGGTTTTAAGCTCCCTGAAGGCAAAGACTATGTTATGTGTGACAGGTAACAGATTCCATGCTATTAAATTCCAGGTTATTAAAGCAGGCTTCAGGATACTTGGGATATATTCCAAACCCCATTTTTTTTTTCAATAAGCATTTATTAAAACATCAACTTTGTGTAATAGGAGCAGAAGAAATAAAGATGAACAAAAAACAGTACCTGCCCTCAAGGATGTGACATAGTGAATATGTATTATACCAGGGAGAGGGTGATAGGACAAATAATCTATCTAAAGTGCTCTAGGAAAATTCTACTGAAGCTGTCACTTTCTTCATCTTTTCTTGCTCCCTCTCCTCCTTAGACAGTCTTCAACTTTGTATGGTTCCCCCCTCCCCTTTTTTTTTTGTTAAAATAAATTATTTTATTTGTTTTCAGTGTTCTACAATCACTTCCATATATGTTAGGTTTTTCCCCCTTCCCTCCCCCTCTTCTTCTTCCCTCCCTCCCTACTCCCTCCTTGAAATGGCATACAATTTTATACAGGTTCTACACAAACATTCCTATTAAACACATTTTCACCTTAGTCATGTTGCACAGAAGCATTAAAATGAATGGGAGAAATCACAAAACAAAATATAATACAAAAGAAAATGGTCTGCTTCTCTCTGTGATCGAATTCCATAGTTCTTTCTTTGGATATGGAAGGCATTTTGCCTCAAGAGTTCATGGGGAATTTTTTTTAAGTCCTTGCGCTGCAATGAAGTACTAAGTCTACCAGAAAAATTCCTCGCACACTGTAGTTTTTGCTGTGTACAAGGTTCTCCTGGTTCTGTTCCTTTCACTCAGCATCAGTTCATATAAGTCTTTCCAGGCCTCTCTGAAGTCTTCCTGTTCATCATTTCTTATAACACAATAGTTCCATTACATTCACATGCCACAATTTATTCAGCCATTCCCCAATTGATAGGCATCCCCTTGATTTCCAGTTTTTGGCCACCACAAAGAGAGCTGCTATAAATATTTTTGTACATGTGGGACCCTTGCCCATTTTTATTATCTCTTGGGGATAGAGTCCTAGAAGCAGTATTGCTGGGTCAAAGGGTATGCATATTTTTGTAGCCCTTTGGGCATAGCTCCAAATTGCTCTCCAGAATGGTTGGATCAGCTCACAGCTCCACCAACAATGAATTAGTGTTCCAACTCTCCCACATCTTCTCCAACATTTATCATCTACCTTTTTTTGTCATGTTAGCTAATCTGATAGATGTGATTTGGTATGTCAGAGTTGTTTTGATGTGCATTTCTCCAATCAATAGTGATTTAGAGCATTTTTTCATATGACTATAGATAGCTTTAATTTATTCCTCTGAAAACTACCTCTTCATATCCTTTGACCATTTATCAACTGGGGAATTTGACCATTTATCAATTGGGGAAGTCCCCTTTCATTGATTACCTAGCTTTCTTATCTTACTTTTGGTCATGCCAAAAACCAAACCTAGTTACCCCCCTACCCCATTTTTATCTCTGTTGCTGCTGTCCATTGCTGAGGAAATCACACAACCACCTAGCTCAGTCCAATACAAGTCTTTGTTCATTTTAACTGGGTCCTCACGGCTGCATAGCAGATCTTTTATTCTTCCTTGATTAACTTACTTCCTCACAGCAGCTGTTCCAAACTTTAAGCCACTAACATCATTCTCTCCCTCCTTCTCAGCAGATCTTGCCCCCTAGTTTACTGAGGCTGTTCATTGTAAGCTTCATTTCTCCTATCCTATTCCCCCAAATCCCTTGAAATATCAACCTCCTTTCCCCCTCCTTTTCTTCAGTCCCTAACAAAGAAGTAGATCTTCTTGCCTAGACCAATCTCTCCACTTGTACCCTTTCCCTTTCCTCTGGGATTTTTGCCACATCGATCATCCCTACCCACCAGTCCTCTCCCTACAACCAATATTCAATGCTTATCTACTGGTTTCTTCACTGATGCCGACAAACAAGCCCGGATCTCTACCCTTAATAAACAAATGAACCTTTACTTGATCCCACCATTCTGCATCCTTTTATGTCTTCATCATTTCACAGTCTTAGACAAAGCTACCTACACTTATGTCTATTGCCTCACCTGCAATTCACTTTTCAGCCCCTGGCAATCTGACTTTTATCTTGCTGCTTGAATGAGATCACATTCTTTACTATTACAAACAACCTCTCTTGCTAAACCTGATGGCCTCTTCTCAAACTTGATCCTTCTTGAACTCTACAGCTGGGTTACATTCAATGATCTCTAAAATCTCTCTCAGCTAGGAATCTATGACACTAAGCTGTTGTGCTCACCAGTGCTTAGCAGAGTGCCTGGAACATAGCAGGCACTTAATAAATTCTGACTGACTGACTGAATGATCCCTTCCAACTGGATTCTTTCCTTCCTCTGCTTTCAAGACACTTCATTCTCTTGGCTCTTCCACTTGTCCAGCTTCTCTCAGTTTCCTTTGCTGGATCATGAACTATTTCTTGCTCCTTAAATGTATCACTCAAGGTTTTGTTCTTCTCTACGTATACCTTCTTCACATGAACTCATTAGCCCCTATGCTTTCAATTCTCATTTCCATCCAAGTGAATATAATCAGACTTTGTTTAAGTAAACATTAAGTGCCTAAAATGTAGGAGACATCATGCTAGGTGCCAGAAATTTGTCAAGTAAAGGTAGTAGACATTTCAGAGAAATTTGAGTAGTCCATTACTCAGCATTTTCTGGAATTTTAAACATGATATGAAGTAGGAAAGGACTTCAGTGGCCATCTAGACCAATCCATGGGCAGCTAGGTGGTACAGTGGATAGAGTACCAGTGCAGGAGTCAGGAGGATCTGAATTCAAATCTCACCTCAGTCACTTGACAGTCACTAGCTGTGTGACCTTGGGCAAGTCATTTAACCCCAATTGCCTCATCTTGGTCATCTCCAGTCATCCTGATGAATATCTGGTCACTAGATTCAGATGGCTCTGGAGAAGTGAGGCTGGTGACCTGCACAGCCCTCCCTCACTCAAAACAAAGTCAAGTGCAAGTCATGTCATTATTTCTCTGATGGCATGGCCTTCTTCAGCAATGAAGGATGAACACACAATATCCAAGTGACTCTCAGATCTATATATCTACCCCCAATTTCTCTTGAACTCTAAGCTTCTATCATCAAACACTTACTAGACTGTGCTAGGTAGTAGGGATACTCAATATTCAAATCCAACTGAGCATTAATTCTGGTGTATCCTCCAAAAGAATCAGATTGCTACTCATCTATGCCTGCTTTTTTTGTGTACTCATACTCATACATTCCAATATGTTTATCATGGGGGTTCAATATATTGGGTCTTCCTTAATTTTTCCTCATGTTGCATGGATCCTAGTTGAGTACTTGGGATGCCTTCCTTATTCCTTACACTTGCTACATGACTAGTTCATCTTTTTCACTCATGCATTTCCCTAATTTACTCCAATTCTTTGAAATTCTTTATTTGTTACAAGTTCCATTCTACTTACACTCACCACAAACCTTTCCATACTGTTCTCTCTGTAATACCCATTTGCAATTTCTGAAGAGACCATAACGTTGCATGATTTGCAGGTATATATCAGCGAATACAAAGATAAAAGAAGTTCCTATCTTTAAGAAGCTTATGTTCTACTTGGGGATACAAACTGTAAACAGGTAAATACAAGATATTTTGAGAATGGAGAGAGTATTAATAAAGAACTAGGAGAATCAGGAGAAGTATCCTATGGAAGGTGGCACCTGAGCTGAAACCTCTGACACATTTCAGAGAAGAAAAGTAATAATGAATCATTAAGTGTAAGGATTTTAAAAGATGATGGAGGTAGTTGCATGTTTCAGGCATAGGGGTCACCCTATGCAAAAGCACACAGGCAGAACACGGAACACTCACTTGGAGAATAGCCAACAGGGAAGTTTGACTGGAACAAAGAGTTCATGAAGATTGGTTATATTAAATGTTATGAAGGATAGGCTAGAGTCACATTTAGAAAGATGCCAAACTGAGAAGTTTATATTTTGTACTAGAAGCAATAGGAAACCACTGAAGATTCTTAAGAGTGACATGGTCAGACTTGTGCTTCAGAATATTGTTTTGGCAGCTGAGTTGATGTGTTGGAGAGGGGATCATATTGAAATAAGGAGTCTAGTGAGCAGACTACTGAAATAGTCCAATTACAGTGGTTAACTGTGTGAATGGAAAGAAGGTGTAAGATAGTAAGAAGAACTGACAAGATATGGAAACTGACTGGATGTGGGGCTAGAGGGAGAGGGCAGAATCAAGGATGAGACAAAGGCAGTGAACTTAGGTGCCTGAAAAGATCCGGTGGCTTCCACAGAAAACAGGGAAGCATGGAGCAGATGTGGGTTTGGGAGGAAGAGGAGCTATTCTGAAATGCCTAAGGAACACTGAGGTGAGGTCTAGCAGCTGGTTGATGATTTGGAAGTAGAGTTCAGGATAAGGATTAGGGTTAGATACGTAGCTATGTGAATGGCCTGCATGAGTCAAACTAGTTAGTCTGGCACTTAAGCCCCCTGCCCAAGCCCACCTACTTTTCTGGTCTCATCATTCTCCTTAACACGCTCTTCTTTCCATTCATATGGGTTTGCTAGCTGCTTCATGTGAGTGACATTCCATTGCTCATCTCAGAATTTCTGCCCAAATGGTTTTCTGGTCCTGGAATGCATCTGATGGGGTGCTTGAGTGATTGTGCTTGGACCCCAATTCCAAGATCACATTTCTTTCTAGCTTCAAAACACTATCCCTCACAGTTTTCTCCCCAGCCCAAGGACACTATGCCTAGCAATAACTCATGAGTGGGCTCCAATAAAACAGTCTTTCCTCACAAAAAGAAGCTGACCTCTGAAGAAATTCTCTTGTAAAAACAGGACTATCTTGTAACCACAGAATTATGCATTGATTCCTAAAGTTATCATATTCAATCCAGAGGTCAAGCTATAGACATCAACTCTCAAAGCTATCTTGCTACAGTCATAACAGACCAAAAATACACCCCTGAGAAACCCCTTCCCCTGGTTTCCAGCAGTGAATGCCACCTGTGACCAAAGTTATAAACGATCACCTAATTAGCATATCTGTCAGATAATCCACTACTTCTCCTATTTAAGTTATATAACCTATATAACTCCTGTTAGGTTGCAAGTTCCTTCAGGAGCTCTCCCTGCTATATTTGCATTCCAATAAACCTTTTCCAACTTCACTGAATGCTTGACTCCTAGAATTCATTCCAGATGACCCTGTCGGGTACTCCAGTCTTTGGGGGAATCCCTGAACCCCTTAAGCCTCATCATACCCCCTCCTCTCTCTTACTCCCAGAATCCATACCTTGTAGGCATGGGAGTCAATCAGCTCCTGCAGAAGCACTGAGATGAGTCAAAGAACCACGTACAGAGAGCAGCTAGTAAACCTATGTCCTTGGAGAGCGTATCAACGGGAATATGAGTAGAAAAAGTGTCAACTTTCAAGTGCCACCTCTTAGGAATGACAATAGCTATCATTTATATTTATGTTATAATTCATGTAGCACTTTATATATGGTATCTCATTTTATCCTCACAACAACCCTGACAGTGGCAGGTACTATTATTATCCCTATTTGTTGGATGAGGAAACTGAGGCAAGAAGAAATTAAACGACCTGCCCAAGGTTACACAACTAGTGGGTGGATTTTGGACTCGGGTATTCCGACTCGGGCTCTAACCTCCTCCCTTTACTCCCTTTCGTGATCTATTTCTTAGCACACTGTCCTTGAAACGTCTGCGTGCAACTTTGTATCCAGTTACTGCATTGTTACCTTTGGTAATTTTCTCCCGCTGCCCCAGCCCTCAGCAGACTGAGTGATCCTGGAGCGCAGGCACTGTTTTATTGTGTCTTTGTATCTCCAGCGTTTGGCCCTTGATGGGTATTTAATAAACGTTTGTTTTTGTTCAGTCGGTGCCCAGCGGACTCGAACCCCCTGGAGGGGAGGAGATGCCTCCCAGAGAGTGATTCTAAAGGATGGATAAAGGGCGCAGCTTTCATTAGTCCAGGATCCTACAGAATCCGTGGGTCTGAACCGTCCTAGAGGAGGGGACTGCTACTCCTTCCAAAAGACCGCAGTACACAAAGGAGCGCGTGGTCTGGGAACAAAACAAAGCCGCGCGACAGAGGACGCCCCCTTAAAGGATCCCGCACACAAAGGAGTGCTGGGTCACGGCGAGAATTCTCCAGTCCGCTTTCTCTCCTCGCCGCCTCTCCTCGAAGTCTCGCGATGTCCAGCAGGAGGGAGGGGGAGCGGACGAGCGAGAGTTGCTGACTTCCGGCTCGCTCCAGTCAGTCGTCGCCCCGGCGATCCGGTCTAGTCATCCCTGTGCCCCGGCCGCCGCGGAGTCCCCCTCCCCCGGCTCCACAGCCCCCCGGGCTTTCTCCCCAGCGTAGAGCGTCCGCGCTGCGGCTCCCGCGGCCCGCACCCTGGGGCCCGGGGCCCGCGAGACCTGCGGGGCTAGCACCGCGGGGTCGGGGGCGGCCCCGTCCCCGCCTCGGCCCCCTGGGACTCGATGAGGCACAGCCTGACGAAGCTGCTGGCGGCCTCGGGCAGCGGCTCCCCGGCCCGGAGCGGGAGCCCGGCGCCCTCCCCGGCCTCGGGCTGTCTGCGCGCCCCGGGCCTGGCCCGGGCGGTGGCCGGGGAGGAGGGCAGCGGCAGCGGCGGCGGCGGCGGCGAGGAGGAGGAGGAGGAAGAAGGGGACGGGCCTCGGCGGCGGCAGGAGGGCGCCCCTGCTGAGGAGAAGATGGAGGAGGAGGAGGAGCCGCCCGCAGCCGCCGCCCGCCCCGAGGAGCCCGAGGACATGGACTTTCTGTCGGGCCTCGAGCTGGCCGACCTGCTGGACCCCCGGCAGCCCGACTGGGACTTGGAGCCGGGCCTCAGCTCTCCCGGGCCGCTGTCGTCGGGGGGCGGCTCGGACAGCGGCTGCCTGTGGAGAGGGGACGACGACGACGAGATGGCGGCCGCCGAGATGCAGCGCTTCTCGGACCTGCTGCAGAGGCTGGTGAGCGGCGGCGGCTCGGGCTCCGGCTGCGGCTCGGGCTCTGGCTCCGGCTCTGGCTCCGGCTCCAGCGGGGGCTCCGGAGGCGGCGGCAGCGCCGGGGCCTGCGGCGGCGGCGGCTCCGGCGGGGGCGGCGAGCGGAGGCGGAGGAGGAACCCCGGGGCGGGGGGCGGTGACGGCGGCGGAGGAGCTGGAGGCCACGGCCCCGCGGCGGCCAAGAGCCCCCGCAAAGCGGCCGCCGCCGCGGCGCGGCTCAACCGGCTGAAGAAGAAGGAGTACGTGATGGGGCTGGAGAGCCGCGTCCGGGGCCTGGCCGCCGAGAACCAGGAGCTGCGGGCCGAGAACCGGGAGCTGGGCAAGCGCGTGCAGGCACTGCAGGAGGAGAGCCGCTACCTGCGGGCCGTGTTGGCCAACGAGACCGGCCTGGCGCGGCTGCTGAGCCGGCTGAGCGGCGGGGGACTGAGACTCACCACCTCCCTGTTCCGGGACTCGCCCGCTGGGGACCACGACTACGCCCTGCCCCTGGGCGAGCGGCAGCAGGAGGCCGCTGAGGACGAGGACCCCGCGGGAGGAGTGTGTCTCCACGTGGACAAGGATAAGGTGTCGGTGGAGTTCTGCTCGGCGTGTGCCAGGAAGGCCTCGTCTTCTCTAAAAATGTAGGGTCAAGTAACCTGCTCTTTATCCGTGTTTACCCCTTTCAGCTCCCTTACACCATGTAAAAACACGTTAGTGGGACATCTTCACTGGACACATTTCAGAGAAGAAAAGTAATAATGAATCATTAAGTGTTTAGCTAAAAGCATGAATGTGACACAGTAACCGACTCTTAATGATAACATGTGACTATTAAATTTCTCTGACAGTTTCTTTTTTAGGTGATTTCCTCCCTGCCAGGCTCCGTTGTAGGGGTTACAGAACAGTCGTACCCGCCTCACAACCTGGTAAGGATCCATCTCTTCCCCTAAAAGCTCATGCACTGCTGGTTAGTCTACTTTAATGGGCAAACATACACAATTGTTTGTATTGGGGGATTTAAAACAAAGCAAAAAAACATACAAAAAAAAAAAAACAACCTAATTTGGGCCCTGTCCACCCTGGAAACAGACTTGTGCTGGCCACTAGTGTGTTTAAGATGCTTCCTCTGATTGAAACAGCTGTTGATGTGTATGCCCTTGTTCAAACTTACTTGTACCTAGCTGTTCTGTCCCCAGTGTGGACATGGCCTTCGATGACATCGTTCCAACTGTGCAGTGAAACCTGCTTATAGCCATACAGTTTGGACACAGTGAAAAAGGTGAAGTTGAATGGAAGTTCCAGTTGTACAAGGTGCAAATTGGAATTCCAGTTGGAGTGCAATTTTGCAGGGGTTGGCTATATGATTAAATTCTGTTGTACTTTTCAGACAGCTTTGAGTATATGGGGCATGAACAAATATTCTGTAGTTCTAATTAGAGATGGTAAAATCTCTGGAATATTCAGGAATGCCTCTTAGTTTCTTCTATAAGACACATAAACTTATACAGGCTCATTAGATTAAAGAACTAAATATCATCGTTAGAGATTTGGAAATAATATGCATACCAGACTCCTTTATTTAGTTACCAGCCATTGAGAAGAGTAATAATGTTTAAATAAAACTGTTTCCTTGAGGACCAGCACAGTGATTCAGTCACTGAATATGAATAAGTTGTTGAATATCTTTATTTTGTTGTATTAAAATTTATAGGTTAAATTGGTGTCTGTACTGTTAGAGATTTTAAAGATGGTTATATGAATGAAAAAAATGTAAAGTGAGGTTTCACAAAGGATGAATTTTAGAACTTCCAATATAAAGATTAAGATACTGGTCTCCTTTTTAGTAGATGAAAATTTTGGTGTTAACTAACCAATGAGTTTAAAAACATGTGACACTTAGTAGAGAAGCTTTTTCCATAGCTGGGTTGCTTCTCTTGTGTCTTTGAGTACACTAATTGTACCTATTAGACTGAGTACTTCAGTCGGAGACTGATAGAAATTCTTTGTGAAACATCACTGTTTGATAAAGTATACGTGTATTTAGCATCCTTGTTTTTCTTTATGCTAAAGTGGATACAGCTGTTGGGGCAGAAGAGACGGGACCAGCTGCTGGCCACATTTCCTGCTTTATTTTAAAAGGTAGTATAAGAAATGAGGAAAAAAGAGGTAATATCAGGGCTTCTGCTGTCTTTTTATTTTAAAATTGTGCATAATTAAAAAGTTAATTCCAGCAGTCCAAAGATGTAGTTAACTTTCATTTAACATGTTTTTGTTTTGTAAATGGAATCCTTTTTTGCACAACTGTAAATGTTTTGTTGCTGGAGATAAGGTATTTGAGACCTAATATTGGTCTCTGGTTTGCAATTATGCATCACGATATATTTTGTAAAATCATCTACTGCACTTGAGCATGAATGGGCAATAGCTACACTTACAACATGAAATGATGAATCTGCTTATACCTAAGAGCAGGATTAAGTCCCCAAAATGCAACTGCATGGATTTTTAGTGCCTACTGAATCATACATATATAAACCAAAATTAGTTGGAAAATTATTTGAAACAATGACTAACTTGTGATATCTTTATGGAATATGTAAAATGTAGCTTTGAAACAGAAGCCTTGAATTGGAATTTTAACTAACAATACTTGAATATTTTGTATATATTTCTTTGTATATAATTTTGTGCAGTACCAATGACAATAAGAATACGGTGTCATAATAAAACCAGGTTTGTTGATCTTTCAGTTATGGGCTCAAAGAATTTGTTCATCTCTATCCTTATCTTAATATTGGAAAGAAACAGGAATGGAAATCAGGAAAATGTTTGTTAGAGTTGGCTGTGGGTCTTAAGCAGTTAAGGGTTCTGGAAACAGTAAGTGTGGTGTTTTTTCTAACAACACTATGTCCTCTTGGTGACATCAATATAATTCTTGAATTAATTGAAGTTTGGGGCTGGACGAATGCAGGAGAAACATTGATTAAAGCTTTCACAATTGGGATGCTGTTTGTTTAGAGTCACCACACCATTGGAATTTTTGCTTTGCAAAAATGTCATTTTACAAATGACAGTATTTGGAAATAGTTTTACAAAAAATTTTAGATGTGGAAAAAGTTGAAGATACTTTTAAAGGCTGCTTATTTTAGGTTTTATTGTGTCTAGTAACTGTCCCTTACTAGTTTCCATTTCATTCCTTTTTCCTGATTTTGATGACTAAATGTTTTTGTGTCATTTATTACATCAACTTCATGTTCTTGTTTTCACATGGTAATCACTTGTTTTTTAGGACCAGCAAAGGTGTTAGTAAATATGGTCATATTTATATGTAAACACATTTTACTATAAATGTTTGGGCTTCTTAAACCAAGAACAAACTGATTACTTTCAATGTGTAGTGAGTAGAATACCCTCACACCATGTCCCCTCTTCTTGTTGTTAATTAAAACAGTTATGATTATTAATATAAAGCTGTTGTCTTACTTTTTCTATAAGGCTGTGCTCTAAAGGAGTAGTGTTTGGATTCTAAAAGGCATTTTGGAGTACTATCATACTGATTTGGGAAATAGTTACATTCTGATTTTGTTGTGAAATAATTTAACATTTTGGGATAAAGGAACTCTTCCTTGATGGTTAAGATTTGCAGTTCCCTACATTTGACGTAGTAAAGTGATGCAGTACCTTAGCATAAATGGACGTTTTATCTGTTGAAAGAAAGTAAAAAGTCTAATCAATGCTCAGCTTTTAAAATTTATCTTAGTGAGACAAGCATGCAAATATTAAGTGAATTATAAGAAGACATTGCTTTACATCTACAACTCCATCAAATTAAAAAAAAATCTCTTAAAATCTAGTCAGATGAAATCTCATG
Source organism: Bettongia penicillata ogilbyi (assembly GCA_023548195.1). NCBI lineage: Eukaryota > Metazoa > Chordata > Mammalia > Diprotodontia > Potoroidae > Bettongia > Bettongia penicillata. The sequence goes on from JAJHZJ010000017.1 coordinate 6,333,321, forward strand.
TGTAATCAGACCAGCTTGTTAAGATATTTTGAATTAAATGTGCATTCTTTAATCATTGAATTAATCTCTCTTTCTTCTCTTTAAACAGCTTAGCAGTGTCTGCAAAAACGAATCTTTTCCTACAACCTGTAACTGACTGGACTGATGGTAACAAAGTAGTTGTGGGAGCCATATCGGTCACAAATTTTGGCATCTGCTGAAAAAATGAATGCCATTTCAAGTCCCTAAATTACTTCTATACTGATTTCACTTTCCTGAAGTGGAGATTTGAAAAGATTCTCTGGAATCCTTGAAAGACTTAATAGAAACACATGAGACTAATGGGTTAACTTTTGGATAAACTATTCTTGTCTTTCAGAGGAGTCATAATTCAGTTCTTTGCAGTACCCTTTAAAATTGGAACTGCCCTTTGGACAAGAGAATTACTTATTTTATCTAGTACTTTTCAGTTTCTTTAGCAAGAAACAGACTAGTGAATTACATTTTGTAAAATAGAATTAAATTAGCAAGGCCATCAATGGTTTGTAAGGTGTATATAATTTGTGCTCACTTAACTTTATGTAACATGGCAGTCTTGTGAAGCTGATGCATTAACTTTGCTGAACTTACTAAAATAATCAATGCAAAGTTCAGTATTTAAAGGGCAGTCCTTTTGTAGATGTTAAATTGTTTTCATATTTGTGGAGGAATTTTGATTGGTAAAATGTGTGGGACTATCTTACATAATTGAGAAGTTACATAGGCAAGAAATAATGGATTTTTTCCTATTATGATTAATTTGACAATGTTGGGATTAACTTGAAGCTTCTAAGAACTCTTGTATTAGTTTTTATTCATATTTTCATGTCAAATGGTCTGTTGTTATGTGATGGCTGGAGCATTTTGGATTTTAGAAGTGACTTCTTTGTAGCAAATGGTTTTATGCCACATATGTTTTCCCAGCTTATGACGTGATAGAACCTCCTAGGACTTGGATTTCAACAAGTTGTACTTGTTAGTCATCTCCCTCTCCCCCACCGTCTTTGGGACTAATGTTAATAATAAGTATATGTTCTAATTTCAAACCAGTCAATTCTGTCTTACTGGATATCTCTGGAGTTACAGCATAAATATGGTTGGATTCAGGGGATAGGTTCCTGTTCTCCAGCAGGATTAAATTCAATAAATATATGTTTATTGACGGAAACATTTGAAACTTAATTTAAATCTGCTCAGCTCATTTTGTTAGTAGCAGTGAGGAGTCTTACCAGGAATTAGAAGCTAGGGAATTCTGAGGAGCATTTCTGGCTGTATCCAGGTATGGTGTTGATAAAAGCAGAGCCATCTCTTGGCCATTATTCATGAAGTTATGAACGTCTTTTATGCAAAACTCTGGCATAGTCCATTTAGAATTCTTTTTGACAGGGTACCAGATAAAACATTGATAATTAAGAGTTGTGCAGTTCACTGTTTTAGAGGTCACTGCTAACTAACACCTTCGTGATATGTATTCGAGAATTTTATAGTTACAGGACCTTAGAAATCTTGGGAACTGAATTAACTGTGAATCAGTAATAAGAATTTTTAAAAAGCATTTCTTCCCGTACCTGCTGTGGATCCCAAGTTTGGGGAATCTTCGAAAATTTGTAATATTATCAGGTCCTTCGTTTTTATGCTCTAAAGTACACTGATACATACTTTAAAATAAGCAGAATGTATTGAGAGGTATTTAAGGGTCTTTCAGTATTCTAAGGAAAGTCGTCATTATGAGCATTAATTATTGACGAACAATACTGTGAAAAAGTGATCTGGTTATTTATATTTTGGATAAATTGGGTTTTGCTGTTTATACATCTTTTATCTCCCTTGTTATCTCTTAAATTGGTGCCACCTATTGGATTTCTCTGAGCTGGAATATTTGTTTAACACTATAGCTTTTTCCACACTAGGAAGTATTTTTAAATCATTAAGTTTGAGCAGACAAAGAACTAAGTATATATAATGGAGAAAACATTTTGTGCTTTATTTTTAACTCAGATTTTTTGTTGAATCTTTTGATAATTGCAATGAAATCAGTGAAAACATTCTAACCACTGGGTGTGTTTTGGAGAGTATAAGTTGTAAATTTTAGTTAAATCATCTTTTGCACTCTTAATTAATGTTTTATCTAATTGCAGTGTGCAAATTATTGGTAGCCTCAAAACAAAAAGACAGTTTCTACCAGACTAAGACACTTGTAGATGTTGTATCTTTTCCTGGCTTTTAGAATTGAGTAATACTTGGGTTATGAAGTTAGTGTATTATGGTAATTAGAGTATAATACAGTTTGATCTTTTTTGTTGGAGGCAGCAATGATAACTTTCATACCACTAATTGTAAAGTAATATGCTGTAAGAAATGTCTGAGAATAGTAGAAAATAGATGACTAAGAAAACATGGGAAATTGTAAATAGTTAATGTGTAAATTTAAAAAACTTGAATTCAAAATATTAAAGTTTTGAACCAGTATTTCCTTCATGTGAAACAGAAGGGAACAAACATTTATGTAATTTAAATTCACTGAAACATTTATTGAGCACTGATTATATGCAAGATACTGTTGGGACCATGAAGGGGAGATGTAGTAAAGGTTTTTAAATAATTTGAATAGTTTTCAGGATCGTTTTAAATGATTTAACAGGTAGTTCTACCAGTTTGTACATCTTGTAAATCATGGTTTTAGACGTCAGTATTGTGCTTATAGGTTTTGAGAAAACATTCTGGCAAAAAAAGAAAAGGGGGTGGGGTTTAAAGTTACGATTCATTGATTCTTACTTGACCTTAATGTCATGAGGGTGTTTGGGAAAAAAAAAAAAATAATAAAATTAAAAACAAATTGGCTTTCAGTAATCTTTTTTAAAAAAAATCCCCATATTTTCCCTTTAAAAAAAAAAGCAAATTATTTGGCATTCTCCTGACTCAGAAATTTTTCCCTTTGTAAGAACTCCAATTTTTGTCTCTATTTTAATGGTTTTTGAAAATCCTGCCTCTTGCACTGACTTAAGCAGGCATGGCAGCATCCCCTTGCTGCTAATTCCTTAATAATTTACATTAATGTTCTGTATTACTAGCACTAGTACCGAAGAAAATTTGTGTTTTGTCTTATTTGAGCTTTATAATAACCAATGAATAATTACTACAGCTTTCCCTGTTTTGCAATAGTAATTATGCTGAGGGGCTAGAAAATTTAATAACTGACCTTCAGTGGCAGAGTGGGGAATAGATGAGTTGTCCCTAGTAATGTGAATGTAATACTTACATATCATGCATCTTTGTTAAGTAGATTGAATAGGTTGTAGTGCTATGAAAACTGGAGATTTGGGGAAATGTCATTTGAAAGGTAGAGAATATATTTGTTCTCTTGTATTCTAGAGAGGACAGAGAAATTTGTTGGAAGTATATTTTGGCTTTGTCTAAATTAACTTTACGAGAACTCTCAAAAAACCTCTTCCAACTCTAGAGGAAAAACTTTTAAAAGCCATAGAAACCATTTGAGTAGGTGAAAGGAGATGGATTTTGTAAATGTTAACAGTGACTACAATATAGTATTTCCTTGCACTCTACTTTTTGCACTCTACTTTTCCAGTTTGAGAAATTAATGAAAAAACTATCAAACTTTTTGCTTTTTTTAAAGGACAGTTCTCCACTTCTAATAATTTGGTAGCTTTCCTCTCTAAATTTAATATTATCTGTATCAGTTTTTTTTGAAAAAGACTGCAGGCTTTCGTAATGAGCCAACTTGTAGATAATTTGTTTAATAAAAGTGTTAGCTGATTTGAGGCATTGTTTTTGATGTGCTAGCTTCAGGTAATAGATACAAAAAATCTCAGTAAAGTTGCAGTAAGTACAGTTTTATTTGTATATTTGTTGGGTAACAGTATCTTATTTTTACATAATTTTACTCTTCTAACTGTGTACTTGATTTATTTTGATTATCCTGGAACTGAAAGCCAGGTTCAGGTACTTCAAAAGCTTTTATGAGTACTTCATACTGTTTAGAACCAAGGTATGCTGCAAACATAGTCTGCAGCATTATGGGAAAGACCATCTTCCTGAAGACAGGTCGAGAGACTCTGACCCAGTAGGTCCAAATATTTCCTCTTTGTGGTAGTGGAGCCGAGTTGTACCTAAAAAGAAAACAATGGTGTGTGAATACATTTACAAAATTCTGGTAAATACTTAACTTTGGGGGGAATATACATATTCTGATGTCTCAGTTGGCTCTTGGGTGGTGGTGAAACCTATGCCCCCAGTGCAAAAACTCCTCAAGTCCTGTCAAAACCCTTTAAATACAAGTGTAACTTTAGTGACAGTTTGGAGAGGTGGGTGGCCATAGTACTTAAAAGATTATAGTCCACTAATTGGTGAAAGTATTTTAAATTACTGATGCACAAGAATAGGACTTAGGCATTAACATAAGGTATACTTAATTTTATGAACAATTAACCCTTTGTAAAGGAAGTTTAGTTTAATATAACCTTTAGAATGGAGTCTGGTCAACTAAATGATTCTCAAATCAATTCAATAGTTGCCCAACCAGGACTACTAAATGAACAGTATTTTTACAGGGTGACATAATTGAAGCCTTCTAAGAAAAAAGTAGCTAAGCCAGGTCCCTCCTGAGTCTGAATTCAATGTTCTTTTGCCCCAAATGAATGTTAATTTTGAATTGGGACTGAGTTTATTATCTGGTCGTGGAACTACGTTGACAAGTAGTGGAAAGAATACAGTAAACATACCTGGCTGCCAGAGCACCATTTATAGGTATAGCCAAAACAACAGGGTAGAGACCCCCGATTAGGAGACCAACCATTCCACTTCTTATAACAGTACAGGCTTCACAGCTCAGATCACCTAGAAAATAAAACTTTGTTTTCTGGAATGAGTTAAAAGACATACAACAGACATGTCAAGACATCAGTCAGCTTCATTGTGCAAGGTAGTGTGGTTGATTATCAACTACATTTCACGATTGCAATTTCAGTAGTTGTCTTAAGCCATATTGGCTATAATAAACTATGCAACTGGGAGTTTTGGAAGTTTTCAAAAGTGATACTAGTTAATGTCTGTTATTAAGTTTTCAGTCAGAAGAAGGGATAACAAATAATCCAGATAATAGTTTCTCTCAAATCATCTAAATTTTCAATCTTAACGACTTTGAGGTTTAATTTTATTGTCATAAAATGAAGTAGAGTAAAATGAAGTAGAGGCTGAAGAGGAAATGGCCAATCTGCAAATTTAAAATCCCATGCCTATGATGCCAAATCAGGGGCTTTCTTCACTTATACTAGTTGCCCACTTTGTGGAATTACCTTAATATAGTCTAATTTACTAGTGGTCTTAAAGCTAATTTTTTTTGGGAGTGCAGTATTTTACATAGCAAAAGGCACCTGCATTCAAGAACATTCAATAGTCATATTTCATTGTAATTGTCTTCTTTATGCTCAACATACTAAATGTCCCTGATATGTTCCTTCCCCCCTTTTTTTAAGCATTTAAACTTTAAAACATAAGAAGAGACCTGAGCAGGCATGTACCCTAAATCAACTAATAAACCTTATCTGACACCCTAAATACAAATGTGAATGTTAAATTATGACTAGCCTTTTACTACAAAGCCTAACCTTTTAACTTGCAACCAAGTTGTCCTCTTGGTTCAAAGAATCAGAGAACAATTTCAATGAACTCTACAGAGTCTAATGTACAATCTATATTATATAAAATTAAGGCTAATTTTAAAAAATTAAAACAAAATTCTTGGAAATGTTAAATTGAAATTTACCTGAACTCAAAGGCAAACTTACAGCACTATTGTAAGTTACGTAGGTTGATAAAAATGGGAGAACAGCCATTGGTAAAGCTGATGCTATGCGAGCCTGTGTCACATTTAAGATGCGTCGAAAAAAACTATTTGCTATTAGGCCACAAAATCCTGCATTTAGTCCAACATATGCTGATCCAGTCATAAGTAAATTCCTAAGAAATAAGAGAAATAATAGTTGGAACTTTTTTTCATGCACTATTACATTGTAATCAACAGCTTGTATGTTTCGTAGCACTCAAACCTTTTGGAGGATGTCTAGAAAATCAGTGCAATTGCTCTTTGTACTTTGTCCATTTCTTTCCAGGTTTGTAATTCTATAATGAATCTTGATTTGAGGATATGTTAAGGCTAGGAATTAGATAGTGTGGACAGGCAGGCAGATATATGACTTCTGTATTAAAGAAAACAGGGCTACTAGATGGTGCATTGTTGGTCAGGAAGATGAGTCTCCCTGAGTTCAGATCTGGTCTCAGACACTTAACTAGTTGTGTGACTGAATTTGGGCAAGTCACTCTGTTTGCCTCAGTTTTCTAATCTGAAAAAGGAAATGGCAAACCATTCCATTACCTTTGCCAAGAATACACCAAATGGGGTGACTGTAGTCAGGTATGACTGAAACAACTGAACCACAATTAAAGAAGACAATTAGATTTGGGAGCCCAAATGTCATACATAGTACCCTTAAATGGAAAACAGACTTCACTTGGAGAAGTCATTTCACAAATAAAAATTGTCTAACAGGTTTTAATAGTCAGAAACTAGGGTTGGCTTCTGGAGATTATTTTAAAACCTAAAAAGATGAAATGTTTATATAAAGCATAATTTTTCTGTCAAACTTAAAATTATCTCAGAATATCAGCGCTAGGAAATTTAAAAATATTTTAGTCAAACATTCCCTCCCTTTCACCGTTTCCTAGCTCCTTCCCTCTCTTCCTGTCCCACCTTGCTGAAGAAATGATGAGGGCAACTTGTCTAAGATCACAGAACTAATTAACAACAAAACCTTTCTTGCCTGGTCCCTATCATTTGATTTAGGGAACGCACTTCTAGTTTTGATTTCAGCTATAGCTCTGGAATGCTGAAGACAAGTTCTGATTATAAATTATTAATTCATAGAATATCGATACTAACCTTTGCCATTCAGTCAAATGAGGGTTAAGAATTTATACCTCCTTGAAGTCATCTAAGAGCTAGCAATAAAAATTTGGGATTTTACTATACTGTGTGGCTGCAAATGTTACAACAGCATCTAGAGTGGACCCTCGTACCCATTGTTTGTCTCTGCCAGTTTTATCAAGTGGTTAATATTTTCATGGAAGATGATGGTCCAAGTTGTCCTCCATGAAGTCTTTGTTCAAAGGTCTGCTATGTTATTTTAACCATTAATGTTTTTGTATCTTTCCTATGTTGCCTTTTCCTGCCTCTGTCTATCTCAGTAAGCTAGGCATAAAGGAACAGAAAAGAATTGGGCTTAGACAACATTAAAAGTTACTGGTAAACCTTTCTGTGATACTTAAATTTATTTAAGGATTAAAAGATGTGGTATTATTGGGTTTCTGTATTCCTCTTACTGACTGCAACCCATCTAACCATAGGTAATTCTTGTTCATGTCCTTTTAGAGATTATCCATTTAATCAATCTGCCCACATACCGAATTCACCATAATGTTTTGTGTAAATACCCAAGTTGTCTTCATGCTTCCTATATGACCAGCCTACTCCCTTTTCCAAGTCCTTGATGCCCATCTGTGTTGTTTGGAATAAGAGGAAGATTAAGCCAGCTAAGATTATTTCTGGACAGCCATATAAATGTACACATCTGTTGCTAAAGAAACTTAACCAAGAGTATGATTTAGATACAGATCTGTCTCGATACTACATTAACATGAAACTACCAGTAACCACAAACACTAGGTTTCTTGGATGATAATAGCTCATCACTGAACAATTATGCAAAGTTATGACAGGTTTCAACTCTATTGCCAACTATGATTCTTTTAAGCACCAGTTATATTTGGGATGTGATAATGCAGAATTTTAAACAGTATATGACTTGAGCCCTTATTCAACATGATGCTAGTCTTATGGAATCAGTTGAAATTTAATTTTATGTGTCTGTGCCCAAAATAATACTGCTTATCATGTCATGCATATTACTACTTCTAAGATTTTTACAATAAATTGGAATCTTATAAGATTATTCAGAAAATACAAAACTGTTTATATAGCACTACTTCACTGTATTAAAATTAAATTCATTTAAATGGTGTTCCACTACTGTGCAAGGGACTGAGTATGAAGAAAAAAGGAGCTCATCTGTCAAGTATTTACTATGCCAGAAAAAAAAATCCTTACATAATATGTAAGGATATTGATCAGCTTAACCTAGCCAACAATTTTGAATACTCTGTCTAAAAACTGTTTCAGGTTAAATCAAACTACTATATTCTTAACTTTTTATTGTACCTGATGGATATGCTACTAAGGTAAGTAGGAAGTTGATAGACTGTCTATATTCAAAACTGAAAATGAAGATTCATCTGGCTGTAATATGTACATATGAAACTGATGTGCACATCAAATAAGGTTATCTTACTGATCTGATTTTGGAAGTTGTTCCACTTTTCTGGCTATGATTTCATTGACTCTTAATCTTCTTTCAGTATTTTCTTGATTATGTTCCATCTTGAGGCCTTAAAATGTAGAAATCATTAAGGTTATTTCTCAGTAATTTCCAACACAGGACCCATGTAAAACAAATGTACTTATGACAACTTAAATATCTGATTGAAAAATTTGCCCAGAAACATATAGAATGAATGTCTTAAGACCTAGTCCTAAATCTTAGATTCTCTGTAACTGATAGGAGAGAACAGAACATACTCAAATATAATTCAAGAAGTACTTGGTTGTTTTAAAATACCCCAAGTACTTACGACAAAAAAGGGGAAAAAATAACTGATCATGAAATGTCAGAAACTTAGCTGGAAAGTCTCTCAGCCAGCCATATCTAACCAATCCCTGAAGAGAGTTACTTCAGTGCACCAAAATATTCAGTACACACGACTTACCACTTTGAGGGGCAGGGTTTCCAGTGATGGAGAACTCAGTATCTTCTAAGGCAGCATTTTCTACCTCATACCTCTAACATTCAGGAAATGTTTTGTTGTAACAAGCTGAAAGGGGCTATGACTTCTACCTATTGCTGCTTGTTTTGTCAATTAAAACTAACTTGAATTCTTCTTACATGACTACCTTTCAGATTCTTGAAAACAGCTGTCATGTACACCAAAAGTTCTTTCTTCTTTAGGCTAAACGTTTTCAGTTTAACCAATCATCATATTCTAGTCCTCTGGAACTTCGTCCTATAATAGAGCTTCTGGAACTGAATATTCAACATAAGGGCTGATCACGGTAGCCTGGCAGGGCCATGTTCCTTTTTCTGGATACTGTGCTTCCATTAATAAAATCTGGGGAGGTGCTAGCTTTGGGGGCATTATGGGAAGAGTGCTGGGCTTAGAGTTTGGAAGATTTGGTTTCAAGTTGACCTCAGATCCCAAGTTTCCTTATTTGAAAAGTTGGAATAATAGCTATGTGTGTGTCTTCCTAGATTTGCTGTGAGCATCAAAAAAGATTTTATGTAAAGTTGTGTAAATGTTCATCTTTTGAGACTGCCAAATGTGCCTGGTGTTGAAATCCATGTATTTGGAATAACATGTAAACTCTTAAAAATGGAAATGAAGCATTAGTCTATATTTGATGAAACCATGCTTTAGTAACCATTCAAAAATGTTTTGCTTGAAACTGAATGCAACCTCACCCAGCTTTTAAAGAAAACTGCAGCTTCCCTTTTCAGTTATGGATGTGAAAAGTGAATTTTTAGGAATTATTTCTTTAAACATGCTTATGTGTAGAATCATTTGATTCTTACAAAAACTGTCAGAGTACTAACTCCCTCCTTTTATAGATAAGGAAACCATAAAGGAATATAAATGAATCCCTAAAAATTTGTGATAATAGCTGGCATATGTATAATGCATTAAGGCCTGTAAAAATCCCATCAAAACTATCATGTTATCCTTAAGACCCAGAGTAGGTGCTCTTATAATCCTTATTTTGCAGCTGAGGAAATAGACTTATTTTGGGTCAGGCATTCCTCATTCCCAGTCCAAAGCTATCCATTGTGCCAGCTGACTGTTTCTTTTATACCATAAGGTGACAACTGGGTAGATAAATGTCCTAAATCCACAGCTCTTTCCGCAACTCGTATAAATTGACAGAAAATTGTATACTATCTGGTGTCTGAACAAGAGCTATAGATTGACTAAAAAAAGGATTTAAGTGATTCCTATGTACAAAAAGCACTGTGCTCACAAACAAAAGTAAAACAGCCTCTGCTGTAAAGCACTGCACATTTTAACGAGGTATCCTCAACAAGCATGTCTTTGATGTCTTGTTTCAGATCACAATTGAACCTTTAGACCCAGAGGTTGCTAAGTGGTACAGAGGATCAGTGTTGGACATAAAATCGGGAAGACCTGAGTCCAGACACTACCTGTATGTATGTATATACCATGGCAAGTCACTTTAAGTTCTTGCCTCAGTTTCCCCCTCTGTAAAATAGGCATCTACCTCAGAGTGAGGATAAAATGAGACTTTTTAAACACTTTGCAAATCTTAAAGCCTCATATACATGTTAGCTGCTATTATGACTTTATATTATGATCAAGGGATCTGTAAATTGCTATTAAGTTTTTTTCCCCAAGAATGAGGTAGGAAAGTGACTTCCCACTTTATACCATTCCTTCTTTGTTTCACACATTATAGCTCCACTCCTTATCTTTAAGAATTAAAAAGAGAGTGATTGTCTTAGTACACTGCCCTCATTCTAAATGAATGATGAAGCTGCAATCCATGACATTATTACCAAGTCTCATTAGTGACTCCTACCTATTGGCAATCTCCCTGCTCTTTCTGTTGTACCCAGTACTAATGACTGCCTTTTCCTGTATACTCTCTGCACCCAATGTCAATTCCACATATCTATTCAGTTGTCAATTGATCCTCTACAATGTCTCTTGCAACTGCTCCCCTTTCCACTCAAATGACAACTTAGTTCAGACCTTCACTGTTTCTCACCTGGTTTAATGCAACTCCCTTTTAATTGGTCTCAATCCATCCTCCACAGAGCTGCCCAAGTAAAATTCCTTAAATTCCTGTTAAACAGATGTTTATTACCCTTGGAATCAAACAGCTGTTTGACATTTAAATCCTTCACAATTTGGCTTTAGCTTTTAGGCTAATTTTAAGCTAATTATGCATTACTTCCCTTCACCAGACTTGCTCTGCCCAAAGTGATTCCCCAAGGTCAACTGTCCATGAATAAACCACCAGCCTCCCTAATCTTCTACTTCTGGTTCTCTCATCCCCACCCACCTCAACCCTGTCCTGCCACCAATGTTGCTATCCTATTCCACAACTGATACCCTTTTCTTTTAGACCTCTTCCTCTCATAGTCCTTCCATCTTCTGGTATTCAAAAAGCCCTGGCTTCCCAGAGTTGACATTCTTTATCCAACCAGTTATACCTTCTCTCATCATCCTGACACAGGCAGAGTAATATACTCTACTGCCTCCTCCCTGTAAACACTTCCAGACGCTTAATGGCATCATTCTGCAAGCTCTCAGACGTTCGACTCTTTTTCACCCATTATAGGTAACTGGCAGCTGCAATCCTCACTACATTCTCCCTCTTTCCTCAATGAGTTCAGTCCCTGGTCTTCCATTCCACTTCCAGTTCTGCCTTATGCTAAGACCAATGTGCCAAGCACTGTGCTAAATGTGGAGGATACAAAAAGGTAAAAGGCAGTCCCTGCCCTCAAGGTTTACAGTCTAATAGGGGAGAAATCATGTCAATAAATACGTACAAAGGAAGTTACATACAGGATAAATAGGAAAATAATTAACAGAGGGAAGGTAATAAGGGACACAATGACATTTCCTCAATACCCTTACCTCCTGAGCACACAGATGTTCACACTATCCCTCACATCTGGGGCACAGAAGGGTCAAAAAAAGGGAAAGTAAAGAGACAAAAGTAAATTCAAAAAATGTCCAGTAGGGCAGGTGAACAAGAATGTCTGAGGGAAGCCTGTGGAAATACAGTAGGGTTAAATCGGTGTAAACAGGAACAGTGTTGTATTTAAAGGGGATTGTTTGTTCATTCATTTCAATTGTGTCTAACTCTGTGACTCCATTTGGGGTTTTCTTGGCAAAAATACTGGAATGCTTTGCATTTCCTTCTCCAACTCATTTTATAGATGAAGAAACTGAGGCAAGCAGGGATAAGTGACTTGCCCTAAGCTAGCGTTTGAGGCCAAATTTGAACTTAGGTCTTCCTGATTCCAGGTCCAGCACGTTATCCACTGTGCCACCTAGCTGCCCCATTTAATCAGGGATGAGAGGGAATAAAAATAAAAAAAGAAAAAATAATTTTCTCTATCCTTATATGAGAATAAATTAAACAGAATTCTATACTCTCCTTTTCTCTTAAATTTCTTTGCTGCCTTGTCTTATTGGGATTCTTCTGTGAAACCTCAGCTTTGGATTACTCCCATCATCCCCCTCAATTTATAATCACAAGTTGATGAATGAAAGTGGAGGAAGTCTCACAACAGTGCTGACTAAGTTCATTACAGATTCTTGTTATCAGAGCTCAAATAGGACATCACTGCAGCAAGAGTTCTTTTTCATTCTTTTGATTCCCTATTTTACTCCAAAGTGAAACTAATCCAACTTTCTTCACTTCTGAACCCTTGCTTGAAAGATCCCTCAAACTGATGGAAATGAACTGTGATTAAGAGATGATGTCAAGGAATTTTAAAGAAAAGGAAGTCACATTCAGTGGCCTCAATTTTAGAGAGATGCAAGAGGCAAGACTTAGCTTGGTGCCAGGCTCACAACATCAGTTAGCCTGAACTCATCATTCTCCCTAACCCCACGTACCCTTACTGGTGGCCAGTCTTGCTGTTTACACCTTCACAAGATAGCTCCTATGTACTCCATTCTTTGTATTCACACAGCTACCATCTTTGTTTAGGCCCTCTTCACCTCTCACCTAGATAACTGCCGATAGCCTTCTGAGTCTCCAACTTTTCCAGTCCATCCTATAAACAAATGCACAAAGTGATTTTCCTTCAGTAGGACTGTGACCATTGATTCCTCTACTCAGTCAATTCCAGTGGCTTCCTATTGTCTCTGAACAATAAAAAAAAAACAACCCTCTAACTTTTAAATCACTATACAGACTGGCCCCTAGTTATCTTTGTAGCCTCATTGGGTACTTCTCCCCTTCTCACTGTGACAAAACTGGCTGACATCTCCAAGCCTTTACACCAGCCATCCCCCAAGCTTTAAAGACACGCCCTCCTTACCTCCAACTCACAGACCCCACACTTCCTTTAAGATACATAGCAGGAACCATCTTCAGCAGGAAGCCTGCATGATCACCCCAACTGCTAAGGTCTTCTCTTCCAAGCTACCTCATGGTTATCCTGTATACGTTTTTATATGCACTTGTTCTGCCCCATCTCCCAAGAATATAAGAACTTTACATGTTATTTCACTTGATGCAAACTCACAGAAGTCTGAGATTGTTTCACTCGTTGTACTTGCATCCCCTTCACCCAGTCCAGTGCCTGGCATGTAGACCGGCTGTCTGGATGTTTATCATGAGCCATCTGCACCAAGACGTCTGCATCCCACTCTCATCATTCATGAGGGAGCACATGTACGTATATGGGTCAAAGACTGGGGAGAAGGAAGGACAGAACAGGACAAGGCCTCGAGGAGCTTAAAATCTAGCAGGGTATAAAAAAGTCTGCCCATGGAGCTGGAAGAGGGGCGCCCATGAAATGCCTCCCCACGAAAGACCTGGGGGGAGATGACACCAGGGAAGGAAGCCATTTCACCGGGAAGGAGAGGGAGGGAGGGGAGAAGGCGGATGGCAGGTGGTATATAAACCTCTGAGGAAGCATGGCTTCCGTCTAGGGCAGCCAGCTCCGAGAAGAGCCGGGGCCGCCTGAGGTCAGACTCCCAGGCAGCAGCGCTTTTCCTCGGCCTCGGACCCGGCTTGGGCTCCCAGAGAGCTCAGTGCTGTAGGGCAGGCCGGGCGAACAGGGACGAAGGCGGCCAAGTCTGAGGAAAGACGGAGGCCGGGACCGGGCAACGGCGCTACCTCCCTCGCCCCGGACGCGCGATACCTGGTGCTCCGATCCCGCAGGGGAGAGATCACCGAGCAGCCTCCGCTGCGGCTCACGCTCACCGCAACGTGGGCGATCGCGCTCTGGGCGCCGCCATGTTTGCCCTTCACGTGACCTCCGCAGGCCTCAGGGCGCCTGCGCGCCGCCCTGGCGCTGATTGGGCAGGCTCTCCAGAAGAACGACGAGGCCCTCTTCCCCGCCCGGGCCGGGCCGACGGAGGAGAGCGCGTGCTCTCTGTGTCTCAGCGTGCTGCGGTGAAGTGAGGCTAAGGGCGCTTGGAAGCCCGGGGCCCAGTGAAGAGCTCCGGGCCCGGAGCGAGCGCGACTTAGATAAGTAAGCCGTGACCCCGGACGAGTTACGTAACCGCCGCCTGCCTCAGTTTCCTCATCTGTGAAATGGGAAAATAGCGGCACCCGCCTCCCGGGGTGGTTGAGACGGCAGGGAGATGAGTTTGTAACGGGGCTTTGTGGGCTGGAATGGGAGCTTGTGAGCACTGTTGGCGAGTCGAGGCAAAGGGAAGGCTGGCCGAAGCCCGGAAGGTCCTGCACCTCCGGGGTCGGTCACTTCAGCCCTAGTTCTTTCTCCCGAATGGATCGGGAAAGCTGCGGATTTGTCGTACCGTAACGACGTTTCTCCCGGGCCGCGGCCCCGGGAAGGGCAGTCCTGGCGTTGGAAGCTGCCTCGGCAGGGGTGTGCGGGCTGGGTTTCCGAGATGTCGCAAGACAGAGCCACAAGCCCTTGGCACCCTGGACCTCCTGGGTGACACCGCAGCAGGACCGTAGCGGCTGCTGGGGGACCCCGGCCCAGAGCCCATGTCACTAGTGACCCTGAGGGTCTTTCCATCCCCTTGATTTTTTTTTTTTTATTAAATTAAGGGGGCTGTTCCTTGACCCGATTCCTAAAGAGTCCTGTTCCCTGAATGGGTGTTACCTCACTCAGAGTGAGAATCTGAAAAGGCAGGACCAAGGTCTCCCATGGCGTCCTGATCAACATCTGGCCACCAGACCCAGATGGCTCCAGAGGGGAAAGAGAGGCTGGTGACTTTGTCCAGCTCTCACATCAGAGTCGTGGCATCATCTCCCTGATGTCAGGGGCCTCTTGGAGAACAAACACCAACTTCTCCTGTGCTAAAGGGTTCCACAGCTCTTTTCTCTCAAACTACCTTAGGAGAATTGGTTTAAAAATTAGGAACCTGATTCAGGAAGCTTAAATGATCTTGCCTGGGGTCATTCAGATACAGTATGAATCTCAGAACTGGAATCTGCACCCAACTGCGTTGCCCCTAAGTTCTGGGTTCTTTCCAGCCTGTAATCAGTTCACCATACTGCCTCAAAAAGAGGGGAAAACGTAAGAGAAAAGATCTTTAATGCATATAGAATGTCAGGGATCTGAGAAGCCATCAAATAATCCAGTGAGGATGATCATTCCCATTTTTTTCAGATGAGATGTGACAAATGAAAACCTTGAGAAACAAAGTATCAAGATAATTAGTAATAATAATCAATTTATTCATTAGGTTAGCTGGCCAATTAATTGTCAGTGGTTTCTCTCAATAACCAAAAACACCAAGGGAGAACTTGAATTACCTTAAATATATTCTGAAAGGGAATCACCTGACAAGGGAAAATCAACCCTGATTTGTGGATATTTAATGAGGAAGAGTGCTAAAACTCTTCAGCTCCTCCTCCTGAGAAAGTAGCTTGGTTTTGAGACTCAGCAGCCTCAAGGCATCTGGGCAGAAAAAGCCAACCATTTGGACTTGGGTGACTAGTTTTCTCCTTTATGAGCTGGCTTGCCCTAAACTCTAATGGAAGGAAACAGCCATAGCGGGTTCTCCCCTTAAGTACAGGCTTGCCCCGACTAGATTCTGTTTATACACTAAATAGATATTAGGTCTCCTAGTTGGGTAGAGTCCTGTTTGCCTCAATTTCTTCATCTGTAAAATGAGCTGGAGAAGGAAATGGCAAACCAGTCCAGTGACTGCCAAGAAAACCCCAAATGGGGTCGTGGAGAATTGGACATGACTGAAAATTACTGACCACCACCACCAAAAACAGATTGTGGGCTGCAGGAGGCCATGCCTGTCTTTGTATTTTCATCAATTAGCACAGTGTGTGGCACTTAACAGGAGAAACTTCTATTGACTGACTGCCTCAAGGTTGTTGTGAAGAAAGCTAGTGTGCGCAGGGACTCACACGATCTATCGATCTATCGTCATTGCCTCCTATTGCGTGCTGTTTTCACAGACCTTCATGCTCCAATGATCACAGACACCCATTAATTGATTTTCTTTGTTGCCTTATTGACTGTCTGCCAGAAAATCCCTCTATATGTCTATATTGTGTATTCTTTTTAAAATTATTTTTAATAATTGTAGTTTCATATTCCTATTTTATTCTATATTGCATCGTATAATATTTAATATTATAAATATATTTATATTTTTATTATTTTTTATATTTTTTAAACTCATAAACTGAAAATGAGAATATGTTATAAGTTCCAAAGATAGGCAGTGTGATTTGGTGGAAAGATGTATTTCTGGGTCTGAAATTAGAGGACCATGCCTCACATTACAGCTCTATTTCTTATTTAGTACCCATGTGAGTTATTTCTTCACCTTTCTGTGCTTCGATCTCATTTAGAAAATTAGGTTGGATTAGTTAATCTCTACAATCCCATCCACTTCTAAATCTATGACTCTAAGATCTTTAATGGAAGGACTGGCGAGTGACAGAAAGATCAAGGACAAAATCTTGGAGATGATGTTTTAATTTAGTTAGGGATTCTTAACCTGGGATTCCTGAATATTTATTTGTTTGTTTGAATATATTTTTATTCATGTCTTGTTTTTTTATTTCACCAATGATTTTTTTTTACATCTCTCCCCTTCCTTCTCCCAGAGAACTATTCCCATATAATAAATAATATTTTTTAAAGACAGAAAAGGAGAAGAGTAAAAAAAATAGCATATCTGATCAATACATTAAGTTTGAAAATATGTGCAATGTACAATCCTTGTGGACCTTCTGCCACTGCAAAGGGGTGAAGTGGGAGAGTTTTCTCATCTCCTCTCTCAAGCCATGATTATTCTTTATGATTTTATAATATTCACTTTAGATTTTGTTTTCATGTTGTCTTTTCTCTTTACATTGTTGTAGTTATTAGGTATATCATTTACTTGGCTCTGTGTACTTCACTCTGCATTGCTTCATGTAGATCTTTCTTTGTACACATTTATAACTTACAGCACTGTGATAGTCCATCACGTTCATGTACCACAATGTTTGCTTTTAAATATTTTGATAAATGTATTTCAATATAATTTATTTCCTTTGTAATACTATAGGTTTTATTTTTTGCTTTTAGAAATAGTATTTTAAGAAATGGTCCATAGGTTTCACAGGACTATCAGAGGGGTCTATAATGATACATTAAAAAGCTTAAGAGCCCCTGTTTTATAGGATGGGGAGAGGAAAAGGAATCAGTGAAGTTGATACAGTCTGAGAAGTATGGTTTGCAAGTCAAGTCAACATTTATTAAATACTTTCCATATGTCGGAAAGTGCTAAGTGCTTCTGAGTTTGAAAAGAAAGGCGCAAACAGTTTTTGCCCTCAAGAAGGTTGAAATCTAATGGAGGAAGGGGGACAACTTGCAAATCCATGTGCAAAGATGATATATACTTGATAACTTGGAGGTGATCTCAAAGTTGTGGAAGTGCCCTTGAGATTAATATGATTAATATAACATGTTTTCTGTGAGTTAACTTACCAGGCAGATGCACTGGACATAGAGTAAGCCCATTTACCAGAAGGAGTCAGTCAGGAGCCTGTAGTGAACCAAAGCCTTGCTCACTCCCAGATGCTTTTGCTGGTATCTGTTGGCTGACTTTGCTGAACTGTGCCCCTCGAAAATGGCCCAAATTAGCCTTGTGGTCAACTGTTGCTGCAAAACGTTCTGCTTTTGTGGCTCCACCTCCACCCTTGGGTTTTTCAAGCATAAATTTCCTCTGCCTCTCCTGGGCTGTGGGTTCCCTTGTACTTTGTTTTGGGGTACTTCAGCACTAATGTCTGATTTCCCTCCTAGTAAAACTTTTCTGCTTTCAACTCAACTTGGACTCCTTTGCATTATGAAGGGTGGACTTTGCCCAGTTGACAAAGGGAAGGCATTAAGGGAAGAAAAGCTTGCAGGAAGTGAGGTTTTAACTGAGATTTGGAAGAAGCTGGAGAATCTAGAAAGGAGAAACGAGGGAGGAGAGCTTTCCTGGCAGGAGATGGGAGTATCTTGTGCAAGAAATGGCAAGGTGTCCATTGTTACTAGATCAAAGAGTATGTGGGCAGTGAGTAAAGCGCAAGAAGACTACCAGAGTAGGAAGGGCTTTCAAAACCAAAGAGAAGATTCCATGTTTGATCCTGGAGGCAATGGGGAGCCTTTGGAGTTCACTGAATGCGGGGTGCGGCACTGTCAGATTTGTACTTTAGCCAGAGAAAAGAGATATAAGGGTATAGCTAGCTAGGACAGAGGGAACAAGTCAGGGTTTGTTTGGAGTTTTTTGTTTGTTTTTATAATAGGGAACATATGGGCATGTGTGTTGTTTGTTCTTGATTCTTGAAGGGGACTGGTAACATCAGGAAGGTGATTAGCCTGCTAGATAGGGAGACATGGAAGATTACTGAGAGTGAGGCTAAAATGGGGTGTGGGGGGTAATTTCCTGGAGAAGGTGAGATGGAGTGGGATCATTGTTCAAGTAGAGGCATTCACCTTGGCAAAGAGAAGAGCCACCTATTTATGTAAGACAGGGTGAAGGAGGAGATAGCCTGGGAAGGTCTATGAGTGATAAAAGAAGAAGGAACTCTCAGCAAATGTTTGTTGAGTTGAGATAGGAGATCTGTGATCGTGTATTGTTAAAATCCAGAAGTAGAATTTCCAGAAGAATATACATTCTCTTCCTCCCTGCAAGAGAAAGCAAGTCTTGTCATCCAGTGCAGTTTCCAATCTCTTCCACAAAGGATGTTCTCTGTTATTAAGCCTGTGTCATTGGCATCTTGTTGAGTGCAAACTGCACATGAAGCTATCTGACATCCAAAGCTTATTTGAAGGGATTTAGGGTTCCAAAGCTGAGAGAAAACAGATATTTTGAAGGGAAAGATAGAGAAACCCTGGAGACAACAATGGCTGGCTGTTGGCTTCTGATCTAAATATAATTATACAATTGAAACATTGCCCTGACAGGAAAAAAGTTGGCCGTGTAGACAGGACTTAGAACATGCTGGCATGGATATGGACATCATCACTCAGAGAGCTGAATAAAATCAGATGACGCTTTTACCATTAGTTACATGCTGCCAAAATAATTATGTGCTGTTTTCTTCATGGTAACCATCACTTTTTCAGTTTTCTTAATTTGGGGAACATTTTCATGAAAACTGATAATTTCCCTTACATGTCTTTAAATATTTTGATACTCTTGTCTTCCATTCAAATAAAGAATAATTCTTGTCAACCTCCACCAAGCATATGTTTTATTAGAACCTACTTGACAAAATATGAGAATAAAAAGATGGGAGAAGTTTTCTTTTAACCACACAAACACACACAGACCTCTTTTTGGCCTAATTCCTGGTATTGTACAAAATACCTTCTAGCTTCATACATCAATCACATTATAGCTTTACAATTAATTACAAAATTTTGGGGGAGGGAGCAAGGATCATGTAGTAGTAGAGGCACAGTTGAATTCTAGGAAATTGGTCTAGAATTTTTCAGATAGGATTAAACAGGTAGATCATGAGAATGTCATATACATAAAAGGAAGTATCCGAGTTAAATTATCTCTTGATATTTGTATGGATATGATGAAGAGATGGAGGCTGGGGTATCATATAGTTACATGATTTTGGACTTAGTTGCACAACTGTATTATTTTGATTCATGAATCAATGCCAAAGTGGAGGGAAGTCTCTGGTATTAACAGGGTCCTTGCCTACCCCTATTTTTATCAGTGACTTGGATGAAAAGCATGTTAATCATATTGACAGTGGACAGAAAGCTTAGAAGTATCAGTAATATGCAAGATGCCAGAACCCAGGATCAAAAAGATCTTGACAGAAAGTAAAGATAGCCCCCAAATTACTTTGTTACCATGATGAATCTATGATCTCATTAATGTGTACATGCTTTACAGATAGCAGCACACCTATCCTTTCTCATCCTGTGCAATGCTTGCCATAAATTCCTCAGAATGTGCTGGGGGTCTTCCTCACCAGATAACTGCGGCTTACGAGCTGTCCACATATAACCCTTGATTCTGGCTACCTGACAAATCTTCCTTTTTGGTTCAGAGATGTCCTGGATGACCTCTTATTCCCCAATCACATTCAAGTCATTGTTGCTACTATGCTGCAGCCAGTTATTACTTACCATCCAAACTTCTACTCTCCACCTGCAGTTTTCTTTCTGATTCTTTTGATTAAGGCATTTAATTATTTGTAGCCATGTGGCATCACTGGGATTAAGATCAGTGTTAAAAATTAGGGTTCTTCTAGCAGCGAGTTGCTTGCAATCATTGATAGCAGTGCACAGAACTCTTAATGTAATCTAGCCCAATCTCTTTAATTTTAGGTCCAGCTTGTTGTCTGTTTTCACCTGCCAATATATACCCATATGCCTGCTTAATAAATGCTTCTTGATTGAATGACCTATTGCTATTATAATTCATCCCTTTAATTTCAGCCTAGAGAATGTTTTAGTTTACAGATGGCATTACATTGACTGTGAGAATCACAGGATGTTACAGGGTCTTTCATATCCTGCACCAAACAGGATATTAAAAAAATATTTAAAGTATATTTAAAGCAATCAAAAATTGCTTTAAAGATAAGACATATATTCTGGGTCCAGTCCCCTGGTGGTCTAAGTTCTATATTGGAAGGAAATGACACACTCATAGGTCATTCAGTGGTGAACCGTCTAATCAACAAATATTTAAAGTCCCTACTATGGACCTGGCCCTGTGCCTGCCCTGCAGAGTGGGGACCACAAAAATGAAGATGATATTCCATCTGGAACTGAAATCTATGTTATAAATCCAAAGTCATACAGTGAAGTAAGAGACAAGCAACCTCACATGTACAGAGTGACTTGAAAGCTGTTCAGCACTTTATATGACAAGCCTGAGGGTTTTAGTTCACTTTATACTCAGCATTGGCCACTGTAATTCAACAGTGTTAGGTGTTAAGAATGAAAAGTCTGAGAGGTATACTTTCTGAACAATTAACAAAATTTATAAACTATGATTGGCAAATAATAAAATGAGGTCAGTGGCACTCTTTAAAGTCAAAACTGAACCTTGGGGGTGGGGTGGGGATGGGGGAGCAGATAGTTTAAATACCCTTGAAAGACTGGGTGTTCCTGATAGGTGGAAATCAACTCTGATTGGTTAATAGTTGGTGAGAAAATGAATATTATGAGAACTGGGTTTATTCTAATGAGGGGTTTGATTACATCCCTCAGATAAAGAGACTCTTCTCTACCCAGACCACCCCAACCTTGGCGATATATTCTTCTCCCAGTCCTCCCTGAGTCGAACAATGTGTGTTACAGTAAGAATTCCACCTGGATAAGATGGTCTTTACCCTTTAATCAGAACTAAGCTTTCCAAGCTAGGTGGAATCCTGCCCAAGGTTGAACCCAATCTCAACATCAACTCTGTCATTCAGAGACTGCCTTGACTTAGTAACTAAATGCGGAAATAGGAGAAAAACCAACCTGGATTCCCCATGTTAGTAATTGTTTATTAGTAATCATTTCTCATATCATTATGATGATAAAGATGATGCTGATGTAAGCTGTCCTCTGAATTAGACCACATGTACCTAGCTATGGAGAGGTCGCCTCTGGCATTCCATAGTCAGTTCCGAGAACCCCATTTTAGGAAGTATGTTGAAAACTTTGAGTAGGTTCAATGAAGAAGTGAAAGGCACCAGGGATGTTCCTCCTGGAAAAGTCTTTGGAGATAATGGATGATATAGCTGTTTCCAAGCATTTAGAGGGGTGTCACATGCAAAAGGAACTCTATTTATTTTGTTTGGGCCCTAATAAACAATGCTAGGACCTATGAAGTGAGGTTAAAAGGAAGCAGATTTTGACTCACTGTATAGGAGAATTTCTTGTCAATTGGAGTTGTCCGGTTTCGTCAGGAAGTCTTTATTAAGACACGTATGCCAGATAAACACAGCACAGTTTCACTCTTGATCTGGTCAGACAGAAAGACACTAAAGAGACACTTTTATTCTAGTTTAGTTTTCTCAGAAGAGGATTGCTGGTGACAGGAGCACAGCTCCTACAGCATTCCCTAATCAAGTTTTGGGGGAAGGAGGGGCAACTACCCCTACGTCTTGATGGGGTCAATGGAGGCAGGCACAACCTGTACTTCCCCTAAATTCCCTCAAGCCTCAACCGGGGCCAGTTGAGGCAAACAGATTTCCCCTAAGTCTTGATGGGGGCGAATCAAGGCACGTATAGCATTCCAGCTTGTGCACTCAACCCTAAGGTTCTCCCCCAGTCCAAGCCTCAGTGGGGCCAGTTGAGGATTACATAGCATTTGTGCATTCAACTCTAAGGTTCCCCTAAGGTCCCCCATTCACTGACCCACTTTATAGGGCAAAAGACAAAGAAGGAATATTGCCAGCAATAGCCTCACAAGTTTACATCACCTCATCCTTGTATCTCACTGGGCAGCCACAGTGGATGTTTATATTATTCATTTATTATTTATGCTACACAAGCGTGGTGATGTTTTGAACATAACTGTGGGAACTCATATCTAATATCTGGGAACAAGAGATTGTTATGGCTATGGCCTGGGAAACTGAACTCTAAGAAATAAAAACAAAACTCCATTTTACACACACTAAAATCCACCTTACTTACATTAAATTCACTTTACATACAAGAGCTTAAATGTATGGGCTTCCTTAAAATGTAGTGAGTTCTTCAAGGACCAGAGGACTACTTATATTAGGAATACTGTAGAAGAGATACATGCTTTGAAGAGGGCTTGAGCTAGCTGACCTTTGAGGTCCCTTTCAACTTGACAGTTCCGAGTAATTCTCCTGCAATACCTTGCTGCTCTGAGGTCCCTTTCAACTCTTAAGATCTGATGACCTGGGCAAGGTTGTTTTCTTTATCAGCTTTTGAATTTTGAACTAGATTTGTGATTTTACCAGTAGAGGGAGTTCTGATGAGGAAGCTTCCTCTGTGAATAAAGATGAGCTAATAGGGTTTAACTGACAGAGTCTGAGTTTTGTGGGTGCACTCCAAGGTTAAATGACTTGCCCAAGGTTACACACAGCCAACCTGTGTTGGAGGTGGGATTTTGAAGCCAAGTTTGCCAGTTTTCTACCTCCTTATTCCACGCTGCCTCATCAGACCAGTTTGGTTCAAACTGGTGAAATTTGGCTGAATTTGTTCATTCCAAAAACTGAACACTGAATGTAACAAAGTTGGAAAGAGAGAGGAGATGTTGCAAAGGAGAGGAGATGGATGGAAAGAGAAAACTGTTAGAGAAAAGAGTAAAAAAATATAAATACAACGATGACTGTCAATGCTCAATCAATGTTTTTCAATAGACAAATACATTTAAGGGAAAGAGCAATTAGTTCATAGAAGACATCATGGTAAACATCACATTTGATATTAAGTCTCTTTTGCAAACTTTTAGACCTAGGGGTACTATGATGTTAGGGCAGCCAGGTGGCACAACACATAGAGTACCAGGGTCAGTAAAATCATTTTCTGAGTTCAGATTTGGCCTCAGATAGTTGTGTGACCTTGGACGAGTCATTTAACCTGGTTTGTCTCACTTTCCTCATCTGTAAAATGAACTGGAGGAGATGCCTACCTATGTCAGGAAAATCCCAAATGGGATCACGAAGAGTAGTACACAACTGAAAAACAACAACTATATGTTAAATATAAGTTAAGAGAATGACAATTAGATCAAACCCTGGGCTTTGCTGCCTCCCTCACTTTGGCACTCCCAGTTGTCACTGTGAGGATGTAGTGATTGGCTACAGTCTGACAGGTATGGTGTCAGACTTTTTCAAGAGTCAAAAACAGTGAAACAGTCATGCATTCTTTTGCAAAGAAATATCATGTGGAATCAAGTGAATGAGTTCTTATAAAGCCTTCTCAGTTTTCTATGTACTTCTGGGTGAATATTTTTTAAAATATCAAACCAAATTTTTAATTCATGAACATAAAATTTTATTCACAAGTGCATCATTAGCTCCATTTACATGTAGAAATGAAATTGGGTCAAAATATGAAAATTACCTATATCATTTTATTTTTTCTATCTGGATTAGCCCTAAATTCTTTTCCTTCGTGAATATATATGGACTGTGAATCATTGGGGAAACATGGACAAAGTGGAAGGTCAAATGTTAAGCAGAACATAACATTTAAAAAGTAATATATTCTTTTTTGGGGGGCGGGGTCCAGCTTGTTATCATAGTGACTCAGATATTAAAATCCCACTTATCTAAAGTAGCAAAAGGAACCATATTAAGGCCTCCTCCCCACCCTCCTACACCTATACCCACATCTACACCCCCAAACCTTCCTTAAATTAATTAGTGTTTCAAATGGTTAGGCTTTCCACCTTACAATGAAATGATCATATATTTGGAGTTGGAAGGAACCACAGATACCTACTCCCCCTAAGCCCTTTGATTTTATAGGTAAGGAAACAGACCCAGAGAGGGGAAGTGATTCACTCAGTTTCACAGAGAAAGATTTGTGGTTGGAACTTAGGCCCTCTGACCCTAAAACCAGGGCTCTTCTCCACAATGCCACCCTTCATAATTCCAGGATTCTTACCTTATAGGTAATTCCTCATAAGTTTATGATCCTAGTGATATTTACAATGTAATAAAAACCACATCTTAGGGACACGTCACAATATATTTGACACATACAATGCAGAAAAGAGCCTCTGGCTCTTGCTCCTGGATTTTTCTAGCTCTACAGGGTGAATTTTCAGGGAACAACAGCCAGAGTGGAGGGCTTCCCTGACCTACTTTCCGGTGGACCACCTCCAGTAAATCTTCATAGCCCTTCTGTGTGAGTTTTCCTTCTCCTCTGTGGAATGCCATGGCCTCCTTCAATCAGTGTTTCTTAACTATTTTTCCTTCTCAAAACTGAAGTAGCTAAAGATATCAACAAGAGGAGAAGTAGTTCGAATCAGGGCCCCAATACTTAAGTTTGGTGACTGTGGACATGTCAATTAGCTTTCAAGATGCAGTTTCTTCATATGTAATAATTTTATTACCTGACAGGGTTGTGGGAAAAGTACTTTGTATAACTTAAAAGTGTTATGTGTTATTATATCCTATATATTAAGACTAGCATTTAGGCTTTATAAAGTTTTTTTTAAAAATGGCATGAGTTCTAAAGCTGATTTAAATAGCTTTAAAACTGTATTATTTTCATTTTTAAAAACTAATTGGTTAAATTTTCAGCACTCTGCAATAGCTATCCATTTCAAAAATAATGGAAAAGTTATAGTTGGCAAATATTTATTAACATTCTCCTCCAAACTGTTGGTGGAGCTGTGAACTAACTGGTATAGCCATCCTGGCAAGCAATTTGGAACTATGTCCCAAAAGTCCCCTGTGCATACCCTTAGACTTTGAATAGTAGCTATACCACTACTAGGTCTGTCCCTCAAAGAGATCCAAGAAAGAGAAAAGAATCCACATGTATAAAAGTATTTACAGGAGTTCTTTTTGTAGCAGTAAAGAATTGGAAACTACAGGGGTCCCCCTCAATGGGGGAATGGTAAACAAATTATAGTATAGGAATGCCATGGAATACTATTGTGCAATAAGAAAAAATGAAGAGATGGTTTAAACAGGTAAGTAATATGATACCCATGATACATGTGAAGTCAGGTAAAACATATTTCTATAGTAGTCATATTGCAAAAAAACCCCAAGAAAAATAAAGAAAATGGAAAAACAGTATGCCTCAATCCGCACTCAGAGGTCATCATTCTCTGGAGGTGGACAGTATTTTTGTTCCTGAGTCCTGGATTGCCTTGGATCAAGTACTGATTAGAGCAGTTAAGTCTTTCTCAGCTGGTCATCCTTACAACTTCGTTGTTACTGTGTACACTGTTCTGGTTCTGCTCACTTCATTTTTGCATAAGTTCACATTAAATCTTTTCAGGTTTTTCTGAAAACCATTCTGCTTGCCTTTTCTCTTAGCACTGTAGTATTTCATTATAATCACATACCACACTTGTTTAGCCATTCCCCAAGTGTAATGCTAATTAGAAAGTTAAAGATCTTCCCCACCCATGGATGGGCCTGCCTGTGGAGGGAAGCTTGATCAGGGGAGGCCCACACCTTTTATTAATTTCTAACGAGGCAGTGGTTCTCCAGGATTGTGATGCCGTCGGCTCTGAATGAGGTGACGTTTTACTTTGGGGGCTTACTCATTGGAAATGTTTGACTCTGGGCGGCAGCTAAGGATCCCTCTGGCTTTGAAAACCCAGATGTTGGTGCTTCTCTCTCTGGTGACTATGTATGTATGTATGTAATGGTCAGACAGTTGGATATGCCTGTTGATCTGTGATGCATATATTGCTTATGGTCAGGCAGCTGGAAGCCCTGTCTGTTAGTCTTTATTTCCTCTGTATTTTTTCTGAAGTTCAGGGTGCTGACTTTTTCCCCTGAACTAAGTGAAATAATATATATGTGCTTGATTTAAGTGATTGTTGACCCCTCAAAAGTTATCTTTCCTTTAAGAAAAGCAGATCAAAGAACCTATACAGCAGACCCTCCTGTGTATGTCATGGTATTTGCTTATACAACATGAAAGCATGGTTTCAATGAAACCTGCTAAGGCTTGTGTGAGTTCATGAAGAATGAACAGAAATTTATTCAATAACAACAATTCTTAAAAAAAACCAAACTCTCAAAGACTTAAGAACTCTGATGAATGCAATGACTGACCAAGAGTCTACAAGACTGAGGATGAAGCTTTCTATTTACCTCTTGACAAAGAAGTGATAATTCAGCGTGCAGAAAGAGAAACTGTGTGTGTGTGTGTGTGTGTGTTTTGAAAATGGGCAATGCAGAAATTAGTTTTGCCTGGCTATGCATATTTGTTACAAAAGTTTCATTTTTTTTCTTTTTAGGGAGGGGAAGTTGAGAGAGAGAATATAAATTTTTTAATTAAAAAAATTTTCAACCAAAACCCAAAAACTAAACAACACTTTCCCCCAGGGAGATACATGGAAAAGTCAGCTACGTAGTGCAGTGGACAGGGTGATGACCGACTGGCATCAGTTCAAATCCAGGTTCAGACACTTAATAGATATGTGACCCTGGAGATGTCACCTAACTTCTCTTAGCCTCAAGTTCCACATCTGTAGAGTGGGGATAAAAATAGCACCTACCTCAGGGGGTTGTTATAAGGATCAAAGCTCTTCGTAAAAATCAGAATGCCATATTAATGTTGCCATTACTGTCATTCTTAATCCTTTCTCTCACGGAGTCTGCATTTCAGTCAGGGAATCACACAATTTTTATTTGCACATGTATTATACATTATGTTGCTTGCTGATGACTTACATTTAGCTCTTTCATGAAATGCTTCAATCTTTCATCACATACATTAAAAGATTAATTTTTAAGTCAGTCATGTTCAAGCAATTCAAATATTCTGTTACATATTTTATATTGCAGGAAAGCAAGTTGTCCTCCATACATAATCTGCAGGATCATAGGAACAACCATTAGCTTTGCAGCTGATTGACAAAGTACAGTCCAGTGGTATAAACTCCTTCCTCTTGGAGGTAATGGAACAGTTTCATACCTAAAGGAAAAAAAGCTGATCAGTTTTCCTGCAAACATACACGACAAATAGCTTGTCAAAACAGCTAACTCTTACCATGCAGCTTATTTTCAATGTAAGTATGTCATACAATTTATAATACAAAAATATTTTCCTTTCATTAAAGGTGATATAATTGGCTATTAAAGAATGAGGGAAGATAAGAAATCCAAGAGACAAACAAACAAAAAGCAAGAGAGACTTACTTGACTGCCAGACGCCCATTTTTTAAAAAGGCCAAAGCCGAGGGATGAAAGACCCCACACAATGTAGAAACAAAGGCCCCTCTCAAAATACACATGTCCATGGTTAAGTCACCTGGAATACAATAATGTCCGAGTCAGCAAAGACATGTGCAGTGAATTTTAGGTATCTGTATAGAGATGTCTCCATCTTTCATTCCCCTATGAATTGTATAGCTGAGGTTAAGTAAACATCCTAAGGGCATGACCACCCTTCTGGGAAGCTTCACTAGACTGGTACAGGCTGGCATCATGACAGGAATAGCCTAGGGCTAAATGTCCAAGGCAAGGTAGAACTGATAATAAAAGCTGAGTTCACATAAAGATAGAGTAGGCACAATGAGGTCCAGCCTGAGGGTGGGGGGAGGAGCGAGTGAAGAGAAGCTGGGAAGAAGGGAAAGGAAGTCATGGAACAGGGCACACCTCCATCACA